>JAUDYJ010000004.1:118476241-119118741 GCA_030761175.1 Masticophis lateralis | reverse complement strand
CTTGAAATAATATTGTCTGTGACTTGCCCCAGCAGTGGTAGTGAGATCCCTTCCAGATTAAACCTTTCGAGTGAAGTCTGGAAGAATGGAACATAATTGGAATATGAAGAATATGCTTTTAATGAAAGGAATTCTTGCCGGACTCTGAAATTAATCAAAGATCTGAGAAGATGACTGATTCAAATGCATATAAATTGGGAATAAAGCTCTGAGGGTTGACTAATATTGTATACAGTAGTGGCCAACATTGTAGAAATCTTTTGGGAAAAGTGTATTTTCTAAAAGTAGCTAAAACACCACTTTATTTGGGGAGGTGGGTTTCAGTAGGTTCTGACCAGTTCTGGAGAACCAGTAGCAGGAATTTTGAATAGTTTGGAGAACTGTTAGTAAAAATTCTGACTGGCCCCTCCCCCATCTATTCTCTACCTCCCAAGTCCCAGCTGATTGGGAGGAAATGGGGATTTTGCAATAATCTTCCCCTGGACTGAGGAGGGAATGGAGATTTTATAGTACCCTTCCCCTGTCATGCCCCCAAGCCATACCACCCAGCCACACCCACACCACTAGTAGTAAAAAACATTGAAACCCACCATTGAGTAGTACCATAAAATTATATATCAATGGAAAGATCATTTAATCAAGAATGTAATGCAATAACTTTTATGAAGGATTTGCTATTAGAATAGCAGTTACAGTTTAAAGAAGAAAAGTGAAACAGGTAGAAAAAATGAGATATTCAAAAGTTATCACCATAGAAAAAATGAGATATATAAAAATTATCATGTCAGTTAATACTTAGTTGGGTAACCTTTAGCATGAATTACAGCCTTACAATGTCTTCCCATGGAGTGAACCAAGTTGTTCTGTCCCCGTCTCACACACACACAGAGACGAACAGCCAGGGGTTAAATAAACTGGCAGACAACCAATTCTTCCAATAAGACACTTGGCAGCCACCCAGCAGTTGCTTGCCAAGAACTTTTATCAACAAACAAATTACCTCCAATAAGGAATAGTCCAGTTTGTAAGAATAAAAACCCAGGCCAATCTTGCTGTTTCCAGAGATGCAATGTGACTCAATAGGAGTTAGTTTTGTCCGTCACAGAGTCTGAAAGGATAACTCACCCCCTTTTATACCCTGTGGGGTGTGGTCCAGTGACTCAGCCTAATCTCTGGCACGCCTTTTCTTCTGTTGCGTGCGCTTATCCCTGCGACACTGCCGAGGATCTAGCCAAAACTCATTACCCTCATCACTGTCCACCTGTGGCTGCGTGGACGTGCTTGGCTCTGGGCCTATCTCTTGCCCTTCGGTGTGCTCCAGAGGCATTGCCAGAGAGGAGGGTCTTGGAGAGGGAGGCCTTACCAATTCCTCCCCCTCACTCTCAGAGTCTGTATCTGCCGATGACACAGGCTCAGGCAATGGAGCTACAACACAAGTCTTTTAGTTCTGCATTTGTTATAATGTGAAACCATGATGGAATGATTGTTTCTAATAACTGTTTTATTGCTGGATCGCTTCTGACTAACAAGTTTCTTTAGTTGTCTCCATAGATTTTCAATTAGGTTAAAATCTGGGCTGTTCCCAGGCCATTCCAGCAATGGAATATGATTATCTTGAAACTCCAAAAAAAAAAGTGGTATTATTAGCCATCAAACCTCAGAGATATATTTTTCTCAAAAGGTTTCCACAATTTTGGTCACTACTATACATAGTCTGCAAAATGTACCCTCCATTGAACAGAATTCGAGTCTTCCACAAAAGTTTCTCTAAACTTTCTTTTTCATTCTGCAATATTTGGTGAGGGGAAGAAAAATAAAGAGAAAGAAAGATCTCTTCCCATCAACCCACATGCTTCATATTTGTAGCATTTTATCTCTACATACCTGTGTATGTAACCGGGAGAAGTCATGGCTCATGAATAAGAAGACAATAGAGCCATTAAAACTTTCTTATCTTTACTCTATACCAGTGATGGCTAACCTTTTTGCCATCGTGTGCCAAAATCAGGGGGATCGTGCGCATGCCCACACCCATAATTCAATGTGCCCCCCACACATATGCACACGACCCCACGCGCTCCCCCTGCTTTTGGCATGTGATTACATGGTGGGCCTGGTAGGCCCGTTTTTTGCCCTCCCCAGGCTCCAGAGGCTTTCCTAGAGCCTGGGGAGGGCAAAAAAACAAGCTTCTCCATGCCCCCTGGAGGCCTTCCGGAGGCCGGAAACAGCCTGTTTCCTGATTTCTTTTGGGCCTGGAATGCCCAAAAGTCAGCTGGCCGGTGTGTGCATGCATGCCGGAGCTGTGCTAGGGCAATACTTGTGTGCCCACTGATATGGCTCCATGTGCCACCTGTGCCATAGGTTCACCATCACAGCTCTATATGAATTAGACCTTAGTTTTATTTCAGTAGCTGCACTTTAAAAACAACAACAGCGAAGCAATAAATAAAATAAAAATGCATTTCTCTTCCAAAATGCATTTCTCAGAGAAAGCGTGCATGAAAATGTATGACATCTGTGAAACTCACTTGCCAACACTGTATAATGCAGAACGCGTGCATATCAAAAGTGGAAAAATGGAAAACCGAGCTACATTCAACTTGACAAATTTAGTTTCTTTATGCCCCTGATGTCTCATTTTGTATAGCTAGAAATCAGCTATACTTTTGCTGAAATCTTTAGCAGATTGAGCTGAGGAGTTCCAGGGGGACCCAATGATGTTCCCAATGAGAGAAAATGGGTATATCTGCAGGGGGAACAAGGCAGGAAATGAGGAGACATGTTGTGAGATCCGTAAGCAAATGATCTATCCAACCTACTTCTTTCAAGCATCACAATGCCATTACATAAATACCTCATTTGCGCAACAGTGGCATGAGGTTATTAAATTCATGTCATTTTGACATGAATTTTGTTATTTGGTATTGCTGCCATGGATACAATCTTTAACACCAATGAAGGTCTATCATCTACCTACCTACCTACCTACCTACCTACCTATCTATCTATCTATGTAGGTCTTTGATTATTCGGGTCTTCTCCCGCGTAAAATTTGAAGTGTCTTGGCGACATTTCGACGAAGTCTCATTTGTCATCTTCAGGCTGGTGTTCTCGGCTTTGTGCTTCCAGGAGCAATGTATCTATCTATGCTTCCAGGAGCTATCTATTTTTCTATCTATCTATTTTACGAGGTATTTACGAGACCGCCTTCTGCCACCAGTAGCCTTCCACTGACCAGTACGCTCTGTACTCAGTACAGAGAGGGACTTCTCAGGGTGCCATCGGGCAAGAAATGTTGTCTGGCGGCCCCCAGGGGGAGAGCCTTCTCTGTGGGGGCACCTACCCTCTGGAACGAGTTGCCCCCAGAGATACGGCGGATCCCGGATCTATGCACTTTCCGAACTGCCCTAAATATGTTTTTGTTTCATCAAGCTGGACTGACCTGACCTACTCTTTTAAATTGTTTTAACTTAAATTGTTAAATTATGGGTTTTAATATAGGGGTTTTAACTGTGGGCCAAATTAATTTAATTGGATTTTAATACTGTTTTAAATTTTGAACTTTTTGTATTTTATTTGCTGGCTGTTCACCGCCCCGAGTCCTTCAGGAGAAGGACGGTATATAAATACAATAAACTATAACTGTAACTATAACTATAACTATAACTATAACTATAACTATAACTATAACTATAACTATAACTATAACTATAACTATAACTATGTCTGTCTGTCTGTCTGTCTATCTATCTATCTATCTATCTATCTATCTATCTATCTATCTATCATCTATCTATCTATCTTTCTATCTATCTATCTATCTATCTATCTATCTATCTATCTATCTATCTATCTATCTATCTATCTTCTATTTATCTAAACTGTTTCCCCAAAAATAAGACCCAACCAGAAAATATGTCCTAGCAAGATTTTTCAGGATGCTCATAATATAAGCTTTATCCCCAGCATAAGCCCCAGGCAAGATTGTCAGCCAAATAGATGCATTTAGTACCATTTCCCCCCAAAATAAGACTTAACCAGAAAGCCCTAATGCATTTTTTGGAGCAAAAATTAATATAAGACCCGGTCTTATTTTTGGGGAAACACAGTATCTGTCTGTCTGTCTGTCTGTCTGTCCGTCCGTCCATCCATCCATCCATCCATCCATCCATCCATCCATCCATCCATCTATTTACCTATCTATCATCTATATCTGTCTAGCTATCCAGCTATCTAGGTATCTAGCTACACAAACACACACACACACACACACACACACACACACACACACTAACTTTAATCAAAATATATTGGCTAACATCCCAGATTAATTTTATTTCCAAGAGTGTATTTGATTTATACAGTGGGTCTTTTAATGTGCTGTGAGAATTTTTTAAAAGTTAATAATTGTAAAAGTAGGGCTTTGTTGGTAAAGGTGTGTACTTGCCAGAGAAAATCAATCTGGGAATATATAGGCAGGTCACTAGAAGTTTAGAAAGCCTGACAGGGATTCAATTTATTTCCTTAAAAAATGATATTTTTGATGACTGACTGACCTCACTTCCCGGTCAGCAGTCATGAGATTAGACGAGTTCCCAGATCTTCTTTATGGGAAAGGTTTTATTGACATGCCAGAACATGCTTTCTGACATACTCAGTTGCCCAAAATATTGAGGAAGTTATTATGGATATCTGAAAATGTTACGGTATAGAAATCAGGTGGTAACAAAGTTGGTGTTATTTTACGTTGATTCCTTTGTTCCTCTCTCCCTTCAGTCATTCTGTTGCCACACTGCCTCAGAAGTTTGGAGGCATCCATTGTCCCTCTTCCCTGATGGCTGACCTGCATCATCAGGTGGTGAATTGGTGGAATGACATCATGCTACTTAAAAATACAGAAATTCACAACATTTTGCATTATTTCAAATGCAGTAGTTTCCTCTTGTAGAAAGTTACCACCCACCCCTCTTAGAAGCATGAAATATTTTAGGAAATGTTAAAAAGGCAGAAAATTATATTTTCCCTAAAGGAGAAAACATGTTTCCAAAGACAAAAAACTCAGAGCCTTGGCTCTCTGCCCCAAGTAGAAATTAAGGGGCTAGCTTTTAGAAATGCAGATTTGGTAATTCAAATTCAAAATTCAAATCTTTATTGTCAGGGCACAACACATGTACAATGAGATTGGTTCAGTGGTGGGTTGCTCCCAGTTCAGTCCGGTTCTTGAGTAGTAACAGCGGTGGTAGACTTCACCCACCCACCTGGATGTCATCATAAATGATCTGCGCATGCGCAGAAATGTGTATGCATGGTCCCATTGCGAACCGGTAGCAAAGGTAAGTAGAACCCACCCCTGGGTTGGTTGAGCTCCCTCAGTGCACACCCTTCCCCCCCAATATAATACAATTTACAGTGAAGACAGAAAATTCCTAACCCAATAAATCATATTAATAAAACACTCAGTCCTATTGTACCAGGACTGGGTGTTTTGTTAATATGATTTATTGGGTCCATTCAAGACAGGATATTTTGAACAAAGGTAGAATGGTAGGATTAGCTCTCACTCAAAATCCAAATCAGGACAAAGCCATTAAGACACAATAGGAACACAAGCTTCTTCATTACATCATCATCCTCCAAAGTTCAACCAAACTTGGTTTCAAGACAAACATAACCCCTGCATAGCCCCATGGGAATCTGACAGCAACCAATAGGATACATGCCCTTACCACAGGAACAGGAAGCTCAAGTTCAAAATCCAAAGAGGGTATACATACTACAATTTTGGCCACTACTGTAATTCAGTCTTTCCGAACATAGCTACAGTTTGTTATACTGCCTGCAAAAGTAGGCAAACATTTATGAAATAATGATGGACCCATTGTAATATTTTATCTCCTTTTGGTTTTACTTTATTTTTTTATTATTTTTAATGTGTTTTTGTTTGTAATGCTGGTCAGTGATCATAATAAAAATCCTCATGTTCAGAGCACAATTCGCCATAATAAAAAAGACGTTGACAATCACACACCTATGTTGTGCTTTCATTTTTGACTTTAGGGCTTTGAAGAAAGCCTTATAACACTATCTCAATAAGCTGAAATGAAGCTGAATTGTCTCTTTTTACAGTCTGCTCACATATAAGAATCTCTCCTTAAAAAAAATAAAAATATGCCAGGAGGTATTTAAAAGACTCATTGCAAATGGAGAAGGTTTTCCTCGCCCACCCAACAGAATGGCACATCTACACGGGCCTCAAGAATTCATAAAGCATAAATTAAATTACTTCATCCTGCAGATTAAATTTATTGTGTCAACTCCCAATACTTAGTCAGAAGTAATCTCATTAATTTCATGCTCACCTGAGTACGTTTTAGTGCTCAAATTATTGCCATTCTGTGTGCATTTGCGACGGAATACAAAGCGGTCCTAGCAAGTAGCTCTCCTTAGTTGATACTGAATATATAAAGCAGGATTTCAACTGTTTAGTACTGGAATGGGAGGCTCCTCAAAAACCTGAGAGAAATACTTCGACTGGGAGGTCAAAAGAAAACTAAAATAAAATTCTGGAAGAAGACAAAGCAAGCATGGCTGACATTATCAAGCTTTATCCATGGGTTCACAAGAAGCTCAACTTATTTAAGTCTCTCTCTCTCTTTTTTGGTGGGGGTGTTGGAAGAAATGTCCATCTGGATTGAGGTCCATGTGGGGAAGAAAGACACTGGAAATGTGGAGATGCTTAGAAAGAGGGTTTTTAATGGTGGACAAGACCCCATGAATTGAGGTCCTGGGGGGGGAAGGGAAGAGATGATGAGAGTGCCCCGGTTTTATGCCCTCCCTGGGCTTTTGAATTTGAGCTTGTATTCTGATTGGTTGTCAGACTCCAATGGGGCCATGCAGGGGCAACTCTGTAACTCTGTAGGCTGTCCTAAATCCCAGGCTTGGTTGACTCTTGCTGGGTGATGATGTAATGAAAGGGCTTTGGGATTCCTATTATGGCTCTGCCTGAAGGAGGTAGAACTTTGTTATGTAGAATAGACTAGCCCAGGCCTTAATGGCAAAGGTTGCGGGGGAGGGTGATTTGCTGCCTTCCTTTTAGCGGAAATATTCTGCCCTTTTTAATATTTCCTAAAATATCTCATTTTCCTAGGAGAGGGGTGGGTCCTAACTTCCTACAGGGGGAAGGGGGCTCCTTTGAATCATTTTTGACTCCTGGACAAGTCATCCCAGTTTTCTTGGCAAGGTTTTTCAGAAGTGGTTTGCCATTGCCTCCTTCCTAGGGCTGAGAAACAGTGATTGGCCCAAAGCCACCCTGCTGGCTTCGTGCCCAAGGCAGGAGCAAAACTAGTCTGATATCTTAACCACCATCTGTCTCTGTCAGTTAAGCCTTAACTTTCTTTCTTTTCTTTCTTTTTTTTTTTACTTTGTAAACTGAGTTTTTCTTTGTAGCCCTGTAAATTGGAGGCTTTCCCGTAATGATCTTTTACGAGAGCGTTGGTGGAATTAAAACAGTAGGTTACAAATTCAGAGTGGTGTAAATGAAATATACATCAAAATAAATGATGGAAGAGAGGGAAAGCGCATATCTCCAGTCACTGAAAAAAAGATTTTACATTTTAATCCAGTGCTCTGGGTCCAGCAGTTAACTTTCCCCCTCCTTAGTTTAAACAGCTACTTTATTATATTAAACTAACTGACAGGAAAACACATTACATGTGTATAGCTGTGTTAATAAAGTGAAGCAGCCTTAAAATCAAAAGAAAAGCAAGAGAAAGAAAGGGCGCAACCTGGGAAATTGTATCATAAATAAAATATCTCAAAACTATTTGGCCCAACTGTTTCAAAAGGTTTCTCTTCAAATCATATAAATCTTTCTTACCTTTTTGTGGAAGAAAAAGTATTTGAAACATTGACAAAGAAGCAACTTAAGCTACAGAGCCTTAAGGATAGAGTTATCCTTCCAGTACAGCAACATTATTCTTATGACTATTCTTTACCAATGGGAAATCCATAGTTCTTGGGGTCTTAATTTTATTTATTTATTTGTTTTATTAAATTTTTATACCGCCCTTCTCCCAAAGGACTCAGGACGGTGTACAGCCAAAGTAAAACACATATAACACAAAAATTAAAACTATTTAAAAGGTATTCAGTGATATGGCCCTATTACTTTAAAAAACCCCAAGACTAAAAATACCCCTTTAAAATTAATTTCCCTGTCAGATCAGCTTGTTGAAATAATAAAGTCTTCAGGGCACGGCAGAGGGTACGAAGGTCAGGTATCATACATATCTCTGGGGGCAATTTGTTCCATAGGGAGGGAGCCCCCACAGAGAAGGCTCTCCCCCTTGGGGCCGCCAGTTGATATAATTTGACCGACGGCATCCTGAGGAGGCCCTTTCTGTGGGAGCGTACCGGCCGGTGGGAGGCTATCGGTGGCAGCAGGTGATCCCGTAAATATCCAGGTCCTAAGCCATGGAGCGCTTTAAAGGTGGTAACCAACACCTTGAATCACACCCGAAAGACCACCAGGAACCAGTGCAGCTCATGCAGGAGAGGTGTTACGTGGGTGCAATCATTGAAAATATATGGTACTCAAGAGGAATTAACTCTGGAATTCTTGATGCTCTCTGAGCTTGGTTGTTAGCACACAAAACAACTGAAACCTCCACAAACCTCCAAAAAACCTAAAGTAAACCAAATGACCCAGTAGTACAATAAAAAGAAACAGGAGTTTCCACATCATACTGTGTAAAGTTTATAACAGCCACTAGGTAGGACAAACAGACAGAGAAGACTAGCGGAGAGTATTGATGATCACCAACTAGAAATCAGGAGACATGATGAAAACTCCTTAATCTCACATGAGCACATGAGAGGCTGGAAAACTGTGAACACCTAGACGCATGATGGTGAACCTATGGCACACGTGCCAGAAGTGGCACGCAGAGCCATCTCTCTGGGCAACCAGCCATTGCCTCTTGCTCTTCTGGATTCCGCATGCACATGCACACTGGCCTGCTGGTCTCCACATGCGTGGGAGTGCCAAAAACCAGAAGAGCAACTAGCCAGTGCGCATGTGTGTGCCAGGGAACTGAGCTTCCTGTTTCCAGCTAGCCAGCTGATCTATGTGCACGCATATGCTATGCACTAGCCAGCTGGTCTATGTGCATGCATACACACCAGAAACTGGAAGACCAGGTGGCCAGTGCACATGTGAGAGGCAGGAACTGTAAGCTCTGCTTCCCGGTGCGCACATGCATGCCGGGGAGCTGCTCTTCCGGTTTCTGGTGTTTCGCCATGTGTGTGTGCTCCCGTTTTGGCACTTAGTGCCGAAAAGGTTCATCAATGCTGCACTAGACCAAGTAAAATCCAGAAATTCTAGAGAATTCCTGGAAGTGTGGCACTCAGACATATCAGCCATCAACAGACAAACAGAGGTAGACCACATTTACGCACCATTCAAAAGAGACAATAAAAAAACTTAGAGAATAACAAAAAGACCAGTAGTTCTTGTGGCATCTCCTGAACACATGAGGCATCTTGGTGGCTGTCTTGCACAGCCCTGTTAAACATCATAATTAATGTTACGATCCACCCATTTCAGTAGATATGGTCTAAGAAACTCCTACGCTGTTTTTTTACCAAATGTTACACTTTTAATCTGTCCTTGTTTAGTCAACTTTCTTCAAGGATTGGTCATTTGAATTGTGAACTACATTTCCTGGGTTCTGAAGTGTCTTTCATTGAGCACACTCCTAGAATAAAAGAGCACGAATGTGTTGCATTTTGCAGGACAATACAGGGTTACCTGAAATGGCAGAAGCAATAATAACATCGGACAGAGCATGTATGCACCGTGCCAGAATGATCCCTTATCTGTCAAATTGTGAAATGGGCAAAGCACTTGGATCAAAAGGAAAATGACAGGTAATAAGTAACCTGGTAGTTTATAAGCAATTTTGAGAGCTCAGAATAGAAATCAGCCTCATCATACTCCCTACCACAGTAATGTGAAATCACGGAAGAAAAAAAAAATCCCACATTTTTTGGAAACATGGATTGTAATATTGCACATTATTGAATGGGTTAAGAGGATATTTTAATGGGTTTTTTAGTTATTCATAGCTTTAACCCCTTTCCATAATGAAAGAATAAGTATTTCTGGATACAGAGAAATAGCAGATTTCATTGTTGTTGCGTGCAATCTTGTAACACTTCCAGATGAAGTCTAAGCTGGTTTGCTAATATTTCCTTAGTGAGATGGGTGAGATTCATCCAGTGGTGGGATTCAAAATTTTTTTTACTACAGGTTCTGTGGGCGTGGCTTGGTGGACATGGCCAGGGGGTGTGACAGGCAGGATGTATAATATTGCTTTGTACGATTTTATAATGATTTTGACTAATATGCTTTATGAGAAAGGAGGTGATTTAAGGTGATCTAGTTGTTTCTTTTTCCTTTTTGAATATAAATTATTTGATTTTGCACACAGACTTTCATTTCATTTTCCACCATTAGTTTGCATTTTTTTCTAAAAATGTACAATTGAATATTTTTGTGCATGAATATTTCCGCATACGTGTATTTTCCAATTCTACCATCCCCTCTTTTTTAATCAATATTCTGTAATGTAATTCTGTTTGACCAACAATCTTTCTTTAATAGAAACTTTTTATCATTTTTGAGGGAACAGAAAAATCTTCCATAGACTTTTTGACTTGCAAAATTCCAAAATGTGCGCTCATCAGGGTATAATTGTGTTTTAGTATGATTATAGATTACCAGCGTCTGAATAGGATAGGTTCCCATTGAAATACAAATGGAATGCAATTATTTCCCATGCTGACATAACATCTATTTCGAACAATATTTCGTTGAATCTTCTAGACCAGGTTGATTATAAAGAGAAAATGTACTTATTTATTTATTTTTTTAAAAAAGAATTAATTACAGGCTTATACAAAGTGAAAGTCATGGGAAATGTTACCACTGCTTTCAAACAGATACCATGAGATGCTAAATGTCACAAAATGGTAGGAATATCACGCTTCAGCTTCAAAATGTTATCATGGCTTTTCCTTATACAGGTGGTCCTCGAATTCTAACAGTTCATTTAGTGACCATTTGAAGTTATGATGACACTGAAAAAAAGTGACTTATGACCATTGTTCATACTTACGACCGCTGCAACATCCCTGTGGTCACGTGATTTATATTTGGATACTTGACAACTGGTTCAGATTTATGACGGTTGCAGTGTCTGTGTCAGGTTTTCAGACCATCTTCAAAATAATTGCGTTTCAAACAAAGTCTTTTTTATGAAACAAACTTCCATTTTATTTAGCACGGCAACTTTTACACTGACTCCATGCAGCCAGCACTGACATGCTGACCCAAACACCCTCCTCTTCCTTCCCCCACTCCTCTGCATTCATTGGCCATCTTCCCAATCATTCACCCCCAATCTACTGCTCCAGTTCAAAGAATTTCCCCCCTCCCATCCATCACCTAGGGGACATTATCTCCAGTGAAAAATAAGTAGGTGAAAGGCACCGTCCCATTGCAGACTTCTGTGTCTCCTTCTAATGTCAGCACTATGATAAATGCATCTTGACGTGCTGACAGTGGGCAGTTTAGTTTAGTTTAGTTTAGTTTAGTTTAGTTTAGTTTAGTTTAGTTTAGTTTAGTTTAGTTTAGTTTAGTTTAGTTTAGTTTAGTTTAGTTTAGTTTAGTTTAGTTGTCTAGTTTATTGTCATTGCACTTTGTACAACAAAATTAAATGCTGTCTTCAGTGTACATTGTAACTATAAAAATAAAACACAAATAGATGTCCTTCACATTCTATACTATTAAATTGAAAACCCCTGATATTGCATTAATATTGCACAGTAGAATTCAACATAGGTACTGCCCTGGGATAGAAATTGTTTTTCAGCCTATTTGTCCTTGTTTTTATTATCCTGTACCGTCTGCCAGATGGTAATAGTTCAAAAAAGGGGTGCCCAGGATGAGATGGATCTTTAAGAATGTTTTGAACTTCCTTAAGGTAGCAGGAGCTCTAAAGCTCTTCCAGAGAGGGGAGAGGACAACCAATGATCCTCTGGGCAATAACATTAACTCTCTGGAGTGCTATCCTATCTGCAACTGTGCAATTGGCAAACCATACACAGTAGTGGTGAAATCCAATTTTTTTTACCGGTTCTGTAGGCATGGCTTGGTGGGCGTGGTGTGGCAGGGGAAGATACTGCAAAATGTCAATTTCCACCCCACTCTGGGGCCAGCCAGAGGCGGTATTTGCTGGTTCTCCAAACTACTCAAAATTTCCACTACTGATTCTCCAGAACCTGTCAGAACCTGCTGGATTTTACCCGATACACAGGTGCAGTAAGTTAAAATATTCTCTATGGTGCAGTGGTAGAAGGCCACCAGCAGTTTTTCATTCAGTTGTTGTTTCCTGAGAAGTCCCATGTAGTATAATCTCTGCTGGGCCCTTTTGACCAGTGCTGCAATGTGAGTGCCCCAGGTCAGGTCTTCTTTTATGATAACGCCCAGAAATTTAAAACTGGTCACTTGCTCCACTCGGTCTCCCTTGATAAGCAAGGGCTGGATGTCTGATTGATTCCTTCTATAGTACACTATAAGCTCCTTGGTCTTATTGATGTTAAGGACCAAGTTATTGTCTCCACGCCACGAATGCAACTCATCCACCTCATCTCAATAGACTCATCCCTCCCGGAAATGAGTCCCACCACTGTTGTATCATCTGCAATTTTAGTAATAGTACTAGTAGCTTGAGTAGGAATCATGCAGTCATGCACATGTGTTCTGACAAGCAAAGTTAATAGGGAACCCTGATTTTTTTAAAAAAATTGATTTATATGCCGCCTTTCTCTGGAGACTCAGGGTGGCTTACAATGTGTTAAGCAATAGCCTTCATACTTTTGTATATTTTATACAAAATCAGCTTATTGCCCCCACAAACTGGGTCCTCAATTTACCTACCTTAGAAAGGATGGAAGACTAAGTCAACCTTGAGCCTGGTGAGATTCGAACTTACAGTAATTGCAGACAGCTAGAGTTAATTACAATGCATTAGTTTGCTGAGTTATCCAGGCTCAGCAGACTTAACATTCAGTTAACAACGTGTTACATCGCAGTGATTCACTTGACAAATCTGGCAAGAAAAGTCATAAAATGGGGCAAAACTCACTTATCAAATTTCTCAATTAGCAACATAAATTCTGGGCTTAATTGTGGTCATATGTTGAGGACTACCTGTTCCAATGGTTGCCTGTAATAGAGATGTAAGTGGAAGAAAGGTCTTCAAAGGGCATTTCTTCATCCTCCCAGTTTTATTGTACGTCTGATGCTTGATTGAAAGCTTCTCTTTGGGACCATAAGAGGTTGTGTGAAAATGGACTGCTGAACTAGTGGGGAATTGGACCAAATTTGGCACCTTGCACTTTCGAAAGTCAGTCCTACCTACCTCCAAAAAAATAACTCAGTTCTGACAGTTGTTTCTTCTTCCCATCTCCTCTTTGGACTTTCTTGCATGTGAATCCAATCAGCATATTCTTGTAAACCAAGAAAGAAAAAGGAACTATTCAAAACATGGCACATAGTAACAGCACTTAGACTTATAAACAGCACTTAGACTTATAAACTTACAGTCAGTGGTGGGATTCAGCCGGTTTTCTCTGTATAGCGCAAACCTGTAGCGGCAACTGCGGGAAGCTCCACCCACCTGCCTGGACATAATGTGTGACTACTGTGCATGTGCAGAAGGCCACACACATGTCCAGAGGTGGCATATGCGAGCAAAGTGAAGGTAAATGAATCCCACCTCTGTTTACAGTGCTTTACATACCTCTCTAAGCAGTTTACAGAGTCAGCCTATTGCCCCCAACAATTTGGGTCTTCATTTTACTGACCTCAGAATGATGAAAGGCTGAGTCAAACTTGAGCCTGGTGAGATTCGAACTGCCAAATTGCAGGCTGCCGGTAGTCAGAAGAAGTAGCCTGCAGTACTGCATTCTAACCACTACGCCACTATGGTTCACGAGGAACAAATGGACATTTAACCTTATTTCTCTTTTTTTTTAAGTTTTTTATTTTAAACACAATTTCTTTCTTCCAATATTGCACATATACAATACGTGCTGCAGTCAATATATGCACTGTGAGATACTGTATTTCTTTAGCATAATCTTCTATCGAGATTCCTAACAAAAACTTTTCCGGTTCTCCCTGTATTGAATTCTGAGTTATTTCTTCTATTCAAGTTTTAATTTTCATCCAGAATTCCTTTGCAATCAATCCAAACTTCTTCCACCGAAAAAATGCTTTTTAAAGTAAAAAAAAAAAAGCCTCTGATGATCGCGCGGCTCAGCTGGGATCTCAGAGGCTTTTCAAAGCATTTTTTTCTGCAACCTCTTCAGTGGAAGAGGTGGTTAAAAAAATGCTTTGAAAAGGCTCTGATGATCCCAGCTGTGTTCCTGATCAGCAGAGGCTTTTCAAAGCATTTCTTTGTATTTGCAGAAAAAATGCTTTGAAAGTTAAAATAAAAAAAAAAGTTGGCCACCCCCACCCAGTCACATTACCCCACCACCACCAAGCCATGCCCACAGAACCGGTAGTAACAAATTTTACATTTCACCCCTGGAAAAAGCTTTTATTTATTTAGGAGTTATGGCTTCTGCTGTTCTTTTTTTTTTCATGTCTACTCTCTACTATACTACAGTCAAGTCAATCCATTTTAATTTCTTAATTTTATTCTATAGTGCATTAATTGCCTAGAATTGGCAAGAGGAATATATATATATATATATATATATATATATATATATATATATATATATATATATATATATATGTATATATATGTGTGTGTGTGTGTGTGTGTGTGTGTGTGTGTGTGTGTGTGTGTGTGTGTGTTTTCTGAGGTTTTCGCAGGTGTTTGTATGTAGGTCTTTGGTTATTCGGGTCTTCTCCCGCGTAGAATTGGAAGTATCTTGGCGACATTTCGACGAAATCTCATTCGTCATCTTCAGGCTGGTGTTCTCGGCTTCGTGCTTCCAGGAGCAATGTGAGATCGCAGCTGTCTCTTCCTTTTAACTGCTAGTGGGGGTGTGAGCTGATTGGGTGGGAGCTTGGCTGTGTTCTGATTGGGTGGAGGTGTGTTCTGATTGGTTAGGGGCTTGGCTGTGCTCTGATTGGATGGGGGGTTGGTTGTGCTCTGATAGGCTGGGGGTGTGTTCTGTTTGGGTGGGGGCTTGGTTGTGTTCGGCTTAGTCTGAGTTGCAGGGGGATTTGAGCTGGTGAGCTGCGTTGTTGTTGTTTGGCTTCGTGTTTGTGTGTGTGTATGTATATATATATATATATATATATATATATATATATATATATATATATATATATATCTTACTTTTCGTAGGTTTTATGTGTGTTTTCTTTAAGCCAGGTTTTTCCTATGTAACCAAGATGTTTCTGCAAACCCTGGTTGAGTGAAATCACATTCACTACTTTCTGGGGGTTTTTTCCTTCTTTTCATTCTGGCAGCCAGCAGATTTTGTGCTTGCCCATTTGGAGACTTGGAAACGTAGGAAAAACCTGGCTTAAAGAAACACACACACACACACACACACACACACACACACACACATATGAAGGAATGGAGTCTGACTTCACTTATTGTATTCCAATATAGTTCAAGTACATTTTTAAAAGTTGCCTGAACTTATTTATTTCATTTCTCTTAAGAACAGGTGTGGAGAAAAGTAACTGTACTAATGTTACTCACAGACTTTAAAATGTGGCACTTTTAGTTTAAAAGTACTCTTCAAGATATAAACACCATTTCCAGAGCTATTTCTTCCCTTCCTCAAAAAATAATGAGCAGGATGGTTTGAGGGGGAACATTCAAAAAGCTGGAATAGGAATAATGGCTATTATGAGTCTGTAGAAAACCATGACTGTAGCCAAGTTTATAAAATCGGAGGGATGAATTTAGAGAAAAGCAGGTTTTGTTAAAGTTATTTCTGAGGAATTTGGTAAGTGAGAAACTATCTCAGTTTCTTATTCCCCCCTCTCACCTCCCCCCCAAAAAAGGTGAAAGCCACAATGCCGCACTTAAAATCTACACAAATGAGACATTTAGTGCATTGCATTTTTAGCTTCTGAAATGGTATGATGTAGCACTGCTTGCCTGTCAAACTGAAAATCTTTAATACCTTGAATAATTTTGTTTCTGTGCTCATTCCAAAAGAAGAAACAATGGAAGAGAAAAACACAATAAAATGGAGGGATGGGTTGTTAGATGAGAGGGATGGATGTAAGCGGAGAAATTCATAGCAATCAAGCTTGCTTAGAATAAGCAAGGAAAAGAGAGAGTGGGGAAGGAGGGAGGTTGGGGAGGAGAGAGAGAGAGAGAGACGGAGGGAGGAAGAGAGAGAGACAATCAGAATTAACATAAGGCAGCCATATATGTCCTCCTGAACTCTGAACAAGTTGTAATGACACACAGTAGATGCACAACACTCTAAATCAGGGGTCACCAACCTTTCGGACCTCAGGGACCACTAAAATCATAATTTTAAAACCCGCGGACCACTAATATGATCTGCCTAATGATGGGCTGGGTGACCGCAACTAGGAGGTCATGTGTCTGGTTGGGCATGGCCAACTCCATGTCACTCACATCAAGGGGCACCTCACCAGTCTTTACTCCCCTGCCAGCCACTCCTCACCTCCCTGCCGGGGTTCCTTAGGGCCCCAACAGGAAGCATTTGTTGGAGCTAAGCAGCCACCATGAGAAAGAGTTGGCAAAACAGCTCAGTTCAAATTGGATCTGATTGAGAAGAAGGTTCAGTAGAAGCACCTCACTGAGGACTACGAGCATAGGCTTTCCAAGCAGAGGGAAGACCTGCGGGAGTGCAAGGCCAGGTACAGGCGCCTGGAGGCTCAGTGGGCTGAGATGGTCAGCCAGTTCCAGGCCATGATGCAGTCCCATTGGAACAAGGCCCTCCGGCTGCTTGCCACCAGCAGTACTTACCTCCAGCCTTTGCCCAAAGCCCCGCACCAGGAGGC
The DNA here is from genome assembly GCA_030761175.1 of Masticophis lateralis. NCBI lineage: Eukaryota > Metazoa > Chordata > Lepidosauria > Squamata > Colubridae > Masticophis > Masticophis lateralis. The sequence continues at coordinate 119,101,658 of JAUDYJ010000004.1, read as the reverse complement.
CGAAGCAGACCCCAAGTTGGAATTTCTGTCCCCCTCCAACCCACACAAAAATATCCTGAAGGGAGAGACTCTCTGCAGCAAGACAAATGTTCATTGCACGTATCTGTCCCAGGGACCATAGTTTGAGGACCTGTGATTTAGTGCAATTTAAAAAAATGCAAATAATTTTTCTGCAGACCACCAAAATTTTCTCGTGGACCACCAGTTGGTGACTGCTGCTCTAAATCATGTTGCCTTCTAGTACTTTTTGGGATTTGAGCAGCCTGGGATCAAAAGACCTTGCTAAAATGGTTGTTAACAGGCCTGAGGAAACCACACCAATTTTGACCTTCTCCACATATTAATTGACGTGGTTTGGGAACTAAACATAACGATCTTCCAATTGGCACCTTGGTTTCAAGACAGGGCAGGAACAGACTGGTATTTTCTTGGATGGCTTCAATTCATGCCATTATGGCAGAACAGTGAGCAATTGTTGAGTGACTCCCAACTTCATTCAGGCTTCTGTGAAAGCTGCTTATCTAGTTTGTTGCATGGATTTCAATAAATTTGAATAGAGCTGGAAAGGATCATGGAGCAGTGGTGGGTTTCAAAATGTTTTACTACCGGTTCTGTGGGTGTGGCTTTGTGGACATAACATGGCTTTATGGGCATGGCAGTGGAAGGATACTGTAAAATCTCCATTCCCACCCCACTCCAGGGGAAGGTCCCTGCAAAATCCCCATTTCCTTCCAATCAGCTGCGACTTGGGAGGCAGAGAATAGATGGGGGTGGGGCCAGTCAGAATTTTTACTACCGGTTCTCCAAACTACTCAAAATTTCTGCTGCCAGTTCTCCAGAACTGGTCAGAACCTGCTGCAACCCACCTCTGCGTCTTCTAGTCCAATCCCCTGCTGAAGCAGGAGATCCTATACCATTTCAGACAAGTGGCTGTCCTGTCTCTTCTTAAAAACCTCCAGCATTGAACCAACCACCAACAACTACTTAGGCCTTTGAACATCTTGTTCCCATATTTTCAAGTCCCTTGAAGATTACGTATCCTTCTGAAATTGGTTACCACAGCATCAAGGAATAAAATAATTCAAGTAAGAAGGTAAATATTTTTCGTTTTGTGAAATAAAATAGAAGATGCTTTCACTTCCCCGATTCTCTAGAAATAGTCAAGCAGAATAGAGTTAGAAGGGACCCTGGAGATCTTCTGATCCAACCTCCTGCTCAAATAGGCAACTCTACACCATTTCAGATAGGTGGCTGTGGAGTCGTTTCTTAAAAAACTTTCAGTAATGAAGCACCCACAACTTCTGAAGGCAAGTTATTCCACTGGTTAATTGTCCTCACTGTTAGGAAGTTTCTCCTCTTCTGCTTCTCATCTTGATTAGTTTCCATCCATTGTTTCTTTTCTTTCCTTCTGGTGCTTTGGAAAATAAGTTGACCCCCTCTTCAAATACTGGAATACTGCTATTCATGTCACCCCTAGTCCTTCTTTTCTCTAGACTAGCCATATCCAGTTCCTGCAATATGTTTTAGTCTCCAGGTCTTTAATCTTCCTAGTTGCTCTTGTCTGCACTTTTTCCAAAGTCTGAACATCCCTTTCTTCGTAATGTGGTGACCAAAACTGTATGCAGTATTCCAGGTATGGTCTTACTAAGGTTTTATAAAGTGGCACTAATATTTCACATGATTTTGATGGTATGCCTCTGTTTATACAACCAAGGATTGGATTAGCCTTTTTTGGCTGCTGATGCACATTGCTGGTTCATATTTAAGTGATTGTCCAATGTCCTTCTCATAGTTACTGTTTTTGAGCCAGGTTTCACCTAATCTGTCCTTGTATCTTTGGTGTTTTCTGCCTAAGTATAAAACTTTGCTTTTCTCCACATTACATTTCATTTTGTTTGATAGGGCCCATTGCTCAAATCAATTTGGAGGCCACCTAAATATTTACTTTCAGAATATAGCTTGGCTATCTTTATTCCTAACAGAGATTTGAAGTTAATACTTGAGGGGGTTAGATAGCCATCTTATTGCTCTACTGCTTATCTTACATTGCTTTGTAGATTGGTGTTAGATAGTTAATTATTATAATAAATTATCATTTATTTAGTCAATAAAGGTAAAGGTAAAGGTTCCCCTTGCACATATATACTAGTCATTCCCAACTCTAGGGGGCGGTGCTCATCTCTGTTTCAGCGCTGTCCAAAGACGTCTCCGTGGTCATGTGGCCGGCATGACTCGATGCCAAAGGCGCATGGAACACTGTTACCTTCCCACCAAAGGTGCTCCCTATTTTTCTACTTGCATTTTTTACGTGCTTTCAAACTGCTAGGTTGGCAGAAGCTGGGACAAGTAACGGGAGCTCACCCCATTACGTGGCACTAGGGATTCGAACTGTTGAACTGCCGACCTTTTGATCACCAAGCTTAGTGTCTTAGCCATTGAGCCACCGCGTCTCTTCATTTAGTCAATACCGGTACATAAATAAATAATAAATGTAAATATATTTGTCTATAGTGTCAGGTGTAGGAAACCAAGAAAGACACATATAAATGCTCAAAGCAGTTTCTTTATTACTATTTGCCAATATACAATATCTTGCCAGACTAAAGCCCACTCTGCATTACTATTTAATAAGTGCTGACAAGAAATTAGGAAGCATTCTTTCTGCCCTGCTTCTTGCATAGTAGCAACTCAAGGTTGATGTTTCTTTTTATTCCTTCCCTCTGTAACTCAGTACAAGATTCCACTACATTAGACATATTTCATATTCAGATATCTTTACAATAGAGAATTTGGAGACAGAAACAGATAAAAAGTCCATTTGTTCTGACATTTCAGTTGCTCATTGTCTGTGGAACTGGAGATTCTATAGATTCTCCATGACTGACAGATATGACCAACTTTAATTAAAAACAGGTAATATATTTTCAGGCCTCAGGGCTGTAGAAAGAGCTTGAAAAGTCAGTGAACTCTTCAGAGGCTCCGTTCTACAAACCACGGACATTCTGGAAAGGGAAAACATATGCAGATTAAACTTGTTTGCATTATTCATTCAGAAATTGCAAGTTTTTTTTTTCTTGTTATGGAATTTAGATTGCAAAGATCAGATTTTTTTTAAAGAAAACAATAGAGTATTTCAATTGTCAGAATTTGTTTTTTTCATTTCCACGAGCATCCCATTTCACTCAACAACATTGTGAAGTAAGAAAATACATTTTCATTTTTTTTTCCTGCCTGCATTTAATAGTTTATATTCATTTCTCAGGAAAATAGGTGCATTCCACTCTTTTCAACATCTTTTGTCTTTTGAACACTGAATTATGGACTTTTTTTTTAAAGTGATGGATAACGTAGGTAGCCTTAGACACGTCATCATAATGGAAAACAAAATCCAGTAGCATCTTTTGAGGGCTAAAGGATGCTGTTTAAATAAGATGCAATTTAGAAAAAGATTTTTTAAAAAACAAAATTAAAAAAAAAACCCACTTTCTGAAATGAGGAATAAGACTTTGAGATGCTCAGTGGAATCAAAATAGATTCTGACACACAATAGATAATAGCAATTTGAGGATAATTCACATATTCAAGCTTTTAGTAATACTTTAAAACCAACATATACCTGCCCTGTCATAACTTTTGTGTACTATCGGAAAAGCTTCAATAATTATGTAAATGGAAAGTTTTAAACTTCATCATGAATGGTTCCTAAGGAATAGGTATATTAAGGTAGTCATTCTGTTTTTTATGGTCATAAAGATGTCATTTAGCCCATGAGAGCTGCACAAGATTTCAAAAACAAGACCAGGGAAGAATTGTGGTGCACTTTCGTTGGACTACATTGGTTGTAAGCAGGGGTGAAAACTACTTACCTTCCCTACCAATTTGGAAGTGCATGCGCTATGCTTCATGCATGCACACACACATCAAATGTGCACATCAACCCTCTGCGCATGCCCAGAGGGTAAAAAACAGGTTGCTTCCTGGTTAAAACCAGGAATTAATGACAACCGGGTGGGTGGGCAGAGGCTCTAGCTGACATCACTGCCAGTTCTCCGAACCACTGGCCATCATCGCTACCAGTTCGAGCGAATCTGTCCGAACCAGGAGCATTTCACCCCTGGTTGTAAATTAAAAAGCTTGTGGATATGTTGGTGGTTACTAGAACAGAGTAGTATAACAGAGTTGGAAGGGACCTTGGAGGTCTTCTAGTCCAACCCCCTGCTCAAGCTTGAGGAGACAGGTGGCTGTCCAATCTCTTCATAAAAGTCTCCAGTGATGAAGCACCCACAAGCTAGCCTGAGTAGTGTAGGGGGCTAATGCCTCCTACTAAAGGCAGCAATTAACATCCAGCTGCCTGTAATTCTGTGAGTTCAATCCTAGCCAGGCTCAAGGTCGACTCAGCCTTCCATCCTTTCTAAGGTGGGTAAATTGAGGACCCAGTTTGTGGCGGCAATAAGCTGACTTTGTATAAATATACAAAAAGGTATGAAGGCTATTGCTTAATGCATTGTAAGCCGCCCTGAGTCTTCGGAGAAGGGCAGCATATAAATCAAATTTAAAAAAAACAACAACTTCTGATGGTTTCTATTTTCTTTTCGACGGTTTTGTCTCCTAATTAAGTGAATACCATGCTTTTATATTATTGATTTCTAAGAACTTTTATTACTTATTTGGATATCAGGGAATACTTAGCTTTTTTGAGAATGTGGCATCTAACCTTTCCTGGGCTCCACCTGGTGAGATTGAGTAGAGGGAGTGCACTTCATGTTCCCTCATTCAAACAATGTCATATATTGGGGCAAAAATCACATTTGTTGCCAAGTGGACCACCATCCCTCACAAAAGTTTGTAAGACATCAACTATGCAGTTGTTCTGGAAATAATTACAAATATGGCTCCATTCCTAACCTGGGGTAGGAAGCTCCTTACCGTTTCTTAGTTTTACTAGCGCTGTATGTTTAAATCTTCGTCTCTTCTGGATGCATGCTTTTTTAAAAAGATTATTATTGTTTTGAAGGTTGGAAGTTGCTCTTTTCTTTAACCTTCTTTCTCCTTTTGGTTTGCCCTGCCCATTTTTTCTTCTTCTTTACCCTTTTCCCTGTTTCTTTTCTTCTCCTTTTTTACTTTGCTGTGTTTTATACTTTTCAGAAATTTAATAAATTTTATCAGGAAAAAAAAGAGAGAATCTGCCTTTTATTACTCATGCTACAGTAACAGGATAACAGTTGGAAGGGACTTTGAGGTCTTCTAGTCCAAACCTGCCATTCTGGATAAATTATTGTCCAATGTCTTCTTAAAAGCCTCCAGTAATGAAGCACCCACAATTTCTGGAGGCAAGTTTTTCCACTGTTTAATTGTTCTGTTAGGAAGTTTCTCCTTAGTTTTAGGTTGGTTCTCTCCTTGATTAGTTCCCATCCATTGCTTCTTGTCCTGCCTTCAGGTGCTTTGTAGAATAGGTTGATCCCCTCTTCATTGTGGAAGTCCCTTAGATATTGGAAAGGGAAGATATTGGAAGAATAGATATACTCAGTGAGTTATCCATCCATCCATTCAATCCCTAATACCTTTTTCCTGATAACTTAAACAGCTCTGTCACCAGTGATATAGATCTAAATTAAGGGAGGAGAGTTATATATGTTCCCAACATACAGTACTTTACATTTGTCCAGTGAATTTTCACTTTGCGCTTGAATTGATCTTTCACCAACTTGAAATATTTTGGATTTTATCATCCTGAATAATTTGAATGCATGCCCACATTTGGTCAGCTCACTTCTTACTTAAAACATATTTTATGAAAAGATTGAAATGTCCCAGTCCTGTTTGTTGAAGAATTCCATTTTTTAATTCTTCCCATTGAGAAACTTATCCATTGATTCCCACTCTTTTCTTTACATTTCTATTCAATTAAGAAATCTGTAAAACAATGGGATATTCCATGACTGCTAAGAGCACTTAATGAAGACCCTTATCAAAACAGAGAAAAGGGCCACTGCCATCCACAGAGTGACACTCACTCTGTCAAGGACCTTGGAATACTCATCTCAAACAATCTACTGTAAGTGCCAGAGCTCACTGTAACAGCATTGCCAAAAAGGCATTAAGAGTTGTAAACCTAATCTTGTGAAGCTTCTTCTCCGGTAACATTGTACTGCAAACTAGGGCATACAAAACCTTTTCTAGACCAATTCTCACATGCAGCTCATCTGTCTGGAATCCATAATGCATATTGGACATTAATACAATTGGAATTTCACAAGAAGAGTACACCACTCCTCTGCTCACAACAAAATACCTTATGCCACCAGTACAATGTACTACCTGTCAATGACTTCTTCAGCTTCAGCCACAGAAATACACAAGCACAAAATAGATACAAACTCAAGGTAAACTACTCCAAACTCGACTGCAGAAAATACGACTTCAGCAACAGAGTGGTCAATGCCTGGAATACACTACCTGACTCTGTTGTTACATCCTCAACACCACATAGCTTCAACCGTATACTGTCTACTGTTGACCTCACCCCAATCCTAAGAGGTCTGTAAGGGGCATGCATAAGCACAGCATGCCTTCCATTCCTGTACTACTGTCCCCATTTATTAGTACCCATTTCCTGTATTAATATCCATGTTTATACTTATTCCTGTTATCTCGTATGTATTTGACAAACTAAATAAATAAATAAATAAAATAAATCTCAAAAACTTCTAGAAGACTGTTGAAAAGTAATTTCCCTTTGCAAAATTTATGTTGATTGTCTTTCTCCATGGCTTGTTCTCTGTGGACTAAGATTTTAGTAGCATTTCCACTACTTTGATCAGAACAGATGTAAAGCTGATTGGCATATAACCTCTAGGGCATCCTTCTTAAAGGATCATTGTCATCAATAATTCCAATCTTTCTTACTGACACCAATTTGAGGGGAAACTTCCAGATTTTTTGCTAGGAGTTCAGTCATTCCATATTGCAGTTCCATAAGAACACTTGGGTGAAAATAATTAGACTGGTGATGGATATGGAGAAAAACATGACTCTAGCAAGCATGATGGCCCCTACAGCTGATTCCTTGTTGCTGTTTTATGCCTCATTGACTTAATAGCTCCAGTCTTTCTGATTTTTATTGTAATTTCTATCTTTGGGTTTTGCCTTTTTACCAAACTAGGGTTTTATTGTGACATTGTGGGTTCTTACTCCCAACAAATAGTTTCAGTGTTTCATGTTTTTATATCACTTTTATATCATTTTATAGTAAATTTACTTATATCTATTTCAAATAATTAAATTACTATATAGGAATTGTACTGGGAAGAGAGAATGGGGGAAGAAGGAGTCTACAGAATGAAAGATTTTAGCACCATCCCTCCCTCCCTCCCTCCCTCCATTTCCTCCCTCCTTCCTTCCATTCCCTCCTTCCTTTCCTCCATTCCTTCCCTCAATTTCCTCCGTCCCTCTTTCCCTCCTTCCCTCCCTTCCCTCCCTCCTTCCCTCCTTCCCTGCCTCTTTCTGTCCATTCCCTCCTTCCTTCCCTTCATTCCTTCCCTCTATTCCCTCCCTCTCTCTTTCCCTCCTTCCTTCCCTTCCCTCCCTCCTTCCCTCCTTTCCCTCCCTCCTTCCCTCCTTCCTCCTTCTGTCCATTCCCTCCCTCCTTCCCTGCCTTTCCTCCCTTTCCTCCCTTCCCTCCCTTCCCTCCCTTCCCTCCCTTCCCTCCTTCCCTCCCTTCCTTCCCTCCCTTCCCTCCTTCCCTCCCTTCCCTCCTTCCCTCCCTTCCCTCCTTCCTTCCTTCCCTCCTTCCCTCCCTTCCTTCCCTCCTTCCCTTCCTTCCCTCACTCCTTCCCTCCCTCCCTTCCCTCCTTCCCTCCCTTCCCTCCCTTCCCTCCCTTCCCTCCTTCCCTCCTTCCCTCCTTCCCTCCCTTCCCTCCCTTCCCTCGCTTCTTTCCCTCCTTCCGTCCCTCCCTTCCCTCCTTCCCTCCCCTCGCTTCCTTCCCTCCTTCCCTCCCTTCCCTCCCTTCCTTCCCTCCTTCCCTCCCTTCCTTCCCTCCTTCTGGTATATGTGTATCAGTGGTGGTATTCAGCTGGTTCTATCCGGTTCAGGTGAACTAGTAGCAATGGCTGCTGGAAGCACCGCCCACCTGCCTGATGTGTGTGTGTGTATGTATGTGTGTATCTATCTATCTATCTATCTATCTATCTATCTATCTATCTATCTATCTATCTATCTATCTATCTCATTGTAGTTGCTTTGGGCAGTTTAGCAGGAGATGTGATATATAACATTCTAAAACAATTAAGCATATAAAACTATATTAAAACAAACTTGAAAAGTGCTAAAATGCTAAAATGCTACTATTCTGGATAAAACCCTTCTTAGTGGTAAGATAGGATTTTAAAAAAGGGCCAGGGAGTGGCTGTATCAACTTCAATGCCATTAAAAAAAAAAAAAGCAATAGTTAAAAAAAAAAGCAGAATTTGCTTTTGCATTGAAAGATATTGATGGTGAGACTTGCCAGAGTGTCTCCAGAGAGCACCTAAGATTGGAGGAATCTGAACAATGCTAGTCTTACGGTTTCTTAGGAGAAGCTGTGTAAATGGGTATGTATGTGTTTTAAAGGGAGCCCTGGGATTAAGGATTTGTGTTTCCCTTATCTAGTTTTCCCATTTATTTCTGATAAAGAAAAGCAAAGGTAGAAAGATGGCTGTATGTATTTTAGCCATTGTTTATGTATGTATTCTAGTGTGCTATGTTTACTTTAAAAAAGATCAGGGTATATTACTTACTGTGGGCACGAGACTCAGCAGTTAAAGATGCTGAGCTTGTCAGCTGGAAACCTGACAGCCAGGTTCGAGACCCAAGCACTGTGCAATGGGATGAACTACCATTTTTGTCCCAGCTCCTCTCCATCTAGCAGTTCAAAAGCATGCAAATGCAAGTAGATCAATAGGTACTACTTCAGTGGGACAGTAACGGAGTTCTCTGCCCTTTGCGCATATAGCCATGCTGGCCACATGACCATGGCAAGTGTCTACGGACAACCTGGCTCCCCCAGTCAAGAAATGGAGATGAGCACCATGCACTAGAGTCGGACACAACTGGAGAAGGAAAACTTTACCTATTACTACCGTGTTTCCCTGAAAATAAGACCCAACTGGAAAATAAGCCCTAGCATGAGTTTTCAGGATGTCTGTAGTATATGCCTTAACACAAAAATAAGCCCCAGTTAAGATTGTCAACCAGACAGACACATTTAAGTACCATATTTTCCCCAAAATAAGACCTAATCATTAAATAAGCCCTAATGTGCCTTTTGGAGCAAAAATTAATATAAGACCCAGTCTTGTGTTTGGAGAAATGCAGTACATACTACATTAATCAGTGCTCTCTTAGTAAGAGAGTAATAAATAGTGAGAGGGTTAAAATAGGGTTAAAACCAGAGGTAAAATGCTCCTGGTTCGGACCGGCTCGGGCAAGTAGATAGCAATGGCGGCGGGTAGTTCAAAGAACTGGTAGCAAAAATCCCTGCCCCCCATGCCCAGCTGAGTCACGCAATCATCAAAGCCTTTTTTTTCTCTTTTAAATGGCTCTGGCGATCCAAGCTCTGACGATCCCGGCTGAGTTGCCTGGGATGGTTTCGTATTAGGGTTGAGGTAGAATTCAGATGCAACTCTTTGGAAAGTTGAAAATTCAGGTTGATCAAGATGAAAATTGCAGTTTCAAAAGAGGCACTGCCACAGAAGAGACTCGAGAAGAAGATAGTGCAAGATTCCAGAGTTGAGATGACCTAAAATCGAAGATCAGAAAATGTGGTATTTTGGATGGCTTGAATAAATAAAAAGGTTGAAATGTGTTACTGGAAGAAATTGCTGGATCATATTTTCAAAAGAAAGGCTGTAGTTAATCCAATAGAATACAATACGGTGGGATCAAAGTCCTGGATCACCAAGCAAGTTGCCATAGAGGATCTTCTCTTTTTTGTTTCAAGATTTAAAAACAACAACAACAACAATAACAACTGTGAAGTAGGTTCAGTTGAGATTGACTGATCTAAAGTCACCTGGTTTTTGCATGGCTGAAAATGGATTTATACACAGATTCTCAAATCAATGGAGCCTAAAGATTCTGTGCCACTAATGGTGATTGGTAGCTTCTAAACAAGAATTAATCCTGGACAATTGGTAGATGATTTCTCTGGAGAAGCTGAGTTGCTCATTCATTGGCTAAGATTTAACAGCTGGTCACCTTCTACCTGCAATTATTTTATCCCCAAGAAAATAAGAGTACATATATTTGGGGGGGGGGGGGGGGAATCACAAATAGAACACTACCAGGAAAACTTACATTATCATTCTCTATATTTCTGGATCCAGGTTCTCACAACTATTTTTCACAAAGTTCTTAAGCTTTTTGGCAAAAGTCATTTTGGATCCCTTGTGCATTCAAGTTTATTTAGATGAAGGTTTTTCTTCAATATCTGGAGTGATTGAGTGGTTGTATTTCTGAAGAACCAAGACAGCTGGAAGGAGTCTAAATGTGCAGTTCTTCTGTTTTGCCACCATCGTCAGTAGAGCTCCACTTAATAGGTACTAATAATCATCTTTTCTGTTGCTATTTCAAATCTTACACTGTAGAGACATTGATACCATAGTTTCTGCTTAAAATGCCACAAGTTGAACATCCTCTTATTTTCCTGTTGCAGAAAACCATCAAGAATTTCTCCTGTTATACACAAAGCAGTTAGTTCATTAAGTTTACCCTAGAACTGAAAGGGTACTCTCCTTCCTCTATTATTAATATTTGTTAATATTAATAGTTTAAGATTAAACAAGAAAATTTAGAATGAATGGGTGTGATTATCTCTATAGTGGAATAAATATTACAGAATAATCCCAAATATGCTTTTTCAAGAGGCAACTGAACATGTCACTTTTTCAAAGAAAAACCAGAAAGCCCAGTTGCCTCTTGAAAAAGTATCTTTGGGACAACCATGACATGGATCACTGAGAAACTCTATAGACATTCTCTCTCTCTCTCTCTCTCTCTCTCTCTCTCTCTCTCTCTCTCTCTCTCTCTCTCACAAACAGAGGGAGGGGGAAGGCGGGAGGGAGGGAGGGAGGGAGGGAGAGAGAGAGAGTGTGTGTGTGTGTGTGTGTGTGTGTGTGTGAGAGAGAGAGAGAGAGAGAGAGAAATGTTGGCCCAGGAAATCAACAATCTGCTTAGGGGGTCAACAATCTTTTTTGGGGATTTGTAGCACTTTTTAAAAAAATTTTTGATTTATGTGCCGCCCTTCTCCGGAGACTCAGGGCAGCTTACAATGTGTTAAGCAATAGCCTTCATACTTCTGTATATTTATATTTATACAAAGTCAGCTTATTGCCCCCAATAAACTGGGGACTCAATTTACCCACCTTATAAAGGATAGAAGGCTGGGTCAACCTTGAGCCTGGCTGGGTTTGAACTCGCAAGTAATTGCAGGCAGCTGGATCTTAAATGCTGCCTTTGTAGGAGGCATTACTCCCCTATGCTACTCAGGCTCCTGATGTATTTGCATTCACAAAAGATTTATCAGAATATTCATTCACGGAATAGTTGACATAGGAAATACTATCAGTCAAAAAGTACCAGCTCTGGTTGCCCTTTTTTTTCTGGGTGAGACCTGTTGCTACACCAACTTATTTTTGTCCTTTTTCTAGGTAGGAGAACATGTGACCGACTGTGTGTCGGTCATATGTTCTACTACCAGAGTGTTCCAGAGTGCTGGAAAAGGTGTGCTTTGCTTTGAGCTATGACCTTCCTCCTCCCCCCTCCTCCTCTTCCTCCACACCCACCCACTCCCACACCCCTGTCTCCATCTCCATCTCCATTTCCTTCGCTTTCAACATAATAAGCAAAAGTCTTGATGGGAGTATTGCAGAGGTGGTATTCAGCCGGTTTGAACAGGTTCACCCAAACCTGGTAGCGGAAATCATGGGTGGGCCTGCCCCCGCCCCCACCCACCTCCCCAGCTCAATGCCATCCTATTTAGGCATGTTTTTGAGGATGGGCGTATGCATGGAAGATGCACGCACTAGCAAAGCGCTTGCACGGAAGGCCAGGTTCATGCTTGGGTGGGGCATGTGTGCACATTTGCGAATCAGTAGGGAAAATAAGCGAACAGGGTGGCCTGGAGTGTTGGTCTAGTTTTTGCCCATCTGTGCAATGTGCAACACATGTATCAGAGAGGTGATGCTTTGATTTCACTGCCAGGCTTTCATGTACATTTCCATATACACAAATCCTGCATGCTCCTGGTAAGAGGCATATTTGTCATCACATTCATGATTCTTTGATACCTGCTCTTCCTACCTTTGATTTTGGCCATATCCCTTTCTGAAATGTGGACTTGTGAATTTCTGAGGTGGGTAAAATAGATCTTTGTGTTTGGTTGTGTGTGTGTGTGGGGGGGGGAGACAAATCACCAGCCACTCCCATCCTAATCAAGGGCATTACAAGATAATGGTTGTGATACATTGAAAAACACCAGCTATTCCCAGCTTGTTGCCATTAGATGCTGAATGGAAGTTATGATTGTAGTCTTTTTTTTGTGTGTAGAATATTTTTTTATTTTCAAAAAGAACAAAACACAATATAAAAACCATTATCATTCCATACAATCAAAGACGGTGTAAGAGTCGGTGACATTTCTTGTGCTCCTCCTCTTTTCAATTTATCACTAAACATTTTAACTTATTTTCAAAAAGTTTCAACATCGCTTTATATCATAATTATTTTCAATTCTTATTTTCTATCCATTGATAAAATAAATCCCATATCAAATAATATTACTTATCTTCCTGTTCTCTTATTTCAAATGTCAATTTGATCATTTCAGCACAATCCATCATTTTCTTAATAATTTCTTTTTTTTTCCAAATCATTTTTTATTTTTAAAAAAAGTTAAAAAAATAAAAAAAAATAAGATATCATTCATTCAATCAAGTTCAGACAGTACATCAATCGGTTGTAGTCTTACCTATATGGCAAAACACTAACTTTTGGAGGTCTAGTAGACAGCCAATGTAAGAGAACTGGACTCTAAAAATGATGTGGTTTTTACACACTCTCAAGCATTTAAATGCTCTGATTATCTTATAGCAGCAGGACTCTGTATTTTATGGATTCAGGTACGGCTACCCTGAAATATTAGGTGGGTTGTGCCTGAATTAACTTATAATGATGGTAGGAATAGCAACCTATTGAAGTGGGAGGCTCAACTGTGAGGACACTGTTTGGGGACTTACCCTTGAGGTCTTTAAAAACCCTTGAGTCCAGAAATCCTGCAATTGTGACAGTTATGTATGGCCTCGCTTGTACATCAGTAAAGGTTTGCAGAACACTTCAGCATCCACTTGAAATGTTCAGTTCAATTCTGAAGAATGAACAAAGCTCTCCTTCGGTTTCATTTGATCCGTTAGGACTCATTTTTGCCGTTCTGCTCCTTTGCATCAAAGAATTCATTTTCTTGCAAAAATGAAATGATTGAGTGAGTGACACGAGGCTTAGTTTTTTTCCTGACTGTTTGAATCTTCTTCGGATGGCTGGCGTTATATACATATATAAAACACTGTTCTCATTGAAATAACCCATTGTGATAAATTCCACTTGATCGAAATCACAATTTATAACACTTCTGTAAACAGCATGAGAAGGCAGAACAATAGCTTCCTAAGCCTGTTTAAGTGAATGATGTTCTCTTGATGTAGCTGATGCTCAGGGATAGCCGTCAAGCAGTATTACGAGGAAAATAATTTTGAAACTAATTATACATTTTTATAACGAGCACGTTTTGCGAGCAGGAAGTGTCATGATCGGAGGTCCCTCTCGCCTATGCGCTATCTGCATTACCAATCTTAATTAACAAAAGCTACTGTGGCAACAGTTGTAGAGCATTTTCAAACTAAAAGGATGAGTTTGATGGGTCAAGTCTGATGATTTGATCTATCAGTTCACTTTCCAAACTCATCTCCTGCTACGTTCTGTGATGACCCTATAGTAATTTTGCAGAATAAAACACTTCTCTCAGATTGTGGAACAACAACTGATGATCTCCTTTTACCGGTCCACAATAGAAAGCATCCTCACTCATGGCATTATGGTGTGGTATGCCGCAGGGGTGGGTTCTACTTACCTTTACTACCGGTTTTCAACAGGGCCATGTGTGCATGCTCATTTCGCGTGCGCATGCACAGGCTCTTCTGCGCAAGCGCAGAAGCATTTTGATGACGTTGGGATCAATGGGCGGAGCCTCCCACTGGTTTTACTACTGGTTCTATAGAACTGGTGCAAATTGGGGGCAACCCACTACTGGTATGCCGGCTTGACAGCTGTGGATATAAAAACAATACAGAGGGTAGTGAGCACAGCACAAAACATTGTGGGCTGCCCCCTGATACCACTAGATGAGATCACTAGGGCTCACTGCCTTAGAAGAGTGAGGAAAATTCTCAGGGATGACTCACACCCAGGTCACCACTTCTTTACCCTCCTACCATCGGGAAGGAGATATAGAAGCATAGCCAGCTGCCCAAACAGGCTGAAGAACAGTTTTTATCCGTGGGTTGTCAGACTCCTGAATGAGGAATAACTTTACAACAACCTAGTGTGATTGAATTGCGGGCCCGGCGCGATGTGCATTAAATTCACATGGTGCTGTAGGATTGTGTATTTGTTAGCAGGATTCACTTGGTTAGGGATTTTTTTTTTTTTGTCTTCACTGTGAGTTGTATTTGGTTGGGAGGTACACAAAGCTTGGCTCAGCCAATCTCATTGTACAATGTACTCTGACAATAAAGGTTTGAACTGAATTGAATCATCCTGTTTCTCAGCCATTTTCAAGAGGAAGTGCTGAGGTCCCCATGCCATGAGAGGCTAAGGGAATAGAGTATTTTAGCTACTTTTCTCAGTCATGTTTCTGGGTGTTGAAGGAACTTTCTTCAGTAGCTTATCTCACTTCAATGGCTTCAGTTCTCCAATAAGAATGTGGATGTTAAGAGTTAGATTTAGGCTACTGTTTAGTTACATAAGGCTTTTCATTTTGACTACTCTTGTTTGGGTATCATTTTTAGGTTAAGTGGTTGGTGGCTTTATGGGGGATTGGAAGGAAATATATATATATATATATATTATGATGGCTTTCCTCTTCTTTGGTTTTGCATCTTTTTGTTTTTCGAAACCATCTGGGAGCGGCATATCAGCAGATGTAATAAGATGTAATAAGTACAGAAATACATGAACCTTGATGATAGGCTTATTGATTGATACAAATAATATTGATTAATTAATTTAAGCTCTAATGTCCAAGGATGGAAAGAAAAACACAATTATTTCTTAAGACCATGGGAAGCAGAATCCATTTGAAAAGACTATATTATGAAGTCAAACATATGTTGTCACTGCAATATGGAGGCAGTTTTCTGAAAACTGAGCCCCAGATGTTTGTTTACATGTGGGAAGTAGCATGTAGAAAGGAAAAGGGACATTCACATGACATGTCAATCTTGGTTTGGTCCTGTATATACAACTCACGGTTCACCAAGTTTAATATAATGTAATAGCAATATTGAGATGTCCTTGGTATTTAATAGATTGTCTTCTTGCAATCCAACAGTGATAAAGGGCAGATCCTAAAGTTCCGTGCCAGGCTGTTCAGAACTGGTGCATTATTTTAGATTAGAAGAGAATAGAGCTGGAAGGGACCTTGGAGGTCTTCTAGTCCAGTCCCATGCTCAAACAGGAGAACCTCTTCAGATAAGCGACTGTCTAGTCTCTTCTTAAAAAAAACTCCAGTGATGGAGCTCCCACGATTTCTGGAGGCAAGCTGTTTCACTGGTTAATTATCCTCACTGTTAAGAAGTTTCTCCTCAATTCCAGGTTGCTTCTTTCTTTTATTAATTTCCATCCATCCATTGTTTGTTTGTTTGTTTATGTATATATGTATGTATGTAGTTAGTTATTTATTTTTATTTAGTTTTTTGATCATGTATGAGATAACAGGCATATGTATAAACATGGACATGAACAAGGAATGAGTACAAATAAATGAGGACAATAGGACAGGGATGGTAGGCAAGCTGGTGCACTTATGCACACTCCCTTTACGGACCTCTTAGGAATGGGGTGAGATGCACAGTAGACAGTTTAAGGTTGAAGCTGTGAGGGTTAGAGGATGTAACAATGGAGTCAGGTAAAGCATTCCAGCATTGACCACTCTGTTGCTGAAGTTGTATTTTCTGCAATCGAGTTTGGAGCGGTTTACTTTGAGTTTGTATCAATTGTTTGCCAGTGTATTGTTGAGGTTGAAGCTGAAGTAGTCATTGACAAGTAGAACATTGTAGCAGACAATTTTGTGTACTATGCTTAGGTCAGACCATAGGCAGCATAGTTCCAGGTTGTCCAAGCCCAAAATTGCGAGCCTGGTGGCGTAAGGGATTCTATTTTGAGCAGAGGAGTGGAGTACTCTTCTTTGGAGAATAATTTGACCCCCTCTTCTTTGTGGCAGCCCTTCAAATATTGGAATATTGCTATCATGTCACCCCTAATTCTTCTTTTCTTTAGATTAGCCCAAACCCAAATCCTGCAGTCGTTCTTCATATGTTTTAGTCTCCAGGCCTTTGATCATCAGAGAAGTTGCTCTTCCCTGAAATTTTTCCAAAGTCTCAACATCTTTTTTGTAGTATAGTGACCAAAATTGGTTGCAGTATTCTAGGTGTGGTCTTGCCAGATCGTAAGTTGTTTATGGAGACACTATCCTTACTGATAGAAAGTTGTGTGAGATTTTTTTCCTCTTGGCCCTGCAATGGAGGCCCAGACATAAATTATATGGAAGAAACTACCACAACACTACTGATATAAGAATGTATGGCTTCTGAAGTGATAATATGTGCTAGTTGTTCCTGATTCTCGGGGGCGGTGCTCATCTCCATTTACTCTAGGGGAGAGTAAACTCTCTGTTTACTCCATTTATTCTAGGGCAGGGGTCACCAACCTTTCAGACCTCAGGGACCACTAAATTCGTAATTTTAAATCCCATGGACCATTTATCTTTTTAAAAAGATAAATACTATTTAGTGAAATATAAAAATGCAAATAATTTTTCTGTGGACCATCAAAATTTTCTCATGGACCACCAGTGGTCCATGGACCACTGGTTGGTGACTGCTGCTCTAGGGGACTCATATTTGTTTCAAAATTGAAGAGCCAGTGCTATCCGAAGACGTCTCTGTGGTCATGTGGCTGACATGACTAAATGCCAAAGGCACACGGAACACTATTACCTTCCCACCAAAGGTGGTTCCTATTTTTCTCTATGTCTCTCTCTGTCTCTGTCTCTCTCTGTATGTCTCTCTCTCTCTCTCTGTGTGTGTGTGTGTGTGTGTGTCTCTGTCTCTCTCTCTCTCTCTCTCTCTCTCTCTCACTTGCTCTATCTGTCTCTGTCTCTGTCTCTCTGTCTCTCTGTCTCTCTTTCTCTCTGTGTGTGTCTCTCTCTGTCTCTCTCTCTCTCTCTCTCTAAGTGTCTGTCTTTCTTTCTCTCTCTGTGTGTGTGTCTCTGTCTCTGTCTGTCTCTCTCTCTCTCTCTCTCTGTCTCGCTGTGCCTCTGTCTCTCTCTGTGTGTGTGTCTCTGTCTCTGTCTCTTGCACTTTTACATGCTTTTGAACTGCTAGGTTGGCAAAAGATAATGGGAGCTCACTCTGTTATGTGGCACTAGGGATTTGAAGTGCCGAAGTGCCGATCTTTCTGATCAACAAGCTCAGCATCTTAGACACTGAGCCGCCGCATCCCTTAAATACAAATTACAGGGTTCCTAAACCAACATTCAGCTATTCTGCTTTCTACCATCTATTATCGCTCATTTCTCATCATTTCAATTGTTAGATTTGAAAGCGGCAGTTTCCTCACTGTGTTTTGTGAATTAGCTGAAGCATAACTTCCTTTTATTAAAAAATATCTCTTAAAATCTGACATTTGTTTTATAACTCAAAGTCTCTCTGTGGACTTTGACTCGAAGAGCTAAAGTTCGATTACCACTTGAAGAACTTAAAAGATTCTACTATTATTAGAAGAGTTCCCTGTAGAGCTGTTATAAAAAGGTTAAGGACCCCAGAACAAGAGCTACATCATTGTGTTATAATTCTACATGTTAGAATCATTTTCTTGCAAGCCAAGCAGATTTTTAAAAAGGGGGGAAATACCTGGCTCCCTAAAGTCTATTTTTTACAGTATTGGAACAAGGCCCATATGACAGGTCAAATACTATCCATGAATCTATGGGTACTTAACAAAAACAAAAGATTTTTTTTTTCAGAGAAGCATGAAACATTGGAAACCCTTAACTCCATACAGAGGATCATTTTGCTGGATGTTTCAATAATTGGTTAAAAAAACAAACTCCAAAAATTATAGTTCACGTACAGTAGATGTATGTAGAGATGCACAAATTCTCTGAGCCCAGCTTTCTTCTCCCAGACTATCTCAAACACCAGTACAATCCTCAACAATCTTGAATTGAACCCCATTGAACAATTTAGTGAGACTTAATTTGGAGGAGTTCCCTGCTTAAAATCATTTTACCAAGTGATGAGGAAAATTCTGCTCTTCTACTGACCTCACATATTAATTAAACACTAATCATACTGTAAAACATTTGCAAGCTGGCACCTGATTAATGGTCACTCTTAATGACCATCAGGCTATGGTGATGATGATACCGGCTTCGTTTACCTATAGGCCTTCAGAAACACAAATGAGTGTAGCTTAACTCCTTTAGCAAGTAAGTGTGATGACGTGGCACAAAGGCAACACAGCCAGAGAACCAGTATGAGCCCCTTTATTGCCCCCAATGTCCTGTTTACTTTCTGGCCTGGAGAAAAACTCTCCCGCAAACCTGCAGCAGCTTCTGGCTGCAGATACTCCAGTCCAAATGCTGTAAGCAGAGTGACTGCAAATCAATCACTCCATCAGGGGAAGATAATGACTCCCAAAAGTGAAGAATAATTCCAGCAAGGCAAGATAAGAACATAGAAACACAGCCCTAATTCAAACAGTCAGGAATGCAGGCCACAACTCTCAACTCTAGATGAATTCAGTGTTTGTTCCTGACAAACGCCCCTCCCAACTACCTCTCCTTTAAACTCCATCCCCAGGTGTGCCTTGTAAAGGGAATCGGGCCCTCTCCTTCCTCGTAAGCCACACAACTCACGTTGCTCTCTTCTGCACTCTTTCCTGCATGCCCTATGATGAGGAGGGGGTGGGCCTTGGTCTTCATCTGGACCCTCTCTCCATTGTTCTACCTCTCCCCTGCTCTGCTCACCCTGACATTGACCTTCCCTAGTTTCCTCCACCACCAACAGAGCCACTCTCCCGCTCTCTCACAGCTGTTCATCTCCCGTCTCAGATTCCAACTCCAACAGGGGCATGACAATATGTTTGTTTATT
This sequence comes from Masticophis lateralis, assembly GCA_030761175.1. NCBI lineage: Eukaryota > Metazoa > Chordata > Lepidosauria > Squamata > Colubridae > Masticophis > Masticophis lateralis. The sequence continues at coordinate 119,082,196 of JAUDYJ010000004.1, read as the reverse complement.
CAGGTTAGAAGCATCACAATTAAAATAAGGCATACACTATGGTGTAACATTTAAAAAATAAAATACAAGATTATTACTAATCTAAGGACTAGCACTGATGATGCTACCTAGTTAGAGTGATGGAACATCTGCAATGAAGAAAAAAAGCTCAGAGAGCACCAAGGAACCCTAAAATACAAGATTAAAATACATACAAATTAAAGAGATATTGCCCAGAATCTAGCAACATTAATTGCATTCTGTCATGCTGCCATGAGATCCTTAAGGGTACACTGATTGGTAAACAAAGGGCAGGTATACATATATATTGTTGTTTGCACGCCACCACAATTGCAAAGAGTAGAAGCAACCGCATAGCCCCGTTTGTTCAGAGCATCTCTGGAACCTACTGTACCCATGCACAGTCTATTCACTGATTTCCATAATTCCCAGCTTTCGTCAGACCCAGAGGTCAGCTCCTTCACTGGTACCATCCAGAGTTGGTTCTTTGTAGCTTTCTATAGGTCCTTTCAAATTCTTCAGAGAAGATAGGCTTAAGATACATAAGGATCTTGACAGAATTGAACACTGGGCGCTATTTAACAAAAATGAAATTCAGTGGTGAAAAAAGTAAGGTTCTACATTTAGTCAAGAAAACAAAATGCATAGGTACAGTATATGTGGTACCTTGTTCATTAGTGGTGACTGTGAGAGGGACCTTGGAGTCCTAGTGGACAATCATAGAAATATGAGCCAGCAGTGTGCTGCAGCTGTCAAAAAAGCCAACACAGTTCTAGGCTGCATAAATAGAGGGATAGAGCCAAGATCACATGAAGTGATCCATTTTATAATGCCTTAGTAAGGCCACACTTGGAATACTGCACCCAGTTTTGGTCACCAAGATGTAAAAAAGATGAGAAAGAGTGCACAGAAGAGCAACAAAGATGATTAGGGGATTGAAGGCTAAAACATATGAAGAACGGTCGCAGGAACTGGATATGTCTAGTTTAATGAAGGGATGACATGATAGCAGTTTTCTGATATCTCAGAGGCTGCCATAAAGAAGAGGGAATCAAACTATTCTCCAAAGCACTTGAAGGCAGGACAAGAAGCAATGAATGGAAACTAATCGAGGAAAGAAGCAACCTAGAACTAAGGAGAAATTTCCTGACAGAACAATTAATCAGAGGAACAACTTGCCTCCGGAAGTTTTTAAGAAGAGATTGGATAATCATTTGTCTAAAATGGTAAAGGGTTTCCTGCCTAAGCAGGGGGTTGGACTAGAAAACCTCCAAGGTCTCTTTCAATTCTAAAGACTTATTTATTCTAAAGACTTCCTTCTTTCGACCTAAGGAAGCGTTTCCTGGATTTTAGTACTTAGCAAATACGTTAAACAAACAATAAACAAATAATTGACATTGTGTCTTGAGCTTTAAGAGTTATTTATTTAATGAAGTATATTCTTCAAGGCCATGGAATACATTGGCCATGTCAAGCTACTTATCTGACAAGTTGCCTTGTTTGACATGATAAATTCTAGCAACATGCTGTAAAAATAGATTAATATAAAACATGCCATGGTGATTTTTGGTTTTTTTTCCCTTCTGAGCTGTGATCAAATCACATAGCCATCGGAGATTAAAGTCTAGCTTAATGTCTGCATGCTAAAATGAAATTTTTATTTACAAAATAATTGAGCATGCTGAGTGGATGATTCAAAAGCGTCGATAATATCTTTGTTTTAGCATAAAAACTATTAGCAATATTAAAGACCGATAACAGCATGCTGAAATGAGTTTCTCTTAAAAAACAGGACATTATTTCAGAAATCGAAGTATGACTAAGCCATACCTCTTCATATTATTGGCCCACTGATCACAAATGAATCAATCTATCCTAAATTCCACTGAATTTATTTATATTCTATACTTTCTTAAGAAATGAAGGCCACAAAACAAGAAATGCAAATAAAAAGTAAACATGAACTACTATCCTTAAAATAGTAATAATAACCCAAATAGATGATAGATAGATAGATAGATAGATAGATAGATAGATAGATAGATAGATAGATAGATAGATAGATATAGATGATACAATATGATACAATATGATACAATACAATATGACTAGGAGACAAACTGTTTCGAAGAAACTTGAGATATTAGCTGTATATAACTAGTTGAAATTGTTCGTAACTTTTTAAAATATGGAAAAAGGGTTTTTTGTTTTGTTTTCTTTGCTTAATTTCAGAGATGAGATGTTAACACCGGATTCATCTTATGTTGTTGAGTTGATCAAAGTGATGGCAATAAGTACGACAATTTTACTTAAAAAAGATTGAACTCTTTCGTGCAAAGCTACTTTAATTAGAAACTTTCTGGGCTTTTGCTTTGTGAAATATTCCCTGCATAACTAGAAAATTTACAAAATAAATTAAAAGTGTGATTAGGGAGCCAAAGATTTTGGAAATGCACACAAGTACAGACACACACACACACACACACACACACAGACACACAGAGCCATAGAGGCGTCAAAGTATATGGCTTGGAACTGACAATGGTTTGGATGGGTTTTATGCAATTTTGTATCATATATCCCTTTTCCATCTTTGACTTGCAGCTCACTGATTCATGATTAAACCTATTGTATGCTTATTTAACTGGGATGCAGTGGCTCAGTGGCTAAGACGCTGAACTTGTTGATTGAAAGGGTGGCAGTTCAGCAGTTTGAATCCCTAGTGCTGCATAACAGGGTGAGCTCCTGTTACTTGTCCCCACTTCTGCCAACCTAGCAGTTTGAAAGCACGTAAAAAATGCAAGTAGAAAAATAGGGACCACCTTTGGTGGGAAGGTAACAGCATTCCATGAGCCTTTGGCATTTAGTCATTCCGGCCACATGACCACGGAGATGTCTTCAGACAGCACTAGCTTTCGGCTTTGAAATGGGGATGAGCACCACCCCCAGAGTTGGGAACGACTAGCACATATGTGTGAAGGGAACCTTTACCTTTATCTTTATGCTTATTTAAAAAAACACACACACACAAGTTGTACTGGCTCCAACTGGTCTCATTTGCACATCATTGCAAATTTTGCTTACTAATTGAGGCCAGAGAATCACATCTTACTGTTACAGACTTTCCCTTCTGACCCTCCATGAATTTCTAATGTTATCAGAAAGACCATGTGTTTCTACAAACATAGGGACTTCGTAGTAATTAGATTTATATAATTCAATTTTGATGAGCTGCACATTTCGTTTTCTCCCACCCTTCCGTAGTTCTTTCATTTGGCTCTTTCTCAGCTCTTACGCTGAGAAGACACTCCCTACACATATCATGGAAGAGATCAGCCAAATATTTAGATATTCAGATGATTCTCCCTGATCTGTTCTGCATTGTGCAATTCAGTGATTACAAAGAGTGTCACCACTGAAAAAAAAAGAAAGAAAGGTACACAAAGGGAAACCAGGAGGATCAGAAGCCATAGCATCTATAGCTCTATAGCTTGAAATGAAGAAGGTTACGGTGATATTTGATCAATGTAGATAAAATGAGCCATCATACAGATAGCCATCACACCTCTCCTGTGCGAGCTGCACTGGCTCCCAGTGGTCTTTCGGGTGCGATTCAAGGTGTTGGTTACCACCTTTAAAGCGCTCCATGGCTTAGGACCCAGATATTTACGAGACTGCCTTCTGCCAATGACGGCCTCCCACTGACCAATATGCTCCCACAGAGAGGGGCTCCTCAGGGTGCCATCGGCCAAGCAATGTCGACTGGTGACCCCCAGGGGGAGAGCCTTCTCTGTGGGGGCTCTTGCCCTATGGAATGAATTACCCCCGGGGATACGCATGATCCCCGACCTGCGTACCTTCCGCCGTGCCCTTAAGAGCCTACTTTTCCAACAAGCTGGACTAGCTTGACCAGAACCCGGACTGGGGGTTTTAAATTCTTGGGTTTTTAAATTGGGGAACCAAATTATTTAATTAGTTTTAATTGATTTTAAATTTTGTACATTTGGTGTTTTAATGTGGCTGTGCATCACCCTGAGTCCTTCGGGAGAAGGGAGGTATTGGAATTCAAATAATAAATAAATTAATTAATTAATTAATTAATTAATTAATAGTATGGAGAGTGAGAGCTTTCTCTGCCCAACCCTTTTGTTGCAAATGTTAGAACTTGAACCTGGATGAAGGATTTCAGTGAAACTCCAGCCTTGGTATGACTCTTTGGAACATTTTGGTTTTGAGATCAGTGATGTCCTAGCAATTATTTTTAAAGAAGGGGAAAAAAGTTAGTACTTACCTAAAATCCCATAATTGTGAGGGTTGGAAATAGATTTCATTGACTGTGTGATAGCAAACGGAAGAGATCTTTGGTTTCTGCCTGATTACTGTTTACTCCAAACACAGTGGAGGGGAAAATATTTTTTTGAAAGTTAAGATAATCTTTCATTCTTATCCTCTCCTCTCCTCTCCTCTCCTCTCCTCTCCTCTCCTCTCCTCTCCTCTCCTCTCCTCTCCTCCCCTCCCTCCTCTCTTCACTGTCTCTCATCATTGTATGTGGGCTCCATAAGCAAGTTTATTTACAGTATTTACTTCATAGACAAGATCAGTGATTTAAATTTATTACCCTTTTGCCTCAACCATTGCCATGTTCATCCTCTTATTTAGGATTTTTGGAGCCTTGAGGCAGTTTTGATCACATACATGAGTACATTCCAAAGGGTTTTGAGATCCTGAACAAGGATTGTGTAGGAAATTAGCACCCACTCTTCTAGAAAAATGAAATATTTTAGGGAATGTTATAAGGGCAGAATATTTCTCCTAAAAGGGAGGAAGAAACTCAGTCCCCTTCCCTTTGTCAATGGACCATTAAGGCCTTGGCCAGTCCATTATACATAACAAAGATCTACCCCCTTCAGACAGAGCCATAGTAGGAATTACCCAAAGCCCTTTCATTACATCATCACCCAGCAAGGCTCAACCAAGCTTGGAACTCAAAAACACAACCTATCAAGTTACCCCTGCATGCCCCCCCTGGGAGTCTGACAACCAATCAGAACACAAGCTCAAATTCAAAAGCCCAGAGAGGGCATAAAACCCAGGCACTCTCAGCATCTTTTCCCTTTTTTTACCTCTTCACCCAAGATCTTTCAAGGCATGTGACCCTGTCCATCATTAAAACCATCTTTCCAAGCAGCCACCATGTTTCCAGTGTCTTTCTCCCCACTTAGAACTGAACCCAGAAGGACATTTCTTCCAACAATCCAATAATTTGGGAAATATATTGAACAGGGTTCTTTAAAAAAAAAACAGCTTGCTGAAATTTTGATCTTAGCTATTGAGGAAGAAGAGAGAGAGGAAGTGTCTTTGGTACATTTCCCAGTAATGCAAAACTAATAAAGGAAAACATTTGTAACTTAGGGTTGAATTGAGGATTCCTTGATGCTAACTGAGCTTAGTGGTTTCCTTGCAGTATCTGAACTAGGTAACATCATCAGTGTTGAAAGTGTTTGCAAATTACAAGTACAGTATGGAACAAGGCTGTTGCCAGCCTTGTTCCATACCGTAGCTTGCATTACAGAAATGTAACTGCGGAAATAGAAATGTTCTTGCAGATGGAGAAAGCAAGTTCAGAGAAAGGAACAGGAATTGTCCCTGAAATGAATACAGAGACAAAAGTACTGTATTCTTGGAGAAATGAACCGAAAAGAAAAAGAAAGCCGCTCTGAAAAACAGAGAATTTGTTTTCTCTATCTGGCGCAGTATCATTAAATATTCAAGAATACATGTCCTAGCCAAAGTCAATTTGTCACTTACCCTAGCAAAGCACCCAGAAGCTCACAACAATTAAATTGCTATTTTTCCCCTCCTTCTCTCTTATGCACTCGCTTCTCCACCAAGTCTCTTTACTATTTATGAACTGCGTTTTCAAACCCAGCCGCAGCCTGAAAGAACGTCAGTCCTCCATGTTTTTTCCGAGGTCAAACTCTAGAGCTCTGGAAAACAATATCTTTACATGTTAGAAGTCTTTTGCTGAAACAAACTGAGTGGAACAAGCAGGAATGAAGCCTAAGGCAAAGAAGAGTGCCTGTTAATATGCCACCTTAGCTTCTCTGTCTTTGGTGTTGTCTGTCAATGAATCCCCTGGAGGGAAACTATTCTGAATCTAAATAAGAAGTTAATGTGAGAACTGTCCCTGCATCAAAGGGTGGAGAATAGAACTAGGAGACAGAGAGAGGTGAGCAGGCAAAGGCTTTGTGGTAAAGCTGCCTCATTTGTCTACCTTCAAAATAGATTGTCTCTTTTCCAGAGATCGTGTGTTGTGGGTGTGAAGGGGGGGGGGTGTCCCGTGTCAAAGGATCCTCCCAATATAACTCATTCTTCACAGCCAAAGCCATTTTGTGTGGTGGGGATTGAAGGAAATTCATTAGGGGGCTGGACTAGGAGAAGCAAAGGACTATGTCTGATGAATTTAAGATGAAACTGTGGCGTTTAAAATCATGTGGGGGTCATAGCCCCATCGGAGTCTGAATCTGAGATGGAAGATGAACAGCTGACAGAGAGTGAGAGAGTGGCTCCGTTGGCAGGGGAGGAAACTGGGGAAGGGCAAAATCAGGCTGGGCAGAGCATGGGAGAGGTAGAACAAGGGAGAGGGAGTTCAGACGAAGACCAAGGCCCACCCCCTCCTCATCCTAGAGCACACAGGGAAGAACGCAGAAGAGAGCAACATGGGTTGTGTGGGCTTATGAGGAAGGAGAGGGCTCTGATTCCCTTCACAAGACACACCTGGGGATGGAGTTTAAAGGAGAGGCAGTTGGAAAGGGTATTTGTCAGGAACAAACACTGAATTCATCTAGAGTTGAGAGTTGTGGCCTGCATTCCTGACTATTTGAATTAGGGCTGTGTTTCTATGTTCTTATTTTATCTTGCTGGAATTACTCATCACTTCTGGGATTTATTAACTTGCCCTGCTGGAGTAATTGATTGAAGTCATTCTGCTACAGCATTTGGACTGGAGTATCTGAAGCCAGAAGCTGCTGCAGGTTTGTGGGAGAGTTTTTCTCCAGGCTGGGAGAGTAAACGGGACATTAGGTGCAAAATTGGTGCCAATAAAGAGACTCATACTGGTTCTCTGGCTGTGTTATCTTTGTGCCACACTCCAGGACATCACAGTGGGAGAATCATTTTGGAAGCATTTGCTGTGATTATTCTGCAACTTTTCGGGGTCAGAACAAATGAATAATTTGTTCCCCTGCTCCTTCCTGGAATTTTATTACCTACTACACCATACCATTCAATCCTTCAATACCTTAATACCATGCAGTCTTTCACTACCTTAATATAAAACCAATGAACTTCAGCGGGATTATGGAATCTGAGATCCTGGAAGTATCTTCCCAGCTTTCTTTAAATTATGTCTCAGTTTGAATATCGGGTTTCCAAGTCAAGGAATACCAAACAAGCTATCTGAGTAATGTTGCAATATTGAACACATGAGAACCTAAGACATGCTCTTTTTCCTTCCTCAGATTGACTAAGAAAGATTACAGATACAAAACTTTCCTTACTCCATTTGTCCAAGGTCACCTATCTCTCCTTATCGGGCATCAGTAATTTCAGGACTCTGACAGTGGACAGCTCAGAGTACTAACAGGATATGGAGAAGGTCACTCTTCTTCTTCCCCTCCAAAATTAGTTCTCTCTTTTTACTCCTAGCGGAGGAGGTAAAACTAACCTACAGTAGGAGAAAATCTATTTGTGAGGGGGAGGGTTCATTTATCCAGGGATGTCTCACTTGAGAAATCCTGCAACCATGTCAGGGAGCCATGAACCTTAACCAGAGGTGCTTTTGCTCCACTTGGTATATAGAAATCCATTGCAATCAGCTTTCTTTGCATTTAGATTCTGTGTTTATGACAGCAGATCAGCAGAGTCCTTTACATACTTATTCATAATTAAGCCTTAGTAACTGTGAAGCTTATTGGCTAGGGTTCTATGTTCTTTTCTTTAACATACATGCACCATGGTGGCATGGTGGTTAGAATACAATACTGCAGGCTCCTGTCAGCTTTGGAAGCCATATTACCCTGTTTTCCCCAAAATAAGACATCCTCTGATAATAAGCCCAATTGGGCTTTTGAGCATATGGCAGTAAGGCCAAGCCCTTATTGCAGGGTTCAAAAAAAAATATAAGACAGGGTCTTATTTTCAGGGAAATACGGTAGCACCAGAAGCTCCATGCACCTGGGAAAGTAGAAGGGGTGGATTTAGGAGAGTGAATGTAGTTAGACATAATAGCATTCTTCCCTTCAGTCAAGGTCATGGTGGTTATGCAACTAGAGGAGGAGTGGTTGCAAGGATGGCTCAAGTCAGGATGGATGATGATTGGACCATGTGACAGACTGAAGGGTAAAGGGGCTGGATTTGGGGTTTTGATTTACTGAGAGAAAACCCAGAACCCTCAGATCCGGCTTTTCCAAGATGTGCCAGTATACCTACTCTAATAAAATGGAACTTTGAGAAATGCCTGCTTCGGAGTTTTTCCTTGGAGTTGGGGACTTTCTGGAACGCTGACAGCTACTTCTGCTAACTCCCGGCTGCCTGCAATTTGGCAGTTCAAATCTCACCAGACTCAAGGTTGACTCAACCTTCCATCCTTATGAGGTGGATAAAATCAGGACCTGGATTATTGGGGGCAATATGCTAAGTCTGTAAACAGCTTAGAACAAGCTGTACAAGCACTGTGAAGTGGTATATAAGTCTAAGTGCTATTATTATTATTATTATTATTATTATTATTATTATTATTATTATTATCAACCAAGGCTTCCAGATACTATCAAAAACAGCTGCTATGGAAATTAGGATTTTATACATTAAGGAAGCTGCCTTGACCTAAAGCATAAAAGGTAAAGATTCCCCCGCACATATGTGCTAGTCATTTCCGGCTCTAAAGGCAGTATTCATCTCTGTTTCTAAGCCAAAAAGCCAGCGGTGTCCAAAGATGTCCCCGTGATCATGTGCATGACTAAGCACCAAAGGTGCATGGACCGCTGTTACCTTCCCACCAAAGTGATCCCTATTTTCTACTTGCATTTTTTTACATGCTTTCGAACTGCTAGGTTAGCAGAAGCTGGGACCTCACTCAATTAAGCAGCACTAGGGATTCGAACCGCTGAACTGCTGACCTTTTGACTGATAAGCTCAGCGTCTTAGCCACTGAGCCACCTCGTCCCTTCAACATAGACATTGACAAACAAAACAAAAAGAAATCAGCACCACTTGTAACATGATATTGCTCTAATGCTGTTCTGCTTTCTCCGGGATAAGGGGATTTCAACTCTTAGCTTTTCTTGCTCTACTTGCACATTAATACAATTTGAAGTTTGCATCATTGCACTTCCTTCCTTCCCTGACAGATTGTGGGATTTTTTAAAAAAATGAGTTGTAACAAGTTTATTAGCCCCTTTGAAAGTCATTATTGTTCTCGGCCTTTCAGCTCAGGTGCTTTTGGCTGGGCATCAGGGTGCTTGGGAAGCCCAAATTACAGAACGGCATTCTGTTCTCTGAAAAAGTGAGTGATAAACATTTTCCCCTTTGTGTGGCTTGATAGCAGAAAGTGTTTGCTGAATGGCCTCTAATGGCTTCTACAAGCTACTCCAGAAACCACATCGACATTGTGTTCCTCTTGAAGAAGGAAGATTGTTGTAATGAAAATGACAAGAGAGAAATTCTTCCTATCTAAAATTGTTCTCAACAGCAGCCGGCTTGGGGAGAAAGGACTATATTTTAGGTCTCTGTGTGGTGAACTTCAGTGGCATCAGCCATCAAACTATCTTCCCAGCCACACCTGTGCAGGAACTTCTGTCCATCTGTGGTTGTTCCAGTCAACACTGACATCTGCTATACCCAACAGGAAACCTCATTCTAAATCCTCCAAGCAATACAGTTATCCCTATGCTGTTTTATTTATTTCTTAGTTAAAAGGTAAGAAGGAAACAAAACAAGACCAGGTTGCATTCACTCTAGCAGCCTGCACTCAGATAAGAATACAACAGGCAAACAATCAAGCAAAAAATAGTGTCTTAATCAAGAACTATCATAAAAAAAAATCATGCTCTCTACCAAAATGGGAAGGGCAAGCTACTGCATGTAAACGTGGAGTAAATTCCCCTTCCCTCCTAGCAATGAAGATGTAAGCTAGCCAGGTAATGAAATGCTTGCATGAAAAAACCAAGCTCAGAGGACATCCAAGTACAGTTATCTCCACTATTCCAGCAGCACGATTAGGCTTCTTCATGGAAGAGATAATGTAGGATGCACCAGACTGAGCCTTAGTGTTCTAACCCAGCTCCTCAAACATGACAAAGCCTCTGTAGTTGAAGCAATGATTCCTTTATTAGGAGCGCCAGCAGCCCGGGTAAAATGTTTCTCTTTCAACGCAGGCTGACAACTCTGTCTGGTAGGGAGATGAATAGTTGCCTGCCACATTTATTCTTCTCTACCCCCTGCCTTTTATCCCCAGAGTTTGGGTGGGGCTTTGCTAGCAGAGGTGGCTCTTCCTTCTCAAGGATCAGCCCATAGATTTCCACTGCTCTCCTCTCCCCTGCCTTCTCTGCATCCGCAGGTCAGGCACTGGACCCAGCTGTTCCTCCTCTTCCTTATCAGCCACCTCCAGTCCTGGGGGCTGTTGACTCTCCATCTGAGGGCTGATGGATGGCCCAGGCTCCACCTTTGCCTCTATCTCTGACAGCTCCATTCCCTCTTCCCACTCTCAGGTTGCCTTGATGCTGACCCTGACTCCCACACCTCCTCCTCATTTGATTTGGCTGCTGGAGGGGCCAGCGGCCGACAGGCCACAACACTGTGGGAGAGGTCTGGCTCATCATTAGTTTGGAATCCCTTCATGCCCACAAGAGATCTAAATCCAGCCTCCTTGCATTCCACTGACTCTTATCTACCACCAGTTTGCCGTCTACATTAGTAGTTCATATTCTTGTAGAGAGAGCTAGCATGGAATAAACTGGTACTCATTTGAACAACTCTGCTTCCTGATTTCTTGTGCCCGATCGATGAGAAAGAGACAGAGAAATATCCCCCAGTGTTTTGAATTGCATCTCCCTTAAGCCTAGCCCCAGAGTAACCAGAAGCCGCCAATTGCTGCAGCTTATCACTTATCATTAAGGGGAGCTTGTCGATCAGAAGGTTGGCAGTTCAGCGGTTCAAATCCTTATTGCCGCGTAATGGGGTGAGCTCCTGTTACTTGCCCCAGCTTCTGCCAACCTAGCAGTTCGAAAGCACGTAGAAAATGCAAGTAGAAGAATAGGGATCACTTTGGTGGGAAGGTAACAGTGCTCTGTGTGCCTTTGGCATTTAGTCATACCAGCCACATGACCCCAGAGACATCTTTGGACAGTGCTGGCTCTTCAGCTTAGAAATGGAGATGAGCACCATTCCTAGAGTTGGAAATGTCTAGCATGCATGTGCAGGGGAATCTTTACCTTTACCTTATCACTTATCACTGGGACTCATTTGCTCTTCTTCATACACAGAACTACTGAGTTACCTCGGTAGTTATGCTAGGAGTTGAAATCAACTGACAGCCATTCCAGAGAGTGCATCATACTTACTCCCTCATGAGTCTGGAGGATCAACCCTTCCAAGTTATTTCTTGAATTTCTTGAGCATGGACTTTGCTATCCCTAACACCAAAATAATGGCCCCCATATAAACCCTTGCCTTCTTTTAATCAGCTTACTGAATGCGAAGAACTGGCTAATGTCTGCTACCTTTGTGTCACTGTGGATTCTCTCCATTTATGATGGATCACCTTGAGCTACAACACATGCCTCCTCGCCACATGGGTAAGCAGTTATAGCTCGATGATTTATTGTCTCAAACATACATGTCAAAGGGTTAAAACGGGAGTAGGTAACTTCTTCAGAGTGAAGAGCATAACAATATGTCCTCCTGCTGTCAAGAAAGAGGGAAAAGACTGCCATTTAGTTTTACAAGAGTTTTGTTAACTTCTGTGCAGAAGCTGTGCAGGCACAAAAGCTTCTGTGAGTTACTAGATGCTGGAGGAGGTGATAAAAGTTCCTCTAAAACCTTAGTTGTGACCTCACTTTGTGACAAAATGTTTCTTCTGTGTAGAAAGTATACCACTACATATAAAGTACTAGCTGAATACCCATGCTCTGCTATGAAACTATGTGATTGGGCTTGATAAATTGACACTTACAGCTTGAAAATTAATGAGTAGTTATGATCGGCCTCTCCTATTCCCTTGTCTCCTCAGGCTTGCCCCACAGAAGCCTCTCCTCTCCTCTCCCCTTCTCTCCCTCAGGCTTGCCCCACAGAGGCCTCTTCTATTTTATCCCGTTCTCTACCTCAGGCTGGCTCATTGATCCTCTCCAAACTCCCAGCCCACAGACCATATGAGTCATACTCTGGCCATGCCCATGCCCAAGTGGCAGTTGGAACAGAGTTATTTTCAGTTGGGGAGGGGTAGTAGAATATCTAACTTGTTAGTATCAGAGTGTGTCAATAATAATATAAGAAATGCTAATGCTCTGGTGGTCATTTCGAAAAATCCTTTCTAAGCGAGCACCTAGAAGCCAAGAGGAACATACGTGCCAAATTTCAAGTTTGGAGGCTTTACAGTTCTGGAGGTTTCATGATGGTGCGTAAGTGTTTTTCACTTTTCTATATATAGATATAAGATATATAGATATGGTATGATATGATACCCATATTTGTTCAAAGAGGATACTGTGCACTAGACTCAAGATATATCTTTTTTTCTTCATGTGCCATATCCGTCATCAGATGTTGGTGATCATGTTAGCTATCCTATTTTTATCAACAGCCACACAAAAAAGTCCTGTTGTGTTTTTTCCAAACCAATCCTTTATATTTTGAAGCCGTGATGTTCTTCTTCTGCCTGGATTTCGTTTGCCTTCAATCTTTCCTTGGAGTGAAGTATACCGTATTTTTCTGGGTGTCGCATCACATGCCTGAAATATTCTAACTTTCACTTTTTTATGATCAGGGGTGAAATGCTCCCAGTTCAGACCGGATCACCCGATCCGGTAGCGATGGTGGCGGGTGGTTCGGAGAACCGGTAGCAAAAATCCCTGCGCCCCCTCCCCACCATGCCCAGCTGAGCCACAGGATTATCAGAGGCTTTCTTTTTTTACTTTTAAAAGCATTTTTTCTACAACCTCTTCCGATGAAAACATACTTTTAAAAGTAAAAAAAAAAAGCCTCTGATGATCATGCGGCTCAGCTGGGATCATCAGAGGCTTTTCAAAGCATTTCTTTTCTGCAACCACTTGGCCGAAGAGGTGGTAAAAAAAAATGCTTTTAAAAGTCTCTGACATTCCCAGCTGAGTTCCCTGATCGGCAGAGAGGCATTTTTTAAAAAGCCTTTCTGACGATCCCAGCTGAGTTCCTGATCGGCAGAGAGGCTTTTCAAAGCATTAGAAAAAATGCTTTGAAACTTTTTTTTAAAAAAAGTTGGCCATGCCCACCCAGTCACATTACCCCCCCCACACACACACACACACCAAGCCACTCCCACAGAACTGGTAGTAACATTTCACCCCTGGTTTTGATTATTTCCCTTGACTTTCCCAGTGGCTTAAGATACATAGATTGTTTCAAAGAAGGCACTGATCTGTACGTTTTTAAAAGTTTTATTACAGCATAGCCTTTGTTACTTGTGCAAATCAATACAGTGCGTGTAATATTTCTGCCTGCTAATTTTGTTATCACCAATAGTGGCAGATGGATTGGGCTGAGAGAGAACATCTGGCCCAAAGTCAATCAGTTGGCTTTCATATCTAAGAGAGGACTAGAACTCATGTTCTCCTGGTACTTAAATGTGATGGCTTTCATTGTTCAAATCAAGAATGGTTGTGAGACAATGTAAGGATGGTAGTTGTCACCAGTGATCCTAATAGGCATGGGAAAAACCATTCTCAACATTTCTATGGAAGATAAATCACCGGGGAAAGGATTTATAAATGGCAGAATTAGAACATTTTCAGAATCACTAATACAAACATGATAGGAGCACCACATAAAGAAAGCAATTGAAGTTGTTCTTAGGTAGATATAAAGTCATTGCACTATTGATGCTCAGAAGAGAAAGAGATGGGGGAGAAACACGTGGTATGTTTAAAACCTAAGGCTAATTTAATATTTCTGGTCTTTGACTCATAATAGAGAGTCCACATGGCAGAAATATTGAGAAAAGGGAAAAAGATACCTCTGTGTAAAAACTTCGCCCAACCTTGAAGTCAGAGTGCAAAGGAAAGTAGATATTTTTTTCCCCTAGTCCATATGCTTAATTAAATTGGTGTGATGGATTCCTAGCTGGATTTTACATGACTGAAATGCACTTGGAGCATTATTAAAATGTAGTAAAGAATTACCTTGCACAGTGCACTTCAGGGACCAGCGATGGAAGTGTGTTAACTTTGTCAACAGACAACTGTAGGCATTGCAGAATGCCTCACTTTCACGGCTAACTGTTGACAGCATCAAGGTATCCAGCTATGTCTTCAACACTAGAGCATTAGGTGGGTTTCAAAAATGTTTTCTACTGGTTTGCCATGCAATGCACCTTCGATGGGTGGGCCATCCACAGTCACTACTACCAGTTCATGCGAACTGGTACGAACCAACAAAATGCCACCTCTGATTAGGGATTGTATGAAATATTATGAAGGAAATGGTCAATAGTTGGAGTTTTCTTTTCAGGTCAGAAATTCTTCCATCATATCTAAAACAGATGAATGGTTGCAACTACTCGGCATGGCTAGTCTAGTGAAGAGAAGGACCAGGGGAGACATGATAGCAGGGTTCCAATATCTGAGGAGCTGCCACAGAGAGGAGGGGGTCAAGGTATTCTCCAAGACACCTGAAGGCCAGAGAAGGAATAATGGATGGAAACTGAACAAGGAGAGATTCAACCTAGAAATAAGGAGAAATTTTCTGACAGTGAGAACAATCAACCAATGGAACAGCTTTTCCTTCAGAAATTGTTGGAGCTTCATCCCTGGAGGCTTTCAAGAAGAGACTGGACTGCCATCTGTCAGAAATGGTGTAGGGTCTTCTGGAGTGGGTGGGGTTGGCCTTGAAGACCTACAAGGTCCCATCCAACTCTGTTAATATCTGTTAAGATTGGAAGAGTAGATGAATCAAGTGGGTTGTTTCTTTTGTTTTGTTTTTTTAAACTATCCTTCAAAAGGATAGTGTAGATCTCAGGGAAACAAGTTTTACTTCAATTTAATTTTAATTTAATTTTTAAAACTCAAGCCAGGCAACACAATAAAAAGAAAGTTGGAAAGTGAGGACTGAGGGTAAATAAAGGAAAAGCGTCTGAGTATTTGGTTTAATTCTATTTTTAATAACTTGTAAGAAAAATGCTAGCAGTTTGGAAAGAAACTGAACTTGAAAATTACATTTAGAAAATTACAAAGTAAGCTAACAGAGCAGGTGCTTCTTGGACAATGTTGGCCCAGGCAATTTTTCTGTCTAGACTTTGTTTTTTAAAGTCATATAGAGTGAGTGGTGTGGTGGTCTAGTGGTGAAGACACTTGTTTCCCATTAGGAAGGTTGAGAGTTCAATTCCAAGTAGCGGCAGATTTTTTTCCCTAGGATGCAAAGAAAAAACATCTGCTGTGAACTCTGTGTGGCATCGGGAAGGGCATCTGGGCAGTAAATGCTCAGCTCCATTCAATCCCCTCAACTCAACTTTGAATTAAGGGATTACAGGATTGTAAAAAGGGTGTGTATGTGTGTGTGTATATATACTTATACATATTTACATGTGTGTGTGTGTGTGTGTGTGTGTGTGTGTGTGTGTGTACAGGTAGTCTTTAACACATAACAGTTCATTTAATGACCTTTCAAAGTTACAATGGCACTGAAAGAAGTGACTTATGACAATTTTTCAGGCTTATGACCGTTGCAGCTTCCCCATGATGTGATTTACATTTGGGTACTTAACAACTGATTCACATTTATAACTATGGCAGTGCCCTAGGGTTATGTGATCCCTTTTCGTGACCTTTTGACAAACAAAGTCAATGGGGAAACCAAATTCACTTAACAGTCATGTTACTAATTTAAGAACTTCAGTGATTGTCTCAGGAAATGTGGCAAGAAAAGTCGTAAAATGGGGCTTAACAAATTTACTTAACAAATTTCTCACTTAGCAATATACATTTTGGCCTCAATTGTGGTTATATTTTGAGGACTATATATATATATATATATATATATATATATATATATATATATATATATATATATATATATATATATATATATATGGTGTTCAGCCGAGAACACCAGCCTGAAGATGACGAATGAGACTTCGTCGAAACGTCGCCAAGATACTTCCAATTTTACGCGGGAGAATATATATATATATACATATATACATATATACATATATACATATATACATATATACATATACATATACATATACATATACATATACATATACATATACATATACATATACATATACATATACATATACATATACATATACATATATATATATATATATATATATATATATATATATATATATATGCCTGACCTGGTAGCGATGGAGGTGGGTTCGGAGAACCGGTAGCAAAAATCCCTGCCCTCCCCCCATGCCCAGCTGAGCTGCGCGAACATCAGAGGCTTTTTTTTTTTAAATGCCTCTGACGATCCAAGCTGAGTTGCCTGATTGTCAGAGGATTTTTTAAAAACCCTCTGCCGATCAAGGCAACTCAGCTTGGATCGTCAGAACCATTTAAAAGATGCCTCTGATGATCCAAACTCTAATGATCCCAGCTGACTTTCCTGATCGGCAATCAAGCAACTCAGCTAGGATCATCAGAGCCTTTTGAAAGCATTTTTTTTACAAACTCTTTGCCGAAAGTTAAAAAAATGGGCACACCCACCCAGTCACATTACCCCCCCCATCAAGCCACGCCCACAGAACTGGTAGTAACAAACTTTAGATTTCATCACTGTATATGTACATCAGTACAACTGAGCGGGTTCACAAGTACTTCAAGAGAAAAGTCTTGCACTCTTCTCTACACAATAGAATGCTGCTAGGCTCAAAATTCTCAGTTTGGATAAGTTAGAACTTCATCGCTTGCAGTCAGACGTAGGTATTGAATACAAAATTATACATAGTAATGTTTTACCTGTGAATGACTTTTTCTGTTTTAATTGCAATAATACGCGTGTGAATAATCGCTTTGAACTCAGTGTAAATCGTTCTAATACTGACTGTAAAAAAATATGATTTCTGTAATAGAGTTGTCAAAAACTGGAATGCCCTACCTGATCCAGTTGTCTCAGCTACAAACTTCCACAGTTTCAGTCTCAAATTGACTTGCGTGGCCCTTAGTTCAAACTTAAGTGGTCAGTAGAGGGGGCGTGCATAAATGCACTAACGTTCCAATCATCCCTGTCATTGTGTTTTTATTCTCTTATTCTTGTTCTCATTTTTGTTTGACAAATTCCAATAAATAAATAAATAAATAAATAGATGTACATGTACATGTACATATATGCATGTGTATAAAAAGGTAAAGGTTCCCTTCACACATATGTGCTAGTCATTCCCGACTCTAGGGGCCGGTTCTCATCTCCATTTCAAAGCCAAAGAGCCAACACTGTCTGAAGACGTCTCCGTCGTCATGTGGCTGGCATAACTAAATGCCAAAGGTGCATGGAACACTGTTACCTTCCCATCAAAGGTGGTCCTTATTTTTCTAGTTGCATTTTTTAATGTGCTTTCGAACTGCTAGGTTGGCAGAAGCTGAGACAAATAACGGGAGCTCACCCTGTTACGCAGCACTAGGGATTTGAACCATGGAACTGCCAACCTTTTCACTGACAAGCTCAGCATCTTAATCACTGAGCCACCACAACTCTTGCATGTATATGTGTACATATACACATATACACAGAGTTGCAGGCTAACCAGCATATGTCAGCAGCAGCAAACATAGAAAAGCAACAACTCCGATCTTGCAGCATACCCACAGCTTCTAAACTGAAAGTAGGGGCCCGATGATGACAAGTTAGAGAGCTTGTCAAAATGTTGCCAAAAAGGAAAACCTTTAAAGTGTTGGTTAAGATTTTAGCCAAAGTTTCAAAAGACCTTACAAAGTGTTTGTTTTGTTGGGATTTTGGAGGATCTTAAATTGGGATTTTAGTCAGGATTTTAAGCATTTCAACTAACAGACGTTTAATGTTGCGGGAAAACACCCGAGATTTATGATTAAGGTATGTGAATGGTATATGTATGTATGGGGGAAAATCAGACAAATATTCTGTGCTTGTTGCTTTCTATTGTTTTGTTTTTCAAACTTTATTTTGAATTTGTATATTAAATTTAAATATATTAAATATATTAAAAGAGCCTCAGAGAGCTCAACAGGCTAGATAGCCTGTTATTAACACCCAGCTGTCTGCAATTGTGTAAGTTCGAGGCTCAAGGTTGACTCAACCTTCCATCCTTTCTAAGGTAGGTAAATTGAGGACCCAGTTTGTGGGGGCAATAAGCTGACTTTATATAAAAATATACAAAAGTATGAAGGCTATTGCTTAACACATTGTAAGCTGCCCTAAGTCTCCGGAGAAGGGCGGCATATAAATCTAATTTAAAAAAAAATTGCCCTAATAAAATGTTCAGTTGGCTGAACTTGGCATTAAAATATTAATGATCCCATCAAACACAGTCGAAAAACGACACATCCAAACAAGTTTTTTGAGATCTTTGGCTTTTTGAATCAAAATCACAGATGGTTAATTTGTAGCACATTTTAGTTTCAATCAGGGAGGAAAGTACTTCACATGCACAGAATACTTGTTTTCTGATTCTCCAGGATCTTTAGGAAAATCATAGAATTTCATTTGTTTGAACTTATTTCTCTTTTGATACACTGATGTTTTGAAGAGTGTCTCCTTTGAAATCTTCAAGAAGGGTTTAGAACCAATTGATGCCGTCAGAAGTATACCGTATATGATTGTTCAAACTTGCAAATGTTTAGTTTGATTGAAAGCAATATAGAATGAAAATGCTCCACTGGATCATGTAATTCTTTTACTAAAATTGATTTAGTTGTTTTTAAGCCTCTTTTTCTAGATATAGTAACTGTCTGTAGGACCACCCCTATACATGGTTTTAGTCCCCCCACCCACCCTGCCTTCCTTGGACTATCCGGAAGAATAGACTCTGAATGGTTTGGAGGAGTAGAAGACAACTTCACTGAGAGGAATTTGTCTGACTTTCCGTTAGTGAAGTTCAATGGTGGGTTTCACATATTCTTACCACCGGTTCATTGCATGCGCTCGCGCTCACTTTGTGCACATGTGCGCCTTCTGTGCATGCGCCGGGCCTAACAAAAAGTGGTTAAATAGGACAGCATTATGCCGAGGCGGGTGATCGGATCCTCCTGCAGTCGCTGCTACTGGTTCGCCAGAACTGATACGAACTGGCTGAATACCACCTGTGGTGAAGTTGTGTGGCCCCTTTAGAAACTGGGGTGGTGACTATAGCTATTTCTTCAACCAGATTATTGTTTCATTGTAGTTTAATAAAAACACAGTTAAAAATGCTACACACACACACACACACACACACACACACCACACACACACGGAACAGGAAGTGTCTCACTGGAGCAGATAGAGGTAAATCCTAGAGTGGCAGGAAATGCATCACAAAACAATGGAGTTGAATGCTAGAGAGGAATAAAGCTGCATACAAGCACACATAACTCCTGTAACAATTGTTTCCTGAGTTGGCTGAATTAAAATGTAAAATTAGATTCCTCCTTGAACAAAGCACCTTTGTTGGAGGAATCTCCTGAAAGTACAAACAAGATGTCAACTCTGGAGCCATCTTTGAAGAGTCTTCAGGGTTGCCACAGTGAGGCTCGTTGGGGCTGTGGGAAAAGGAGGGAGGAGCAGAGATAGCAAATGGGGAAAATAACATTCTCCTGGGAACAAAGGACACTCTCACCAGCACCTGGTGGGGCATGGATGGGAGGCATCCAGGATAAGGAAAGAGACCTGATTGGGCATGTGATTATTGTGTGTAATTGTGTGTAATGTGGGGAAGAACTCTGGATTTGAACTGGGTGGGGAAAACCTGGGAGGACTTCAGATTCGGGTTTTCACCAGCTGTGCCTATATGACATGCCTAATAAATCTATTGTCAGGCTCCAAATAATGCATCCATCACAAACTGAACTCTGGGGCATTGCTTTTTCTCAAAGAAGAAATTTATTTAGATACATCATGTTGGCATTACTGGTGAAAAGCCAGTACTAAAGTTCCTGGGCTTTTCACACCAATATAAGTTTCAGTTTCCCAAGTTTCGAAAACAAACTGTCACATTGTCCAACCAAGATGGGAGCTGGTTGTTTCTTCCCCTCCGGTCAGCCAGCCTTTGGAATGTGCCTGACTCATCAGCTAGGAAAGGTTTTTTTTTTTTTTTGAAAATATTTTTATTTCTATTTTTAAACATACATAAAACCATCTTCAATTATAAACAGTGTGTTGGTTGATTACAAGGAATGATGTTTTGACTGAAGGCTCCATCTCCCTCCAGTCCCAAGCTGTGTCAAACTGAATTCATGCTAGGATGCCCAAGGATACGAACAATCCCACAGCCCAATCAAATTCAAGCTTGACATCTATACTTTGAGGAACTCTGCCTTGGAGTCATGATTTCCTATGGGCTGTTACTTGGAACCCTGGCACAAGACATGATCTTACTTAGCTTTAAGGTCCAGAAGGAAGTGTTCCCCTTAACAATGCGTTTACACAAAAGCTGAAGCAGTCCCGTGTTTTTTTTTAAAAAAATGCTAACTAGATGCATCAAGGCAATGATTGAAGCTGAATATGATAAACAGAAGTTAGCTGGCAAGGTAACTTATTATTGCCCAAACAATCCTTGGAAAGGTCATTCCAGAGGACGCGGAGTGCCAAATCTATTTTGTAGACTTTGTGATTAAAACAAAAGTTTAATAGCCTGCTACTTCAGTTTCATATCATAAGTGTTCATTGACTGCGGGACATGGAGAAAGATCACATATCTGAATATTTACATATTTACCTTGAATACAAGGCAAAAAAGAGAAAGTAAATTCTTCAGTTTAAGCTGGAGTTCACAGACAGATCCTTGTAGCAGGAGTTCCCAGATTTTTGGTTTCTTCATTTCATCTTTCAGATTTAGGTTACAGGGTTTGAATTCCATGGAGGAATCTTCTGCAGGCCTGATTCTGCTTAGCTTTAAGATCCAAAAGAAACCATCCAGAGGGTACCATTTATACAGAGGTGGTTTTCAGCCGATTCAGATCGGCTTGGGCTAACCGGTAGCAGAAATTGTGGGTAGACCTGCCCTCGCCCCCTGCCCTGGCTCTATGCCATCCTTATTTAGGCACAGAGGCCAGGCGCATGTGCAGAAGACAAGCTTGTGAGCAAAGCACATACGTGGAAGGCATTGTGCATGCATGGAAATGGCACATGCTCACATTTGCGAACCGGTAGGGAAAGTAAGTGAATACCACCCCTGCATTTGTTGACTGTTCAACCAACATAAAGTCAGGAACAAAGCTTCTGCATTTGATTTTACTATCTTCACGACACAACACCCATCCAAGAAAAAAATGACCTAGGTAAAGGAATCAAATCAGTCCATGCCCATTTCAACTTACTTGGAATATTCTTTTCTATCCCATCTTGAGAGATACAGTATGCTGGTATACACTTATATCTATTTTATCCAGAAGGTACAAACGAATTCTACTTCAGACAACAAATATGGAAGATTTTGCTAGCCAATATAACTCTTTTTTTTTCTGAAGAGGGGCCATGCACATTTGGCTAAATTAAATGTGAAAGTAGATTCCTAATTGAACAAAACACTCAGAAATTATTATTGCTGTTGTTGTTGTTGTTGTTGTTGTTGTTGTTGTTGTTGATTTAATCTTCAATTTGATTCACAGCCTGGGACTGGTAAAAACTTAACTGCTCAAGTCCTAACCAGGAACCTAAGAGCTGTTATGGTAATGTCTGAGTATATAGGCAGTTCTGAGTAAGGTGGATTTTGAAAAATCAGAATAGTCAGGTCTGATAAGTTCAGAATTTCCATGTATGTAGGCAACCCTTTGGGTATTGCTCCAAGGTCTCCTATTACTATTGGTACAACCATTGATTTCTTCCTCCAGAATGGCTCAATTTCAATTTGTCAGTTTGGATTTGAAAATTCCACAAGATCTTGACCTGTTCATTTTCAAGAACTTTGTCAATTTGGTGTTCCCAGTAATTTTTGCTTTGTTCAAACTCAAACTTTTTGCATAGCTTATAATGCATGATTTTGGCAACTTGATCATATTATTATTATTGTTGTTATTGTTGTTGTTGTTATCTTTTGTTCATTAAACATGAAACCCAGTCAACTGAACATTTAAAAATGTATCTCAAATATCATTGACTGTCTCTGATGGTTGATACAGGTTGCTGCCAGCATCCTGCATCAAATACCTTCCTAAAATGTATGTTGTTCTGAGTAGTGCAGTCTTTTGCAGCTCCACTGGTGCTATATATATATTTATTTATTTAGTTTATTAGTCATATTTCTAGGCCACCCACTCTCCGAGGACTCTGGGTGGCTTACACCAAAGACAGTATACTAAACAGCATATTGCCCCCAACAATCTGGGTCCTCATTTTACCCACCTCGGAAGGATGGAAGGCTGAGTCAACTTTGAGCCGGTGAGATTTGATCCGCTAATCTGCTGAACTAGTAGTCAGCTGAAGTAGCTGCAGTACTGCACTCTAACCACTGCACCACCTTGGCTCTTATCATCATCAGCATTGTTGTTGTTGTTCTTGTTGTTAGCATATGGTGTTGTTATGATAGCCAGAGACCACAATGCTATTGCAGACCAATAGTTTGGCTTGCCAAGGAGCAGTCCCATTTGTTGTGGCCCACCGGTAGCCAGAGGAGCTGGTAGCAGACTCAGACAGTGAAGAGGTTGGGGAGGAACATGGGCCAGTCCTGGAGTCTAGGAAAGGCTCTGATGAGTGCCCTGCATCGGAGGCAGAGAGGGGGCCAGGACCATCTGACAGTTGTCAGCTTCATTTGGAGTCGGACATCAGTGGGGCAGAAGAACAGCTGGAGCCTGTTCCTAGTGTGTGCATGTGCAGAGCTGCCAGGAGAAGGGAACAGCTAAGGAACAAGGGTCAACTTGGGAGTAAAGCCACAGGTGGACGGTGAATGGTCCCTTCCATAGGAAATAAAAAGGAGTGAAAAGGGAGGGGAGTTTTCAGGAGACATTTAGTTCAATTCATTAGAGTGAAGGTCTGTTCCTGACTTCTTACCAAGCATTGTCTGCTACAGTGCGGCATTTGGAAGATACCGGCCTGGCAGCTCTCCATGCCTGATAAAGGTCTGTAGTTGTGAAATCTCCTGAAAGACTGCTTGTCGGGACTTTGCTGGAGAGGAATTCCCTTTAACCTAAATAAAAGGGGTTTTGTTGGGGTGAGGAGTCTGCTTCATGCTCTTGGGAAGCCTAGGTGAGAAGATTGTTATAGAACATGCTTGTGCACTTCCCAAGGTGCGCCATAGGAGACTGAGCTGGTTTTGCATCAGAAAGAAAGATGAGAAGCTCTTCCTGCAGCATCACCCAAGGCTTCCTCCCTTCCTGGACCTGCTTTGCAAATGGGCAGTGCAACTGGGAAAGTTCAGTGCCCTCAAGAATCTGACTGCCTGCAAAGAGTACCAGCTTGTCTCCCCACCAAAGTGGTACCTATCCATCTCTACTTGCATAGAATATGCTTTTGAACTGTTAGGTGGACAGAAACTGAGGTGAATGTCAGGAGCTCCCCCTCATACAGTGCTTGGGTTCGAACCACTGAAGCTGAGTCCATCTCCAGCATCATGAAGCCGTTGAATCACTGTGTCTCTTTAGAGATTCTTACGAGAAGCAGAAAAAATCCCAAACATTTTGAAAAGGCTTGCAAAGTTTCATGGGAGAAAGCAAGTGCTTCTCCCAAATTTCACCTGAAATGGAATTTCAAAACCAATTTGCACACATTTCCATGGAGGCAAAATGTCTAAGGAATTCCAAAAGAACATAGCAGAGGAGAAAATAAGTGTATCTAAGAATAGCAAATAATTTCTCAAGGGGGTTCCTCTCATCCCATTGCTGAACTCTTCTCAATTTAAAATATTTGAAGACTGGCTGCTATAAAGAACAGTATTCCCTGCATACTGGAGGGTTCATCCACTTTTGTGACGGTGCCCAATGACTGCACTTTTCTCCTTTAGAGTCTTTCATGATTAACTGGGATGCCGAGTCAAGTACAAAATAAGTATACAAAGCTCTTAATATCCAAACACTTTAGGTATTTTATGATGTGCCTCAGTGGCACAGTGGTTAGAATGCAGTACTGCAGGCTACTTCTGCTGACTGCCAGCTGCCTGCAATTTGGCGGTTCAAATCTCATTAGGCTCAAGGTTGACTCAGCCTTCCTTCTATCCTTCCGAGGTGGGTAAAATGAGGACCCAAATTGTTAGGGCCATTATACTGACTCTGTCAATCACTTAGGGAGGGCTGTAAAACACTGTGAAGTGGTATATAAGTCTAAGTGCTATTGCTATTTAAACCTGGATGTTGTGCAAATGTTATGCAATTTTTCACCAATAAATTTCTCCATCTTTCACTTGGAATACTGCATTCAATTTTGGTCACCACGATGTGGAGACTCTAGAAAGAGTGCAGAGAAGAACAACAAAGATAATCTGGGGACTGGAGGCTAAAACATATAAAAAACAGTTGCAGGAACTGGGTATGTCTAGTTTAATGAAAAGAAGGATTAGGGGAGACATGATAGTAGTATTCCAATATCTGAGGGGCTGCCACAAAGAAGAGGGAATCAAGCTATTCTCCAAAGCACCTGAGGGCAGGACAAAAAGCAATGGGGGGAAACTAATCAAGGAGAGAAGGAATTTAGAACTAAGGAGAAATTTCCTGACAGTGAGAACAATTAATCAGTGGAACAACTTGCCTCCAGAAGTTGTGAATGCTCCAACACTGGAAGTTTTTAAGAAGATGTTGGATAACCATTTGTCTGAAGTGGTGTAGGGTTGGACTAGAAGACCTCTGAGGTCTTCTGTTATTCTATTCTAATACTTTCTCAATCTTCATCAAGAAATTGTCAGTTAAAATTCTTGATTTCAGAAATATTTCATAGGACCTCTGATACAACACAACATGATATTGATAGAAGTGCATGGCTTTTTCAACTACAGAGAAAATAATAAAAAGTAAAGGTGTGTTTTCCATTTTCTTACGTACACTCAGACATTCACGTAAGTTATTTGCTCAAGATGGGAGCTCAAATTCAGCTCAGGACAATTGTCTTCTGACAATTGGCAACCACATTGCCAATTCTCGTTGATCGAGAATATTGTAATACATAGTACAATTTAAACCACACCTGAATTAATATATCTAGTCTACTGTACTTGTAAAATTACTTGTTATGAAATGAGAGAAAAGCTAAGGAATAGAACAAAGCAGGAGGGTTTTATTAAATATCTAGAATTACCAGACAATACAGTTCAACACTTATCAAAGAAAAAATAACACCGGTAAAGGGATCAAATCAATCCATGTTCATTTCCATCTCAATTTGCAACATTCCTCTCTACCCCAGCTTGAGAGATATAGTATATTTGCATAGACCTACTTCTTTATCCAGAAGAAACAACCAAAATCTATTTCAGACAACAAGTCTGGAGGATTTTGCTAAATAAAACTAAATACAGCTCATCTGCCTAGAACCCACACTGCATATCAATTAATACAATTGAGTGAGTCCAGAGATATTTCACGAGAAGAGTCCTCCACTCCTCTGCTCACAATAGAATACCTAATACCACCAGACTTGAAATTTTGGGCTTAGACAACTTAGAACTACGCCGCCTTTGGTTTGACCTAAGTGTAGTACACAAAATTATCTGCTACAATGTCCTACTTATCAATGACTACTTCAGCTTCAACCGCAACAATACAGAAGCACACAATAGATACAAACTTAAGGTAAACCACTCCAAACCCAATTACAGAAAATATGACTTCAGCAACTGAAGTCTGGAATACGTAGAATGCTTGGAATGCAATACTTGACTCTGTGGTTTCTTCCCCAAACCCCCAAAATTTTAACCTTAGACTGTCTACTGTTGACCTCACCCCATTCCTAAGAGGTCTATAAGGGGCGTGAATAAGTGCACCAGCATGCCTACCGTCCCTGTCCTACTGTCCCCACTTACTCGTATCCTGTATCCTATAATCATGTTTATACTTATATCTGTTATCTTACATGTTTGACAAACAATAATAAATAAATAAATAAATAAATAAATAAATAAATAAATAAATAAATAAATAAATAAATAAATAAATAAATGTATATATTAATAATCAGAGAGGCCATTGAAATAGAGAAAAGACCATATTGTATGAATAAATGTGATGACACTTCCCCGTCTGCCTTCTATTTGGAAACCTGCTCTCATAGATAGAGGAATCTTAACACAAAATATAAACCATAGATCAAAGGTTCATCAAAAAGCCTGTGTTGCCACCAGTTCCAACATAACTTATCCATCAACCCACAACCTAGCAACAGTGCTTCCACCCAATCAAAATACAATTACATCATCAGGCAATCAGAATACAACAACACTGTCAACCAATCAGAATACACCTTTGCCTCTTTTCATAGAAAAACATCAGTTAAGATCACACAGTTTGCCCATAAGCACCAAACCGAGAACATCAGCCAGAAGATGACGAATGTGATTTCGTTGAAACCTCGCTACTACCCTTCTAAAGATATGTTTACAATTACATGGGAAGAAACCCGAGATATTACCTGTACACACATATATACCCATGAAAACTTATATATATAAGTTGCTTATATATATAAGCATTGCTCCTGGAAGCACGAAGCCGAGAACACCAGCCTGAAGATGACGAATGAGACTTCGTTAAAACATCGCCAAGATACTTCAAATTCTATGCGGGAGAAGACCCGAATAACCAAAGACCTACATACAAACACCCGCGAAAACCTCAGAAAACTATATATATATATATATTCTGAAGGAGGGTCTTGCACACTGAGAGAGGGAGGAGGGAGAATCTGAGAGAAATGCGAACAGACCAGTGTATTCTAACAAATGGTTTGACATTTAAAGTCAGAAAGGCAGCTGCAAAATTCCCTTCTGTTTCAAGGATAATTTACAACAATATTCAAGTTCCACTGAAGATATGCTTATTTTGCAAATGCAGGAGGTGATTTTGAAATTAATATAATACCGGATTATGATTTTCCTCATAAATAATTTCAGTTGTATTCTGAACCAAAGATTGTTGAGATGCTTATTTAGATGCTGAATACATTCTCTTAGCATGGCTAGAATTTGATGTGAAAACTATGTACAGGCATCCTCGACTTATGACCAAAATTGAGCCCAGAAGTTGTGTTGATAAGTGAGTCAGTTGTTCAGTGAGTTTTGCCCCATTTTACAACCTGTCTTGCCACAATTGTTAAGTGAATCACTGCAGTAATATGGTTGTTAAGTGAATCTGACTTCTCCATTGAAGACCTAGGACATTGCAACCGTCATATTAAGAAGGGAAGGGGAGGTGGGGGAGGGAAGGTTTCCTTGCCCCCAGGAGTAATATAGACATTTAGATTAGAATCCTTTGTCTAACGGATTGTAATATGCAGGCTTAGCTTCTATAATCCTCAGTTTTGATATCAGATAGCCATGAATTTAAGGGAATCCAAGATAAAAATATATTTAAGTTCTTAATACTCCCAGCACGCACCACTGTTTAATCATTACATCTCTTTAAGTTAATTAAAGAAAATTTAGATTCCTTAATATTGAGCCTGGAAAAAAAAAAGCTTGGATGATGTTAAAATAAATAAACAACCGGAAATATGAATCAATTGCCAAGCATCCAAGTTTTGATCACGTAACCATAGTTGCAATGGTTGTGAGCGTGAAAAATGATCATGTCCCTTTTTTTCAGTGCCATTGTAACTTCACTAAATGAACTGTTGTAAGTCAAGGACTAAAGGTATTCTCCATCAGACATGGAGAATGTTTCTTCCCTCCATGCCTCCTTCCCTCCTTCCCTCTTGCAAAATGCTGTAACGTACAATGAGATATTCTTAATAACCTTCAGTTAGTAACTTAAATGCCAAGTGTCTGTGAGCTTTAAAATTATATACTTCCTCCAATACTTCCTCTGGCCATTCAAGACTTCAAATGCTACCCTGTTTCTCCAAAAAGACGACCCACATGGAAAAGAAGCCCTATCACCAGGGGTGAAATCCAGCAGGTTCTAACAGGTTCTGGAGAACCGGTAGTGAAAATTTTGAGTAGTTCAGAGAACCAGCAAATACCATCTCTGGCTGGCCCCAGAGTGGGGTGGGAATGGAGATTTTGCAATATCCTTTCCCCAGGATGGGAGAGAATGGAGATTTTGCAGTATCTTTTCCCTGGAGTGGGGAGGGAATGGAGATTTTGCAATATCTTTCCCCTGCCACGCCCACCAAGCCACGCCCACAGAACCGGTAGGGAAAAAATTTGGATTTCACCTCTGCCTATCACGTTTTGGAGTGCATGCGATGAAATTAAGCCCCACCCACAAAATTAACCCTAATTAAAACCCCGCCCACCCCAGGGTGCAGGAAGCGGGGTGAAGTACACAGGTAAAAAATAAGCAATTATTTGCAGTAATTGCAGACAGCTGGTGTTAATCACAATGCTTTTAGTCTGCTGAGCTATCCTGGTTCTTCTGCGACTGCTTGTCGCAGTCCACTTGTCGGCACTTGCACTCATCGCCCCAAACTTCATTTCACCATCAGATGCCTGCGAGAAGGCATCTGCAGCCAATAACAGACCTCCAGATTGATCCAGAGCTCTATTAGCAGCTGCAGATGCCTTCCGACAGGCATCTAAGGGCAAAACGGAGGCCGGGGTGATGCATGCAAGTGGTGGGAAGCAGCTGCAGAAGTGCGCCAGGAGAGGGTTCTTGCTGGGCAGGGCTACCAGTGCCATGGCCGTGAGGTAAATCAATAATTAGAACCCTCCAGAAAGAAGGCCTAGCCATTTTTTTGTGGATCAAAAGAAAATAAGACACAGCGTTCTTTTTGGAGAAACACAGTACTTAAGCTATATATTTTAGCTGTATTTAGCTTATTGGGGAAGGGCACATTTGGTTTTTCACAGTTTAATAAGGCACTGTTCTAAAAATAGTAGTGGCAAACAAAAATTTGATTAACATCTTACAACTGTCAATGTAACAGAAGATTCTAGACTATTCTGCAGAAATAATTGACAGATTTTAGAACATCTTTATATATGAATGATTTGGGGAAAAGACTAACACAGAGATGAGAAAACCTGTTATTACTTTCTGATCAAAGCCTTTGCCTATATCTATCTATCTATCTATCTATCTATCTATCTATCTATCTATCTATCTATCTATCTATCTATCTATCTATCTATCTATATATATTTGTATATGTATATATATTTTATACTTTATATTTTATAATATGTATATATATTTTCTGAGGTTTTACATATCTATCTATCTATCTATCTATCTATCTATCTATCTATCTATCTATCTATCTATCTATCTATCTATCTATCCATGCATACATACATACATACATACATATGTATTTGCTCCTAGAAGCACAAAGCTGAAAACACCAGCCTGAAGATGACGAATGAGACTTCGCTGAAACGTCGCCAAGGCACTTCCAATTTTATGTGGGAGAAAACCCGAATAACCAAAGACCTACCTACCTACCTACCTACTACCTAGTGATAAAGTTTACCACTACAGGTAGAAAAAAATAATTTGCTTGAGATTAGCTTCAAGTATTTGATCCTTCTTTTTCTGACCTAGGCTTCCCAAGAGCATGAAGCAGACTCCTCGTCCCGATAAAACCTCTTTTATTTAGGTTAAAGGGAAATTCCTTTCCAGAAAAGTCCCAACAAACAGTCTTTCATGAGACTTCACAACTACAGACCTTTATCAGGCTTGGAGAGTTTCCAGGCCAATATCTTTCAAGCTAGAGCAACAATTACTTGGCAAGATGTCAGGAACAGATCTTCACCCTAATGAATTGAACTAATTGTCTCCTGCAAACTCCTTAGCCCTTTCGCTCCACTTTATTCCCTATGGGATGGGCCATTCACTGGCCACCTGTGGCTTTATTCCCAAATTGGCCCTTGTTCCTTAGCTGTTCCCTTCTCCTGGCAGCTCTGCACATGCAAACATCAGGAACAGGCTCCAGCTGTTCTTCTGGCCCACTGATATCTGAATCCAAAGGCAGCTGATAACTGTCAGACAGCCCTGAGCCCATCTCTGTCTCCGACGCAGAGCACTCATCAGAGCTTTTTCCAGACTCCAGGACTGGCCCATGTTCCTCCCCAACCTCCTCACTGTCTGAGTCTGCCACCAGATCCACTGGTGGACCACAACACTTCTTCTCCACCCTTGGACTAGAGAAGAGGCATCTCTTCTCCAAGACGTTACCAGTAAGCATTGGAAGAATGAAATATTTCTTCTACCTGTTGATTGTTCCCCTCTTATGAATGGCCCTTTGTTGTTGCATTCTCTTTACTAGCAGGTTTGATTAGCATGGCCCTGTGATGAGAAACAGGACCAGATTATCCCAATTCAAGGTCATTCTTGCAAATAAGAATTGACACTTTGACACTTAGACTTATATGCCACTTTACAGAGCTTAACACAGTGGTGGGTTGTCCCCGGTTCAGGCCGGTTCACAAGAACCAGTAGTAAAACCGGTGGGAGGCCCTGCCCACCATGCCGGATGTCATCATTGGCAACCTGCACATGCGCAGAATCAAGGCACGCATACAAGTGAATTGAGCATGCATGCACAATCCCATTGCAAACCAGTAGTAAAAGTAAGTAGAACACACCCCTGGCTTAACAGCCCTTTCAAAGCAGTTTACAGAGTCAGCATATTGCCCCCAACAATTTGGGTCCTCGTTTTACCCAGCTCGGAAGAATGGAAGGCTGAGTCAACCTTCAGCCTGGTGAGATTAAAATTACAGTAGTGGCCAAAATTGTGGAAACCTTTTGGGAAAAGTGTATTTTCTAAAACTAGCTAATAACACCACTTTTTTGTTTGGAGTAGTACCTTAAAATTATATATCAATCAAGAATGCAATATAATAATTTTTAGGAAGGATTTGCTATTAGAATAGCAGATACAGTATAAAGAAGAAAAGTGAAACACGTAGAAAAAACAAGATATACAAACGTTATCACCATGTCAGTTAATACTTGATTGGGTAACCTTTAGCAAGTATTACGGCCTTACAATGTCTTCCCATTAAGTGAACCAAGTCTTTTAATTTTTAAATTCTTAATTTATTTAATTTATTAACTGGGTTTTATTGCTGGGTCGCTTCTGACTAACAAGTTTCTTTAGTCGGCTCCATAGATTTTCAACTGGGTTAAGGTCTGGGCTATTCCCAGGCCATTCCAGCAGTGGAATAGGATTATCTTGAAACTCCCCCCCCCCAAAAAAAGTGATATTATTAGCCATCAAATATCAAAAATACACTTTTCCCAAAAGGTTTCCACAATGTTGGCCATTACTGTACACCGTTTTCCAAAGATACCAGCCATCAAGTGGACGCATTCATCATTCAGCTGATCAGTTTATTGTACAATTGCATTGATATCCATTCCGGCATGTCTATTAGTTACACCTTAATGTCATTCATGCTTGCCTTAGAATTTGAATGCAAAATTATCTTCAACAGTTTGGTTAGTGTCCAGTGATAATGGAAGTTTAATAGACAGACGGCAGAGTTTGTTCGTTTAGGATGTTCAATAGGCAACAACGACAACCTCAGGACTCCCCAATTCATTTATATGCCAAACTTCGCGGAGCCTGTACATCTTGCTCAGTGACCTTGAGACATTCAGTTTCATGCCTGCTTTTAACATTTTCCATTTTATATTTTTGCAACTTTGAATGAGAGGCCTGGGATAAATTGTCTCCGATCGTAGCAAAATCTAATTTTTTGGTGTAGGGTTTCGGGGGCTCTTGGGGGAGCGATTGGCGTTAAGAGAAAGCTGCCATTTGCTCATCCTTAATTATCTTGAAATGCAGGTCTGTCAAAGCAGAGATGGGGGTCATTTGGTGGGAATGAGCCAGGGGAAAGATGCTCCCAATATCTGGCAGTACCTCTTAGGAGCTGCAAATGCCTCTTTGAACTGTCACCGGTAAGGAGAAATTGCAGCAACAGACTTGACTAAGAAAAACAGCACATCACACAGCATTTATAGCTCTCTCTTGTGCAATGACCTTCCGTGCTGATTAACTGAAAAATTTTATCATTGTCGCTACTTGCCCCAGAGTGCAACTTGATGCCTTTTAATAAATGGAATAAACCTGGTCTGCTTTTTTTCTCGTTAACGCTGTTACATGGGAGAATGCTCACAGTGGAACTGATCAGGATGAAGAGCCGAAAGGTTCCAAAATATTTTCATTATAAAGGGGAGGGGGAGAATGCTCGAGTTCTACCTACTTCCTAAACTGAAAGTTGCAGGACATGGGCTTTACTCACTTGGGAAGGAGATCCAATAAACACAAAAGAAGAAGACCGACGGAGTTCTTCTTTCATGTTCTGATATGTCTATCTATCTATCTATCTATCTATCTATCTATCTATCTATCTATCTATCTATCTATCTATCTATCTATCTCTATCTCTATCTCTATCTCTATCTCTATCTCTATCTCTATCTCTATCTCTATCATCTCTATCTCTATCTCCATCTCTATCTCTATCTCCACCTCCACCTCCACCTCCACCTCCACCTCCACCTCATCTCACCTCCATCTCATCTCACCTCCATCTCCATCTCCACCTCTACCTCTATTATCTCTAGCTGTCTCTATCATCTCTATCTATCTATCTATCTATCTATCTATCTATCTATCTATCTATCTATCTATCTATCTATCTATCTATCTATCTACTTATCTAATCTATCTAATCAATCATCTATGAATGTAGGTGGAGATAGATGAAACATTCTCATAGCCAGAAGCTCCATTGCTTTCAGATTGGTCCCATTATGTCAAAATGCCAGTAAGTTAAAAAAATGTAATGTCTTCTTGGACTTCAGTTTGACTCTCAGCAACTTCAGGGACATATTCATGTTATTTTACTTGCAGCCCCACAGAAGTTGACACTGTCTTCTTCTTCCAGGCTCAGCTATAATTGTGATACTTCCTGGTCATTTTCCATCCAAATACTAAAAGCCCTGGTGCATTTTAGCTTTTGGAGTTTAGCCAAGGAGAATCAGATTCTGTCAGAATCCAAAATCTGCTGCTTCTGTTTCTTATTCAACCTCTATTCTTCTAATAAGCATCCTTAGCTGTGATTGAGAAGATTATATCATTGACTCTTCCACAGATTTGGCGTTGAAATTAAATATTGTTCTTGGCGATTGGATAAGATTTGTTAAGATGATTTCCAGTTGTATCCATAGCACTATTTCCCCTTCTACTTTTCAGTTCTGCACTCCTTTATCAGTATTGGGGCAGTATTTAAAGAAAATGGTGTAGAACAGCATCTAGGAAAGTTACACTACCTTCTGCCAGTGATGCAAAAAAACCAGAGAACATTTTAAAAGGATTTTCAACATTGCCAATTTGACTGGCATTGAAAATCATCACTCTTGCTCTTCAATAAGTGATGCAGGGTCTCAGAGTAAACCAGTTTTCATTTTCCCCACCGATTAGAGAGAGGTGAACCCTCTCTGAGGAATTGAGATAGATATAATACTGTCCACTTGAAAAGATTATACATGTTGAGTACAAACTGGAAAAAAAGTAAATTCATTGTGAAATTAATTTTATGTCCAACAAGGTGTGAAGACTTTCCACTTTTGTGCAACCTCTGTAATGCGCTGGCACTTATTTTGCTTTGTGTACCACCTGAAATGAAGATAGAAAACATTTTCAGATTTAAAGGAGGAGGGCAAGAAGATAGTCTTGATGGAAGTTGAAAAGGAAAAATGTGATGGAAAGGCGGCTTAAGTTTTATTTTTATATTATTTATTTTATTTCATTCATTAAACATGTACAAGAAAACATATATAAACATGGGCATGAACACATGAAAATTATAAACATGGACATGAATATGGGAAATGAGTAGGAATAAAAGGGGACAGTAGGACAGGGATGGTAGGCATGCTGATGGCCTTATGCACGGCCCCTACAGACCTCTTAGGAATGGGGTGAGGTCCACGGTAGACAGTTTAAGATTAAAGCTATGGGGGTTTGAGGATGTAACAACAGTCAGGTAGTGCATTCCAGGCATTGACCACTCTGTTGCTGAAGTCGTATTTTCTGCAATCGAGTTTGGAGCGGTTTTCGATTAGTCTGTATCTATTGTTTGCCCATGTATTATTGCGATTGAAGCTGAAGTAACCATTGACAGGTAGGACATTGTGGCAGATAATTTTGTGTCCTATGCTTTTGTCAGATTGTAGGTGGCGTAACTCTAGGTTGTCCAAGCCCAGAATTTCAAGCCTGCTGGCATAAGGGATTCTATTGTGAGCAGAGGAGTGGAGGACTCTTCTCATGAAATACCTCTGGACTCGCTCATTTGTATTAATGTCCAATATACAGTGTGGATTCCTGGCAGACAAGTGTATTCGAGAATTGGTCTGACAAAGGTTTTGTATGCCCTAGTTTGCAGTACAATGTTACCGGAGAAAAAGCTCCTCCACAGATGCCAAGTTGAAAGAACTGAGGAAGGAAGAAAGGAAGAAAGGAAGGAAGGGGAAGGGGAAGGGGAAGGGGAAGGGGAAGGGGAAGGGGAAGGGGAAGGGGAAGGGGAAGGGGAAGAGAAGAGAAGAGAAGAGAAGAGAAGAGAAGAGAAGAGAAGAGAAGAGAAGAGAAGAGAAGAGAAGAGAAGAGAAGAGAAGAGAAGAGGTTTCCTTGCCCCCAGGAGTACAGTAGAATCCTTTGTCTAATAGATTGTAATATGCAGGCTTAGCTTCTATACTCCTCAGTTTTGGTATCAGATAGCCATGAATTTAATGGAGTCCAAGATAAAATATATTTAAATTCTTAATACTCCCAGCATGCACCACTGTTTAATCATTACCATCTCTTTGAAGAAAATTTAGATTCCTTAATAGTGAGCCTGAAAGAAACCTTGGAAAATGTTAAAATAAATAAATAACCAGAAGATCATTAGTTGGGAAAATTAAAAAAAAAAATCTCCCAACAGCAACACAAACAACATTCACACAACATTTACTCCAGTGGTGGGTTTGGCCCGGTTCGGCCCGGTTCAGCCAAGCCAGTAGCGGTGACGATATAATGTCACCAAACTGGTTCTCTTTGGGAGCTGTGGCCCTGCCCCCCCCACATTATTTTTACCTTTTATTTGGCCCCACCCCCAATCTATTGCTGCCTCCCGAGTCCCAGCTGATCGGCTAGAAGGAAAAAAAACTGTTTAAACTCTTGCTGCAGGGCTTCAAAGGGCCGCCCTACAGCTGATCAGTGTTAAAAGGCAGTGTGGTGGTAGACCGGTGCCTCCAAAAACAAATGAGTAGACCAGTGCCTCCAAAAACAAATGGGTAGACTGGTGCCTCCAAAAACAAATGAGTAGACCAGTGCCTCCAAAAACAAATGGGTAGACCGGTGCCTCCAAAAACAAATGGGTAGACCGGTGCTTCCAAAAACAAATAGGTAGACGGGTACCTCCAAAAACAAATGAGTAG
Organism: Masticophis lateralis; assembly: GCA_030761175.1. Lineage (NCBI taxonomy): Eukaryota > Metazoa > Chordata > Lepidosauria > Squamata > Colubridae > Masticophis > Masticophis lateralis. The sequence goes on along the minus strand of JAUDYJ010000004.1, from coordinate 119,046,263 downwards.
ACCGGTACAGCTCTGCAAACAGTTAAAAGCCTGGTAGACCAGTACCTCTGCTAAATCCTAAAGAATTGTCACATGACCATCAAGCCACACCCACAAAATAAGCCACACCCACAGAACCGGTAGTAAAAAAAATTTAGAACCCACCCCTGATTTATTCACAATATGTACATAAAGGACAGAGTATGGGATTGGTTATAATAAACACTGATGGGCTGAGAGGCATGCTAAGTTCATTCACTCTGAGATCCAATCTAAAACTAAGAAGAAACTTCCTGACAGTTAGAACAATGAATCACTGGAATGACTTATCTCCAGAAGTTGTGGATGCTCCAACACGGGAAAGAAGAGATTGGACAACCACCTGAGCAGGGGTAGGACTAGAAGACCTCTAAGGTCCCTTCCAATTCTGTTATTCTGTTATTTTGTTATTCTCTTAACTCTCAAATAAAGCTGAGTAGAGTTCCCTGCTAAGCCATCTTTTGCTCCTTGCTTCCTGCTGATTTGCAAATGTACACACACACACATATGCATGCACATTTTTTTTTTTACCATGAAGACATAAACTGCCAATTTAGCCTAATGGAGACAAATGGGATAATCAGCTGTATGGCAGCTCCGGGTTGAGAAATCCATCAGAATGCCCAATGCTAAGTGGAAAGCTTCCCTGCCAGAGGTTCTGTAAACTAATCCTTCCTTGATTTGCTACCCTTGGCCTTACCATGTTCAACGGACTAGCAGAATATATACAGGTTATTACTGACATGACAGTGGTTTGGATGCAAACCAGAATTATGTTTGGCTTTGCACAGAAAAAAAAAATTGCACCCGATAGAAAATGGCACAATGCCATACGGATATTCCACCAGAAATCATGGTTCAGCAACTTCCCTAAATACGCATCTCTTCTGAAATGGCTATTTACTGATCTTTCTCAATGGTCTTTTGGGTTTTTTTGTTTGTTTGTTTGTTTGTTTGTTTTTCTTCCCCAAGCTGGAAACCTCCATTAATAAAACTACATTTGGCTTCAGAGTCCCAGCAATTCTGAGACAGTTAACTGTGACACCAAATGCATCATGTTCTAGACTGATCTGGCATTGAAACAAAGATTGAAGAAGAATATATTTGAGCAGCAGAAAACAAATAAGCAGGAATCAATTGATTCTGAGACATATGTCTTTGGATTTATTGCAATAATGCAATAAATTACTAGATTTAGAAATACCGAACGTCAGTATTTTCATTTTGCCAGATCCAGTCTGGATTGATCACCGGGACCAGATTTTTAGTCTTCCAGGTTTTGGACTTGTGCTGGAGCCCGTCCTCAGGGAATTTCTCTCTACTGAAGTGTGTGCTTTGGGCTGTTCTATGTGAAATATTTTATTTTATTTCCTCCTCTATCATCTATCTATCTATCGATCATCTATCTATCTATCTATCTATCTATCTATCTATCTATCTATCTATCTATCTATCTATCTATCTATCCATCCATCCATCTATCATCTATCTATCTATCTATCTATCTATCCATCCATCCATCCATCCATCATCTATCTATCTATCTATCTATCTATCTATCTATCTATCTATCTATCTATCTATCTATCTATCTACCTACCTACCTACCTACCTACCTACCTACCTACCTATCATTTTATCTCTATCTATCTCTGTCTGTCTATTCTGTGTGTGTGTGTGTGTGTGTGTGTGTGTGTGTGTGTGTATCTTTCTGCGTGGATATGTGGTGGTTCTGTGTGGCTCTTGTGAGTGTGGGTCTGGTGTCATTCGTCATGTTAGGGACTCGTTTGTCAATAAGGGCAGGTTTCCAAATGGCTGGTAGGCGGGAGGTATCGTCTCGTTTGTTCATGCTGTATGGATGTTTTTCTATTTCGATGGCTTCTCTGATTATTCTGTTGTTAAAGTGTTCAGTTTTGGCGATGGTTCTGGTCTTTTTAAAGTCAATTTCATGTCCTGTGGCTTTAAGGTGTTGGACCAGGGAAGAAGTTGGTTCCTCTTTTCTAACTGAATTCTTGTGTCCTTCAATGCGTACACTTATTCTTCTGTTGGTTTGTCCGACAACACTTTAACAACAGAATAATCAGAGAAGCCATCGAGATAGAAAAACGCCCACACAGCATGAACAAATGAGATGATACCTCCCGCCTACCAGCCATTTGTGAACCTGCCCTTAATGACATGACGAATGACACCAGACCCACACTCACAAGAGCCACACAGGAAAGAAAAATACATATAAATCCTATGAAAAAGTAAGTGTGTGTGTGTGTGTGTGTGTGTGTATATATATGTGTGTGTGTGTATATATATATATATATATATATATATATATATATATATATATATATACACACAACACACACATACATACATATACATATACATATTCTGTAGATCAGAATTTGGCAGTTTGGTGGTTTGAATCCCTAGTACAGGTCTCCTACGTGAGCAGGGGGTTGGACTAGATGACCTCCAAGGTCCCTTCCAATTCTATTACTATAACTATCCATCATGTATCTATCTATCTATCTATCTATCTATCTATCTATCTATCTATCTATCTATCTATCTATCTATCTATCATCTATCCACCCACCCATCTGTCTGTCTGCTGTCTCTACTCACTATCTATCAACTATCGCTATCATTTATCTTTTATCTTGGATGATGCCAGGTTTAATATAGAAAAGAATTCAGTCTCTCTCTTCTGAAGGCATTAATTTAATGGCAATAATTGCATATCTGACCAATCAACTGAAATTCAAATGGAATGCAGAGGAAACTTGCTTTTTAAAATGATCCCACTCCAGTATTTTTAGCCATACAGTACATATGAGTTATGACTCATCACCTTAAAATACATCATAATCTACCAAAGACAAAAATAACATGAAAAATAACAACAACCTTAATGGAAAATCTCACAACGTGAAGAACCATAGTTTTAAGGTCACTGAGTTTCATTTCTTTGTATGGTGATCTTATTAATTTTTTCAATCAATCACACACTAAATAAGTTTCTAATAGATCTAGTGTTCTAAATAGATTAGAGATGGCAACAATAAATTTCACTAGAGACCAATTCAGAATTCCTTTCCTAGTTTCTAGAGTCAAGATTTCAAGTAGCTTCAAGATCGGATGATAAATAGAGAACTAAACTTGCAACTTCTTTCATTCAAAATTCCTCTATTCTTCAGTCTCCTTCTTACAGTAAGGTAAAGGTTCCCCTCACACATATGTGCTAGTCATTCCCAACTCTAGGGGGCGGTGCTCATCTCTGTTTGAAAGCTGAAGAGTCAGCACTGTCCGAAGACATCTCCGTGGTCATGTGGCTGGCATGACTAAATGCCAAAGGCACATGGAATGCTATTACCTTCCCATCAACGTGGTCCCTATTTTTTTACTTGCATTTTTTATGTGCTTTCAAACTCCTCGGCTGGGACAAGTAATGGGAGCTCACCCCATTACACAGTACTAGGGATTCAAACCGCTGAACTGCTGAGCTTTGATTGACAAGCTCAGGTCTTAGTCACTGAGCAACCGGCTCAAGGTTGATTCAACCTTTTGTCCTTCTGAGGTTAGTAAAATGAGGACCTGGATAGTTGGGGGCAATACATTGACTTTGTAAACTGACCAGTAAGTGCTGTAAAGCAGTATATAAACCTAGGTGCTATTGCTGTTTCTTCTTTTTTTCTTCCCTGAGTTCATAGAATACAACTATACAGATGTGGGTTTTCTATCTGTCACTTTTTTATAAACAAATCTTACTTGTAGGATTCTGGGCTTGGTTACATTCCTGCAGATATTTCTAAGTAAACATTTTATGGATGGCTGGGTTGTCTTTATGCTAAACTGACACCCAGAGATAAACCCCATCCAAGCAATCGGTCACCCAACTGATGGTTAAACTGGTTGAATCCCATCCTGCAGCAAGGTAATAAAGATGAAGGTAGTTCATACACAACTCTTGGCCACAAATGGGTAGCTTAAAAGATACACACCAGAAATTAATACCAAACTTACAAAAGCCTCTCTCCTCCTCCCTCCCTCTTCTAGAGTCATTGGAAAAATCTAGGGCTAAACTTTACCAACTTGTTGCTTGTTGATAAGAAAAGTAAAACATCGAGCATCTAGAAGAACACCGATCCTAGACTCACCATGAAAATGTGACCACACTTGGTGTCTGTTGATGAAAAAACAGTGGGACGGAAAGGCAAGCTGTCACGTTCATTCTAAAGCACAGATGCACTTTCAGTTTTGTGGTCTCCATCATCGACAATCTTTAGCAAACAGCCATAAATTGTCAGGACGTATTGCTGTTATCCATGTAAAAATCTAAACCTAACAAAATCTGGCCCAACATATGTTACTATGCATGTAAAAATGGGCCATCATCCTGTTTGTGGAAATCCTTATGTCTCGTGATGCTTCTGCTTCAGGAAAACAGAGTCACTGCTTGTTCTCTAAAATGCAGAGGAAAGAAGTATTGTTCTGACCTAGGTTTCCTGAGTCATTAAAACACACAAGTAGTTCCAAAAACCTCTTTTATTGCAAAAGCTGTGAATTCCGTTCATTCACAGATGAGTCCCAATTAGTTATACAAAGTCCTTTGGGAGAAGTCTTTCAGGATAATTACCCACCTTTGACACACTGCCAAAGTCCTTTGGGAGAAGTCCTTCAGGATAATTACCTATCTTGAGACGCTGTCAAAGACCTAATTGGCAAAACCACATGGAGTCCAGAATCAAACAGAGCTTCAGGCTTTAAAGCTGAACCGAATGAACAAACGTTGCTTCCTGCAAAGGCCCACGTGCCTTTGCTTCTCTTTTAAGTCTTATGGGAGGGGCCAATCATCTCCCAGCCCTACTCCTGAGTAGTCCCTTTTGCTTTAGCTGTTCTTGCCTTCTGGCAGCTCTGCGCATGCGCGTACTGGGAACAGGCTTCCCCTGTTCCTCTGCCTCACTGAGGTCCAACTCCGGAGGTAGCACATATCTCCCAGATGGCCCTTTCTCTGCCTCTGAAACAGAGCCCTCATCCAAGACTTCCCCAGACTCCAGAACTGGCCCATGGACCTCCCCAGCCTCCTCACTGTCTGATTCTGCTGCCAGCTCCACAGGCTGCTGATGGACCACAACAAGTGTCCTATAAAGAGGAATCACCAAAGGCAATGAGGGATGGTTTATAGCCTCACAAACATATACCTGTCCCATGTCCATAGTGTCCTGATGTCTTTTTATATCTTGAAAAAAATAGTTGAAATTGGCAAGATCAATCTGCAGAAGGAATTAAAAATGTCAGAAAAATAAGGGAAATGACAGGTGTTGACTGTTTTGGAGAGTCCTTAAAAGTAAAGGCAAAGTTTCCCCTCACACATATGTGCTAGTCGTTCCCAACTCTAGGGGACGGTGCTCTTCTCCGTTTCAAAGCCAAAGAGCCAGCGCTGTCCGAATACATCTCCATGGTCATGTGGACAGCATGACTCAATGCCAAAGGCACATGGAACGCTGTTACCTTCCCACCAAAGGTGGTCCCTATTTTTCTACTTGCATTTTTTACATGGTTTCAAACTGCTAGGTTGGCAGAAACTGGGACAAGTAACGGGAGCTCACCCCATTACCCGGCACTAGGGATTCGAACCACTGAACTGCTGACCTTTCAATCAACAAGCTCAGTGTCTTAGCCACTGAGCCACCATGTCCCAGTAAAATACGCATACAATAGATTTAATCATTAATCAGTAAGCTGCAAGTCAAAGATGGAAAAGGGAGATATGATACAAAATTGCATAAAACCCATCTAAACTATTGTACAGTTCCAAGCATGTACTTTGACGCCTCTATGACTGACTGACTGACTGACTGACTGGATGAATGAATGAATGAATGAATGAATGAATGAATGAATGAATGAAAAATTAACATGGCCTCTCAACTCAGTCTTGGTGATTCTGGCTGGCTTACAAAGATTGACAAAGTATGTAACTTTGCAGCTTTGCAGTATTCGTACAGTTAAATTGGTCATGAAAAGAGCAGCAAAAACGCTTAAATAAAATGTCAGGAGGTTTGTTTGTTCTTTATTCCCTCCCTCCTTCAATCATAACTATTTAGAGATTTTTCTATCCAAACTCCCACCTACTCTCCCTTCTCCCCCATCCGTAATAACCACGCAATTGAATAAGCATTACGTAATATATATATATAAATGAGTGTTTTAAAAATAGTTTTCTATGAAAGGATTTTCTGATTGGTTGGTCTGATCCTGAAAATACAAATTAATTTTATCTTTTCAGAAACAATCTCGACTGCCAGTTTATAGAGGTTTTTTTTTTTTTTTTTTTTTGCTTTAAATGTTTTATCAGTTTGCAATATTGACGTAACGTGTAGGCTGGCAATTAGTATCACAGAATTATAGAACGTGAAAGTGTTCCATTGTTGGTGGCATTAAGTAAGTTTAGTTGGGATCTAATGGCTGTAGGCAGTTCAGAATGTGAATTGAAGAAAATATATAACCTAATCCTGGTGGTGTGTTAAAGAGTCTTTGTTTATGGAGTGTGTGAATGTGAGTGTGTGAGTTTATTGACTTTTTTTTTAGTTTAATTTATATGCCGCCCTTCTCCAGAGACTTAGGCTGGCTTACAGTACGTTAAGCAATAGCCTTCATACTTTTGTATATACCTGCTTAGTAGAGCTTTGCCCCCCACCCCACCCCCAAGCGGTGTTCTTTTTTTATATAAAGTCATCTTATTGCCCCCACACTCTGGGTCCTCATTTTACCTACCTTGAAAGGATGGAAGGCTAAGTCAACCTTGAGCCTGGTGAGATTCGAACTTGCAATAATTGCAGGCAGCTGGTGTCACTTTAACACCACTTAAGCTGCTGCTTAAGCTACTGTGCCACCAGGTTTACTCTCCAGGACTGCGCCACCAGGACTTACTCTCCATTGCAAAGGACATTTGATAATTGGTACAGAAATACCTTCTGTTGACTATAACCCATACTGTAGCTTACCTTTATGAATGGGCCATTACTAGTGGACAGGTCCTATCTTAATAATGAAGAGAAGGAGCAGGGGAGACATAATAGCAGTGTTCCAGTATTTGAGGGGCTGCCACAGAGAGGAAGGGGTCAAGCTATTTACCAAAACACCTGAAGGCCAGACAAGGAACAATGGATGGAGACTGAACAAGGAGAGATTCAACCTGGAAATAAGGAGAAATTTTCTGACAGTGAGAGCAATCAACCAATGGAACAGAAGTTGCCTTCGGAAGTTGTGGAAGGTTCATCACTGGAGGCTTTCAAAAAGAAATTGGATTTGTCAGAAATGGTGCAGGATCTCCTGCTTAGGCGGGGAGTGTAGTAGTGCATTCCAGGCATTAACAACTCTGTTACTGAAGTCATATTTTCTGCAATCGAGTTTGGAGCGCTTCACTTTAAGTTTGTATCTATTGTGTGCTCGTGTGTTGTTGTGGTGGAAGCTGAAGTAGTCATTGACAAGTAGGACATTGTAGCAGATGATTTTATGAGCTATGCTTAGGTCATACCGAAGGCGGTGTAGTTCTAAATTTTCTAAACCCAGAATTTCAAGTCTGGTGGCATAGGGTATTTTGTTGTGAACAGAGGAGTGGAGGACTCTTCTTGTAAAATATTTCTGGACATGTTTGATTGTATTAATGTCCAATATGCAGTGTGGGTTCCAATAAAGAATTCTATTCTATTCTATTCTATTCTATTCTATTCTATTCTATTCTATTCTATTCTATTCTATTCTATTCTATTCTATTCTATTCTATTCTATTCTATTCTATTCTATTCTATTCTATTCCACTCTACTCTACTCTACTCTACTCTACTCTACTTTATTCTATCCTACCCTACCCTACCCTACCCTACCCTACCCTACCCTACCCTATCCTATCCTATCCTACCCTATCCTATATAGAAATATAACACAAAAATAGAACTAGATGGATTAAATAAGAAAATAAAATAGCTGTAAACGTATAGAAAGAGAGTAGAATAAGATACAGTAAGAGTTTAATTGTTGTACAGTAAACCAATTTTCAGGAGACGGGATGCTAAATCCAGCCTTTGTGTCTCTGTACTATATCATATTCAGAAAAACCCCAACAAAAGGGAATCCTAATTGAACATAGCCAGAGTGAAGAAGTCCTTCAGAAATCAATTTAGCCCAAGCCATTATGACAAGTGCACTAGAGTCTGCACTCTATTCATAGGTTCAGCTGCCAATATTCAAGAGCACAGGAGCAATGTGGAAAGGAAAGAAGTCACAGCTAAGTTATACCTTTAGGGGGAACAATTCAAACTCATAACAATTGTAAAGCTTTCTAGTTCTTTGCAGTTCACTATCACATTCATTCTCATAGTAGCGGACAAATAAAACAAAGGAATGAAGAAGGGGAGAGGGAAAAAGTAGAGGTAAATAGTCCAGATGCTTATATTCATGAGGAGGTTTAATTCCTGAGCTTAGAGTAACACAATTTTGGCTGCTAGGAACTAGAGCAGGGGTGTCAAACTCAAGGCCCACGGGCCAGATCTGGCCTACAGGGTGCTTAAATCTGGCCCATGGAGCTGGCCTGGAAATAACAAAGGACTAGTCTGTGGTGCCTCTGGCAGCCAAAATGGGGCATAGAGGGGCCACATGAGATCCCCTGTGCCCTGTTTTGGCTGACAGGGTGCTGCAGGAGGCCATCCAGGCTGAAAATGGGGGGCTGGGGGGGGGCTCATGTGCCCCTCACACACACCATTTTGGCCAGTAGGGTGTTGCAAGAGGTGTCCATCCCATCTTCCCTCACCCAGCCAAACCTCAGGGGAGAACTACAATGCTGATCCAAGCCCTCAAAGAAATCCAGTTTGTTTGGGTTTTTTTTTTTGGGGGGGGGGGGTTGTAAATAATTTTTATTGTAGTTTTTCTTTTCCCAAACTCTAATACATATTCAAACAGACAATGTCATTTTTATATACTTTGGATTAACAAATCACATAAAATCTATATTATATACATCCTCAGCTTCTTTGTGTATATTACCTATTTTTGTTTCTGTTGTCTATCCACCTATACCGTATTTCCCAAACCATATAATATTCCAAATCCTCTTTTTCTTTTAATTCTAAAGTTAGTTTATTCATTTAGGCACATTCAAATATTTTTTGAATAATCAATCCCTCTGGTGGTAAGTTATATTCTTTCCAATATTGCACGAACGCAATTCTTGTTGCTGTTAGTATATGCAGGATCAGATATCTTTTTTTTAAAATCAGATTTGGTTTTTAATATTCCCAGGAGAAAAGTTTCCAGATTTAACTCAGTTTGGCAGTTTGTTAAATCTTGTAGCTAGTCTCGTATTTTGGTCCAATACTTTTTCACTTCGGGGCATGAAACCATCTCGCATGAAAGAAGATACCTTGGTATTGGTTAAATTTCCAGCACTTGGGATTTAGATTTGGGTACATTTTGGCCAGCCTTGCTGGAGCTAGGTGCCAACAATATAGCATTTTATACTGATTTTCCTTATAGGCCACTAATTTTGTTAATGTATCATTTTTATTCCAAATAGTTTCCCAATCATCTAGGTTTATATTATGCCCTACATTTTTTGCCCATGCAATCATCAGTTCTTTTACCACCTCCTCTTCTCTATCAAATTCTAATAAGTTTGATACCTCTCATCTAGAGGATCATTACATGGTGGCAGTGAGATACCATTTAATCCTTTCTGATTTCTAGAAGTCATCTGGTTTTCTGCAGCTAAGAAATAGTAGTTGTATCCAGGAGGCAAGTAATGGATACAAAGTCAATGTAGATTCTGCTTCTCAAATTATATGGGAGAGAAGAAGAGACGTGGAACCAAAACACCATATTTTTGGTAGGCCAAAATTAGAAGTTTGGAAAGGATGAGCAGAAACATGGGGAAACAATAGCAACTTATTTATTCTTGTGAGGAGGAAGAGGGTACATGTATTTAAGGACAAGCCAGAGAAGTTAGGAGTGGGTGAACACAAGTGAGCTCGGATCAGCTATCTTTTCCATGTGTTCAGCTATCAACTTGAAAGGACTTAGGCAAGAAAAACCAAAAGTACACATATATAGACTGCGTGAAACCAGGATTAATAGCAAATAACTGTGAGAGGGATCTTGGAGTCTTAGTGGACAACCAGTTAAATATGAAGCAACAGTGTATGGCCAAAAAAGTCAATGCAATCCTAAATTTCATTAACAGAGGGATATAATCAAGATCAAGTAAAGTACTAATACCACTCTATAAAGCCTTAGTAAGACCACATCTAGAGTACTACATCCAGTTTTGGTCAGCACAGTATAAAAAGATATTGAGACTCTAGGAAAAACATAAAGCAGAGCAACCAGGATGATTAGGGGACTGGAGGCTAAAACATATGATGAATGGTTGCAGGAACTGGCTAGTCTAGTGAAGAGAAGGACCAGGGGAAACATGACAGCAATCTTCTATTATTTGAGAGGTTGCCACAGAGAGGAGGGGTTTTTCCAAAGCCCTTGAAGTCCAGAGAAGGAATAATGGATGGAAACTGATCAAGGAGAGTTTCAACGTAGAAATAAGGAGAAATTTTCTGACAGTGAGAGCAATCAACCCATGGAACAGCTTGCCTTCAGAAGTTGTGGGAGCTTCATCACTGGGAGTTTTCAAGAAGAGACTGGACTACTTTCTGTCAAAAATGGTGTACGGTCTCCTGCCTGGGTGGGGGATTGGACTAGATGACCTACAAGGTCCCTTCCAACTCTATTGATATGTATATGTATTTGACTGATAGCCTTTGACAGATTCACACACAGACAAGCCCATGCTTGTTCCATTCTGGTGTCTGAGAGATCCATCAGATCCAGCTCAGATGCATTCTGGTTGAAATTCAGAAGGTTTGGGAGATAGAAAAGATGATCATGGAGGCAGGGGAGGCCTTTTGTTCCTCTTTCTCCATGTGGAATCACAAAGATGGATGGAGCTTCAAAACCTTTGTGGATGAGTTGAGGAGAAAGCCACCAGTTGAAATACGGAAAAAGCTACTAAAGGACACAACAGGTCCAGGTCCATGGAGAACTTTAAGGGTAGGAACCCTTAGTATGTGCTGTGCACTATATTACTAAGACATCCTATTGATGGCAACAATACTAATTACATTTTAGCAAATGGTTTTCAGCTTTGTTTATTTGGTCTATTTATTCCACTAGACATTTATGCCCCTAATGGTCTCAATGTATTCATTATTGTGTTTATGTGTTTGTGTATCTGACTGCTTTTGTGATCTATTTTGGCATAATTAAGGAATGTGGCATAATATTAATATGTGTTTACATAACTTTCAGCAACCCATAAGATATATTACAATTAAATCAGTATGAAATTGTAAATATTTTGCAATCAGGCAAGCCATTATAAGCATAAAATATTCTTTTCTAATAATATACAGTAGTTTAGAAAGTTTTTTTGAAATCTGCAACAAAAACTGAGGACGATACAAACTGACCTACCGTACTTTAGGCCACCCATGTTTAAAAGAAAGCAGAATGTGAGAACATGACAATTCTATTTCTACAGAAAGTGAAATCTCCACAGAGATTAGCAGAACAAATTATAAATGCAACAAAAGCACTAAATCTATCTTTAAACAATTACAATCCATTGTTTTAGATGATAGAAAAAAGGTCTTTTTCTGCGTATTTATATTATGTTTTCATTAATATAATAATAGTGTTTATAGGGGAACAAATCTAAAAGTTAGGATCAGTTTGAGATAACTCGGTGTAACTGTATTATGATTTACATTATTACTTTTGCATTGCATACATTTTTTCTCTCAGTGCTAGCAATATATTGTGATATATTTGCGTCAATATATGTGTTGTAGATTCAGCAGGAAATTGGACTCAATAGGATAAATGGTTCTATCCAACTCCAGGTATTCTATAATACTCTACTATCATTATTAACATTCAATAAAAAGAATACATTAGAAATATTCAAGGTTAGTAGAAGGAGAAAGCATTTACTTTACAGTCCTTCACTAAAATGCAACATAAGGGTTGGAAGACTAATGTTTGAGCTTAAATGATATTTTAAGAGTGGTATGTATGTAAGAATGATAGAATATAATTGATAGATTGTTGCATGTCTTTGGCAATTTTAGGGATTTTCACACCATGAAAGGTGTCTCTGTGTAACTGTAGGACAGATGGATGGATGAATCAGTCTGGCATAGTGATTAAGATGCTGGCCTAGAGACCAGGAAACTGAGTTCTAGTCTTGCCTTAGGCATGAAAGCCAGCTGGCTGACTTTAGACCAATCAGCAGGTGACTGTGAGTTCTAGTCCTGCCTTAGGCATTGAAAGCCAGCTGGGTGACTTTAAGCCAATCAACAGAAGGCTGTGAGTTCTAGTCCTGCTTTAGGCATAAAAACTGGCTAGGATAATTTGGGCCAGTCTCTCTTTCTCTCAGCCCAACCCACCTCTCAGGATTGTTGTTGTGTGGAAAATAGGAGGAGGAAGGATTATTAAGTATGTTGGCCACCTTGATTACTTAACTTATACAGTAATAAAAAAAAAAAATCCTCCTTTAAGAACCTTTGAACAGAATGATACCCAGCAAGCCCAGGACCCAGAAGATGAAGTGAAGCAAGATATCCTGCCATTATCAAACAAGGCCTTATTATTGGACATGGAGTGATCCATTTTGTTTGGCAATAGCACTAGCATTTAGACTTATGTACCACTTTACAGTGCTTTACTGTGCCTCTCTAAGTGATTAGGCAATCTGACTCCTCATTTTACCAACCTGAAAAGGATGGAAGGCTGAGTCAACCTTAAGCCAGTGAGAATCGAACTGCCAAACTGCTGGCAGTCAGCAGTCAGCAGAAGTAACCTGCACTATGGCATTCTAACCACTGGGCCACCGTGGCTCATATCAAATTCACATATACTGCAGCTGAACTAGATATTGATTGGCACACGAAAAGAGAATGGGAACATACAGCTCCAAAACTGATTCTGGATTAGTGCAAATACCCTTTATGGCAATTCAAGACTGGCATTCGAAATTTTGTTTCAGTGAGAAGATATCTGCATTCTATGCCCGAATTATCCAAGGTAAGGTCTCCTTATAAAAGTTAGCTTTATAATAAGGCTCCAAGGCCAAGCTTGTGATACCTCCACATAGTCCTACCAGCTAAACTCATTTCCTATATCTACGGTAATTTCTACAAACCCACATTCCCTATGGGCAAGCAGCAGAAAAACCCCTTGGATTGACCCTATTACTAGCAAGGCTTTCAATTCCACTTTGTGTGTTTTATCCGCTTTTTAACACAATGCAACAGGACAGGAAACAGCATCCTTTGGACTAGGTAGACAGCAATAGCAATAGCAGACTTATATACCACTTCATAGTCATTTATAGTGCTCTCTAAGCTATTTACAGAATCAGCTTATTGCCCCCAACAATCTGGGTCCTCATTTTACCGACCTCAAAAGGATGGAAGCCTGAGTCAACCTTGACTGGTCAGAATTGAATTCCTGGCAATGAGCAGTAAATTAGCCTGCAATACTGCATTCTAACCACTTAACCCCCACAGCTCTCTTGGATGTGAAGAGCAACCTCTCAGTGGTAGGAGAAATGTTTACAACTCAACATCTTCTTACTATTAAGAAAAACAGATGTGTTATACTTGATGTAGATAGATTCCTGCTGTAAAATAGAAAGGTTGAAATGAATCAGCTCTGGAAAAGTGTCAGAAACCAATAGAAAGAATTATAATCTTAAGTAAAGCCTCAAATTGATGTGGATGTTCTACCCACATTTCTTAACTCCAAGAGCTCATACTGGATATTCATTATACATGGAGTTTTGCAATGTCACATTATAGGAGAAATCAGAATCATCCTTCCTTCCTTCCTTCCTTCCTTCCTTCCTTCCTTCCTTCCTTCCTTCCTTCCTTCCTTCCTTCCTTCCTCCCTCCCTCCCTCCCTCCCTCCCTCCCTCCCTCCCTCCCTCCCTCCCTCCCTCCTTCCTTCCTTCCTTCCTTCCTTCCTTCCTTCCTTTCTTCCTTACTTCACAGTGGATGATAGATTTAAGCAGGGGTGAAATGCTCCCAGTTCAGCCCAGATCACCCGATCCGGTAGCGAAGGTGGCAGGTGATTCGGTAGCAAAAATCCTTGCCCCCACCCCATGCCCAGCTGAGCCACAGGATCATCAGAGGCTTTTTTTTTTTTTTTTTTACTTTTAAAAGCATTTTTTCTTCGGCCAAAAAAATGCATTTAAAAGTAAAAAAAATAACCTTCTGATGATTGTGCGGCTTAGTTGGGATCGTCAGAGCCTTTTACAAGCATTTTTTACAACCTCTTCGGCCGAAGAGGTTGTAGAAAAAATGCTTTTAAAAGTAAAAAAAAAAAAAGTTGGCCACACCCAGTCACATTACACCCCCCCCCACCAAGCCACACCCACAGAACTGGTAGTAACAAATTTTACATTTCACTACTGGATTTAAGTAACTATCAACCCTCTTTTATTTTTTTATTTTTTTGTAGATAAGTCTTACAAGGCCATTTTATTCTTCCAAAGAGATATTGTAATTCAGTGTCTTCTATGCCTTTCTCTTACACCTTCCCCAGGGGGAAAAAACCTGGATAAGCAAATAAGAATGTCATTTGACTGTGTGTACTAAATTGTCTTTCTCTGCCTCAGTGTTCATGAAAGAGTAAAAGTTGTCTCTTTTGAGATGATACAGAGTCTTGGTAACTTCATGGACATAGACAGAGTATTCTTGAGAACAATGCATTGCTTTTCCTGGAAAGTTTTTTTTAATTTCTCTGTCTAGCCCCCAAATCTGATGGTCTCCCACTTAAATATATCTGTATTTTTCAGTATTTTTACTGAATTTTTAAAATGTACCAGAGTATAAGACACACAAAGATTTTGAAGAGGAAAACAAGAAAAAAATAGTTTTTGGCCTCTGTGTGTCCAGTTTTTGCCCTCCCCAGCCCCCAGGAGCACTCTACAGGCCTCCCAAACCCTCTGTGCATCCCATTTTTGTGAAAAATGGGCCTGTTTCCGGAAAAAATGGGCCCATTTTTGGTCTCCCAAAACCCCCACCTATCACATTTTTGGCCTCCCCAGCCCCCAGGAGCACTCTGCAGAGCTCCCAAACTCTCTGAGCATCCTGTTTTGGTGAAAAATGGGCCTTTTTTTTTTTTTTGGTGAAAATAGGATGAGTGGGGCAGAGTTTCATGAGGCCAAAAATGGCTGTATTCGGTGTATAAGATCCACCAACATTTCCACTCTCTTTTTTTTTGGGGGGGGGAGTGCATCTTATACTCCAAAAAGTATGGTAAACCAATCCCAATAATGCTTAGCATTTTGAAATTGGTTGGCTGCTCTCACTTAATTGGATTCATGGTGAATAAAACGTAGGCAATGAATATTGTTAGGTCAAAACAGAAGGACTGTGATCTGCTTGACCAACAATACAATTTATGGCTAAAGTAGCTAGAGAAACGGTGCAGAGAGCGGAGGTAGGAAATTGCAAGCCAAAACCTCAGAAATCTCCCCAATTTCACAAAGAATTTATTGATGCCTCTAAACATGGAAGCCTATAAAAATACAACATTGCTTGTTTGGGGTTCATTTCCAGCTTGTTTGAGATTCTTTTCCAGCGAGATTCTGTTCTATTCTGCTTGATGTTTTCATTTAAAGGATATTGCGCCTGGATTTTCTTTGAACTTCATCTGAGACAACAAAAAGGGGAAACAGCAGGTACACTTTACAGAACGGGAGAAAGTGGATTGTTCATAATTAACTACTTTTATTATTTATGTCTCACATGATGTATGAGGGACATATGCAGTTCTTTGTCGGTGCCTCCAGGCTGAAGAGAACAAACACAATTCACAAAGAGTGTTTTCCTCCACTAGCTTATGCAAATGTGGGCTGTTGAGCTGATTTCTTTCCTTTTTTTAAAAAAAAAAATTTGCTTTCTTCCTATTGATTTCCACAGAACAAAACTCCAGAGGAACATGGGATTCTTTGATCACCTGTCGCCATGTGGCTTTGGTTTTTTTGTCCCCTCGCCACAAACATATTGTGTTGTGATATGTCACCATTGGTTGTGTCAATCACAAGGCTCTGCTGCGCCATGAGAAGAGGAACTGGAGAAAAACAACTGTCAGTATAACAATGTAAAGGTGGGAGAGAGAGAATGCTTTTCTTCCCCCAGAACAATGGCAAGTTACAGCTGCGAGATCCAGATGGGCTGATATCGCTTGCATTGATGTTCCACACTAGGAATTCAAATGCCATGATTAGCACCCATTAGTCGAGACAGATGTTGCAACTGTACAATTCCATCTGCCTGGCTGGATATGGGTCGGGATAAGCATTTTACATCAAGAGCCCAGAGAAGAAATTAAACCATGTAATTCCATAAAGAGAGTGTCAACTCGCAAAGCGTCCCTGGCCTGCTCTCGAGTTGTTATAGGCAAGGGGGATGGGAAAATGAACTCTGCAGCTGCGGCGAGGCAACACGTCAGTCAAAAGAAAAGCACATTCCAGCCATCTCTCTGTCAAGGCTGTCTCCGCGGTTTCCCACAGTGGCCAGAAGGGAGCGATCTCTACAACCCACAAAATTGCTTTGTTGGAGAATGTGACTGATGACATACCTTGAGGGGAGTGGGAAACATTGTCAGAGCAGGAACATAAATTGCATGGGATCAGTGTTGGCTTCACCTAGAATGTGCCGACATGAAGCTCCTAATAAACAACTGGATTTCTTTTGAAGCTTGGCTCGAGGCTCATGATTTAATTAGGGCATCCTTCAGAACCCTGACAGTGAGTGCCCTCTACTGCCTTAAGTCAATGACAAGATAGCACAGAAGGAATAGGGGTAAACTCTTGACCAAGATTCTTGTTTCACCTAAATGAAAATTCAGAATCTAATCTAATCTAATAGGAAATAGTGAATGGGATGGGGTGAGATGTGATGAGGTAGAGCAAGGTCCTTTTCTTCCTTCCTAAATCTGTAAAATTGCTTTGGATAAAGCTGTGCCAATAAGAAGTGGCAGCATCTAGATAACTTGGTTCATTCACAAAAGATTTCAGGATCACCTGAGTAGGAAGACATTAGTAAACTGTCCAGCTGTAGGCTCTACTGGAAATACTGGAAATGTCATAAAACAAGACAGAGGCAAGATATTGCTCTACTGTTTCCAGGAAAACAGTATCCATCAAGTCACTATGAATTAAACTCAATTGGAGGAAGATTGATTATTTATATTGAAAATCTGAGAATGCCAAAAAAAGCTCATAAAGTAGACAAACAAATAAAATAGCTATAGCACTTAGACTTATTTGCTGCTTTATAGTGCTTTACAGCCCCCTCTAAGCAGTTTTTCAGAGTCAACATATTGCCCCCCAACAATTTGGGTCTTCATTTGACCCACCCCAAAAGGATGGAAGGCTGAGTCAGTTCTGAGCCTGATGGGATTTGAACTGCCAAATTGCAGTCAGCCGGCAGTCAGCAGAAGTAGCCTGCAGTACTGCATTCTAACCATTGTAAAATTAGTTATTTTATTGCAGTTAGATGTAGTGGCAAATGGCAGTTTGGTGTAGTGGCAAATGGATCAGGTTACCAAGCAGGAGACCGTGAGTTCTTGTCTTGCCTTGGCCACAAAGCCAGCTGAATGACCATGGGCCAGTCCCTCTCTCTTGGTCCTAGGAAGGAGTCAATGGCAAACCACTTCTGAACAATCTTGGCAAGAAAATGTAAATGGACTTGTCCAGGGAATCTCTGAGAATCAGACATGATTGAAAGATCTATATCTATATCTATATATTGGATACATACATAGATAGAAAGATGATAGATAGACAGACAGACAGACAGACAGATGATGGATATCAAATGAAAAAAATCTACAGTATCACTAGTCAAATCAAGTTATTTGGCAAACACACATTGAAGATGATGGTGATAGTAACAAATAACAATAATAGTAAACTCACAGTCTTCTGGTGTTGTTTTTGTGATGTGTTAGATCAAATGCCGTCTTACTTTATGTAATGATATGACCAGCTCTGAGATACTCACTGAAGTATAGTAAGTTTTTTTTTCCTTGTGACATTGGATGGTCCACTATTCAAACAATCACTTCAATGTTAGAAGTCCAATGGATTTCTTGGTGCTTCCTCATGGCCATGTGCCTCCAAATGCCTTTAGATTTGGGGTGAATATGGTTAGCAATGAGCATCCATTTCATAACCTGTATAAGATGTAGACACAGAGCTTTCAAGATCAAAGAACTTTATTTGGGCAGTTTTTTCCCCCAGAGCAGATCAGTTAGTCTTGAAGATGCGACTTTATACCATGTTGGATTTGTTCTTGTAAACTAATACAACTTACCCCTTCATTCACATTTGCAGTCTGTCCTGTCTTTTGTTGAATTATGCCAAATTCTTCTGCAAATCTGTAATAGCAACTTAGAGGGGGGAAATGGAGACTATTCATGAGGATTACTGCCAAGAGATAGTGAACAATATTTATATAATAATACATCTTTCAGGATCAGCTGGGTGCTTTGTCTTGCCCATGTAAATAAACCTACCCTTAAGCTTAGCAAAGGAGTTGTTTTCAGAATATCCACATAATGAGTATTTACCAGGGAGAATGTCCCATTGATCTCAGTGGGATGCTCTTCTGAGTAATCAAAACTAAACTTTCACTATCACTAATCATCTAGTCCATCCCACTGATTCCCACTGACCCCTAAATATGCGAGGAATGAAATAATAGCCGTAAAAGGATTCCTTTCCCCATTGTAACTCATCTGGCATTGACTCACTGCGAAGTGTAACACTGTGACAGCAAAGTTTCTGAATTGTCTCAGCAGTGCAATTCTTGTTTGGTGAGTGGGGTGGTGAATGGAATATAGGCAGTAGCCGTATATCACCAGAATTAGTTTCTTGGGATTAGCATAATGTTATTCCATGAATCCTCTTTCTCATTTTACGGTTTCTGTATAGCTGTTTGCTTATAGAAAACCCTATCAATCAGTTGGGTTCATTAAAGGACTGCCAAAACAGCAGAGTTTCTTCTTCTTCTTTATTTTTTTCAGTATTGTTTTTCAATAGTTCATAGGAAAACTTGACCCAGTGCAATAATAATAATAATAATAATAATAATAATAATAATAATAATAATAATAATAAAAAAAAATCTCTGTGTAAGGCTCTTCATAGAATAGGAGGCCAGATTTTTTCATCGAGAAGGATCATTAAAAAAAACTTGCAATATTTGTTTTTCTTGCCATGTACATGTATACATCTAAACCAGGCTGCGTTGTTTCTCTGTGTCATATAATATATGAGGATATAGGCACAATTTTGTATTTATTTCTTTATATTGTCATGTTTATGTAGCACATATTGGAGGTGGTGACCCTTTGAGAGATGCCTGCAACGAAATTTCATTTTAATATATGATGATTAGTATACATTGAAAGTGACAATAAAGTTATTCTAAGTTTAAGTCTAAATCATAACAGCTTACAAGCATACATACAAACAAACAAACCAACAAACCAGAAACTTGATGAATGTATATTTAAAAACATCCATTTTAATATATAAACATTCTTCTGATATAAGCCAACATGGCAAAATTTGGTCAAAGGTAGGCTACTGCTTTAACACATCACTTCAGCATGAACATCTGGAAAAGAATATTCGGGAAGGTAGACATAGAATAGAATTAGACTTAGAATAACTTTATTGTCACTTTGAATGCACACTAACTGGAATACATTAAAATAAAATTCCATTGCAAAGAGCTCTCAAAGTTCGTCACCTCCAATATACACTACATAAACATGACGAAATAAATAAATGCATACAAAATTATGCATATAACCATATATATTCTATGACACAGTCAAAATCGGATGTATACATATACAGGGCAGCAAAAATGAATCTTGTGAATTTGCCAGCTGGATGGCATAGGGAACAAAACTGTTACAGAATCTGGTAGTGCTGCTACAAATACTTTGAAACCTCCCCCCAAAGGGGAGTAACAGAAACAGACCATAAAGTGGGTATGTAGGGTTTCTAACAATGCTTTGAGCTCTAAGCACATAGCACTTATAAGCAGTATCCTGAATAACAGGAAGTGAGCTTCCTATATCTCCACTGTCCTTACCACTCTCTGTAGGGGCTTTCTATCTGAGGCACGGCTGCCACCAAACCAAACAGCGATGCAGTTTGTTAAAACACTCTCAA
This sequence comes from Masticophis lateralis, assembly GCA_030761175.1. Classification (NCBI taxonomy): domain Eukaryota; kingdom Metazoa; phylum Chordata; class Lepidosauria; order Squamata; family Colubridae; genus Masticophis; species Masticophis lateralis. Next base: position 119,025,937 of record JAUDYJ010000004.1, on the reverse strand, counting down.
TTGTGCCTCTGTAGAAAATGGCCAGGACAAAAGGAGAAAGATGCAGGAAATGCAGTACTTCTTGATCTTCAGTGTTAGGAGGACAACTCCAGGTTGCTTTAAATAAGAGCAAGATCTACTAAAACACATCTTCCCACTGGAGTAATTAAATTTAAGTTCTGTGCTGGTTTCCCTAAAATTTCAGCCTATTACTAAAGGCATTCAGTTATCTCTTTGATTTCTAAATTGGGATCTCTTTGAGCTTCAGGTTCCTTTAAAAAAATATTATTGAAAACCACTCATTGCCTTCTGTTGTGCTATGTTGTAAACACTGTCACTGTACATTACATCTGAAACCTTAGGTTATTAGGGAGAGAGATAAATAGCTTTGTTCTTTTTATTTTTCAAAATCTTAGGCCCTTTTAAGGGCAACGTGCAGGCAACTGCCTCCTCCATCCTCTTACACAGTCTCATCTCTTCTTAGGTTTTGTGAAAGGTAAAATTTAAAGAAGCACTTATACGTTGCTGTAGAATGAAAGAAAAAGAGGAGGGGGACAGATCATAAGGAACCAAAGAAGACAAAAATATGGACTACACCTATGTTTCTGTTTGAATTCTAAAGTCCCAACACAATTTAGCTTCTTCATTTTCTATGACTTTATCTTATTTTATGAGGCAATCAAGCCATTCTCCAAAGCAACTGAGGGCAAAACTAGAAGCAATGGATGGAAACTGATCAAGGAGAGAAGCAACTTAGAACTAAGGAAAAGTTTCCTGAAAGTTAGAACAATTAATCATTGGTTTTTTTTTGTTTGTTTAATTAATCAATTAATCATTAATCAACATGCCTCCAAAAGTTGTGAATGCTCCAATACTGGAAATTTTTAAGGAGATGTAGGATAACCATTTGTCTGAAGTGGTACTGGTGTGTCATAGGAACTGTCTCTCTTTAGAATTTCTCCCTTTCTCCCTGAATTGATTAATTCAATTCAGCTTGCAGTGAAGGTTTTCTTACAAGAACACTTGTATATATATAGGGGTGTCTCATAGGTATGCATGAGTCAAAATTCATGTAATAATTGAGTGGTTGTGTGCTGAGACACTAAGGTGGATGAGAGAGAGAGAGAGAGAGAGAGAGAGGAGGAGAGGAGGTGGAGGTGGAGGAGGAAGAAGGAGAAGGAGAAGGAGGTGGAGGTGGAGGAGGAAGAAGGAGAAGGAGAAGGAGAAGGGGGTGGAGGAGGAGGAGGAAGAAGGAGAAGGAGGAGGAGGAGGAGGTGGAGGAGGAAGAAGAGGGAGGAGGAGGAGGAGGAGGAGGAGGAGGAGGAGGAAGAAGGAGAAAGAGAAGGAGGTGGAGGTGGAGGCGGAAGAAGGAGAAGGAGGAGGAGGAGGAGGTGGAGGAGGAAGAAGGAGGAGGAGAAGGAGAAGGGGGTGGAGGAGGAGGAGGAAGAAGGAGAAGGAGGAGGAGGAGGAGGTGGAGGAGGAAGAAGAGGGAGGAGGAGGAGGAGGAGGAGGAGGAGGAGGAGGAGGAGGAGGAGGAGGAGGAGGAGGAGGAAGAAGGAGAAAGAGAAGGAGGTGGAGGTGGAGGCGGAAGAAGGAGAAGGAGGAGGAGGAGGAGGTGGTGGAGGAGGAGGAAGAGGAAGGAGGAGGAGAAGGAGAAGGAGAAGGAGAAGGAGAAGGAGAAGAATTGAACAGAAGAGAGAAAGAGAAAGAACATTAGCAAAAGAGAAAGAGAGGGAACATTGGCAAGAAAAATACCACCCACTTCCTTCCATTTCATTTTTTTTAACACATACCACAGTCGGTTAATATTGTGTGCCATCAAGAAAGTCAAACGGAAAATCTCAAAAAAAATTAAAAAGTAAAAAAAATGAAATGCCACCAAATAAATGAAAGATCAAAAGTAAAAGACTGCTGCATCTTTGACTGGAGAAAGCTGTCCCATTGAACTGCCACTGAGAGTTCAACTTTTATTAACTTCCTTTATGAAATGGATATGTAATAACAAAATGTATTTGAACTAGGATTGTTGTCAAAATAGCTCTTTCGTGAGAAAAATCTTGGTTTTTCTCATCGCACTGTTGTAGTGAACATTGCTTAAAAAAAACATTGTCTAAAGTAAAAGGCAGATGGTGACAACAGGGCTATTACATTCACTAGGAAGGAAGAAAACAAAAAAGAAATATTCAGCGAATGAGGACTGAATAAAGTAATTTCTAACGTTTGAAAAGTTCCTCTAAGTTTTCCCCAAGAAAAAGAATTTCTATTTCTTTCTGCATCTTGCATCCTTTAACTCTACGCTAACCGCACTCCGTTTGAATATAATTTTGTTAAGCCATCGTTTAATTAAGCCACCTAGCGTCTCAGACAAGGTAAGATGGGAAAGAATATAAATTTTTTAAAAATAGCCAAAGCTGCATGAGATAGCGAGTCAATAGAGAGTGAGATAATGAAAGATTCCCAGTGATTCCTTAAGCCTTACAAAAAAACAAATGTGTTTAAAGAAATCCTAGTAAATAGAGCAGAAACCAAGATTTTAATATAAAGATAACCTTGCCGAAAGACAACCACTCTACAAGAAAATTGTGATTGGTAAACTTTTCAATAGTTCTTTGTTTTAAATGCAGAATTAACCCTGGCACTATAAATCTATTCCACGATGCGTGTAATGCTGCAATTATAGAAGAATAGCATGAAATTGATTTGGAATATGATTGGTTGGGAATTATACTCAAACATTTTGGGGACATTATCGCATTAGAATACTTTAGTTTTACAATCTAGGAGTGGAATACCAGAACATTTCAGCTTGGGCAAAAATAAAACCGAGAAACAGTTTCTGTTTTGTCGTGTTATTTGGTGACTTTTTGTTTTGTTTTGTTTTTAAGATGTTTGTCTCAGACACGACTGTGTGATAGTCTTACGAACGTAAGGAAAAGGTAAAGGTTTCCCTCAGACATATGTGCTAGTCATTTCCAACTCTAGGGGACGGTGCTCATCTCCGTTTCAAAGCCAAAGAGACAGCCCTGTCCGAAGACGTCTCTGTGATCATGTGGCCGGCATGACTCAACACCAAAGGCGCACGAAATACTGTTACCTTCCCACCAAAGGTGGTCCTTATTTTTCTACTTGTATTTTTTATGTGCTTTCAAACTGCTAGGTTGGCAGAAGCTGGGACAAGTAACGAGCGCTCCCGTTATGTGGCACTAGGGATTTGAACCGCTGAACTGGCGACCTTTCCATCGACAAGCTCAGCAACTTAGCCACTGAGCCACTGCATCCCTTCTTGCAAATGTACCTGTTACTGAATTATTGTGGGTTGTCTTTGCAGAGGAAGAGACATGAGATAGGAGTTTTTGGGAAAGGGTGAGCCAAAGATGTTGGTTTTCAGTTCATACTCATTGTATCTGGGGACCGTTTTAGTGACAGCGTGGGAGCTGGTTAAAAATCAGGGTGATGAAGGCCAGAGATATCCAGGGATGGACTAGGACTGTGATGGCATGCAGAGCCATTGCCCCAGCCCAGCTACACCGTGCATGCATGTGCGCCTCCCTCTGCAGCACATGTGGGGGGAGCACATGCAAGGGACGTGCATGCACATGTGTGTGATGTCACATGAGTGGGGCAGGTGCAGGAAGCTTCGCAGACCAAAATGCATGCCCCCTCCGTGCCCCATTTTGCGCCTGAAAAGCCTCCTTCACCAACCTGGAAGCCAAAACAGGATACGGGAGGGCTCGGGGCATATTGCAGGAGGCCCAGAGTGCATCCACGGGGGGTGTACGCACAAATGCGGGTGGATGGGGCATATGGGTGGGGCTGCTCGCATTGCATTTTGGGGGTTTGGGCACATGTGCATGCATTCACGCATATGCATGCTTTGGGCACTCGGCATCATAAAAGTTAACTTCACTGGACTAGGAGGCTTCAAACTCTTCTAAGAGCCACTTGATGAATTCAAGGCAATTTCTCCTGCTGACAGATAACCACATGCAGCAAAACCACATTGAGGCTTGCTAACTTCTCTCTCTCCCTCCCTCTCCTGCAATAATACTGTAGATTTTTACTCACTGCTTCTTTCCTTGTTTTGTTTTAAACAACAAACATACCACAATAATTTCTTTAAAGACAGAGCAACGATGCAAGAAAACCCATTCCCTGTAATTTTAAAAGGGCAAGATAATGTAGCTTTTCCGCAACCAAAAAAAAAGAGAGAGAAGTGGGAGAATTGTTTTTATTTCATTTCATTTTATATTTATTTATTTTATTTATTTATTTTATATTTATTGTATATTGTAGCACTCTGCTAAAAAAATAATTCCCACAACATTGTCAAACAACTATCAAAGTCTGCATTACTATTAATCTTCTCATTCTTCTTGTCACCCATCTCCTCCCACTTATGACTGTATGACTTATGACCTTGTTGCTGGTATCCTTAAGATTTATATTGACTGTTTCCCTATGATTATCATTAAGTGTTGTACTTTATGATTCTTGATGAACGTATCTTTTCTTTTATGTACACTGAGAGCATATGCACCAAGACAAATTCCTTGTGTGTCCAATCACATTTGGCCAATAAAGAATTCTATTCTATTCTATTCTATTCTATTCTATTCTATTCTATTCTATTCTATTCTATTCTATTCTATTCTATTCTATTCTATTCTATTCCATTCCATTCCATTCCATTCCATTCCATTCCATTCCATTCCATTCCATTCCATTCTATTCTATTCTATTCTATTCTATTCTATTCTATTCTATTCTATTCTATTTTTTAACAAACATATCAAATCAATGCATGAACAATGTGGCACCTGAGTGTAATACATTCTAATACAAATAAAACTAGTAAAATTAATCATAGTTATTACATTCAATCAACTTATATATTTCTAATAATGATATATAATTATAATAAGTTGCAATCTGTCATTATTCAATTATTCCATGTTTTCTCTTATTGTTACTTTATTTTATAAAAGTGTCTACACTAACATTTCTCTTTCTCTTATTTCTATCACTTATTCTAACTTTTAATCATGTCACCTTTTAGTGAAAAACATTTTCTTTCTGTCCTACTTAACTTCAAATCGTGTCACCTACCTAAAAAAAAGAGAAAGAGAAAAGAAAAGAAAAGAGAGAGAGAGAAGGAAAAGCAAATAAGAACAACAAAGAAGAAAAATCATCTATCCATCATCTCTTGTCCGCTTCAATACTTTAGTTGCTATGCTTTTTTTAATTGGCCTCAGGAGTGGGAGGATTGTTATCATTTGATCCAGAGAGAGGATTTTATGGATATCCAAAGGAAAAGAGGGGAACAAATTATATGAATATGTATCATGATGTAATCAGTTTTCCTTGGTTTACTTTTAAGAGTTCTTGGTCATCCACCAACTAAAACCACTAATGGATAGGATTCAAAGGTGCTTGTTCAAAAGGCAACTGGACTGGGTTTTTTTTTCCCTTGAGGAAGACATTTCGCTTCTCATCCAAGAAGCTTCATCGGTTCTAGTAGGATGGTGGGGGTAGTAGAAGAATTAGTTCTGACAGGATGGGGTGGCGTGTTGGAAGGATCATATTTCTTTGCAGTCATCTGGTTGGTAGCACTCTCCCTGAGAGCTCTTGTGGCCGATTAAGGGTTTATCTGTGCCCCACAAGTGGCCTCAAGAACAAAACTTGTAATAGATTTTAATCTGTCATTGTTTAGCTAAGAAATGAGGAGTTACGATCTGCTGGACTTCTGAGGGACATTCCTAAATGGAAAAAAAAAAGTACAATACAGGATAAATATTTAGGGCAAAGAATTAAAAGCTAAAACATGACTACTTACGAATGAACGCCAATCCCTATTCAAGGCATATTTGTTTTTAATTTAGATGATGTGGCAGAGAATAATCTGCATGTGTAGAGAGTGTGGAAAGAGATGAGGCAACTTAAAGTGAAAATTATTACAAGAAAGACATGGAAAAATTCAAAATTCCGGTGGAATTCCAATGAAGGCAAAGATAGATACGATACTGAGAAACCTAAGAAACGATCACACCTTTCATCAGTATGTTAGTGAAAGAAATACCGTATGAATGATAGCATGTTTAATGAGCAGAATGAAATCTCAGAATGCCAGAGGTTCTAGGAGTGAGAAGCAAAATGGCATGTTTCAAAGGAAACTTTCCAGATATATTATTTCTTTAAGAACAAGGTGAACAATAACTTAAAAAAAATATTCATTCCATCCACCTAAGGTAGATTTAGATACGAATACTTTAAAGAACAGTGAATGTCCCAGACTATTGGTAGTCATCAATGATGTAGACATAGAGATATCTAAATAATCTTTTAGTCCAGTCATCATTAGAAGAATTTATTATATGATTCAGGAAATTTTGTTTATCACCCAATTTGGAGCAGGCCTATGGATAAAAATTACCGCCTTCAGTTAAAGATCCAAAGCTGGACTAACAATTTATCTTAGAAGAGAAATCTTATCATAGAAGGGGAAGGAGATAAATATTGAGAAAATGTCAGGAGTGAAATTCAGCAGGTTCTGACAGGTTCTGGAGAACTGGTATTTTGAGTAGTTCAGAGAACTGGCAAATACCACCTATGGCTGGCTCCAGAATGGGCTGGGAATGGAGATTTTGCAATATCCTTCCCCTGGAGTGGGGTGGGAAAGGAGATTTTGCAATATCCTTCCCCTGCCACGCCCACCAAGCCCCACCATGCCCACCAAGCCATGCCCACCAAGCCACACTGTGCCCACCAAGCCACATCCACAGAACTGGTAGTAAAAAAAATTGAATTCCACCACTGGAAAATGTATACATTTTGTAAAAAGTTTGCACTAGGAGAATTTACCCTGAAAGAATGAAAGTAGGGCAATTTTCAGATTTTAAAAAACCTAGCATTCTCATGCAATTTAACATCTGCAAATTATAGAGAAACTGTGAGCTAAGAGACAAAATACATATATAAGTGGAATTTTCAAATAATATTTTGGAAAATCTGCTGAAATTTCCTCATCAATTTCCAATGAATTGATACCCTACTGAAGTATTAGCTAGGTATTCTGACATTGAGAAGGGCTTCTAAAGGGAGAACTAAAAGAGAAGAGTCCGAAGTTCTTAGTTGGAGAGCAGGAACCAATGGAAGAAATTTCCGCCACAATGTAGAAGAGCAGACAGAGCTGGGGCGGATAGAGTTAAGTATGTCATAAGCCTAGAGTTGTTACATTGTTACAAACAATCCAAGTCCAACCGCACTTCAACAACAGAGTAACGGAATTCCATGGACTCTCACAGTATCTGTTGACAATTTGGTATTGAATTTTAGTCGATTAAATTCTTGTGTGCATGCTTAAACAATAAATCTTGAACTGCAATTGAACACAAAGTTCAATTTTACACCTTTACACCTGATAACCAGGGCTCAGCTGCTTGTGGGTTCACAGACTTTTGGAAGAACCTCTAGCTAAGATTCTAAGACTCAGGATCCCAAATACCACTCCTGGCTGGCCCTACCCACCACGCCCCTCCCCTCCCAGGAGTCCCCATGTGGCCTGTTTTAGATGCAGGTAAGGGCAAGGCATGCGCAGAGGCTCAGGGAGGTGAAAAACAGGCCTACTGGAAGTTCTGGAAGGCCAGAAACAGGCTCGTTTCCGGCCTCCAGAGGGCCTCCAGAGGGCCTCCAGAGCCTGGGGAGGCTATTTTCGCCCTCCTGGAGGCTCGAGGAAAACAAAAATGCTCCTTCTCCCTGCCGTGGTGCAGGAGGCCGAATATTCCATGCCCACCATGGCCACGCCCACTCAGCAACCAGGTAGAGAACCCCTTGCTAAAATTTTTGAAGCCCATCCCTGCTGATAACAATACATGAACTCAATCTCCATGCAAAATTCTGGCTGTAATTAAAACAATGTTTTTGCTGATCATATGCTATGGGGCTTTCACTGGCCTTCCCATTTTTAAGAAAAGCGAGGTTAATTATTTCTAAAACCTGCCATTCCTGGACCATTTTATTAATAGATTGACAGCTTAATGATGGCCAGTTACAATGAATCATCTGGTGTCATTTGAACTGTCACACAGGTGGATTCTCTGATTAATACCATCAAAACACTTCTCTGAAGTGTTACTCAAAGAGAGATAATTCTCCTTAAGAAGATGAGTAAGTTTCAGTTATAACTAGATTTTTCACTAACTTTGCAACTATTTCACAGAGAATTTGGTGAGGATTATCCAATCAAGAAAACATTTTTAAAAATCAATATACATACAAGTCTTCTCCATATAGCAGTCTCCTTTCTATTCATGAGAACAGGAAGATATATCTGATTTTGCTTTGCCAGCCAGAAGACAGGAATGAAGGCAAGAAGTTTCTATTCCTCCTCTTAGAATAGAATAGAATAACAGAGTTGGAAGGGACCTTGGAGGTCTTCTAGTCCAACCACCTGCCTAGGCAGGAAATCCTACACCACTTCAGACAAATGGTTATCCAATCTCTTCTTAAAAACTTCCAGTGTTGGAGCATTCACAACTTCTGGAGGCAAGTTGTTCCACTGATTAATTGTTCTAACTGTCAGGGAATTTCTCTTTAGTTCTAGGTTGCTTCTCTCCTTGATTAGTTTCCATCCATTGCTTCTTGTCTTGCCCTCAGGTGCTTTGGAGGATACCTTGACTCCCTCTTCTTTGTGGCAGCCCTTGAGATATCAGAACACTGCTATCATGTCTCCCCTGGTCCTTCTTTTCATTAAAATTCTTCTCCTTCTTATAAATTTGTAAGGAAAAACCAGAATAACAGAATAATAGTATAGCAGAGTTGGAAGGGACCTTGGAGGTCCTCAAGTCCAACCTACTTCTCAAGCAAGAAACCTATAATAGTTCAAACAGATGGTTGTCCAATCTCTTCTTAAAAGCCTCCAGTGTTGAAGCACCCACGACTTCTGGAGACAAGTAGTTCCACTGATTAATTGTTCTAATTATCTCTTTAATTCTAGGTTGCTTCTCTCCTTGATTCTTTTCCATTCATTGCTTCTTGTCCTGGCTTCAGCTGTTTAAAGATTGCCCCCCTCTTCTTTGTGGCACCCTCTTAGATATCAGAACACTGCTATCATGTCACTCCTCGTCTTTCTTTTCATTAGAATAGAATAGAATAGAATAGAATAGAATAGAATAGAATAGAATAGAGTAGGGTAGGGTAGGGTAGGGTAGGGTAGGGTAGGGTAGGGTAGGGTAGGGTAGGGTAGAGTAGAGTAGAATAGAATAGAATAGAATAGAATAGAATAGAATAGAATAGAATAGAATAGAATAGAATAGAATAGAACAGAATAGAATAGAATAGAATAGAATAGAATTTTTTATTGGCCAAGCGTGATTGGACACACAAGGAATTTGTCTTGGTGCATATGCTCTCAGTGTACATAAAAGAAAAGATACACTCATCAAAAATAATTAGGTACAACACTTAACGATAGTCATAGGGTACAAATGATACAAGCAACAAATTTAGTCATACAGTCATAAGTGGAAGGAGATGGGTAGTGGGAATGATGAGAAGATTAATAGTAGTGCAGACTTAGTAAATAGTTTGACAGTGTTGAGGGAATTATTTGTTTAGCAGAATGATGGCATTCGGGAAAAAAAACTGTTCTTGTGTCTAGTTGTTCTGGTATGCAGTGCTCTATAGCGTCATCTTGAGAGTAGGAGTTGAAACAGTTTATGTCCAGGATGCAATCAACCAATCAACCAGTCACTCTAAAGGACAATATATCTGGTGCAACTGAATTCTCCTAACTACTTATTAATTGGCAAATCATTATGAGCTTTTCAGAGTGGATGGAATCTACCATCAACAAAATGGTTAGGATAAGGCATTAACACCCCCAACAAAAGTAAACCTCCATGTCAAGCATCTTTCTCAAAGTTCCATTTTATTAGAGATGTCATATTAGCACATCTGGGAAAACCCGAATCTGAAAGGCCCCAGGTTTTCCTCACCTAAATCAAAATCAAAGTCCCTTCCCATGCATCCATATGTCCATCACATGGTCCAATCATGTCCCCATCCCAACTGGGGTTGCTTCCCAGTCACACCTTTCCAGGTGCCTTGACAACTTCCTTGACTCCCAGGGAAAAGAATGTTGTTATGGCTATACATCTCACCCTGTCTCCGTCCACCACCCCAACTCCCATTTCCCACAGCATGCCCAACCACCAAGTGTGGCAGCCCTGAAGATTTTACTGGTTCGAACCGGTTCGGGCAAATTGTGCGATCACCGAACCGGTTGTTAAACCAGGAGGATCCCATCACTGTGAAGATTCACAGTAAAAGATGGCTTCCAGAGCTGACATTTGGGTTTACTGAGATTGTTGCAAACTGAAGGATTATTAGATGTCTGTGCTGAGTTTTCTAGATGCTTGGTATTTCTAGAGGACAAGACTCCCATCACTGGGAAGTTTAACAGGACCTTTAAAGCAGTATAAAATTAAACCAACAAAATCATCTTAGTTTTAGAAGCAGGGGATCACTGTCTCCATGAAACAATTCTTCCCCCCCCCCCCAAGTTTATTTTATTTTATATATATTTACAATGTATGGACAGTATGGCACCTGGGTATCATACATTTTGGTGCAAATAAGAATAATAACATTAAACATATTTGTCATGTCGTCAAATTTATGCAATTCTAATGTTAATACACATATTTGTATTACGTTATAGTTCTTCATTATTTAATTATTCAACGTTTCAATATATTATTCTAATGCCAATCACAATATTGTTTACACTTACATGATAATTCCACTATTCAATTTCTAATCTTCCCTCTAATTATTGCCTTTATCTGATTATATAAAAATGTATATATTAATAATCCCCCTCTCTCTTATTTCTATCTCCATTCTAATTTTTAATTATGCCATTATATTTTTATAAAAGACATTTCCTTTATACTCTTCATCTCTTATCCAGATTAATACTTTAATTCTTATTCTCTTTCACTTTAATAAAATCAATAATAATAATAATCATATTCATTACATTCATCAATCTAATGTAGTTCTGATATTAATACACATATTTGTTGTTTTGCTTTTCTATTATTTAATTATTCAATGTTTCAGTATATTATTCCAATGCCAATCACAATATTATTTAATCATACATACTAATAACACCATTCAATCTCTAATTTTCCTGCCTTGTTATTGCTTTTATTTTATTATCCAAAAGTGTATATAATAGTTCCCCATTTTCTTATTTCTTATTATGATGAATTCATTCATTCAAGGATTTGATGAATGAAAGCAAAAAGTTTCTTTGCCTATCTGTACTTCAAGATGAAGACATGGTGAGAAGGGATGGATGGCTGTAGAACAAGCGTTCAAGAATTTACAATTGCTGAACTACTGATTATTCCAATAAAATAATAATTGGATTTTCGATTGGCACTGGGTATTGATAAACTTTTCTACTTTTCTGATTGATGTCATTATGCCTTACAGGACAATTCAGTGGTAGAGCATTAGACATATTTTAGTCAACTAGTAATCTGTTTATTTTGGTTGCTTTAAACAAAAGACCTTAGACATTTATTTGATCATGTAACTCTGAAGCCGAGTAAGTCCTTTTGTAATAAATTATTTGGCGTTCTACTCTCCCTGAAGAACTCAAAGGCCATAATCTTGAGATTTATTTAAGGTTTTCCTGCATTGATTCTTCTATCTACCCAAACAGGCTAAAATAATATATTTTGCTTTGATGGGCAAAAATGGGATTGGTGAGCAAGTCAAAGATTTGGATTGAATGAACAAAATACCAGATTGAAGCTTTTAAATCAATGAGAAGGATCTTGACCTGAGGCCAAAATTCAGGAGTCAACTATAATATAAAATAGGCAATGGAAAGTAAGAATCTAGAGTTAGACACTGCAGGTGAAGCCACATGGAAGAACTGTGGATAATAGCTGAAGATGAGACTATAAACATAGACAATACAAGATGTAGACATATAATCCTAGATGTAAATTGTAGTGGAATCAGTGGTTCCTCCTACAGGAACCACTGATCCTCCTACAGGAGGATTCCTGAAGTGGAATCCTCCTGGTTCGGCCCGGTTCGGCTGAGCCGGTAGCGGTGATGATATGACATCACTGAACCGTTTCTTTTTGTTTGGGAGCTGGGCCCTCCCGCTCCGCCCCCCCACGCATTATTTATTTATTTATTTATTTGTTCAATTTATATGCTGCCCTTCTCTGGAGACTCAGGGTGGCTTACAATGCATTAAACAATAGCCTTCATACTTTTGTATATACCTGCTTAGTAGGGCTTTCGCCCCCCACCCCCAAGTGGTGTCCTGCATTATTCTTACCTTTTATTTGGCTCCATCCCCATTCTATTGCTGCCTCCCAAGTCCCAGCTGATCGGCTAGAAGGAAAAAAAAACTGTTTAAACTCTTGCCATGGGGCTTCAAAGGGCCGTCCTACAGCTGATCAGTGTTAAAAGGCAGTGTGGTGGTAGAACAGTGCCTCCAAAAACAAGTGAGTAGACCGGTGCCTCCATAAACAAATGGGTAGACCGGTGCCTCCAAAAACAAATGAGTAGACCGGTACAGCTCTGCAAGCAGTTAAAAGCCTTGTAGACCAGTACCTCTGCTAAATCCTAAAGAATTGTCACATGACCATCAAGCCACACCCACAAAATAAGCCACACCCACAGAATGTAATCTGGAGTCCTAGGAGGGAGAGGCTGATTTCCAGAGGACAAAGAGGCAGCAGAGCTTGAGACATCTGGTAGACGGGAAAAAAGCAAAGGTACCCCTTCCCTAGCAGTTTACAGAATCTATTGATAGTTATGCAGATAGTTGTTTCAGTCTGGCAAGATTCTGTCTGAAGGTGAACAGCAATAAAGGAACTTCTCAGAAGTAACTCCATGTGTCATTCTTGGTTCTTAGGGCCTGACAGACATAGATATAAATAGATAAATGCAAATTTCCAAGTAGCCCTTTACTTTACTGGATCCCTAAATATGCCCACTTACAATATTCTGATGGAGACCTCGGTTCGCATCATTTGATGCTGACTTATTCTTCTTCTTTTTTTAATTTTGAGATTAAAGATTTTAATTTTGAGAAAACCAGTGAGGGAAAAATGGGGAAATCACCTCCAGGGATAACATAACATAACATAACAGAACAGAACAGAACAGAACAGAACAGAACAGAACAGAACAGAACAGAACAGAATAGAATAGAATAGAATAGAATAGAATAGAGAATGAATGGAATGGAATGGAATGGAGGAGAGAAAGAATAATAGAATAGAATAGAATAGAATAGAATAGAATAGAATAGAATAGAATAGAATAGAATAGAATAGAATAGAATAGAATAGAATAGAATAGAATAGAATAGAATAGAATTTTTTTATTGGCCAGATGTGATTAGATACACAAGGAATTTGCCTTGGTGCATAAACTCTCGGTGTACAGAAAAGAAAAGGTACATTTGTCAAGAATCATAAGGTACAACCCTTAATTATAGTCATAGGGAAACAGTCAATATAAATATTAAGGATACCAGCAACAAGGTTACAGTCACACAGTCATAAGTGGGAGGAGACGGGTGATGGGAACAATGAGAAGATTAATAGTAGTGCAGACTTAGTAAATAGTTTGACAGCATTGAGGGAATTATTTGTTTAGCGGAGTGATGGCGTTTGGGAAAAAACTGTTCTTGTGTCTAGTTGTTCTGGTGTGCAGTGCCGTATAGCGTCGTTTTGAGGGTAGGAGTTGAAACAGTTTATGTCCAGGATGTGAGGGGTCTGTAAATATTTCCACAGCCCTCTTTTTGACTCGTGCAGTATACAGGTCCTCAATGGAAGGCAGGTTGGTAGTTTTTTTTTTTCTTCTGCAGTTCTAATTATCCTCTGAAGTCTGTGTGTGTGTTGTTGGGTTGAAGAACCAAACCAGACAGTTATAGAGGTGCAGATGACATACTCAATAATTCCTCTGTAGAACTCTATCAGCAGCTCCTTGAGCTAACATTCACAGATGCTTAGAAGATGAGAAGTTTGGGTTAATTAAATAGGTCACAAAGATCTAGACCCCATAATTTATCAATTGCTAAGTTCTGTGCCTAGAATTTTACCCTCTTGTCATCACTCAGTGCTCAGTTCAAAGGTGGGTTTCAGCAGGTTCTGACCTGTTCTGGAGAACCGGTAGAGGAAATTTTGAGTAGTTTGGAGAACCAGTAGTAAAAAGTCTGACTGGCCCCACCCCCATCTATTCTCTGCTTCCCAAGTCCCAGTTGATCGGGGGGAAATGGGGATTTTGAAGTAACCTTTCCCTGGATTTGGGGAGGGAATGGAGATTTCACAGTATCCTTCCCCTGGAGTGGGGTGGGAATGGAGATTTTACATTAACCTTCCCCTGCCACGCCCACCAAGCCATGCCACGTCCACCATGCCATGCCCGGTAGTAAAAAAATTTGAAACCCACCACTGGCTCAGTTGCTCCGATTCTAGAATTACATTGCATTTTTGCTTTTTGTCATTACTGCTTGTTTTATATTGTCAGCTGCCAAGATTTGCATTGGAGTCAGGCAGCGCCTAAATCTAATCAAATAAGTAAACAAGGTTTCAAAGTAAATAAGGATTATACACTAAAAGTGATGCGGTTGATGGGATTGCTTGCAACAAATAATCTCTCCATCCAAAGAGTCACTGAGAAGTGCGGCTTAGCTTCATTCAGGAATATCTGGAAATAAGTCTCATTAGCTTTAAGAGGGCTTTATCCCAGGTGGATGAATGCAGAATTGTATCCAGACATTTACAGCTAATGGAAAATACAAGAAAATAGACAAAAGGCTCTTCATTAATCAGTGTTAGCCACGCTATGCTTTTCAAACAATCTTCACTCTGATCCTCTTGTCATTGAAAAAAAAGAAGACAATGGGGTTTTTTAAAAAAATATATATTTTGCCTTCTCAATTAATTTAACCACATGCATTGTTCTTTTGCTTTATATATCTGAGGGAGATAATTTCCCCCTTCCTCTTAATGCTAATTAAACTGATCAATAGCAAAGTAAGAGTGTTCTGCTTTAATTTCCCTGTCTAATTATTTGTATAAATAGCAAAACATTATTCTCTGGCTGCCAAGATTATGTATATTACCGCAAATGACTACAATCGTTATCTTTTGAACTACGTGACACTTCATTTTTGTAGCTAGGGTGACTCCGGTTTCCCTATTCAGCGAGGAACAATTGTTCACTGTCAAGAACACAATGTATTTCTAATCATATTCTATCAATGACACGGGTTTTAGATTGTTAAATCATTTGGCTGGGAAGAAATATATATATATATATATATATATATATATATATATGTGGAGGCCAGAATAGAATATAAAAAGCACATTCTTTTGGTTGGCTTGCATTATTCATAAGTGCAGTAACTTGTCAGCACTTAGAACATAATCAAACTATAAATGATGTCAGAATAGTTTTTGTCCTGACTGCTTGCAAGCTGTTTCAGTGATGCTGGATAATATATTACAGCTTGTATATGTGTTTATATTTAAAGTATATTTAAAGTACACCACATTGGGGGAGTGGAATAGTTTTCTTTTTTAAAAAAATCTTCCCGTCAAAAGTTTTTGTTGGGATGAGAACAAACATTCAAGGCTTTGACTGATCAGAAGTCATTATTCACCATTTTTCTGTATGCATCTTTTGCTATTTACCATCTGCTTATGCCCCCATGCTCTTCTGTTCCATGTTGCTGCTTAGTATCATTTTCCAAGCACATGTTTTACATGAGAAAATGACAATTTACTTCGAGACATTTAAATAACAATATGAATAAATACATAAGCGTGCGACAGATTCTTACTTTTCACCCCCAAGAGAAAAGGGGGGAAAAATATGGAAGGATTATAAAACATGTCATTTGGGGTATAGCAATTCTGAATCTCTATGAACGGGGAAGCAATGCTAAATATGGCAGAAATTGGGGAGGAAGATGAAATAACTTAAGAATTTATTCTCCACACTATAGAAAAGAAAGCCAGAGTGAATCAGACAGAATATGTAGCATATTCATATTCTATGAATATGGAATAATTGCTCATACCAGCAGAATTATGTAATGACTTTTGGAAGTCAAATGTGTTAAATCATCTCAACATCTCTCAGTTTTCTTCAAACTGTTTGATTGGGAGATGCAAAAAGTCATTTTTTTTCTTTTGCTTTCAAAATGGGAAAGAATTATAAGACAGGGATAAAGATTTCTCTGTTAATTTTACTTATAGTTAGAAGACAAAAGAGAGGAGAGACACAGGAAAACATGTATATAACAAGGGGCTTACTTGTTTGTAAGGATCTGTGCTCCGAATATCCATGAATTTCAGAGATAATAAACACATACTGTGTATATTGTGGTTTCAATGATAATAACCACACATATAGAAAGCAAGGGATGGCATGATAGCATTATTTCAATATTTGAGTGGCTGCCCCAAAGGAGAGGAGGGTCAACCTATTTCCCAAAACACCAGAAGGCAAGACAAGAAATGATGGATGGAAATTAATCAAGGAGAGAAGCAACCTAGGACTAAGGAGAAATTTCCTAAAGTGAGAACCAGTGTAATGGCTTGCTTTCAGAAGTTGTGGGTGCTCCATCACTGGAGGTGTTAGGAAATGATAATTACCTAACTTGTTGGGTTGGCAATATATAAACCTCAATATAGCTTTAAGACTGTGTTGCTGTATTGCATCATACTGTGTCCTGATTGGTTAGCTCTGTAGCCAATGTCCTTAAGAGGGAGCTTGAAACATGATTAGTCTCTCTTTGCTGATCTTTGCTGACCATTATTGCTCGTTGCTGATCGTTATTGCTCTTTGCTGTGTTTGCTACTGTTTGCAACTGTTTATTGTGTATGACTATAACAACTGGTAAGAAGACTTTGTTATTGGAATATCCCTGGATTATTGTTTTACTATCTACTGCTTTATCTGTGTTTAACCTGGACTGTTTATTGGACTGTGCCTTATTACTATTTCCTAAAAGTAAACACAACTCAGTGTATCTTTGTGTTGGCTGTGGTTATTCGCAACTGCTCTCAGTCGCTTTCATGTGCACACCCTTGCTACTCTAGGGTTGTTCTGCGAATTCTTCAACAGGAGGCTTTTAAGAAGAGATTGGATAGCTACTTGTCTGAAATGGTATAGGGTTTCCTGCTGGAGTAGAGGGTTGGACTAGAAGACCTCAAGGTTTCTCCAAATCTGTTAATCTGTTATATATGTGACTGGGAATATGGTTTTAAGGAGGCAGACCAATTGGAAATACTATTACTAGCTCATTACATGAAGAAAGGAAGTGACTTAACTGTAAATTTAAGCTTAAAATGTTACAGCATAATATGCTTTATGAACTTGATTTGGAAAAATTGACATATAAGGTCTGCGAATCAGAACATAACTGTTCTGAAATACAGTTATTTTCCCTCAGATGTTGATAAAGAAAATGCAAAGTGTTTGAACGTGATCAATGTCTGTAAAAACCAAAGGTCAGGATTTGTACATATTTGAAGAAAGGAGCCAGGTGATAAATCTCAAAATCCAGAGCTTGAAAAGATATTCTGAGCATTTTCCTTGTCTTACTTTGTTTTAAGGGGATTGTAAAAAAAAAATTACAGTGCTCTACACAGATGGAAGGTAGATAAGTAGGATATATATTTGTGATGGTGTATTCTCTTGAACTGAATGCTTTTTCCCCCCTTTTAACAATCTAGGAAGAAATGAATGTATGATTCAGTATTACAGTTAGTTACAAATGGAACTTCATAACAGCTGAAATGTCTTTACAGAGTTTCTTAGTCATCCAGGGCATGGTTGTCCCAAAGATGGACATTGTTGCCTTTTGAAAAAGCACCTTTAGGAAGCTGAAATGCAGAAAAAAATGGGGAAGTGAGGTAGACAAAGAAGATTATAGCTAATTGCAAAATTGGAAGAGTAAGGACAGGGGTGCGTTGCTCTCGGTTCTGTCCAGTTCTATAGAACCGGTAATAAAACCGGAGGGAGGCTCCGCCCACCTGCCACAATGTCATCATGGGTGAACTGCGCATGTGCAAAAACATGCGTGCTCCCACTGCGAACCAGTAGTAAAGGTACATAGAACCCTTCCCTGAGTAAGGAAGGACAGAGATGGCCTTCACTGTGCAATAAACTAGATACCCTGATGCCTACAGGTACAATATCTGTAGCCCTGATAGCATAGGTGCAGTTTTGGAGTTGATGTGAGTGTTTAGTTGACGTAAAATGCAGATATCGAAGTTCTGTTTCTCTTTTCCCTTTAATAAATCCCATAGAAAAACCCTAGAAGTGTGGGTATTTTGGCATGGGCAAGCATTATAAAACACTAACACCATCTCTGCTCACAGACCAATGTGATGAGATTCATGAAATATAATTATCTTGTTACCTGACACTTATGACACCTAGATCTAATTGGTGAACATCTAGAAAAGGTAGCACAGTTGATGTTTGTCCTCTCCCACGAGTGGCCTTGCAGAGGTTCAAATAGCCCGGCAGTAACAAACACAGGCTAGAGAGACTGAAGCTGGCCCTTTAATAAATAGTTCTCTTCCAAAGCGTATATCAGTCCAATAGTTACCGGGCAATGTTCCAAAGGTCTTGGCAGACAGACAGCAGGCTAATGCAGGAATGCAGACTCTTGTCAAAAAACTCCAGACTAACAGTTGTAACTCCACTGCATCCAAAACACCAACAAATTCTTCACCACATCTTTCCAGCCCAGTCACACCCCTTTTATACTTTGTAGGGTGTGCCCTTCGTCTCCTGACCACACCTCTTAGGACGTGGCAATAGCTGTTCTCTACGACGTCTCCTCCTTCTCTCTCTTGCATCCAATAGGGGCTCCCTCTCATCATTATCGACCTCTGTTTCCTCCTCAATTTGGCTGGGATCCATAGGCATATCAGCAACTGTCAGTTCTTGCTGACTCACCAGTGAAGACGGTCCCTCTGGCACATAGCTCGTGACAGCTTCCTCCTCCTCCATATCATCCTCTGAATCAGCATGTGAAGATAAATCAGCTTCCGGGGCCGGGGTCACAACAGTTGAATTTGCAATCTAGCTTTTCCTAAGCTGATCTTATATAATAGATAGCTTATTTAAGTCACTTAGTTTTAGATAGTTTATCTAAATCATAAATAAACTATGACTCAGGAAAGTAAAATGGTAACAGAGTAACCATTTTGATACACTTATAGAAGTAAGGTAATCCACACAGGGATTGTATTCACTTACCTTCCCTACTAGTTCGCAAATGTGAGCATTCCGGGCATGTGCAGAGCATCAATACAGGACATGATGACATTCAGGTGGGTGGGCAGAGTGTCTTGCCACTGCCTCTACTGATTCGCCCAAACCGGATAGAACCAGCTGAATACCACCACTGACACAATATTACTGAATTATGTCTCTTCTCACCACAGTATATCTCTGTCTTTTTAGCCTTTGGAGCATAGCAAATATAGACAATTCAATTTGAACATTGATATTGATTTGGGAACCTAGTGTACGATATTTGAACCGGTTGTGTTTGGACCAAAATCTCAGAGTCAGTCTCAGAACTGGAATTGAACCAATTCAGATAAATAAAGTATGCAGATTCATTCCAAGTGTTTATAAATAAATCCATGTAACAGGATACAACTTAGGCCATTTTTTTTCTGGGTTGGAAGATGCTATTTGCTTCCCTGAGCAACTGGAGGGTTGAGCTTAATCTGCTTTTTATTCTGGCTGATTTTCAGGGCTTTTCAAGTTAGAAGGCTAACCGGAAACCTTCAAGAGTTAAACAGATTTCTACGGTCTAAACCAAACCACCAAAATTCAGGAACAAAAGGACCATAATTCAGCAGGAATACTTTTTTTGTTATGATTATGGAATATAGGATAACATACTTGAAAAAGACCTTGGAGGTCTTCTTCAGTTCAACTCCCTGTTCAAACAGGAGATCCTATGCCATTCCGGACAAATGGCTATTCTCCCTGTCAAGAAATTTCTCAATAGTTCTAGGTTCTTTCCTTGATTAATTTCCATCCATTACTTTTGACCCTGTCCTCAGGTGCTTTTCATTATTATTTATGGAATAATAATGAATAATAATTCAAAAGACAGCTTTGCTTGGAACTGCTTACATTTAACAAGAACAACAACAATAACAATAATAACAACAACAATGATACCCATTATCATTGGGGCACTTGGTACCATGTCCAAGAATTTTATAAGATATATCAACAAATTGCAGCTTCCTGCAATAACACCAGCAGAACTGCAAAAAACTGCGCTACTTGGAACATCATACATCTTAAGAAGGTACTTGGTTGATACCTAGGATGCTGGCAGCAACCCGTATCAACCATTAGCACCAGTCAATGGTATTTGTGATGCATTTTTGAATGTTCAGTTGACTGAGTCTCTGAATAAAGTGAAATAATAATAATAATAATAATAATAATAATAATAATACCTTTAAGACTATCAAACATTCACATCTGTCTTTCTTGGTCCTTGGAAAAGGATGGATAAATGGAGAAAAATGCCAAATACAGTCTGAACGTTTGGCTGACAGTGTGATGAACCATAATATATTATTTATTTTTGAGAAAATCTCAAAAGTTCAGTGAGCCACTGAAAATTGCAAGGGACAAGCACAAATGTGGTTTAGTTCTTTATAGATTGACCATTCTCTCTCTCTCTCTCTCTCTCTCTCTCTCTCTCTCTCTCTCTCTCTCTCTCTCTCTCTCTCTCTCTCTCTCTCTCTCTCTCTCTCTCCTTCCCTCTCCCCCTCCCTCCCTCCCTCCTTCTCTCCTATCTATTTATTTATCAGACTTGTTATCATGTTGGACTTCTCTCAGCTGGCAAGGTAAATACTACAAGAAATTATTTCCTGGTACAAAAAGGCTCAGATAAGCTGATTTACTGTAGCAAAACCATGAAGCCATTATTGAAGGATTAGAGTGACTGCTGTGCTATTTACACTATAATCAATATTCAAATTTCTTCAACCTCCTTCTCTCACAACATTACATAAAGGGCTGGAAACACTTGTCTTAGGAACAAGCAATGTATTGTTTCTTATTTTGGAGGTAGCCAAATATAGTATCAGGTTGTCTCCAAGTAAGAACCATCTTTCACATGTTCTGTGAAAGTTTGACGCTATGTTTTAAGGTTCTGGTAAGATATATGGAGGAGCACTGAATATGTGGGAAGGTGCCTGCTTTCCTGGAGTTGTTGGGCTGGGCCAAACCAAACCCAATAGTAAGGTATGGTGTCTTGCAAGAGCTGTGGTGACACAGTGGTTAGAATGCAGTATTGCAGGCTGACTCTGTCCACTGCTAGAAGTTCGATCCTGGCTGGCTCAAGGTTGACTCAGCCTTCCATCCTTTTGAGATTGGTAAAATGAGAACCCAGATTGTTGGGGGCAATATGCTGATTCTGTAAACCACTTAGAGAGGGCTGTAATGCATTATGGAGTGGGTATATAAGTGCTTTTACTATTGTATGTCTTTCTATCCCTTTTTTTTTAAATTTGATTTATATGCCGCCCTTCTCCGAAGACTCAGGGTGGCTTACAACGTGTTAAGCAATAGCCTTCATATTTTTGTATAATTATACAAAGTCAGTTTATTGCCCCCACAAACTGGGTCCTCAATTTACCCACCTTAGAAAGGATGGAAGGCTGAGTCAACCTTGAGCCTGGGGATTCGAACTAGCAGTAATTGCAGGCAGCTGGGTTTTAATTACAATGCTTAGTCTGCTGAGCTATCCAGGCTCAGCAGACTATCCTATTCACGTTCTGCCACTTGAAATGGAAATGTTGTCTGAGAACCACCTGCCATTTTGAAATTTCTTACATGTCTTCTGCACATCTTCTAGATTTTCCACATTGTGTAGGCAATAATGTCCTTGGTAGAACTTTCGGGCATTATGGGAAATGGCTGATACAAGTTTTGATACTCTCTTTGCTTTCTTTCAACGCAGTCATTCTATTTTTACCTCAGATCTTTGTATATTGCTCTCTTCCCCAGTTCTTTCTTTTCTATTCTGCTGTCTCCAGGTACTGTCATGTCCACTATCCAGACTTTTTTGTCTTTTTTTAAAAAAAAAATCAAGAATGGTTAAGTCTGGAGTGTTATGTGTCAGGTGTATGTCATGTTATTATCATCATTATTACTACAGCAACTACTACTGCTGGTACTGCTATTAATGATAATCTGTCAATGATTCACTTCTTTTCAGCAAGGAACAGTTAGCTGGATATGTGCTATTTCTGGAACTAAATTTGTATTGGCTGGAATTAAATCATATAACCGTGGATGTTTTTGACTTGTTTTGTTTAAAAGGAATAACAGTTATACATAATTCATTGAGCTGTGTGTTCCTTTATCTTTTGTAGGTGGGCATATAATTAGATTTGCGTGGAGTTTTGTGCGCATACTGGTTCACAATATTCATAATAACAATATGCAACAGAGTTTTAATAATGTTATTGTTGTTGTTAAGCGAGCTGAAATCTATCTCTGTCTGTTTTCTCCATTAGGAAATTATAATTTCAGGATATGTCATTTACTGACAGAACCTAAGGAAGAAAAAAAAAAAAAGAAAAAGAAGAAGAAAAGTTAAAGGAAAAAATGTGTAAAGACTGACTAACACAAGACTTAAAATATCACATCAAAACACATTGCATGTTAATAAAGAAGATAGAAGAATCCTCTTCAGATGCCTATGACAAACGAAATCTAAACAAGAAATCTTCAAAGAATCTTTCAAGTTAACTCTCCAAACATTAATTAAGCAGTTGGCATTATCCAAAATATTACTCGTTCTGGTTAAAATATTGAGGCTATTAAGAACCACCTATTATGAAGAAATGAATTCCAGTTTGATTCTTTGGGGAATTTCATGCCAATCTTGATTTCTGGTGGTAACTATGTGGCCAAATCCAATATTTTCCTGGAAAACATTCTGGAAATTTTCAGAAGTGGTTTTTGCCGAGAGAGAGAGAGAGAGAGAGAGAGAGAAAGGGGGGGATTGTTTTATTGAACATCACCCAGTAGGCTTTGCGCATAAAACAGTACTAGAATACATGATTTCCCAGCTTCTATTATCACCTTCAGCTGCTACATGAGGGAGCCGTGGTGGCTCACCCAGTAAGAAGCTGAGCCTATGTTCCGCTGAGGTCAGCAGTTCGGCGGCTCAATTCCTGTGAGCAAATAAACCGCACAGCAGAGGTGGGTTTCAGCAGGTTCTGACTAGTTCCGGAGAACCAGTAGTGGAAATTTTGAGTACTTTGGAGAACCAATAAATATCACCTCTGACTGGCCCCACCCCATCTATTCTCTGCCTCCCAAGTTCCAACTGATCGGGAGGAAATGGGGATTTTGCAGTAATCTTCACCTGGAGTAGGAAGGGAATGGAGATTTTACAGTATCCTTCCCCTGCCATGCCCATCAAGCCACGCCCGTCAAGCCACAACCACAAAACCAGTAGTAAAAAATGTTGAAACCCACCACTGCTGTATAGGGACAGGAAAGGAGCCTCCCCCAATTGTTTACTGGCATTCAGGCATCCTGCCGGTACCCCCAAAAAATTCCTTTCACAGAGGCAGCCAGCCACCTTGGCGATCCCTGGCTAACACATGCCATATGCTTAAAAAAAAAAACCTGCTACACCAAACCAGCTTTAAACACTAATGTGTATTTAAAATGTATTGATTTTGAACAGTTACCTATCAAAATTATTCTGGGATATTGTTTTAGGCAATAAATAAGTGAGTGACTGAGTGTGTGAGTGTGTGAGTGAATTAATGAATTAATGAATTATTATTTATTATTTATTCGATTTGTATACCGCCCTTCTCCTATTGGACTCAGGGCAACCAAGAATAAAAACATATCAATACAAAATTTAATATCAATTAAAAGAATTACACGATTTTGGCCCACGATTTAAAACAATCCAACTAAAACCCAATTGACACTTAAAAACTACAAACTACAAAAAGACTAAGAAAGGCTAAAAAGGGGGGGGGTTTACGCCAGCCCTGCTTGATAAAAAAGAAAAGTTTTTAGGGCACGGCGAAAGGCCCAGAGATCTGGTATCCTTCGTATCGCCGGGGGCAGATCGTTCCAGAGGGCAAGTGCCGCCACAGAGAAGACCCTCCCCCTGGGGGTCGCCAGTAGACATTGTCTGGCCGACAGCACCCTGAGGAGGCCCTCTCTGTGTGAGCATACTGGCCGGTGGGAGGCTATTGGTGGCAGAAGGCGGTCTCGCAAATAATGAATATTAATGAATTAATGAATATATTTGTTTCAAAACACATTTGGTTGTGTATTGGGGTGTGGGTCTATTTTAAACCGGTTAGGCCTATTTGGACCTTTTTATGAGATTTGATGATTATGGATGTAAGGAAGTTAGTGTCTAAAATACCCGAAAAGCACTAGATTGATAAAGTAAATACAGAGTTCAGCAGTGTCTATTTCATTTTGCCTTTTCTTCTCTTAGATTTTTTTGAAAAGGGTTGTTTCTGCTTCCTCTAACAACACATGTAAAGTCTTTGCTTACTCTTTAAAAAAATGTTGGGCTTGCTTGCTTGCCAGATCTTAAATTTCTTTGTCTTCCGTCTCTTTATTTTCATTTCATTTCATTTCATTTCATTTCATTTATATACCGCCCTACTGCCGAAGGACTCAGGGCGGTGAACAGCCAAACAATAAAAATACATAAATACAAAATTTAAAAAATAGCATAAAATCAAATTAAACACTTCGGCCCAAACAAATTAAAACACCCCAATAATTTAAAACCAATTTAAAATTGTACATATTAAAAGAGGGAAAAAGATTAGAAAATATGTGGAAGATAGTCTTCTGATACCACTTGCCCCATTTCCTTTCTTTGACTCATCATCATGGAAGCATTTTATAAGTAGTCCTTGACTTACAACTACAAGCGGCCCCTCAATTTCCGCCGCTAAGTGAGGCATTTGCTAATTAAGTTTTTTTCTCATTTCATGACCTTTCTGATCACAGTGGTTAAGTGAATCTGACTTTCCCGTTGACTTTGCTTGCCAGAAGGTCGCAGAAGCTGAACACACGACCCTGGGATACTGTGACCGTCATAAATATGAGTCAGTTGCCAAGTATCCGGATTTTGATCATGTGACCGTGACGATGCCACAATGGTCGTACGTGTGAAAAACCATCATAATTCATTTTTCAGTGCTGCTGTAGCTTTGAATGGACACTAAATGGATTGTTATAAGTCAAGGACTGCCTGTACAAAACATTTATAGTGAAAACTGCCACTACAATATCCTGCCTGGCAAACAGTGGAGGAAGGCAACTATTAGATTGCCCCCGGAGATACGTAGGATCCTCGACCTACGTGCCTTTCGCCATGCCTTTAAGACTCTACTATTCCAACAGGCTGGGCTGACGAAATAATGAAATTTTAATTGGGTATTTTAATTGTGAACCTTTTTTAAAAAAATAGGGCCAAATAATTTAATACGTTTTAAATCATTTTTAAATTTTATGGTATTCGTTGTTTTTATTATGGCTGTACACCACCCTGAGTCCTACGGGAGAAGGGCAGTATAAAAATTTAAAGAAAGAAAGAAAGAAAGAAAGAAAGAAAGAAAGGAAGGAAGGAAGGAAGGAAGGAAGGAAGGAAGGAAGGAAGGAAGGAAGGAAGGAAGGAGGAAGAAAGAAAGAAAGAAAGAAAGAAAGAAAGAAAGAAAGAAAGAAAGAAAGAAAGAAAGAAAGAAAGAAAGAAAGAAAGAAAGAAAGAAAGAAAGAAATTTGTCAGGTGCTGGACTTTTGTGTCACCAAGTTTTTTTTTTAATTTTCTCCTTAACAATGTTTGTATTGAGTGTAAAAGGCATTCTGAAAAAAAGAAAAGAAAAGAAAAGAAAACCTAAATTACATATTAGACAGAGGGTATTATTAGTAACATTGTCCAAAAATTCATTTATTATTTTACATGGCAACCTCCCTTTTCCAGCACTCCTTGCCTCTTGAGCTTAACATCTTTGTCTTACTTATACTTTCCAACCAGTAGAAATATAAATTATGAGTTGGCGAACAAAGACAATCTATTTCCATGATATTATATGTGACAATTCCCCCCCCCCTAAACTCCTACAGTGTATTTTCAGAAATGTAATAGGCAATTTCAGAGATTTACTTGAGGAAAAAGCTCCTCTTGGTAGGAAAAAATAAGTTTTAATGGAAGATTTGTGACTTGGAAACATGACGTCTGAAGAGCACCTGGGTGTCGACATTGTCAACTAGAAAATTATGAGCTGTATTAGAAATCTAAGTTCATAAGCCTGTATGGAATTGACAAGTTTGGCTCCTTTTTAAAATTGTGCCCAATTTCCTTGGGACCTGTGTAATTTTCTCTTCTCTGGAATCCTTGGTGGCAGGGGTGGGCTCGCAGGGGTTCGGAAGGGGTTCGGAAGAACATCTAGCTAAGATTCTAAGCCTGTGATGGCAAACCTATGGCACGGGTGCCACAGGTAGCACTCAGAGCTGTATCAATTGGCACGCAAGCATTGCCGTAGCTAAGCTCCAGCATACATGTGTATGCTGGCCAACTGATTTTTGGTCCTTTTGGTCCTATCAGAAGTTGGGAAATGGGCTGTTTCCTGCCACCGGAGGGCCTCCGGGGGGGAGGGGGAGGCTGTTTTCACCCTCCCCAGGCTCCTAGGAAGCCTCTGGAACCTGGGGAGGGTGAAAAACGGGCCTACCGGGCCCCCTGTGCCATCATGCGCTAAAAGAGGGAGCACATGCACAGGGGTGGGGCACATTGAATTATGGGTGTGGGCACACACATGGGCGACCTCGCCGTGCTCCCACCCCCACTTTTGGCACATGACAGCAAAAAGGTTAGCCATCACTCTTCTAAGCAGTTCAGAGAACCCCCAAATCCCATTCCTGGCTGGCTCCGCCAACCCTGCCCCTCTGTTCATTGTATGTTTTAGCCTCCGGTCCCCTAATCATCTTTGTCATTTTTCTCTGCACTCTTTCTAGAGTCTCAATATCCTTTTATAGTGTGGTGACCAAAACTGGATGCAGCATTCTCGATGTGGTCTTACTAAGGCTTTATAGAGTGGTATTAGTATGTCATTTGGTCTAGATTATATACCTCTGTTAATGCAATTTAGGATTGCATTGGCTTTTTTGGCTGCCACCACACACTATTGGCTCATATTTAATTGGTTGTCCACTAAGACTCCAAGATCCCTCTCACAGTTACTGCTATTAAGTCTGGTTTCACCCAGTCTATATGTGTACTTATGCTTTTTCTTGCCTAAGTGTAAGACTTTACTTTTCTCTGTGTTGGATTTCATTTTGTTAGATAGGGCCAAGTGTTCAAGTCTGTCAAGATCCATCTGTATCTTGACTCTACCATCTAGGGGTGTTGAATATTCCTGCCGGCTTAGTATCATCTTCAAATTTGGTAAGTTCCCCTTCTATTGTGTCATCTAAGTCATTTATGACAATATTGAAGAGTACTGGGCCTAAAACCAAGTACTTGTGGAAACTCCACTGCTTACTTCCCTCCATGTAGGTGTAGTACCATTGAGGACTACTCATTGAGTATGGTTTGTCAGCCAGTTACAATTCCATCTGATGGTGATATTATCTATCCTACTTCTTTTACCTTACCAAGAAGTAGGTTGTTTTCTACTTTGTTGAATGCCTTGATGAAGTCTAAGTATATTATGTCCACAGTATTTCACTAGTCTACTAATGTGGTCACTATGCTGAAGAACGAATATTGTAGATATAAACAATAATATCTTAGAACAATTAATAGGATTAGGTCAGGCCTTCTTGCAGTTTGGAGAATTGAAGGTAAGCATCAAAAAGTGACAAAATAATTTATTTTTTTACTTCTAATTCTGTAATCCCTAATTTCAGATCTCACTCTTGTACTAGTGGATTTATTATGTTATTTACAAAATAATAAATTTATAATAATTATTTATCAATGGCTCTTAAAAGACATTGAGTTGAGTATTCAAAATCACATAGAGGTGTGAAATAAGGAACTGGAATATTCAATATCTGAATGCAAAAAAGAATACTATTCTGGCATCCATCTCACTTTTCTATAGATTTAACATTATATGATAGATAGATAGATAGATAGATGATAGATAGATAGATAGATAGATAGATAGATAGATAGATAGAGATAGAGACAGAGATAGCGATAGCTAAAGGTATAGGTAAACGTTTCCCTATTCACTCATGTCTGACTCTGAGGAGTGGTGCCAGTGGTTAGAGTGCAGTATTGCACTTCAGCTGACTGCTAGCTGCAGTTCAGCAGTTCAAATCTCACTGGCTCAAGGCTGACTCAGCCTTCCATCCTTCTGAGGTGGGTAAAATGAGGACCCAGATTGTTGGAGGTAATATGCTGACTCTGTAAACCACTTAGAGAGGACTGTAAAAGCACTATGAAGCGGTATATAAGTCTAAGTGCTATTGCTATTAGCTGAGGGAGCATTGTCCAAGGAGTTTCTGTGGTCATTTGGCCAACATGACATCATGGCACAGCAGAGAATGTGTGGTGAAGCACAGTATGGAGAGAGGGGGGGAGGGAGGGAGAAGAATCTGAGGGTTTCAACCCATAATTAAGTTTGTATTGTTCAAAAATCATATTAATTAATCAGATGAAGATTTTTGGTTTAGAGTAGGCATCGTAGCAGTGAAATAACTGAGAAAGAAACAAAGCAAGGAAACGCTCAATGGAAGCCACATTTTAAGGTGAAAAATAAACAGGGCAGAAACACAAATCAAATTTTGAAACCAACAAACAAAACTGACTGTGGACTAGCGGAGAAAGCTAGTCTCAGGATGGAAATATATAACATTTTCTTAGAGACAGTTTTCAAATTGAACTGGAGAACCTGTTTACAAGAGAAGCGCTTAATTCATTTGGTTTCCTAGCAAGACTGGATCTTAACGTTAATAGTTTTTGAAAAGATATTGTGGGAACTTATCCCAATACTTCCATATTTCCTGTTCTAACAGCCACAGAACATTTCAAATATTTTGAATGTACGGCAAGAAAGTGGTTGATATTAAATGTTTTTCCATCTTTCTAAGCCAGGGGTCAGCAACCATGGCTCTGGAACCACATGTGGCTCTTTCATCCCTCTGCTGCAGCTCCCTGTTGCTGGTCAGATCCACAATTGATAGGGCTTCCGGTCAGCAGAGGAAAAAGGACGCCATGCTAGGAGGAGACTCTATGGTGAGGGAATGGGACTTCTGGTCAGCAGAGGAAAAAAGACACCATGCTAGGAGGAGACTATGATGGGGGAACTGGACTTCTGGTTGACTCCAGAATTGAATGGGGGCTTCTGGTTAGGACCTTTGTGGCTCTTTGAGTGTTTAAGATTGCCGACCCCTGCTCTAAGTCTACATATGAGAGAGAAAGAGAGCTGCTTCTTGATTAACCTTAAATCCAGCACTCAGCTTTCAACATTCCCTTGTACTGAATGGAAATTCTTGACAGAAATGGCATTTGTACATCTCATTTCTTGAACTGCCAAGAAGAGAAGGGGTGGAGGTGTGGGAGGGTACAACTTGAAAAAAAAAACCTTAACAAAGCAAAATTAGGTCAAATCATTTAGGGAGACCTCACTAAAACTGACAGTACAATTGGCAAGTTTTCTAGTTCTAAAATTATATAGAATTCTTCTCCAGGAAGATCATTAAGAAACAAAATAGGAGAAGATGATAGCATTTAGGATTAAGGTGAATCAATTTGCCTGGCCTAACGATAAACCAGCAAAGCAGATAATTGTATCTAAACTTTGTTTTTATTAGGTTGTACTTTGGAAGTAAAATAAACAGTGTGACTTTGTGTCAGTTGTAAGGTATACAATGTCAATACATGATTTCAATGGTTTAGATTTTTTTTAATGAACAGAACAGAACAGAACAACAGAGTTGGAAGGGACCTTGGAGGACTTCTAATCCAAATCCTGCTCAAGCAGGAAATCCTATAGCCCAGTGATGGCTAATCTTTTTGCAGTCACGTGCCAAAAGTGGGAGGAGAGTAGGGGGTCGCGGGTGCGTATGCCTATATCCATAATTCAATGCGCTCTGCCCTCCCAAGTATGCACAAGTGGCACTCTCCCACACACACTTCCCCCTGCTTTTGGCAGGCGATGGCACAGTGGGCCCATTTTCCCCCTCCCCAGGCTCCAGGGGCTTTCTAGGAGCCTGGGGAGGGAAAAAACAGCCTTCCCCATCCCCCCGGATGCCTTCCGGAGGCCGGAAACAGCCAGTTTCCCAACTTCCGGTGGGACTGGAAGGCTTGAAAATCAGTTGGCCAATGCATGCATGCGAGCTGGAGCTGAGTTAGGGCAACACTCGTGTGGCCACCAATATAGCTCCATGTGCCATCTGTGGCACCTGTGCCATAGGTTCACCATCACGGCTATAGCATTTCAGACAAATGACTGTCCAATCTTTTCTTAGAAATTTCCAGTGTTGGAGCACCCACCACTTCAGAAGTCAAGTTGGTTCAATGGTTGATTGTTCTCGCTGTCTCCTTAGTTCTAGGTTGCTTCTCTCCTTCATTAGTTTCTATGCGTTGCTTCTTGACCTGCCTTCAGGTGCTTTGGAGAATAGGTTTGTACACAGCCTAGCATTTTTATAAAACTGAAATATATATATATGTATGATGCAATGAGAAGATATTAGTTGAAGGACTTCAAATGGACACCAGTGGAGAAATTGATACAGTTAAGATGAAAGAAAGAGACTGGAGACTGATCTTTTTTCCGCCCTATCCCCTGCAACTTCATAATTCATGGGATAAATAATAGCAGGATTCCCTCAACCAGAGATGGTATTCAGCAAGTTCTGACTAGTTCTGGGGAACCGGTAGCAGAAATTTTGAGTAGTTCAGAAAACCGGTAAATACCACCTCTGACTGGCCCTGCCCCATCTATTCTCTCCCTCCCGAATCCCAGCTGATTTGGAGGGAATGGGGATTTTGCAGTATCCTTTCCCTGGAGTGGGGACAGAATGGAGATTTTGCAGTGCCCATCCCCTGCCACACACACCAAGCCACGCCCACCAAGCCACGCCCACAGAACCGGTAGTAAAAAAAATTGAATCCCACAATTGCCCCTAATATTTCTTAAGCAAAGAGCATATGATAACAGAAAAGTGCCATGTATGAAAAAAGGTACAATTTACCTCTTCAATTTTGGGAATGATCTTTAAGTGGCTTCCTCGAAATGATATGATTAGGAGGAGCAAAATGAATTTAATAGTCGTGACTCATAAAGGAACAACAGCAGATGTTGCTTGTTAAAGAAGCAATGTGCAATGAAATATGCTTATTTAGCATTCCTTCCGGCCTGGCAACCAATCATCAGAACCCTTTCTAGGACTCGGCATATCCCCTCCCAACTCTCAGCATTGCAGCTGCTCAGGTTTGGGTTTCTCTTGCTGGCTCTTGAGGGCACTGATTTTTTGCAATACTCTTTGAAAATTCTGAGATTGTCTAGCATTTTGTGTTATGTCCTGCTTGGCATGAATAGGGCCATTTTGAATTTTTTTTAAAGAAGTTTCCCAATTAGTATAAGACCACAGATCAAGGGAGACTATATTTATTATAAGCACAATTCTACATTAGGGGTACAGATGTTTCCTTTCACTGGAAACATCTGAGGTTTCCATCTTGAGATATGGCTTTTCCATATCACACTATTCCAAGAAATATTGCAATATATTCCTGGCCTTCAAATTGAGGAAGGAGGGCTAGATTAAGCTCCCAATGAGGATGCATCCTGCTTTCTAATGTCGGGCTATATACACCCCTTCATAAGGACTTAAGTAGTGCCCTGCTGGATAAGACTTCTAGTCTATCTAATTCAGATATTTGTTCTTACAGCGGCCAACCAACTCTCCAGGAAGCCTTCTAGAGTCAGGGTTCTGAAGGATGCCCTAATTAAACCATGAGCCTCGAGCCAAGCTTCAAAAGAAATCCAGTTATTTATTAACAGCTCCATGTCAGCATGTTCCACGTGAAGCCAACTCTGACCCCATGTAATTTACAGCCCTAATCATGACCCTGTTTCCCGCCTCCCCCCAGAGTGTGTCATCAATCCCATTCACCAACAGAACAATTTCATGGAGATCACTCCTCTCCGGCTGCTGTGGGTAATCCTGGGAGACAGCCTTGAGAAACGTAGGTCTGGAATGTGCTCCTGTCTTTGGCTGCTGTGTTTCTTTGTTGGTTTCCCATCCCACTTACCTATGGCAACTCAAGAGCAGGCCAGGGATGCTTTGCGAGTTGACATCTAGTCTCCCAGAAGATGGTCTTCAGAGGCAGACCCACTGCCATCAAGGATAAAAGTCCTTGAATGATAGGATTTCTATGATTTGGCCCGTCTATTTTTTTTTCTTTTTGAAGCCAGTTCAGAAGATAGCTAGCATGTAATCTATCTCCTGGCAGGGAATTCCAAAGGTTAATTGCACATTGTATAAAAGAATATTTCTTTTTATCTGTCCTGATTCTTCCAGGAACCAATTGCTGGGTGATTGGGTGATCTATGATTCTAGCATTTGAAGAGAGGGAAAATAACTTCTTCTTGTCCACTTGATCCATATTCTCTATAATTGTGAATACTGCAATCATGCCACCAACCAGGGTGAAGTTAAGGGAACAGCAGCAATCCTACGTCCAGAATTTTGCTCTGCTAAATTCACTTCATTTGCATTCTCCTGTGGCTCTTGTCCATTCATAAATAGGCCCTAAGTGCATTGCTGCAGAAAAATCAGGAAAAATAGTAATAGCAATAGCACATAGATTTATAAGAACTGAGGTGATACAGTGGTTAGAGTGTAGTACTGCAGGCTACTTCAGCTAACTGCTAGCTACAGTTCAGCAGTTCAAATCTCACCGGCTCAAGGTTGACTCAGCCTTCCATCCTTCCGAGGCTGGTAAAATGAGGAGCCAGATTGTTGGAGGTAATATGCTGACTTTGTAAACTGCTTAGAGAGGGTTGTAAAAGCACTATGAAGCAGTATATAAGTCTAAGTGCTATTGTTAGTGCTATTGCTGTATACCGCTTCATAATGCTTTACAGCCCTCTCTAAGCAGTTTACAAAGTCAGCATATTACCCCCAACAATCTGGCTCCTCATCTTACCAGCCTCGGAAGGATAGAAGGCTGAGTCAACCTTAAAGCCAGAATTGAACTGCTGGCAGTCAACAGAGTTAGCCTGCAATACTGCATTCTAATCACTGTGCCACCACGGCTCTGAAAAATATCTTCCAAATCCAGAGTTTTCCTTTGCTATAAAATGTCCTCTTAGTTTAGAGTCAAAAGGCTAAGTAGATATTGGTTTAAATCTAACCCATTTAGCAAACTGATCCTTTTCTTATTCCTCTTAACTGTTTTTCTACCCTACTATTTGCTCCAGTAGCCACTAGACAAAGAGTATAAAAGCCTCCACTGACAACAATGGAGTCTTTTTATCTCTTTAATTGAAATGAAGGGAAAGTGAGATTTTTCTGGGGAAGGATTTAAAGGAAGGAACGTTTAATTGAGCCATCCCTATTTATTTTTTTATTAGAATCTGGGTCAGATTCACAAAGCACAATTGTTGTAGAATAAAACTGAGAAAGAAGAGAGGCTGCATACCACATAATTAACACACTGCACCAGTTGACCCTTAGTGAATCAGGTAAGTATGTAATGTTCACTCAAAAAAGAAAAAAAAATAAGGCTCAGTGCTTACTGTGAATAGGCTATCACTTTAGAGGCTCCTAGAGGGATGCGGTGGCTAAGTGGCTAAGACACGGAGCTTGTCAATCGAAAGGTCGGCAGTTCCGCAGTTCAAATCCCTAGGGCCACGTAATGGGGTGAGCTCCCATTACTTGTCCCAGCTTCTGCTAACCTAGCAGTTCGAAAGAACGTAAAAAATGCAAGTAGAAAAATGGGGACCACCTTTGGTGGGAAGGTAACAGCGTTTCGTGTGCCTTTGGCATTTAGTCATGCTGGCCACATGACCACGGAGATGTCTTCGGACAGCGTTGGCTCTTTGGCTTTGAAACAGAGATGAGCACCGCCCCCTAGAGTCGGGAACAACTAGCACATATGTGTGAGGGGAACCTTTACCTTTACCTTTTAGAGGCTCCTAGTTTCTACTTTCTGTGTTGTGTGTCAGGGTGTGTGTGTGCGTGTGTGTGTTTGCCTGTTTCTTTCAAATGCCAGTTTATATGAAAGTGAAATAAGGAGATATTGGTTCAATAAAAGTTGACATTTATTCACTCCTTTCCTTACTAAAATATCTTTCAATAAAGAAAACTTTGCAATTGTCGTTTCAAAGTCCATCGTAAACTAGCACTGCTACCAGCTGAGAGTATTCAGATTATGACATAAAGCTAACCCATACCATGAAGTACATATATACAGAATGCGCTATGTAAAAGTCAGGGACTGGCAACATGAATGCCTAAATGCCAGGTCATCTGTGAACAGATTCTGCAAATGAAATGAAAATAATCACACTCTCAATATTGAGGAAATGATTGGCGTTTTTGTAAATTTGACAAATCTTGCAAGACTCTATGCTGACCTCTACAGTTTGAAGGAGTCACTTCTTCTATCCTTAGGATGACAAGAAAGTACTGTATTTTTCAGAGTATAAGATGCTCTGGACTATAAGACGCACCTACCTTTGTGGGGAAGGAAAACAAGAAAAAAAAAATCTGCCTCTGCCTCCCAGCAATTTGCCTCCTTGCAGCAAACAGCAGTCTGTTTCAGTTTCATTTTCAGCACAGTCTGATTAGCACAAGAAAAAAAATCTGCCTCTGCCTCCCAGCAATTTGCCTCCTTGCAGCAAATGAAACAAGTGGCTATAGGCAATGGCAATCCTTGCAACCTGAAACAGCTGATGGTCGGGAGCAGGGGTGAGTTCTAATTTTTTTTTTACTACTGGTTCTGTGGCCGTGTAGCTTGATGATCATGTGACAATTCTTTAGGATTTAGCAAGGTACTGGTCTACCAGGCTTTTAACTGGTAGACCAGTAGCCCCAGACCCCCTTGGGATCAACCTGCAGGCCTCCCCTGCCTCCTAAGGTAGTGGAGCGTGTGTGGGGGGGATGTTTTTCAAGAAGTCACAAGGAGGGCTGAGAGCTGGTTTCTGTCCCACCAGTAAGATTTGGTCTAGAACCAACCTCAACATGAAGGTCTTTTATTTGCTCCTTGTACTCCGTGTCTTTGCATTTTTAACAGGTAATAAATTAAATTTCTGATGATGTAAAAATAGCTCATAACTCACCTTTCTAGACAGCTATTATCATGCCTAAAAGCAAGATACTCTTTTCCATCTTTTGTCCGGAGTACCATTTAATCCAGAGCCTTTTAATTCCAGAAGTCCAAGTTTAAAGAATGGACTTCTGGAATTAAAGCTCCATTTCTTAGCTAAAACTTAATTCACACCTGTTAGTTTTGCTTGAGCAGTGTGAACAATTGACAGAGTGATCCTCCAAAGGTCTAAAAAATATATGTTTGATTTTTCTTTGGCATTTAAATTAGATAACCAATGTGAAAAAGTGCATCAAGGAAGGACTGGAAAGCCAATTCATACTGAACTGTATTGGGGTTTCTGTTGTTATTTGAATAAAAGGAAAAGAAATCTAATAGTGGTACCTAGTGCGGAAAAAGAGATGAAATAATGGGTCATTCTCAACACTTGAATTCTCTACACTTAAAATATCTAGAAATTATTATGGTTAAGTGAGTTTTGCCCTATTTTACAATTTTCTTGCCATAGTTCAAATCAAAGTTCAAATCAAAGATTTGGTAATTCAAATCAGGGATTTCTGAAACCAATGTTGAATACTTAAATTTCAGTAGTCACCAATCCCAGTCTTAAAATGAGTTTAGAATCAGTGGGAATCACTGATAACAATGAACTAACTAGCTACTGATAATGAGTCCACTCCTGCCTTTCTTTTCCTTCTGTCCAAGGTTTGCAAGTACTTTTTCCAGGTATATGTTTTATTCCAAAGCATACAAACCATTATTGTTAGGGAAAAAAATGGGTCTTCCAAGCAATTTTAAAAGACACTGCCAGAATGACTCTGTTCTCAGCCCCCCTTGGGGCTCCTGGAAAAGCATCCCCCCCCACATATGTAAATGAAAAGAATAAGCTTAAAAATTCTAGCCTTTTAAAATTGAAAATATGGAGAATTGGGAGGATGCATATGAGACACTAAGGGAGATGTTTCAAAAAGTAAGGGAGGCATTTAAGAGAAATAAAGAAGCAGAAAATTGGTTAGCTTGCAAAAAAAAGAAAGAGAAAAGATGAATGAGAAGCAAGAGAAACAAGGAGATAATATTGAAAAGGAAATAATTGGGAAAAAAATAAAGATGATTACATGGGGTCAAAAGAAAAAATGGAATAAGATGAAATATACTGCTAATAATTAAAAAGATGAGGGGAAATTTTAAGAAATACACTTGATAAATGAAAGAAAGACCAGGGACTCCATAGTGGAAAATATAAAATTGAAAATGAATACAGCTATAGAGAGGGATGAAGGAAGAAGAGAGAGGGAAGAAGGAAGGAGAGAGAGGGAAGGAAGAGAAGGGAGAAAGGAAGGAAAGGGAAATTAGAGTAGGAGTGAGGGTAAGAGAGAGAGGAGGAGAAGGAGAAAGGAAAAGGAAGTAGGGAGGAGAAGAAGGAGGGAAGAGAAAGTAAGAAGGAAAGAAAAGAGAGAGGTGGTAGGTTTGAGGAGAAAAAATGTACAATAAAAAAAGATGAAATGGAAGAAAGGCAACCCCAAACAAATATAAAGATATTAAAATAAAGAATGAATTGTTAAACTTTAAAGAATAAAAGAGAACAAATATGAATAAATAGCAATAATTAGAAACACACATACAAACATACAATGTATTTTCTTTGAACAGAGTATTTGGCTGGTTCACAAATTTAAACAGTGTTTAGTCATTTCAATTAAATTTCTAATTTCTGTATTTCCTTTTTGCCATATTTATTCCTCATCTATTTTTTTTAAAAAAAAAACAATATTACCCTTCATCCTCATCTCTAATCTTAATCAAAGTCAATTTTTCCCTTCTATTCTATATTGTACCCCTTCCCATTTTCATCTATTTTTATATCCATCCTCACATTGGTTAATTATGTTATATTATTTGTTTAATACAA
The DNA here is from genome assembly GCA_030761175.1 of Masticophis lateralis. Lineage (NCBI taxonomy): Eukaryota > Metazoa > Chordata > Lepidosauria > Squamata > Colubridae > Masticophis > Masticophis lateralis. The sequence goes on along the minus strand of JAUDYJ010000004.1, from coordinate 118,988,648 downwards.
ATTCAGCGTTTTAATATAAATCAATTAATTGTATATTACAATTGTATATTAATTGTATATTAATCAATATGAACATGAATATTCCAATTATTTCCATGCAATCCAATTTCTTACAAATCAATTAATTATATTTACCCATAATAATAAATCAAATAATTTCCCCCATATATTCCTCCAAACCACAACTTAACCATTTCTGCTTTCAACACAATATACAATTAATAGTATCTCAATTATTACAATTCCCTAGTTAAATAGAGCTTTTTTTTCTTTTGTGTTTTAAAATCTTGAACTCTCCTCTTTTGCCCTAAATTTCCCATTGTTTGCACCTACCTTTTTTGGTGAGGAAAAAGAAAAGAAACCTGCCTCTGCCTAATTTTCCAACGTTGCAGCAAACAGCAAAGCCAAAAAACTTGCTTTACCTTCAGTTTCTTTTTCAGCTTGATTTGCACAAGGAGAAAAAAAAGTCTGCTCCAGCAATTTAGCTCTTTGCAGCAAGCAGCAGAGCCCTGCGCAAATCAGCTGAGAGCAAATCAGCTGAGAGTCGGGAGGCCGATCTAATCAACAGTCTAATTAGCCTATGCTGAAGCTAAAAGGAGTTGTTTTTTCTTGTTGTTTGCTTGCAAGGAGGTAACTGCTGTAAGGCACAGGCCAAAGGGTGGGGGCCACCCTCCTTGCCACTTAACGCCCCTCTGCCACCCCCTTTTGCCTCTAGCATCCTCCCGCCACCCCCCTTGCCTCTTACCGTCCCCCTAAGGCATCCCATTGCCCTCCAGGGGGCGGTACCGCCCACTTTGGGAACCACTGATCTACTCATTTGTTTTCTTTTAACACCGATCAGCTGTAGGGCGGCCCTTTGAAGCCCTGCGGCAAGAGTTTAAACAGTTTTTTTCCCTCTAGCCATCAGCTGGGACTCAAGAGGCAGCAATAGATTGGGGGTGGGGCCAAATAAAAGGTAAGAATAATGCAGGGGGTGGGCGTGGGGGAGGGTGGGAGGGGTGGGCACAACTGGTTCGGTGACATCATATCGTCACCGCTACCGGCTCAGGTGAACTAGGCGAAACCGGGAGGAACCCACCACTGATACCATCTCAGACCTGGAAGAAGGAAGAACATGCGTGATTCCATTGGTTATCCAGCATCACAAGATTTCAGGAGAGCACTCTGAAGCCACGTATGATTTCATACCTCATGAAATATCAGAAATGCATCAAAATTAGTAGCTGATGGTGGGCATCTCAATTAGACTGTGGACCTAATAAAACAACAGGAAGGTGATCAAGCTAAACAGAGCTTCAAATAGCTGCTTCACTTTGGTGTTTGTTTGAACCATGTCCATTGAAGTACCCATAGGAAAAAAAATACCTTTTATATCTAGGAAGTGGAATGAGTGGTGCAGTGGCCTAGAAGTGAGCTCTCACCTCACAATCAGGAGGCTATGAGTTCGATCCTAGGTAGAAGCAGATATTTCTCTTTCTGGGCACAATGAGAATATACCTGCTGAATATAACTCTGCATTGGCGACAGGAAGGGCATCTGGCCAGTAAACACTCAGTTCCATTCAGTTGCCCAGACTCCACCCCGCAAGGGCTTATGGTGTCATTAAAAGGAGATGATGATTTAGGAAGTGGAAGAGTGTTGCTACAGTACTCTATTGGACTTGAGAAAGATTTATTTTTTGGGAAGTCCTTGGGGCTCTCTGACAGAGGTGGGTTTCAGCAGGTTCTGACCAGTTCTGGAGAAACTGGTAGTGGAAATTTTGAGTAGTTCAGAGAACCGGTAGTAAAAATTCTGACTGGACCGGCCTCAATTTATTCTCTGCTTCCCAAGCTGATCAGAAGGAAATGGGGATTTTGCAGTAACCTTCCCCTGGAATGGGGTGGGAATGGAGATTTTACAGTATCCTTCCCCTGCCACACCCACCAAGCCACACTCACAGAACTGGTAGGAAAAATTTTTTGAAACTGCTCTCTGAGCTTGGTTGATTTTTGAAGACATCTCATGACCCAGCAAGATAACATCTTCAGTGACAGAAGGGAATTGGGTTGGCTTTCAATTTACATGCAGCAGCTTTACTGTCAGAATTAGCAGGGCTATTTTCTCCTTGGAAGTTCCTTGATTAAGCTTTTTTTTTTTTCCCCTTAGAAATGTGTTAGGCAGCAAAAAGACAAGGTGGCCTTTAGTCTGTGCTTTGATTAAAAACTAATTAGAATCTAATCCAAGGGCTGAGGTCAAGCGTACCGACTTGTCTTATATTATCTGTATGAATAATTAGTCAAATTGTAGAAACTAGGTTCCAGAGACTTTTCCTTAAATGAGTTGTCCTCATCTGGGTTATCGAGAAACCTGTTTCCTCCACCGCTTTTGTCCTGCAGAGCTCTGTAATTCACACCTTATGTCTAGTTTTTTTTAAAAAAAAACTTATACACGGCTACATGTATAAATACGATGGATCTCCACTGGCGGTAGATAGATAGCTCTTCCCTAAAGCCATCTGTCATTGTAGGTGATGAGATTATAATTCATATTTGTGGCTGATGTGAAAAGATGACTGTCTGCGAAGACAGATAAAGGACTCATCAGACTCATTGGGAGAAAACGAAGATTGCGAGAGAAAGTCATGAATTTATTATCAGGAAAATGGTAACTGTCACATGAAAGTCAAGGAAGAAGCTAACATAAATTTGGAAAAAGAGAAGAAAGAGCATAAAATATTTAGTATGCCATATTGCCATGGAAATATGGATCTGTCTGACTTAAAATGAAATCCAAATTTAGTCCCTTTTTTGAGGAGGTTCATTGAAGTCAGTAGGATTGGAATAGAATAGCAGAGTTGGAAGGGACCTTGGAGGTCTTCTAGTCCAACCCCCTGCTTAGGCAGGAAACCCTACACCACTTCAGACAAATGGTTATCCAACATCTTCTTAAAAACTTCCAGCGTTGGAGCATTTACCAATTCTGGAGGCAAGTTGCTCCACTGATTAATTGTTGTAATTGTTAGGAAATTTCTCCTTAATTCTAGACGGCTTCTCTCCTTGATTAGTTTCCATCCATTGCTTCTTGGGTTTGTAGCCCAATTTTAATTGGTGTTACGTTCATTACCATGATCAAATGATTTAAGCATGCAGATACATATCTCTGTGACACAGCTTTCACTCAGCCTAGTCCAACAGATATTAGACTATAACCCCCATCATCCTGAGCCAGCCTTTACCACTGTTTTCCCACTGAGCTGCATTTTTCCTTATCTGCATTATCCAGGTATGCTGTGAAATCTGAACACATCTGCCCACACCACCAGGATAATACTGTCAAATATTATAGCTAGGAATCATGAAACAAGTAAAGTCCCATTTTAATGCATGCATTCAGTATGTAGAATTCCACGGCTTCACATGGGCCTTCATTGTACATATTGATTGCCATCTGCTGTCCAGTTGTAAATGTTTAAGTCTTCTAAGCCAAGTTCCACATTTGTTGCTGTTAGTTGTAAAGTTGTGTCCAACCCATCGCAACCCCATGGACAATGTTCTACCAGGCCTTCCTGTCCTCTACTATCCCCCGACTGCTTTGGTAACTTCATCCAGCCACCTCATTCTCTGCTGTCCCATTTGTCAAGCCAAGCAACAGGCTCGACAACATTACCTGCACGGGGGGGTGTGTGCACTGGTGATGGGAGCACTCAGGAATAGGCGGACGTGTGCGGGGTGGGGAAGGCGGGGCAACGGTATTAGGGCTTCAACACACCAACTGTATTCGCTGACACCCTCACTGCAGAGACGCCGGCATGAGGAGAGGCTGGGAAAACGCTGAGACGCCGAGACCAGCATCCGGAAAGAGGAGGGAGGGTGTGGCTTTAAATACAGGGCGGGGCGGCACAGTAACAAGCTCTTTGCTATAAAACAGCTGCATGCCTACAGAATGTAGCGCTAATTTCAAATCGTTTAACGAGTGCAGTACGTTCCTGGAGCCAGCCGGACAATAAACCAGCATAGCACCGACCTGTACGCGTGTGTTTCTTGGTGTTGCCGTGCTTAGCCTAGGACGGCTGAGAGGAAATTAGCGCTACCCTCATCAAACCCTGTCCTGCAGCTCTGGGATGGCGGAGGGGGGCGAGGACACACTTGAGATCACTGTGTTGGCAGAAGAGAATGCAGCTCAGGATGAGCCACGGGAAGAAAGCCCTGAGGTAGCGAGCCAGCTAGCAGTCCGCCCGAAAGAACGGAGCCCACGCCGGAGCTGCGCCCAGATGAGTGACCCGAACGGGGCGCAGGGTGTGGCTTCCCAGGCAGCGTCTGGAGAGTGGTGGCAAAGCCCTGCGTTGGCTGTCCCGGGAGGCCCTCCCACCGCCCCCCCTTTCAGCGAGCAGTTCCTGAAGTGGAGAGAACGGCGATGGGTGGAAGAGGATGACGGAGAATGGAGTTACTCCACTGGAATAGGCCAATCCACGATGGAATTACTTCGAGAACGGTTTGGGGAAGCCAGCTTCAGGGATGCGCAATCCTGGCAGCCGTGGCTGGCAGGGGTGGAGACTGGGGGGGGTTCGCACAAACAGCCTGCAGGGACAGGAACTAGATTCCGCTTGGCTAGCCCCAAGTTACGGGTGAGCACTCATGCAGGTGCTACCCGGCCACCTGAGCCCCAGTCTCTGCGTGCAGCTGAGGGGCAGCCTCAGTCTGGGTCTAGAGCAGGCCATCAGACGTTGGGGGGGGGCCCTCCCCCAGGTGGTCCTAGCCAGGGGTGGCCAGGTGGTAGCCAGGTGGGTGCAGGGGTGTGGGGACCACAGCCAGTGTGGGGCCCGCCTCCCCTACAGGCTTCCTTCGATGGCAACCCAGACCGGGTGGCCCTGTTCTTAAGTCAGGTCATAAGTTATTTTGACCTTTATGGTCGCCTCTACCCATCCCAATGGTCTATGGTGGTGGCTATCACTACCACGTTGACGGGGGAGGCTGCTGACTGGGTAGCAGATCTCCATACCGACCACGCCCATGAACTCACTGACGTTGGGTTATTTCTGGAGGGGCTCCGGGGGAGGTTTGAGGATGAGACCCGGACCCAAGTAGCGGAGGAGGACCTTGTGGCTATTAAACAACGGGGCCGCCCCGCGAGAGAGTATGTAAAGGAATTTAAGCGGTTAGCAGGGAGAGTGCGGGGGTGGCCCGAACGCATGCTGGTCCACCATTTTCACCTGGGCCTAGATAGAGACCTTAGACAGGCATGTGTGTATAGGGGATTGCCGCCTCGGCTGTCAGACTGGTGTCGAGCGGCCATCGATTTGGACGTCGGTCTGAGGGAATTCCGAACGAAAGGGACTGTGGGACCACCTACCAGTCGGAGACAGACCGAGAGGCCGCTGCCCAGCACAGGGGGACGGGAACGGGACGCACGGTCAACAGACCCCACCCGCCGACTGCCGTTGCGGTGTTTTCGGTGTAATCAAGTGGGTCATAGAGCCTTGGAGTGCCCACTACCTCCAGTCCAGCCCATCAAACCAATGACTCCAGCGGCGGGAGGGAAGAACAGAGGACGGGCGCCACCAGAGAAGACCAAAGGGATCTCGCAGCCTAGACACACCACAGATGGGACATTCCCACAGGAACACACCACCCATCCCGGGGTCGTTCCAGTGGTGGTGCCGGAGAGTGAGGATGACGAGGACCTTGATGATCCTATGGTAAGTGGCCCCATACACCCGTTCCTTATCCCAATCACCTTGACATCCCTACGGGGATCGGGGCCCTTACGGCATGAAGCGCTAGTGGATTCGGGGTGCACCCGCTGTTTGATGCGGCGTTCCTTGGCTGCCCAATTACAGGTGCGAGTGCGGCCCTTACGAACCCCCATAACCTTCGAACAGATGGATGGATCCATCCTAGGTGGGGCACCGGCGACATACGTAACTGAGCCCATACGAATGACCATTGGGCCACACCATGAAACACTGCGCTTTATAGTGATAGAGACCATGATCGAACCTGTCATCCTGGGTTTAGCGTGGTTGGATAGATGGAAGCCTACCATTTGGTGGGAAGGGGGTTTCCGGAAGCTACGTCTCGACCCTGGCCCCAATCCGAAACCCATGCCTGACAGCTCGTTGAGGGCAGATGGAGCAGGGGCCATCGATTTAGATGCCGCTGGCATACCACAGGTATATGCTGACCTGTCGGCGGTGTTCGATGAGACGGAGTGTGATATTCTACCGCCGCATCGACCCACTGACTGCGCTATCAAACTAATTCCAAACGTCAAACTCCCAAAGCCACGCATGTACGCTATGACGCCGCGGGAGGTGGAGGAGTTGCGGGCGTACATTGATAAAAATCTGGCAAGAGGATTCATTCAGCCAAGCCGTTCGCACCTGGCCGCCCCCGTCCTCTTCAGGGAGAAGAAGGATGGCGGACTTCGTCTGTGTGTGGACTATCGTGGTTTGAATGCCGTCAGTGTGGAACCTCTTTATCCTCTTCCTTTGATGAAAGATCTCCTGGCAGCCTTGGCGACCGGAACGTATTTTACTAAGTTGGATTTGAGGGAAGCGTATTACCGAGTTCGGGTCAAGAAAGGGGACGAATGGAAAACCACTTTTAACTGCCCCCTAGGGAGCTACAAATTCTGTGTGATGCCCTTCGGCTTACAGGGCGCACCTGCTGTCTTCATGCAGCTAATTAACGAGGTGCTGCATGAGTTTCTTTACCGTGGCGTTCTGGTTTATCTGGATGATATCCTGATTTACACGAAAACCATGAAAGAACATGTTACACTAGTCCGGCGGGTGTTGCAGAAGCTACTAGATGCTCAACTTTATGTGAAAGCATCTAAATGCGAGTTCCACCGTACACAGTTGGATTACCTCGGGTATCGCATTTCAAAGGACGGTGTGGAGATGGACCCCAAAAAAGTGGCTACCGTTCTGGAATGGCAAGCACCCACAACCCGACGCCAGTTGCAAAGCTTCCTCGGCTTCGCTAATTTTTATCGCAGTTTTATACCCACGTTTGCACACATCGCTCTACCACTAACAAACTTGCTGCGCACCAAAGGGGAGGCACCACCACGTCCCGGGCGGCGCCTGCACTGGACGCTCGAGTGCCAGGAGGCATTCGAAACTTTAAAACGGCAATTTGCTAAGGCGCCCGTGCTACAGCATCCGGACCAAACAAAGCCATTTGTCGTACAGGTGGATGCAAGCGACGTGGCCGTGGGAGCTGTTTTGTTGCAAACGGATGCCCAGGGCCACCTCAGGCCATGTGCTTACACGTCAAAAAAGTTCAACCCCACAGAGAGGGGTTGGGCCATTTGGGAAAAGGAGGCCTTTGCTGTTCGCTGGGCCCTGCTCACGTGGCGACATTTACTAGAGGGGGCACAGATCCCGTTTGAGGTATGGACCGACCATCGGAATCTAATAGCGTTGCAGACACCCCGCCGCCTGTCCCCCAAACAGGTGCGGTGGGCTCAGTATTTTCAACGGTTCCGCTTTACTCTGAAGCACGTACCAGGGGGAAGGAACTTCCTAGCGGATGCTTTGTCACGCATGCCACAATTCCAAAGTCAGAGAGACGAGGTGGTTCAAGCTATGGTGCCAGGAGGACAGCCCGACCCACAGACAACAGCTCTCATGGCACACAACACAAACGAGTGGAGGACTCGACTACAAAGGGAGGAGACAACAGATGACTGGTTACAAAACAACCAACACGTCCTTACCAAAAGAGATGGTCTCTTTTGGAAGGGGGACCGAATATACGTCCCTTTGGGGGCTCGGACGAGCGTATTACACCGATGCCATGACTGCAGGGCTGCGGGACACTTTGGTTTCCTGAAGACATACCATCTGGTCCGACGGCAGTTCTGGTGGCCGCATATGCGACAGGACGTGGAAGAATATACTCGAGGCTGTTCCGTCTGCGCGAAAACGAAAGCGCAACCTGGCAAACCGCTCGGCCTCTTACACCCAGTCGCTACACCTACCCAGCCATGGGAAGACATAGGAATGGACTTTATCGTAGACTTACCAGAAAGCAATGGGAATACCGTGATCTGGACTATCGTTGATTTGTTCTCGAAGCAAGCCCATTTCATTCCCTGTCATGGCCTACCATCAGCTCGACGCCTGACGAAACTATTCATCCAACACATCTATAGGTTACATGGTGTACCCCGTCGTATTATTTCTGATAGGGGGGTACAATTCACGGCCCGATTCTGGCGCAACTTTATACGGGCTATAGGGTCATCTCAAGGACTTAGCTCTGCTTACCATCCCAGCACGAACGGAGCAGCAGAGCGGGCAAATGCGATGATAGAGCGTTATCTCCGCTGTTACGTGTCCTATCAACAACACGATTGGGCAACGTTATTACCCTTCGCTGAAGTGGCCTATAATAACACGGTTCACAGTAGCACTGGGTTCACCCCCTTTCAGATAACAACAGGGCGGGATTTTGTAGCCATCCCAGAGCTAGACCAGGCATCAGGGACGGCGGTGATGCCAGCGGAATGGGCAGAAAAGCTCACAGCCGTATGGCCACAAGTGAGAGACGCACTAGAGAGGACGGCAAAGGACTATAAAACACAAGCTGACAAAAAGAGGATGGCCCCTTGCCGTCCATTACAGATAGGGGATATGGTATATCTATCAACCAAGTACCTTAAATTGAAAGTACCATGTCGTAAATTAGGGCCTAAATACCTAGGGCCCTTCCCGATTACTAAGCTCATAAATCCCGTAACAGTAGCGCTCAAGCTGCCACCATTACTGGGAAAAATCCACCCCGTATTTCATATAAGTCTCCTGAAGCTCGTTCCCCCTGGCCCAGACCCGCATACCCGTCCTGGCCCAACCACAGGGGACCATTATGAAGTGGAGGAAATCTTAGACTCCAAAATGAAAGGGGGTAAAGTGTGGTACTTGATTCGGTGGAAGGGATATCCCCATGAGGAGGCATCCTGGGTGTCCGCCCCAAACGTAAACGCTAAACGATTAGTCAAACAATTTCATAAGACGCATCCCCAAAAGCCACGATAGGCTACTAATCTTGTGATTTTCCCTTACAGAAGGACTCGTGGTGAAGGAGGAGCCGCCTGTCAAGCCAAGCAACAGGCTCGACAACATTACCTGCACGGGGGGGTGTGTGCACTGGTGATGGGAGCACTCAGGAATAGGTGGACGTGTGCGGGGTGGGGAAGGCGGGGCAACAGTATTAGGGCTTCAACACACCAACTGTATTCGCTGACACCCTCACTGCAGAGACGCCGGCATGAGGAGAGGCTGGGAAAACGCTGAGACGCCGAGACCAGCATCCGGAAAGAGGAGGGAGGGTGTGGCTTTAAATACAGGGCGGGGCGGCACAGTAACAAGCTCTTTGCTATAAAACAGCTGCATGCCTACAGAATGTAGCGCTAATTTCAAATCGTTTAACGAGTGCAGTACGTTCCTGGAGCCAGCCGGACAATAAACCAGCATAGCACCGACCTGTACGCGTGTGTTTCTTGGTGTTGCCGTGCTTAGCCTAGGACGGCTGAGACCATTCTTCTTTTGCCCTCAATCTTTCCCAGCATTAGGCTCTTCTCCAGTAAGTGCTTCCTTCTTATTAGGTGGCCAAAGTATTTGAGTTTCATCATCAGGATTTGGCCTTCTAAAGAGCAGTCAGGGTTGATCTCCTCTAGGACTGAACGGTTTGATCATCTTGCAGTCCAAGGGACACTCAGAAGTCTTCTCCAGCAACAGAGTTCAAGTGCATATATATATAAAGTTGTACATATATTCGTATTTTTCATAATCCACCTTGATCATGGATAAAATTCTCAGCCCCATTTATTGGCCCCATTCCTCCGACTACTAGAATCCCAAGAGCACTAGAACAGCGGCTTTTAAAATCCTAAGAGTTCTAGAATCCCTATTCATGCCCTAGTGACTTCCGTCTTGAGCATTGCAATGCACTCTACATGGGGCTGCCCTTGAAGAGCATCTGGAAGCTTCAGTTGGTGCAAAATGCAGTGGCCTGCATGGTTTTGTGCAGACCCCAGTGTGCAAATGGATCACCTCTCCTGCGGGAGCTGCATGGGTTGCCAATTTGCTTCCGGATGCAATTCAAGCTTGTCACCTTTAAAGCCCTTCATGGCTTGGGACGAGGTAAGGGACCACCTCTTGCCGATCTGAGGGACCGCCTCTTGCCGATCATATCTACCTGACCCACCAGAGTAGGGAGGCAGGGAATGTTGCAGGTCCCATCCCCTAGGGAGATACACCTGGAAGAAGGGCCTTCTCCATGGTGGCCTCCTCTCTCTGGAATATCATTCTCCCAGAGATTAGAATGGCCCCCACTCTAACACTCTTCTGGAAGGCGCTGAAGACCTGGTTCTGCCAGCGGGCCTGGGGAATCCAGAGCGGGATGGAGCAGATTAAATGGCTCATGTGTTGTGTTCTTGCTGGGGTGGGGATTATTTTATTTTATTATTTTATTAATTTATTATATGATTCTCTCTTTTATTAGTTTTATTAGGTTTTTTATATGAGGTTTTTATATTCTTGTAAGCCGCCTTGAGTCGCCATGTGCAAATAGGCGGCAATATAAAATACTACTACTACTACTACTACTACTACTACTACTACTACTACTACAAAAAACCACCTTACTCGGAACAGCTTGCATCCTCAGACGATACCTTAACAGTTCCTAGGTCCTTGTTTAGGACTTGAGCTGCTGAGCTATTAACCAGCCTCAAAGGCTGTGAATCTCACTACAGATTAAAGAAGAAGGAGGAGGAGGAGGAGGAGGAGGAGGAGGAGGAGGAGGAGGAGGAGGAGGAGGAGGAGGAGGAGGAAGAAGAAGAAGAAGAAGAAGAAGAAGAAGAAGAAGAAGAAGAAGAAGAAGAAGAAGAAGAAGAAGAAGAAGAAGAAGAAGAAGAAGAAGAACTCGTGTGTTGTCCTGATTGTAATTGGAGCCCTTGGAGCAATATCCAAAGAGCTACCCCACTATTTAGAAATTCTAAATTTACTGGACTTGAATATTTTGACTCTACAAAAAACCACCTTACTCAGAACAGCTTACATCCTCCGATGATACCTTAACAGTTCCTAGGTCCTTGGTTAGGACTCGAGCTGCTGAGCTATTAACCAGCCTCAAAGGCTGTGAATTTCACTACAGATTAACCACTAATCATAATAATAATAATAGGAAAAAATCATGAAATCTCGCAACCTGGCCATCAAAACTACACAGCTATGGATGAAACATGTAACAGTGATACTCATTGTCATTGGGACACTTGGTACCATGTCCAGGAATTTTATAAGATACATCCAGAAATTGCAGCTTCCTGCAATAACACCAGCGGAACTGCTAAAAACTGCGCTACTTGGAACATCGTACATCTTAATAAGGTACTTGGTTGATACCTAGGATGCTGACAGCAACCCGTATCAAACATTAGCACCAGTCAATGGTATTTGTGATGCATTTTTGAATGTTCAGTTGACTGAGTTTCATGTTTAATGAATAAAGTAAGTAGTAATAATAATTATTTATTTATTTATTTATTTATTTATTATTTCAATTTATAAACCGCCCTTCTCCTTGCGGACTCAGGGCGGTGAACAGCCAGAATAAAACATGGTATACAAAAGTTAAAAACAATTAAAAATTATTAAATATTATTCGGCCGAGAATTAAAACAACCCAATTTAAAATCAATGTCAAATTTAAAAACGGAGGATGGGATCAAGCTAGCCCAGCTAGATGGAACAAATGGGTTTTAAGGCCCCGACGAAAGGTTCGGAGATCTGGAATCCTGCGTATCTTGGGGGGTAGGTCATTCCAGAGGGCGGGCGCTGCCACAGAGAAGGCTCTCCCCCTGGGGGTCGCCAGCCAACACTGTCTGGCCGACGGCACCCGGAGGAGGCCCTCTCTGTGAGAGCGTACTGGCCGGTGGGAGGCTATTGGCGGCAGAAGGCAGTCCCGCAAGTACCCAGGTCCTAAGCCATGGAGCGCTTTAAAGGTGGTCACCAACACTTTGAAGCGCACCCGGAAGACCACCGGGAGCCAGTGCAGCTCGCGCAGGAGAGGTGTCACGTGGGAGCGCCACGTCGCTCCCATAATTCCCCGCGCGGCCGCATTCTGGACCAGTTGGAGCCTCCGGGTGCACCCCAAGGGGAGCCCCATGTAGAGAGCGTTGCAATAGTCCAGGCGGGAAGTCACGAGAGCATGGGTGACTGTGCGTAGGGAGTCCCGATCTAGAAAGGGACGCAACTGGCGTATCAGGCGAACCTGATAAAAAGCCCCCCTGGCCACGGCCGTCATGTGTTCTCCTAAAGACAGCCGTGCGTCCAGGAGGACGCCCAAGTTGCGAGCCCTCTCCGTGGGGGCCAATGTCTCGCCCCCAATAGTCAGCGATGGCGTCAGCTGGCTATATCGGGATGCCGGCAGCCACAGCCACTCAGTCTTGGAGGGGTTTAGTCGGAGCCTGTTTCTCCCCATCCAGACCCGCACAGCTTCCAGATACCGGGACATCACTTCAACGGCATCGTTGGGGTGGCCTGGGGTGGAGATGTACAGCTGGATGTCGTCAGCGTACTGATGGAATTCCACCCCAAAGCCACGGATGATCTCACCCAGCGGCTTTACATAAATGTTGAACAGAAGGGGCGAGAGGACCGACCCCTGCGGCACCCCACAAACAAGGCGCCTCGGAGTCGACCGCTGCCCCCCTGTCAACACAGATTGCGACCGGTCAGAGAGATAGGAGGAGAACCACCGTAGAACGGTGCCCCCCACCCCCAACCCCTCCAACCGGCGCAACATGATACCATGGTCGATGGTATCAAAAGCTGCTGAGAGATCTAATAGGACCAGGATAGAGGAACAACCCCTATCCCGTGCCCTCCAGACATCATCCACCAATGCGACCAGTGCCGTTTCCGTGCTGTGCCCAGGCTGGAAGCCGGAGTGGAGCGGATCTAGATAGACAGCTTCATCCAGGAACCGGGGAAGCTGCCGTGCAACCACACTCTCAACAACCTTCGCAACAAAGCAAAGGTTGGAGACTGGACGGTAATTAGCCAAAACAGCCGGGTCCAGAGAGGGCTTTTTGAGGAGGGGTCTCACCACCGCTTCTTTCAAAGCGGCCGGCAGAACACCCTCACTCAAAGAAGCGTTAACAATCTTCTGGAGCCAGCCTCGTGTAACCTCCCGGGAGGCCAGCACCAACCAGGAGGGACACAGGTCCAATAAACATGTGGTCGCATTCAGCCGTCCCAGGATCCTGTCCATGTCCTCGGGAGCCACAGAGTCGAACTCCTCCCAAACCACACCCCCAAGACCTGCCTCGATTATCCTGTCCGGATCTACCCAGTCAGAGGCCAGACCTTCCCGGATCTGAGCGATTTTGTCATGCAGATACTGGACAAAGTCCTCAGCTCGACCCTATGTTTTCTGAGGTTTTCGCGGGTGTTTGTATGTAGGTCTTTGGTTATTTGGGTCTTCTCCCGCGTAGAATTGGAAGTATCTTGGCGACGTTTCGACGAAGTCTCATTCGTCATCTTCAGGCTGGTGTTTTCGGCTTCGTGCTTCCAGGAGATACTTCCAATTCTACGCAGGAGAAGACCCGAATAACCAAAGACCTATCTATCTATCTATCTATCTATCTATCTATCTATCTATCTATCTATCTATCTATCATCTATCTATCTATCTATCTAATATAAAAATATGAAAAATATAAAATATATTCAAGAAAATCATTAATTAATTAGTTAATAATTCTGACCTTCCTATACTCTGTTCTTCTTCTATTTCTTTTTTTCTTTAAAAAAAAAATCTCAATACTGAATTTCTCTGGCAGACAAAAGGTGAGATGCGGCATTGGGGCCTTATGCTTCCTTTTAATTTGTCCTTTTCAGTTCTGATATTCTGTTTATGTTTTCCAGACATGGTTAATGGCTTTGAGTGCTCGGCTGGAGCTGAAAGGTGAGGCACAAATTGAAGAAGAAGAATAACGAGAGAGAGAGAGAGAGAGAGAGAGAGAGAGAGAGAGAGAGAGAGAGAGAGAGAGAATAAATGGTGCATCCGAGACAACACACTGTGCTTCTCAAGAATGGAGCTGTGGCAGTCACCCAATGGTCATAAGGCCTAACCCGAGGAATGCTATTAGCTTGTTTATTTTCAAACTTTATTCAAAGGGACTCTAGAAGGGTTGGTCACCCTCTTTGAAAAGGGCTCACTATTGTTCTCTCACTCAGGAAAGCAAAGAAGTCAGAGATACCACTGTTTATTCTTGTCATCACCGTTAAAATAAGGCATGCTATATGATGTGCAATTTAAAATATAAAATACAAGTTTATAATATGTTTAATTAAACAGATCTCACCTAGAAACCACGAACATTAATTGCATTTTGTCACACGATCATGATGTCCTCAAGTATACACTGACTGGGACACAAAGCACAGGTATATATATATGTATAGTTGTTTGCACATCACTAGAATAGAATAGAATAGAATAGAATAGAATAGAATAGAATGGAATGGAATGGAATGGAATGGAATGGAATGGAATGGGATGGGATGGGATGGGATGGGATGGGATGGGATGGGATGGGATGGGGTGGGGTGGGGTGGGGTGGGGTGGGGTGGGGTGGGGTGGGGTGGGGTGGGGTGAAATGGAATGGAATGGAATGGAATAAGGAATAAATAAGGAATAAGGAATAAAACGAATAGGGTAGAGTAGAGTGGAATGGAATGGAATGGAATAAGGAATAAATAAGGAATAAGGAATAAAAAGAATAGAGTAGAGTAGAGTGGAATGGAATAAGGAATAAGGAATAAGGAATAAGGAATAAGGAATAAGGAATAAGGAATAAGGAATAAGGAATAAGGAATAAGGAATAAGGAATAAGGAATAAGGAATAGAACAGCACAGCACAGCACAGCACAGCACAGCATAGCATAGCATAGCATAACATAGCATAGAATAGAAATCTTTATTGGCCAAGTGATTGGACACAAGGAATTTGTCTTTGGTGCATACACTCTCAGTGTATATAAAAGGAAAAAAAGAAAAGAATACATTCATCAAGAATCAAAGATACAACACTTAGTAATAGTCATAGGTTACTGATAAGCAATCAAATCATACTAGGAAACGAACAGAACAATATAAATTGTAAAAATACAAGCAACATGGTTATAGTCATAAGTGGGAGGAGATAGATACAGTGTTTTCTCGAAAATAAGACAGGATCTTATTTTCTTTTGACCCCCTCCCCCACAAATAAGGGCTTGGTCTTATTATTGGAGGGTCTTATTATTTTGGGGGTTCAGGAGGCGGTGAGCATGGGACTGGATGTCCTGTCGCTGCCGTCATCTCCCGTCCCTGTTCTTCATGCCAGCCAAGAGGCCCAACATGTCCCACCCCATCCCAATGGCATCAGCTGATTCCCTTCTCCACTGTCCCTTTATCGAGAGGGGTGGCAGGTGGGGCAGGCAAGAAGCAAGACGCATGGAGCGAGATGTGGTTCCCCTTGCTGTCTCTTCTACTCCCCACTCACCAGGCATGGCAGGGCTCCTGCCCCTTGCTTAGCCACCTGCCCCCTTTAGGGATTCAATTTGGGGGTGGCAGGTGGGGTGGGCAAGAAGTGGGACACAGGTCTTATCTTTCAAGCTCCGTCACTTTCCTAGCTGTTGTGTCCAGGGAAACACACTGTAAAAGAAAACCTTCTCGCAAGTTCAATCAAACTTCTTGAACTCGCGAGATTGTATAAATCCTTCCGTTCCTCACCATCCAGTCAGAGCTGAAGAAACTTCTTGAACGAGAAGCAAAACATCTTTAAAGAAAAACCACAAAGTCTTGTTGCCCTTTGAAAAAGCACTTTTGGGACATGTTAGCTGTGAGTGTCTGTTGGGTTTGACGATGAACGAGCTTCATGGCTACATGGAAATTTGAACCCAGGTTCTCTTAATTCTAATCCACTTTGAACAGTTGCATCACAAATGGTGAATAAACCAAGTGCCTTTTCCTCTCCACCTTCTATTTCTTTCTTTCTTTCTTTCTTTCTTTCTTTCTTTCTTTCTTTCTTTCTTTCTTTTTTTCTTTCTTTCTTTCTTTCTTTCTTTCTTTCTATGCCACCCTTCTCCCAAAGGACTCAGGGCGGCGAACACAAGTTAAGAAACATGTACAATAAAATCGCACTTTAAATCAAATAACTAATTAATCATAAATAATAAACCCAGAATCAGAGTCAGCCTATTTGCTTGAACAGCCAAGTCTTCAGCTCCCGATGAAAGGAGCGGAGATCAGGAGCCATCTGGAGCTCGGTAGGTAATTCATTCCAGAGGGTGGGAGCACCCACAGAGAATGCCCTACCCCTGGGCACCGCTAGATGACATTGGCTCGCCGTCGGGACCCTGAGGAGAGCGGCCCTATGTGAGAGAACAGGACGGTGGGAAGCAGGCAGGAGAAGGTCCCGTAAATATCCTGGACCTAAATCATGTAGGGCCTTATAGGTGAGAACTAGTACCTTGAAGCGGATCTGGAGAACCACTGGTAACCAGTGCAGCTGACGCAGAAGGGGTGTTATATGGGAGTAACGAGGGGCTCCTGTAACAACCCGTGCGGTTGCATTCTGGATCAGCTGGAGTCTCCGGGTGCATCTCAGGGGCAGGCCCATGTAGAGGGAATTGCAGTAATCCAAGCGGGAAGTAAGCAGGGCATGAGTGACTGTGCGAAGGTCATCTCGGTCCAGGAAAGGGTGCAACTGGCTCACCAGGCGAAGTTGTGAGAAGTCCCCCCCTGGTCATTCTAACCCTAATGATCCTTAGTTGCCAAGCTATATGTGGGGGGGAAAATAATACATTTTCTCAAGATGAAAGGAAATCAAGTTAGAAAAAATTACACATTTCCTTTGTGCAAATTCTCTGTGGTTTATGTACAGTGTATGGGTAGTATCTGAAAGGTACAGTACATGAAATTGCAGTGGCTGCTGAAAAGTTAATGACGATAATTGTAGGAATAAAGCGAATTGTGGCAAAACACTTCAGTTGCAGGAAACTCTGAACAGAAATTCAATTAATTGTCCCATTTATGTATGTGTGTAAATGTGTTGGAGGTGGTGGTGGTTTGAAGATACTTTATTCCTCTGTTTCAAAAGAGTTAAAAAATCAAGAAAGCAAAAGAATAAGAGATGCTGGTGTTTTTGTTAAACGTTAGCAGGAGAGTGCTCAAGTCAAAGTACCAAAGCCTACAAAAGCACTTCATTATTCAAAAGATGCATTCATCCAACAATACAGAAAAACAGATTTGCTGATTTATGATGCTTCGGAGAGGGAGATGGACAAAATAAGTGACTGAACAGAGACCGGGGAATAGGGAAAATAATGTTTTTGTAACTGCAATTTGCGTGATCAGGAAGTATGCAGTCAAAAATACTATCACATGGGAAGGAGGGAGGGAGGGAGGGAGGGAGGAAGGCAGGAAGGAAGGAAGGAAGGAAGGAAGGAAGGAAGGAAGGAAGGAAGGAAGGAAGGAAGGAAGGAAGGAAAATGGATGGAGGGATGGAGGAAAGGAAGGAAAATGGATGCAGGGATGAAGGAAGGAAGGAAGGTGGAGGGACGGAGGCAGAAAGGGAAGGCAGGCAGGCAGGCAGGAAGGAAAATGGATGGAGGGATAAAGGAAGGAAGGTGGAGGGAGGGAGGCAGAAAGGGAAGGCAGGCAGGCAGGAAGAAAGATGGAGGAGGGAGGGAGGGAGGGAGGGAGGGAGGGAGGGAGGAAGGAAGGAAGGAAGGAAGGAAGGAAGGAAGGAAGAGAGGGAGGAGAATATATATACTTCCTTCCCCATCATATCTCTTTCTCTGAAAAGGCATTGTCTCAATGTAATAATTTCAATCCCAAAGAGAGACCGAAGTACCTTCGTAGCTTTGTTTCCCCGGCCGTGACATCTAAAATATGTTTTATCCTCCCAGAGACTTTGGTAGGCCTCACCCTAGCATGGCATTGGAGCCAGATGAAAATTGATCACAGCCCACAGAAACGGTTAGCAAAGAGAGCTATCATGTGGAGTCTTTCTCGGTTGCGGTTAATGCAGGCGAGGAAAGTGGTAAAGCAGGGTGGCATCTGGTCGCTGTCCATGGTCCTGGAATATATTTCATTTAGATGATGAATGGGCAGCTTCTCTGATGCTTCAGCCTGAGTAGAAAATTCATCTTCCAGCCATTACTGTTTACTCACTAGGCATCTGGGGAGAAGGTCAGAACAAAGTCATTGTCTTCCTCTCTTTCAGAAAGGAATTCTCCCATTTCTTCTGGGTTTTGCCTTCTCCTGACAGTAGAAAGAAAGAAAGAAAGAAAGAAAGAAAGAAAGAAAGAAAGAAAGAAAGAAAGAAAGAAAGAAAGAAAGAAAGAGGAGAGGGAGAGAGGGAGGAAGGGAGGGAGGGAGGAAGGTGGGAAGGAAGGAAGGAAGGAAGGAAGGAAGGAAGGAAGGAAGGAAGGAAGGAAGGAGGGAAGTTCCTTTATTTGCTTATCCTTCATGTTCTATTTTAAATTATTTTCATACATTTGGATACATTAAAAGAGTGTATTAAAAAGATGAATCTAGGAAAAACATGGGCTTATATGTTCCAAATGCTGTTTTCTTTTCCCTTGTGTATGACTCAGTTTATAAGTAGAGAAGCTTTTGATAAAGATGGTTTTAAAAAAACAAACTGTTGTAAAACCCTTCAAGGTTTGAATTCCAAACCCTCCATTTCATTCTTCCCAATTCCGTAAATATCCTGTTGCCGTTGAGCACACTTTTATTATTGTTATTGTTGTTATTCCAAAGGGTGAGATGTGACAGACCTGTTCTCTTGGAAAATGTAACATCAGCTCTCAGAGATATTCAGGAATAGTTACATGCAGAGAAAAATGTACTTTGTTCTCTGTTTTGTTTTTTATATTGCAGTCCCTCTTTTTCCTTTGTTATGAATGTATTTAATAAATATAAGGGTTTCAGTCATTATTGTTACTTACCTCACCTGAAGGTCATTTAACTTAACCAATACACATTTATCTATATATTTTATTTATTTATTGGGTTAAATTTATTTGCCACTAATCTCATTGTGCTGGCTCATATTTCACATATTTGAAAACTGTATGTTATAATGGTATTGGTTATAATGATATTGGGGCAGTGGTGGGATTCAAATTTTTTACTACCGGTTCTATGGGCATGGCTTGGTGGGCGTGGCTTTGTGGGCATGGCAGGAGAAGAATAACTGTAAAATCTCCCTTCCCACCACACTCCAGGGGAAGGTTACTGCAAAATCCCCATTTCCTCCCAATCAGCTGGCACTCGGGAAGCAGAAAGTAGATGGGGGTGGGGCTAGTCAGAGGGGGTATTTACCGGTTCTCTGAACTACTCAAAATTTCCACTACCAGTTCTCCAGAACTGGTCAGAACTGCTGAATACCATCTCTGTATTGGTGCCTCTCTTTTATACAGAGATAGGGTTCAACCATGTTAAGCTGATTTGTTCTCTTCCATTGGTGTTTCCTTTGTATTTTGGTTTATTTTTCAGGTGGCTGAATGAGCTTGTTGTGCCAATCCTATCTGTAATAATATTTTATTTTTTTTCACTGAGTTTATGAGGTCTTTTTTTTTTTAAATTCATGGCTACCCATCTTCTATGAAGTAACCTACTCGTATATTAAGATGTTTTTTCTAAGAGAGATGGAGTTAGCAATAGCACTTAGACTTGAATACCGCTCCTCAGTGCTTTACAGCCCTCTCTAAGCAGTTTACAGAGTCGGCATATCGCCCCCAACAATCTGGGTCCTCATTTTACCCACCTCAGAAGGATGGAAGGCTGAGTCAACCTTGAGCCTAGTGAGATTCGAACTGCCAGATTGCAGGCAG
Organism: Masticophis lateralis; assembly: GCA_030761175.1. Taxonomy (NCBI): domain Eukaryota; kingdom Metazoa; phylum Chordata; class Lepidosauria; order Squamata; family Colubridae; genus Masticophis; species Masticophis lateralis. The sequence continues at coordinate 118,968,763 of JAUDYJ010000004.1, read as the reverse complement.
CTGGCAGGCAGCAGAAGTATCCTGCAGTACTTCACTCTAACCACTGCGCCACCACAGTATATATGATGATGGGAAAGCACAGACTAACCAAGAATAATATTAATACTTTTATTATTATTATTTTATTATGTGTGCTATTTCCTTAAATTTATAAGAGAGTTTTCATGTTCTTATCTCAAGCACAGATGTACTGTTACATCATTTGATTGGTTTTTTTGTTCCATGTGAATTCTGTATGAGGGAAAAAAAACCTTATCATTGTTTTCTTAAAACCAACTTGCAGCTTTTAATATTGATATTTTATGTTTAATTTTCTTTCAGTTTGTTTCCTTTAAAACAGAATATAATTTAATGCATGATTGGGTCTATGATTTTTAAGTCAAAATGTCATAATGGCAAAACTGAAGGATTTGAGCCGTGTATCAGCCCAGGACATCGTTATTAATGTCAGCTGGCTTTAAAAAATGTGAACTTAGAAAAAATGTATAGCCCTTTGCCTTTAAATCATAGTAAACAAATGTTCAGCCGTTTAATAAACATGTTTTCCTTGGGATGTCTTATTGCGAAAGGAAAAATATATATATATGTCACTTGAGGTCATACTTCCCACTAATAACTAGCGAGTTTCATTTATTGAATTATGAATTATTATCCTGCAATATCTCACAAATAAGGCAATTAGAATTTCAAGGAAGCTAAAATTCATGCAAATCTCTCACTCGGTCCCCTCCCCTAACCCTCTGCTCAGGCTAGCTATAAATTTGGGCTACTCTTAGATTAAATGCATGAAGCCGTTAATTCAGTGCCCTCTTATGAAGTCAGGGAAGGTAAAAAAAAAAAAAAAGGCACCAAGCGGTTTGCTTAAATCAATATTTTAGAGTTAGCGCCGAATGTGAAATTCATGCATTTCCCTTCATATAAATCCACTGGTGAGTTTGATTCTCTGTATATGCAAATGTGAGAAAGCAAGAGGATGAAGGGGTGAATGGAAAACCTTCAGCTGGATCTTAATGTCTGAAACATGTTTGCTAAACCCAGCTAATTGGCGCTGCTTTGGGTTTTGAAAGAATTCCATGGAGATTAACTCCTTTAAACCTCGTCATTACGAATTCTACGCAGTTATCAAAACATGCCTATCACCCATCAGTGGCCCATGATGCCTAGTTTTGCTCTAGTTAAATTAATTCTTGACATTCTCGGGGAAAACTTGACTACCATGCAAAACTCATTTGAAATTGCTTTCCTTCGGCCCTCTCCCTGAATTGGCCACACTCGGAAAATATGAATAAGCAGCAACTATAGCTTTAAGCATTCCGTGGTAATAGAGAGGCATATATTCCAAATCATATATCGTAAATTCCATATCAGGTATTATAATTTGGCTATCCTCATTGTCAGGGAAACTCGAGGCTCTTTTTTTAATAAGAGCAATTTGAAACTCATGTGGAAGAACATACATAAATATACATAGTCAGGTCTAAAATAAGATTTGCTCGGTGTATAACAAGATTGTGCTAGTCTTTCAATGAGGAACTTCATTCATGAATGGAATCACTATCTGGATCTGTGATGTTCTTCTGACCTCGGCTTCCCCAGCAGCATGAAGCCAAGTCCTCATCCGATAAATCCCTATTAATTAATTTACAGTGAATTCCTCTTCAGCAAAGTCTTTCCTCTCCCACAATCTTTCAAGATAGTTCACAATTACTCACCTTTATCAAGCCTGGAGAGTAGCCAAGCCGATATCTTTCAGATACTGCAATACTTGACAAGAATGCAGGAATGAACTAATTGTCTTCTGCAAACACCCCTCCCCTTTCACTCCATTTTATTCCCTATGGGAGTGGCCATTCATCGTCCACCTGTGGCCTTACTCCCAAGTCGACCCTTGTTCCTTAGCTGGTCCCTTCATCTGGCAACTCCATGCAAGCACACACTACCAACCGGCTCCAGCTGTTCATCTGCCTCACTGATGTCTGACTCTGAAGGCAGCTGATTCCTGTCATACGGCCCTGTCCCAGTGGTGAAATCCAAATTTTTTTGCTACTGGTTCTGTGAGTGTGGCTTGCTGGGTGTGGCTTGGTGGGCATGGCAGGGGAAGAATACCACAAAATCTCCATTCCCACACCACTCCAGGGGAAGGATACCACAAAATCTCCATTCCCTCCCCACTCCTAGGAGAAGGATATTTCAAAATCTCCATTCCCACCCCACTCTGGGGCCAGCCAGAGGTGGTATTTGCCGGTTCTCCAAACTACTCAAAATTTCCGCTACTGATTCTCCAGAACCTGCTGGATTTCACCCCTGCCCTGTCCCCATCTCTGCCTCCAACATAGAGCACTTGTCAAAGCCTTCCCCAGACTCCAGGACTGGCCCATGTTCCACCCCAATCCCCTCACTGTCCAAATCTGCTTCCAGCTCTGCTGGCCACTGTCGGGTCACAACAGATATGAACAAACCACTGTAGGCCTTTTCAGGATTCAGGTGCCCAGTTGGAGATCATATGAACACATATGTATTGTCAGAAGATTGGGATAATTGCAAAGCGAGTAACACCATTCAAATACCATGAGACAGTTTTTATCTCATGATACCATGACAATGTTTTTAAGAATATGTTTGCCATTGTCTCCTTTCAAGGGCTGAGAGAAAGTGACTGGCCCAACATCACCCAGCTGGATTCATGTCCAAGCTTGGGACTAGAACTCACAAATTTTTATTTTCTCACCTGATGCCTTCACCACTACACCAAATTATCTCTAACTGCACCACTTTGGCTAACTCAGACAATAAGGTCTAACATATCTATCATCCTCGTCCACTTAAAATGAACGAAGGAGAAAATTGCTTAGGTGCCCATCTTAAAAATTCCATCTTTAAGATATTCTGTATCTTTGTTCCTAAATTCATATCATAGATAATTAAGATGGGGAACTGATTTGCAGTAATACAGTATAGTTTTATGATTCCTGAAATAATGGAATGGGTACAATTTAGAGTACATGTAATTTATTTAAGTGTTCCTGCTACGTTTGCTAATAGCAAGTAAACTAGCTATCAGCCAGTCAAATGAGCAAACAAGTCAAAATTCTATCTCACACACCGTTTAGGCTTGAATGACATTATAAAGTCATTAATGTCTATGTGACACTCTTGTCAGGAGAGTAATAGGAATAAAAATGAGCAAACACTACGAGCAGATGGCATTCACCTACAGGGTATAGAGGAATGTCTTTATGAAATTGTTCAGCTAAGCTGAAAAATCTTGATATGCTGTAATGGGTTGGAAGGGATAAATCACTCAGCAACCTAGTATGGCCTTCCTTCTCCAGCCCATTCCATTGTTGACTCTGGCAACCAGCAAGGATTTCCATTAATGAAAACAAGCAGTCACAGTTCACTGCCATACAGAGGTATCCAATGTTATTTTAGCGGCTACAGAACGCTTTTTTTTTTCAAAACTGGCGCTTGATAGGTTGGGCTAAAGTCATCAAGTTTTCAGAAATCAAACGGTACCACCTGAATTAAGTGCATCTCCATAACTGAGCCATCTGTTGCAATCTAGGCAAAAAGAACAGATGCAATGGTTCTGGGTTTTATTTTGTCTTGGCACTTGGCATGTGATTGTTGCTGTCTGTCAACACAATCTTTACGGAAGATTCTTCGCATGTGAAAGTTTCCAAGTCTAAGCTTTTGACTTCAACAAGCAGGACAGGTTTTCGGAACAGAAAAACACTGAGCGAGGTGGCCCTTGGGGTATAAATTAGTTCTGCAATCCAGAGCAAAGCATGTGTGATGCCAGAAACCAAGGCTATATTTTTATTCTCCATTGTACTCATCTCAATGTATAGAACTGATCTGAAAATAAATCACTTAGGTTTCTTCTTCTTCTCCTTCTCCTTCTCCTTCTCCTTCTCCTTCTCCTTCTCCTTCTCCTTCTCCTTCTCCTTCTCCTTCTCCTTCTTCTTCTTCGCTACCTCTCCCTCTCTCCTTCCCTCCCTCCCTCTCTCCCTGTGATAGCAGGCCTCCAGCTTTTTCTCATTCCTTTCTCCTTCTTCTCCTTCTCCTCCTTCTCCTCCTTCTCCTTCTCCTTCTCCTTCTCCTTCTCCTCCTTCTCCTTCTCTTTCTCCTTTTCCTTCTCCTCCTTCTCCTCCTTCTCCTTCTCCTCCTTCTCCTCCTCCTCCTCCTCCTCCTCCTCCTCCTCCTCTCCTGATTGATAGTCATGTCTCAGATTCTACCTTTTGGCACACTTGCTATGTACTAAGCTGTCACGTTTTGCTATTCAGCATTTCTGGTGAATCATTCTGCAAAATTACCTTTATGCTTTTCTGGAGCAAACTTCAATCACTTTACCACCTGGACTGTCAAGTCAGAAAAGGGCTTACCTTGGCAGAAGACAGGTAGGAAGAAAGTCTAAATTGAAGTTAGCTCAGATTTCTATTTCATTAAAAACAACACACCCCATCCTTTCTCTTCTATGAGCTCGAAATTGCTATACCAATCCAATGCTATTCTAATTTTCAATAAATGCATGCGGTGATGAATAAAAGATTGTGATAACATAATCACACCTTCTTCCCACTGAGATCTATTATTCTCCCCTTACACTTCACTGTCTCATCATGATTTGAACCCCCCCAAAGACTCTTACTTAAATGAACATGAAATACGTTTTTCCTCCCTGTCTTTTAACCAATCTACTAAGGTCTGGGGACAATTGATACCAGCATGTCAGCAATGGCCAAAGCAACAGATCAAGGAAACAGATGGAAATGCATTTGATAGTAGCCTTTAGAGATGGAGCAATTGATTTGGAAGCTGAGGGAAGAGGCAAAATAAATCTCCAGCTACGCTAGTATTATATTAATAAGTAATAGTAGGAGAGGCTTCATTTAGCTCAGCAATAATATCTTCCCCTCTTTGGATTAGCATATATTGTGTAGATCTTCACATTTTCAGGAAGGCTTGATTATTGATGAGGGGGGAAACCAAAGGCTCCTTAGGTAGCTCTAAATCACACAGTGATACTCAGACACTGTTGAAATGAGAATTGTACTTTATAAGGATTTAATAACCTGAACCTTAGCTGGTGCTTTTCATTTCATTCAAAGCCATTTTGTTCCACCTTCGGTTCTGTGGCGATACTAGACAATTCCCAAATTTTACATCACTGCAGGGGGCCTTGTAGTGGCTTCCAATAAGCTTCCAGGTGCAACTGAAATCTGGATTGACCTACAAAGGCTCATATCTAAATAAAGACTCATAGTTTTGGTCGCCACGATGTAAAAAAAAAATATGTGGAGACTCTAGAAAGAGTGCAGAGAAGAGCAACAAAGAAGATTAGGGGACTGGAGGCTAAAACATATGAAGAACGGTTGCAGGAACTGGTTATGTTTAGTTTAATGAAAAGAAGGACTAGGGAAGACATGATAGCAGTGTTCCAATATCTCAGGGGCTGCCACAAAGAAGAGACAGTAAAGCTATTCTCCAAAGCACTTGAAGGCAGAACAAGAAGCAATGGGTGGAAACTAATCAAGAAGAGAAGCAACTTAGAACTAAGGAGAAATTTCCTGACAGTGAGAACAATTAATCAGTGGAACAACTTGCCTCCAGAAGTTGTGAATGCTCCAACTCTGGACGTTTTTAAGAAGATGTTGGATAACCATTTATCTGAAGTGGTGTAGGGTTTCCTGTCTGGGCAGGGGGTTGGACTAGAAGACCTCCAAGGTCCCTTCCAACTCTGTTATTCTATTCTGTTCTGCTCCTATTCTATTCTATTCTATTCTATTCTATTCTATTCTATTCTATTCTATTCTATTCTATTCTATTCTATTCTATTCTATTCTATTCTATTCTATTCAAGAGAAATGGAAGAAAGACTGAAATGGAAAGAGAAAGTAGATGGGAACGATGAATGGGGGAGATGAAAAAGGGAAGTTACAAAAAAGGGTGGTGGGAAATTAAAAAATCATTTTATCTTATACCCTGAAATTTTATTTGCAGGGTATGTTGTTGAAGATGTGAGCATATGGAGGAAGTGGGAAAAAATATACTAGAATGAGGATGTCTTAAGATGATCTAAGAAAGGATTCTTGTCAAAGCAAAATGTGGTTGTATAGATACAAAGTGGATGTTGAAACATGAGATGTTTTCCAGCAGAACTGGATGAGGCGATGGCACTGAAATTGAAAAATAGGGAGAGAGGGGGAAAAAATCAAACCATGACTGACTACGCAATCAAAGTGGATGTGTACTGTAATATTTTCCAGAGTTGCATAGAACATGTCTTGATATCTTGTCTTGATTCTTTTAGGACTTAAAGCCCATCTGGTCACCTAATGACTTCTCTGTCAGGGTTCTGACGGATGCCCTAATTAAATCATGAGCCTCGAGCCAAGCTTCAAAAGAAATCCAGTTGTTTATTAGGAGCTTCATATTGGCACGTTCCAAGTGAAGCCAACTCTGACCCCATGTAATTTACAGCCCAGACTTGATCCTGTTCCCCCCCTTCCCCCAGGGAGTGTCATCAGTCACATTCGCCAATTTTGTGGGTTGTAGAGATCATTCCCCTTCGGCCGCTGTGGATAACCCTGGGAGACAGCCTTGAGAGAGATATGTCTGGAATGTACTTTTGGTTTTTGGCTGCCATGCTGCTTCACCGTTTTCCCATCCTCTTTGCCTATAGCAACTCAAGAGCAGGCCAAGGATGCTTTGCGAATTGACATTCACACTTCCTCCTGACCTAGAAATGAATATCTCAGAACACAAAGAATATGGCCTCATGTGCTTAATAGCAGAAATCTGAGGATGTTCCAATATTTGAGGAGCTGCCACAAAGAAGAGGAGGGTCAACCTATCTTACAAAGCACCTGAAGGTAGATAAGAAGCAGTGGGTGGAAACCAATCAAGGATAGAAGCAACCTGGAATTAGGGAGAAACTTTCTAACAGTGAGGACAAGTAACCAGTGGAACAGTTTGCCTTCAGAAGTTGTGGGTGTTCCATCACTGGAAGCTTTTAATAAGAGACTGAACCAGACATTTGTCTGAAATGTTATAGGGTAACCTGCTTGATCAGGGGTTTGAACCTCCAAGATCCCTTCTAACTCTGTTATTCTCTTATGATCAGTCCTTTTACTTGCAGATACAAAAAAATCAACTAGTTAAAAAAAAACCTAGAAGTCTACCCAATATTGTCAATGTGCACCAGCTAACAAGTGGGTGCTGTATTTTGAATTAAATAACTTCTGGATGGTATTCAGAGGCAGCCCTGTGTCAGCTCCCTGCAGGCATCCAATGTTGGGTATTGGATGTTGAGAACAGCTGCATTAGTGTTTTGATAATGTCTGTTTGACTGTTCTCCGGTGCTTTAGTTCCAATCTACCTTTGGTCCCTGTAACAAAAGAAAGCTATCTTGAATAAAGAGGATCCAATCCCTTTCAGTTCTTTATTTCAAGCATCAGAAACATCTCATTACATCTTGCTCAGTGGTCAAAGGTTTCATCTGCTTTGTGGGAAGTGAAAAACTAAAAACAAAATTATGCCATTTGTCAACTCATTGATGAGTTGATGTCTCTGAATCTCTTAACTGAGCCAGGCATTGGAAACTCTCCATACCTGTGGAGAACATCTATAAAACAATACTATTTGTTGGTCTCTTTCCAGGCACATTGCTAGTTGATGCTCCATAAATAGAATAGAATAGAATAGAATAGAATAGAATAGAATAGAATAGAATAGAATAGAATAGAATAGAATAGAACAGAACAGAACAGAACAGAACAGAACAGAACAGAACAGAACAGAATAGAATAGAATAGAATAGAATAACAGAGTTGGAAGGGACCTTGGAGGTCTTCTAGTCCAACCTCCTGCTCAGGCAGGAAAACCTACACCACTTCAGACAAATGGTTATCCGACATCTTCTTAAAAACTTCCAGTGTTGGAGCATTCACAACTTCTGGAGGCAAGTTGCTCCACTGATTAATTGTTCTAACTGTCAGGAAATTTCTCCTTAGTTCTAAGTTGCTTCTCTCCTTGATTAGTTTCCACACATTTCTTCTTATTCTAACCTCAGGTGCTTTGGAGGATAGCTTGACTCCCTCTTCTTTGTGGCAGCCCTTGAGATATCAGAACACTGCTATCATGTCTCCCCTAGTCCTTCTTTTCATTAAACTTTTTCTCTTTCTTATAAATTTGTAAGGAAAAACCAGAATAACAGAATAATAGTATAGCAGAGTTGGAAGGGAACTTGGAGGTCCTCAAGTCCAACCCACTTCTCAAGCAAGAAACCTATAATAGTTCAAACAAATGGTTGCCCAATCTCTTCTTAAAAGCCTCCAGTGTTGAAGCACCCACGACTTCTGGAGACAAGTAATTCCACTGATTAATTGTTCTAACTATCTCTTTAATTCTAGGTTGCTTCTCTTCTTGATTCTTTTCCGTTCATTGCTTCTTGTCCTGCCTTCAGCTGTTTAAAGAATAGATTGCCCCCCTCTTCTTTGTGGCACCCTCTTAGATATCAGAACCCTGCTATCATGTCACTCCTCATCTTTCTTTTCATTAGAATAGAATAGAATAGAATAGAATAGAATAGAATAGAATAGAATAGAATAGAATAGAATAGAATAGAATAGAATAGAATGTATTGGAATGAAGAATGGAATGGAATGGAATGGAATGGAATGGAATGGAATAGAATAGAATAGAATAGAATAGAATAGAATAGAATAGAATAGAATAGAATAGAATAGAATAGAATAGAATAGAATAGAATGTATTGGAATGAAGAATGGAATGGAATGGAATGGAATGGAATGGAATAGAATAGAATAGAATAGAATAGAATAGAATAGAATAGAATAGAATAGAATAGAATAGAATAGAATAGAATAGAATAGAATAGAATAGAATGTAATGTATTGGAATGAAGAATGGAATGGAATGGAATGGAATAGAATAGAATAGAATAGAATAGAATAGAATAGAATAGAATAGAATAGAATAGAATAGAATAGAATAGAATAGAATAGAATAGAATTTTTTATTGGCCAAGTGTGATTGGACACACAAGGAATTTGTCTTGGTGCATATGCTCTCAGTGTACATAACTTATTGGAACACTGCTATCATGTCTTCCCTAGTCCTTTTCATTAAACTAGACATACCCACCCAGTTCCAGCAACCTTTCTTCATATGTTTTAGTCTCCAGTCCCTTAATCTTCTTTGTTGCTCTTCTCTGCACTCTTTCTAGAGTCTCTTTTCTCGAGACTTTGCTTTGGTGTCTGCATTGGAACTGGCTTCCCTACTACCTAACTTATATCTTTCTTCTTAATCATCTCTCATCCCCCTCCCCCCAATGGTTTAGTTAAACTGTAAAGCTTTGGGGATCTTAAAGCACAATAATTACAGGCTAGCAAATATATTTCAGAATGCTAAGCTTCCTTTCATTCCATCTCACCCAGAAATAGCTTTGAAGCATTTCCTATTGGGGGGAAAATGGATTTGCTTACTCCTTGCTTATCCAAATTCTTTATCGGGAAAGACAGGCTCTCTTATTAAATCACCCAAATTGGAAAGGTTAGTTACTTCTCTAATTCTGTTGCTATTCTTTCACATGACATTGTGGTAGTTTGTTCCCTGAAGTGTCAGGAGGGCTTAGATGCTAATACACATCTGGTTAAATGGAAAACATTGGGTTCCTATCATAAACCTAGCTCGAGGTGTCAAACTCATTGAGGGGCTACATCAGGGTTGTGTTTGACCTCAGGTGGGCATGGCCAGGGTGGGCATGGCCAGCTTGATGTCACTCATGTTGGGGGTGCCTGTGTGGCCCGAGTGCTCTGTCACCAAAAATGGAGCCCTCCCGAGCTCTGTTTTTACTGGCAGAGTTGCAGGAAGCTGTCACAGCCAAAAATGGAACTCCTGAGCTCCATTTTCACTGGCAGAGGCACCGTGGGCCAGTCTTTCACTGTTCCCAGGGTGGTCTCACACCCTATGTGACAGATCCAGCCCACGGGCCTTGAGTTTGATGCCGCTGGCCTAGCTGATAACATTGCATTATGGCCTCCCATGTGCTAGGTAGCTAACACTTTGAAGAGGCTATTCTTTGCTCTAAGCAGCTCAAAACAAGGGTTGATAGTGGGAGAAGCCTGCAGATAGATAAATCCTTTAAAGATCAATGCCAGCATCAAACTAGGCATGTTAGGCAATGTATAGGCAGTGGAGATCTTTCAGTCCATCAGAAATCTTCTCTCTAAGACATTATGTGTAGTACAAGTCCAGCCAAACTACTGACTACCCCAATGGGGTGTGGAGATTTATAACAATTATGAATCAACATTGCACAGACATTCCATTTGCCATCTTCCCAATGTGGACCCTCACCCCCAGGAACACCCCTATTTCTATGACTAATTTTAGTAGCAACAAAGAATAATATTTTTTGAGGGGAACGTATATAAAGAGGATGGATGGATGGATGGATGGATGGATGGATGGATAATGGATGGATAGAAAGAGATAGATAAATAGATAGACAGACAGACAGACAGACAGACAGACAGACAGACAGACAGACAGACAGACAGACAGACAGATAGATAGATAGATAGATAGATAGATAGATAGATAGAGGATGGATGGAGAGAGAGAAAGAGGATGGATGGATGGATGGATGGATGGAGAGATGGATGGATGGAGAGAGAAAGATAAATGGATGGATAGAAAAAGATAGATAGATGATAGATAGAGGATGGATGGATGGAGAGAGAAAGAGAGGATGGATGGATGGATGGATGGATGGATGGATGGATGGATGGATGGATGAATGATACCTGGATACATGGATGGATAGATAGAAAGAGATAGATGATAGATAGAGGATGGATGGAGAGAGAAAAAGAGGATGGATGGATGGATGGATGGATGGATGGATGGATGGATGGATGATACCTGGATACATGGATGGATAGATAGAAAGAGATAGGAGAGAGAGAGAGAGAGAGAGAGAGAGAGAGAGAGGGAGGGAGGGAGGGAGGAGAGAGGGAGGGAGGGAGGATGGAGAGAGAGAGAGAGGATGGATGGACAGATGGACGGACAGATGGATGTACAGACAGACAGACAGATGAGAGAAAGAGAGACATGACAGAATCTAGACAGATAGATTAAACATATGTTAAAAAATAAAATAAAACTAAATATTATCTATATTAGTCTATGTTAATGTTTTCAACAGAATAGCTTTCCTTCACACATCCTTGGTGAAAATCTTAGCTTTTCCGAGCATTCGAAGATAAAACAAGAAAGTTAGTGGAAAACATAATCAGCTTTTTGAACCTGGATGACCCAGCCTCTCTCTTTGTGCTAGTTCATTAGCTATTTTTAAATGTTTCTTTTAAATGGTTGTGGTTGTTCTTTTTATTATTAAAACAATTGCAAATCGATTTCTAATACACTCATTTCTATAATGGTTATATTTGCCCGGAGATGAGCATATAAAACAGTTTGCTTACTTAATTAATTGCTAGCTCTGAAATAATGCGTTCCAGCAATCGGTAGGGAACTGATTGCTAACTGCCCAATGGTTTCTTTCCTCTCTAAGTAGCAGTACCAGCACTCTGGGAGGGCCCCTTCTAAGCACCATCCCAGCCTCTCTTCAGTCTAGCCACCATTCAAATTTCCTTGGATGCTTCTTATTGCCTTGAGCCCTTGAAGGCAACAAATCTGCATGTCAAATGCCCCAACACTGCTTTCTGTATTGTGCTCTCTCTTTGTGTCACAACAAAGTTAACTTCATTTTAATTTAATTCCAATCTCAATGCTCCCTCCTCCCTTCTTGTTTTGTCTGTCCTGGAGGAGCATTGGTAGTTGATCCTGTGTCTTTCTTTCTTTCTTTCTTTTCTTTCTTTCTTTTCCTTCCTTCCTTCCTTCCTTCCTTCCTTCCTTCCTTCCTTCCTTCCTTTCTCTCTCTCTCTCTCTTTCCTTCCTTCCTTCCTTCCTTCCTTCCTTCCTTCCTTCCTTCCTTCCTTCCTTCCTCCCTCCCTCCCTCCCTCCCTCCCTCCCTCTCTCTCTCTCTCTCCTCCTCCCTCCCTCCCTCCCTCCTTTCCTCCCTCCCTCCTTTCCTCCCTCCCTCCCTCCCTCCCCTTCTCTCTCCTCCATGAGAACTGCCATTTTCTCTCCAGGTCTGTTTTCTCCCAAAGTGACCTGTTCAAAAGCAACATAGCTTCTTTGAACCTCAAAATGTCCCAAGGGACATTTTGTATTTTCAGGAGGCAACTGGAGTTTCTTGGGTTTTATTTTTTTCTTCTTCTGAAGGCATTTCGCTTCTCAACCAAGAAGCTTCTTCAGCTCTGACAAGATAATGGGAAATTCTTCAAAAGAAAAACAACAACAACAACAACAACAAGAAAGTCCAGTTGCCTCCCGAAAAAGCACCTTTGGGACAACCATGATCTGGATGACTGAGAATCTCTACAGACATTTAACCTCAAAATGTACTTACTTTAGCTTGTGCATTATGGTGAAAAATCTAATGCAGAACAGGACATCAACAGGAGACAATTTGGAAGTAACTCCATGTCTCTCTCTCTGTGGAAATGGCTGTAATTCATATCACAAATTGAAAATCTGTCTTGAATGTATCCCTTGGTGACCGCCTGGTCCATGGGTGGGATTCAGCTGGTTCGGACTAATTTAGGTGAACTGGATGCTAATTTTACATCTGATTCGTCGAACCCATAGTTGCAAGGGCTGGCTGACCCCGCCCACCCCGCCCCTCCCAGGAGTTTCCACTTGGCCTGTTTTGGATGCCCGGTAAGTGCAGTGCCTGTGCAGAGGCTCCCAGAGGGTAAAAAATAGGCCTCCCAGAAGTTCCAGAAGTCCAGAAATGGGCCCATTTCCAGCCTCCGGAGGGCCTCCAGAGCGAGGGGGAGGCCATTTTCACCCTCCTGGAGGCTCGAGAAAAACTTCCGGAGCTTGGGGAAGGCAAAAACACCCGCCACACCTGCCATGGTTCAGAAGGCTGAGTAGGCCATGCCCACCATGGCCACCCCCACCCAGCAACCAGGCAGAGAACCGGTTGCTAAAATGTTTGAATCCCACCCCTAACCTGGACACGTTCACCTTCTTCCTTGAGGGGGAAAGGACTGATGTAAGCACACCAGCCTATCATTGAAGATTCAAAAGAGAAGTGATACTGGTTGTCCCAGGAATGTATTTTCCTTGGATGAAGCATTTCTACATCAATAACACAAACAAACCTACACAGTAAAATAAATAGGATTAACTGATTCAAGTATCAAATATTTATGAATTGTTATTACTGGCAGTTGCTATAATGTGATCGTTACCGATGCTTCACCATGATGCTGATGGATGGATGGATGTCAATGCAAGCCATTGCATGCCTTGTTTCACCTGGGAACATTGACAGGTTCAAAGAACTTACCTGTATGGTCAATTCACAATGCTATCTTAAATAATCTATGAATAGATTGCTGCCAAATCGTTGCTATGATCTATGCATCGGAGAGGTTAATTACCTCATTCTGCAAATCTAAATTATGCTGGAGAACTCTACTGTATTCCACATCCTTGAATAAACAAACTTCAATCAGTCTGCTGCTTTCAGATACATTCAGGTTGACAGCAATGAAAAAAAAAAAGTAAGATAAATTTGAATATCTTCAAAAGGCACGCTGACCTTGAAATCTTCCCAAACTTTAAAGAATCAACACAAGTAATTAGTATTTTAAAAGAGTGATATGTTTGAATGGGCCTCCAGCAAGATTATCTTCAAGTGTAAATATTCATGATGAAGTTTTTCATCTCCCCAGAACACTCCTCCTAAAAATTTGATTGCCTCGTCAAAGCATTCATAGTTTTGGCCACAGTTAGAGTAGAATAGGAAGGGCTGTGTTTGATCGATCAGCAATGTATTTCAAAGTAGAGAAAACAGACTCCCCTGTTGCGATAGCCTGATAGTGCAAAATTGTTAGCTCTTATGACGAACCCCAGGAATAAAAAAGTTGGACCATCAACTCATCAAAGGGAATTGTGGCAAGTTTCTTTTGGAGTTCTTTTGAAGTTCCATTGGGCAGGGAAACTACTCAAAGCCTTGACAATATTCAAGTTTCAATTTGTTAATAAATAATATCTCCCCGCCCGCCCCCGCAACCCATCACCATCAAATAATGATAATTTCCGAATGTTGAAAACTCTACAAAAGAGTAACGGAATTGGAAGGAATCTTGGAAGTCTTCTAGCTCAACTCCCTTCTCAAACAGGAGACTCTATATCATTTCAAACAAATGGCTGCCCAGTCTCATTTTAAAAGCTGCCCACAACTTCTGAAAGCAAACCATTCCACTGGTTTATTAATCTCACTATCAGGAATTTTTTTCCTCTTAGTTCTTCTTCTTAGTGTTTCCTTCCTTGATTAGTTTCCAACCATTGCTTCTTGTCCTGTCTTCTGGTGCTTTAGAAAATTGCTTCAGTCGGCATTCCTCCTTAAATGGCTAAGGGAGTGGCCAATTAGCCCCAAGCCTTACTCTCGAGGAGACCATTGGGAGAGTAAAATGGTTTCCAACCAAGCCTTACTCTTGAGGAGACTATTGGGAGAGTAAAATGGTTTCCAACCATTGCTTCTTGTCCTGTCTTCTGGTGCTTTAGAAAATGGGTTGACTCAGCTTCTTTATGGCAGCACCTCCATATTTTTGACAAGAACCAATCATATCCATAAAGTCAACAGAGCCTGAGGTCATTTTGAAAGAGACCTCATCTTTAGATGAGATGCACAATAGATGTTCTAAGGCACTTATATACACTTTTAGCTGCCAGCATTAGAATCTAGGGGAGGAAAAAACCAGAAGCTTTTTTAGGAATACAAGAAGGAAAGTCCATGTTCTGCCTCAGCTACGGACCCCAAAGAATGCAGCACACACAAACTCTATACAAAACTTATTTTAGTCAAATAACTTAGTCTTTATCAACCAAAGGCTGTTAATACTGTCTTAACAGCCTACCAGAATTCTAAGATAAGATAATCATAGACTTACTAGAGTTGGCAGAAAGCCCAGAAGCAATTTTGCAGACACAAAAGAGAGTGAACTAAAGTTGTTCCTACAAATTGCTTCAATCGGCATTCCTCCTTAAATGGCTAAGGGAGTGGCCAATTAGCCCCAAGCCTTACTCTCGAGGAGACCCCTCCTGAGGAGCCACTCCAGCCTTTCGGCAGCTCTGCGCACCCGTGCATTGAGAAGAGGCTCCTCCTCTTCATCCTCCTCACTTAAAGGAGTTTCTGGAGGTTCTGAAGGCCCTGGCTGAATCCCTGCCTCTGGCACCACATCTTCTCCAGCCTCCTCACTGTCTGACTCAAGCACCAGATGCATAAGGTGCTGGCACAGCACCACACCAGCCTCCTCATTGTTGGAATCAGCTACAATCTGCACAGGCCACTGATGGGCCACAACAGTCCAACAAAGCAATAGCAATACCACTTAGACCTATATACTGCTTTACAGTGCTTTACAGCCCTCTCTAAGTGGTTTACAGAATTAGCATATTGTCCCCAAAAATGTATGTCTTCATTTTACCCACCTCGGAAGGATGGAAGGCTGAGTCAACCCTGAGCCTGGTGAGATTTGAACTGCCAAATTGCAGGCAGACAGCAGAAAAATAGGGAAACAGAGATGACTACTGCACCCTAGAGTCGGGAACGAATAGCACATATGTGCAAGGGGAACCTTTACCTTTACCTTAAGCTGAGAAGAGTGACTGAAGAAGGATTCTGGAGTTTCCAGAATAAATAGACTGACTGAGATTTCCAGACAAGCTAGAAATTGATAGAGAGATACAGAGAGAGGGAGGGAGGGAAGGTGAGAGAGAGAGAGAGTGAGAGAGAATAGCTAGTTCAGCTGAGGTCACTACTTTTATTCTAGACATAATAGCATCTGAATCCATGCATTCATTTAAAAAATGTGTAATATTCATATTCCAAACAAAAAGGATCTCAGGAAAATATATGGAGCATTCTGTGGACAGTATACAGGAACTTGAATGATGTACCTATGCTTAATAATCCTCTCTTCTCAGATTAGATTGATTCATAATATTTAGCAAATGTATTGGGAGAAACAGCCTTCTTTTTATTAACTTAAAAGGTATTTTGCTGTCTTTCTGACGTAAAGCTCTGACAGGATCTAATTCATGAATATTTCAAATGACAGGTTATCCTTGAACATCAAATCAATGTCTGGTGAAAACATAGAAGTTGAAGAAAAAAAAGAATGATTAAAGACATGCTGAAATGGTTAATAAATTCAGGAGGTTTTTTCCCATTTGAAAAATGCTGGGAAGTATTTTAATGTAGTTATGGGGGTGGGGGGGGATGGATTAAATGGAAAGGGAACTCATTGGAGCCAGAGGTTTTAAATATGATACTTATTTGAATACATTCAATAAGCAAACAGATTATCTTGGAATTTAGTGCATGACTGTAAGAGAAGAAGTAATAGAAGCTGAGGGTAGAATGAAAAGAGGGATCAGCCTAGAATTCCTACATAGCCACAAGTGGACTAAGTTCAATACACCTTGAATAGGGGTGAAATCCAGCAGGTTCTGACAGGTTCTGGAGAACCAGTAGTGGAAATTTTGAGCAGTTTGGAGAACCAGTAGTGAAAATTTTGAGCAGCTCAGAGAACTGGCAAATACCACCTCTGGCTGGCCTCAGAGTGGGGTGGGAACAGAGGTGAAATCCAGCAGGTTCTGACAGGTTATGGAGAACCAGTAGCGGAAATTTTGAGTAGTTTGGAGAACCAGCAAATGCCACCTCTGGCTGCCCCCAGAGAATGGAGTGGATTGGAATGGAGGGAATGGAGATTTTACAGTATCCTTCCCCTGCCATGCCCACCATGCCACACCATGCCCATCAAGTCAGGCCCACAGAACTGATAGTAAAAAAAAATGGAATATTGAATTTTGATTGAATCCTTCTATTGAATAGAATCCTTCTATTTAATTTTCTATTATTTAATTTAGGATTGTGCTGGCTTTTTCGGCTGCTGCCACATACTGTTGGCTTATATTTAACTGATTGTCCACTAACACTCCAAGATCCTATCATCATCATTTCATCCATTTGAGAACTAAAGCTGCAACATGAAGGAAGTGAAAGGTTTGTGTTAATTTTTCCACACAGCTAGGGCCAGTAGTTCTCTCAATAAACAAATATGACATTGTTGTAGCTTACCTTTGTTGTGCTTCTAACGTTGGTTTGATTAGATTTTTGCAAGTTGTCCAAGAACCATTAACATTGGCACATACACTTCCTTAATAAGAAATATTCAGAGGTTTATACGAATTATATTCCTTATGCAAAACAGGCATATCATACCTGGCACTAGCAGAACCATGTTATAAGGTAATAGTAATCCAATTATACATAGCATTAATTTAAATTTCTCTTGGTTTGTTTACTTTTTATGTTCTGCATTTTAATTATCATTAGTTGCCTTCCTTACCCAGTTGACTAGAAAGGTAGGGTATAAATTGAAGAATTAACGATAAACCTATCAATTCTTTATGCTTCTAGGAGCAAAATTGTGGAACACTAAATGAAAACACACACACACACACACACACACACACACCTGCATTAAATTTGGATTCACTGGAACTTGCTTGAGAAGTTGATGCAATAGTGCTGTGCCTCTTGAGGCTAAAACATATGAAGAATGGTTGCAGGAACTGGGTATGTCTAGTTTAATGAAAAGAAGAACTAGGGGTGACATGATAGCAGTCTTCCAATATCTCAGGGGCTGCCACAAAGAAGAGGGAGTCAAGCTATTCTCCAAACCACCTGAGGGCTGGACAAGAAGCAATGGGTGGAAACTAATCAAGGAGAGAAGCAACTTAGAACTGAGGAGAAATTTCTTGACAGTGAGAAGAATTAATTGGTGGAACAACTTGCCTACTGAAGTTGTGAATGCTCCAACACTGGAAGTTTTTAAGAAGATGTTGGACAACCATTTGTCTGAAGTGGTGTAGGGTTTCCTGCCTAAGCAGAGGGTTGGACCCCGAAGGTCTCTTCCAATTCTGTAATTCTATTTCTATTCCTTTTAGGATTTCATGAAAATAGAAAAGGTCTTTCCTTAGAATAGAATACAGAATTGAAGGGACTCTGGAGCTCTTCTAGTACAACTCCCTGCTTTAGCTGGAGACCAGGGGTGAAATCCAGCAGGGATCTGACAGGTTCTGGAGAACCGGTAGCAGAAATTTTGAGTAGTTTGGAGAACTGGCAAATACCAGCTCTGGCTGGCCCCAGAGTGGGGTGGGAATAGAGATTTTGCAATATCCTTCCCCTGGAGTGGGGTGGGAATGGAGGTTTTGCAGTATCCTTCCCCTGCCATGCCCACAGAACCGGTAGTAAAAGAATTTGGATTTCACCACTGCTGGAGACCCTATGAATCTGGTCAAATGACTGTCCAATCTCTTCTTAAAAATATCCAGTGATGGAGCAGTCACAGCTTTGGGAGGCCAACCCTTCTTTCAAATTCATAGAATAGTCAGAATTGATGTTGAAGTTACACATGTGGAACTTAACCAGATGCAAAACAGGGCCCGGTGGCTCAGCAGACTAAAAGCATGGTGATTAACATCAGCTGTCTGCAATTATTGTAAGTTTGAATCTCACCAGGCTCAAGGTTGACTCAGCCTTCCATCCTTTCTAAGGTAGGTAAATTGAGGATCCAGTTTGTGGGGGCAATAAGCTGACTTTGTATAAATATACAAAAGTATGAAGGCTATTGCTTAACGCATTGTAAGCCGCCCTGAGTCTCTGGAGAAGGGCGGCATATAAATCATTTTAAAAAAAAGTACAATTTTAGAACGCCATCGTTCTATCTAGAGAGGAAAGGGATTTTTTAAAAGAAAATGATGGGTTATCACTAATAGCTGTGTTTATTTCTGTTTGAAAAGAATGAAGGTATCTCTGGATAAGAGTAACATTCAAATTACTTACTATTAACACTGAATAGTTGATACTTACTCCCTTAATTTCAATATCAGTAACGTTGAAAGGGAAAAAAAAAGTGAAAATCCATACATGTTTTCATGCAGACGTCATCTAATATTTTCCCTTAACCACAGACCTACTATTTTGGCTATGGTATTACAGACGTGAGGTCATAATGGCCGCTAATACATTTTTCTTAATCTATAATAGGTGGGATATGTTGTTAAATTTGCTTTGTATAGTTACAATTTTCATTTATTGATCAAATTAACAAATTTTATAAATTCTATGGAACAGTCCATTTCTAAAAATAGGGGTGTTCTGAACATTTTGGAAAACTGTTGCAGTCACTGTGACCTCAGGTCTGTGGTTAAGGGTTTATATATCCCCCCGAAATCAGTAAAATAATCCTTGGGGGCAATAGGTTTAAGAAGAGACTGGACAGTCACTTGTCTGAAATGGTACAGGATCTTCGGCTTGAGGAGGGGGCTGGACTAAAAGACCTCCAACGTCCCTTTCTTCTCTATTCTGATTGATTGATGTTGACTTTGTAAGCCACTTAGAGAGGGGTTCAAAGCACTATGAACCACTATATAAGTCTAGGTGCTATTGCTATATTTTTGAATTCTCCCCCCTTTTCAAAATATTGTAATATTTTTTCTATTTTCCCTTTCCTATTTGTTCTGAATGAGTTTCATTAATATAGCATGTTAACCCCAGTTTCATCAGCTGTTTAAAAAAAATGTAAGTAGAATTTCAAATTCTCCAAATGCAGAAGAGCCTGGATAGCTCTGCAGACTAAGCACCGTAATTAACATCCAGCTGTCTGCAATTACACCAGTTCGAATCTCCCCAGGCTCAAGGTTGACTCAGCCTTCCATACTTTCTAAGGTAGGTAAATTGAGGACGCAGTTTTTGGGGGCAATAAGCTGACTTTGTATAAAATATACAAAAGTATGAAGGCTATTGCTTAATGCATTGTAAGCCGCCCTGAGTCTCCGGAGAAGGGCGGCATGTAAATCAAATTAAAATAAATAAATGAATTTAAAAAATACTTATAATCTTCTATTCCTTTGACAGTATGTAGGTTTGGATATATATATGTATATAATATCATTTATATTTTGTTGATAAAGAAATAAAGGGAGACTAGTATAGATCTATTTCAAGCTATTTAGTTCTCATCAGCTAGCCATACCCTCACTTGGATTCAAACTTGGACTGCCTGCATGTTAGGCAGTTGTATTAACCTCTCAGCCACAACTTCTCCTCCCTTCATCTGCCTGAGTCAGGGGAGAGATTAAGTGTTTTTCTATCGAGATACCTGGTCTACCCCAACATGTGGGAGGGAGCATACTGCATCCCTTTTGCCTTTCAGCGATAGATCTATATGAGTCTCTCTCTATATAGCGTGGGTGGAACTTACTTGTTTTTTAAACTTGTTAGAAAGTGGTTACTGGTATATTGTCGGAATTGATTCCACATTGTAAAAAC
The DNA here is from genome assembly GCA_030761175.1 of Masticophis lateralis. NCBI lineage: Eukaryota > Metazoa > Chordata > Lepidosauria > Squamata > Colubridae > Masticophis > Masticophis lateralis. The sequence goes on along the minus strand of JAUDYJ010000004.1, from coordinate 118,948,260 downwards.
TAACAAGCCAACTAAGCAAGATAAGCTTCTGAATTGCTGAAGGGTTGTAAGCAGCAAAACAACCGCAGAAAACTAGACAATAATTTCTCCAGCAGTACTGATTTCTTGAATAAGCAAACCAGGCAGTTGATTTAATTAGCCAGCGCTTGGAAGAGATTGACTTGATAACTTTTTTTTTTTTTTTGAACAGCAGATCCTATCAAAATAATCTACATCTTTTCCTTAATGCAATTATAAATAAAGCTGGGAGGGGAACAAAAAGGAAAATAGCAATGTAAGAAGAGGAAGGAATTCCTCATGACACGTCCACTTGCTTAAGGTTTTGAAAAGACCTGTAATGTGATTCAGATTGGACTATCCAAGAAGAAAGAAGCATTAATTAGATAATAGATAATAGAATTCTTTATTGGCCAAGTGTGATTGGACACACAAGGAATTTGTCTTTGGTGAATATGCTCTCAGTATACATAAAAAAAACCCCACATTCATCAAGAATCATAAGATACAACACTTAATGATAGTCATAGGGTACAAATAAGCAATTGAATCATACTAGGAAACAATCAATGTAAATCGTAAGTATACAAGCAATAAAGTTACAGTCATGCAGTCATAAGTGGGAGGAGATGGGTGATAGGAACAATGAGAAGATTAATAGTAATAGTAATGCAGACTTAGTGAATAGTTTGACAGTGTTGAGGGAATTATTTGTTTAGCAGAATGATGGTGTTCGGGAAAAAACTGTTCTTGTGTCTAGTTGTCTTGGTGTGCAGTGCTCTATAGTGTCGTTTTGAGGGTAGGAGTTGAAACAATTTATGTCCAGGATGTGAGGGGTCTGTAAATATTTTCACAGCCCTCTTTTTGACTGGTGCAGTATACAGCTCCTCAATTAGAAAATTAGACTGCACTTGTAAAGTGTACAACCAACGGAGACATTCCCATGTGCCCAATTTCTAGCAGGCTTTGTCTGAGATAGTTTACTGTTCCAAAACTTGGTGAAATTTAAAAGTATCAGTTCTCCTCTCAAGACAGGCAGGGTCTAGTTGCTCCCCATGGACTTTTCTCTGTGCCTTACAATTGTTCTGTTTGCTTTGGATTAACTTTGTCATTGTCATTCATCCCTGACCTCTGCAGTCTTGCCAGATGGATGTTTTCTATCAGACCATCAACAGTTGGAGACTTCTGGGCCACTCCCAAGTTATGTCAGATGGATGGAAACCAGCTGGCAATTCTCTCTTTCTCTTTGGGCATAACTTGAGGTTTTTGCATCCAGATTTGTTCATGTGTGGACATGTTGGTGTGTTGAGACTCATTTCCTGATTATCACAGTGATGCATCCCTGCAGGTTTCTTGATAGCAGTGTGGAATTTGTTTCAGCTTTCTGCTGGGAAGTTTGGTTTTTTTTTAAAAAAAAATGTGATTTTGTAATGGTGTTGTTATCCAAGTACTACTAGTACTAAACCTTGCTTGGGTTTTTTTGAGATCAACCAAGATTCCCTGCTGTGTTTTACTAAGCACCATTTAGTGACCATTATCCTCTTAAAAGGTCATTCTTGTATGGCAGGATCTCTTCCATTGAGAGCTTGTCCAGGGAGTAAAAAGACAGTTTACCTCACACTGTTGTATTGTTGAAGGTCAGAAATTATGTCCCGCAACCTTGCCTAAATGTGAGGTTGCAAAATATCTCCTTTGAGCCATGACAGCATGCTGTAATAATGCCAGAGTAGAAAGTTATAAAAATAACTAAACTGACAATACCGAATCAGCATATTCAGAACCCAGGAAAGCTCCTTAGGGGAGTCGTGTTTTCACTGTGAAGTTTTTTTAAAAAAAATGAAAAAGGCAAAGTTTACTATTTGAATCTAACTTCATGCCTGTGCAGACCTCTCTCTCTCCCTCCCTCTCTCCCTCTCTCCCTCCCTCCCTCTCTCTGTATCTCTCTATCAATTTCTCTATCATTTATCTCTATCGCCACCTCTCTATTAATATCATTTCTCTCTCTCTCTCTCTCTCTCTCTCTCTCTCTCTCTCTCTCTCTCTCTCTCTCTCTCTCTCTCTCTCTCTCTCTCTCTCTCTCTCTCTGTCTCTCTCTCTTTCATACCAATCATTACTTAAATGGCTTTCAGACCTAGTTATTTTGTAAGCCATTTTGAGAACTCTATAGGCCAGTTTTACAATGCAACTTCATTCATATCAGTCTTCCTTTCTTATTCTTCTGCCTATAAAATACTGTTTTTTCCTATCTCTTGGTTTCACACTTGGAGATCCGAGAGAGAGAAATTATACTTGATCTTCTTAGTCAATGTGAATTGAGATTAATAAATATTCAGCTGTCACTTTCCTTCCAGGTAAGGGGAAACCCAAATGCTCGTACATACAATGGACACTTCAATGCAGAAAGAAATTTGACATGATGCGTGGGAAAACTCCAGCTGGCATTTGATTGATAGATTATACACTTGTCATAAAAAGGGTCAAGAGAGCACAGAAATTAATTTAGATAAATACAAGGTAATAATACACTTAGGGAAATGTGATACTGAGCCAGAGTGCAAAATTGGCTAATGCTAGTTCATGAGGCAGAATAAACAAGATACTTAACAAAAAAAGCCAGTTGTTATTAAAAATAATTAATGGGGTTTGTTATATTGATAGCTACCTATGTAAATAAGACGGATCTGCACAAGCATAAAAATTGTTAATAGGTTCTGTTTGCTTTCTTGCTTTCTTTGATTCAGAAGGCCAAAGAGACAAATGCGCTTATCTATTGTGATGGGATGAGTGTAGCCTTGGTAAGTCCAAGGGCAAAGCTGTAGGCAATTCATGTAATTCACTGTACAGCAATGGAAATGTTAAAGTGGTTAAGAAGAAATTAAAGAACGATCTTCTCCATTTCGCTGGAAAGCCTTTTTAAAGATTTTATTTGGGGTAGACCAGGAATCTGCAACCTTAAACACTCAATGAGCCATTTGGCCCCATTTCCCACAAAAAAGAAAACACCGGGAGCCACAAAACCCTTCCCGTGCCTGACTATTTCTTGAGCGGCCACAAAGCTAGCATATGTAGTGGAATTAAACGTTCTGTTTTCTTCTGAAACTTTTCTTTTCTTGGATTTATCCATGGTTGGCCTACCGGGGCTTGAAAAACTCAATAAATCGTGTGTCGGTGGGTGTCGCACATTGGTGGTTGTTACACATATTTTGAGTGACAGGGAGCCACAGCAGAGGGGTGAAAGAGCCACATGCAGCTCCAGAGCCGCAGGTTGCTTACCCCTGTGGTAGACGATAAGGCATTACTTTTTTTTCCCTTTCCAATAAGAATTGGGAACCAGGGGAGATGCACAAATGAAAATACCAGATGGCGGAAAATTAAGTTTTCCTTTTGAACCAAGTCTTTTCTATTGTATTTTATCTCCTCCTCTTAGTTTCTACCTAGAATGAAATCTCCTTGTCACTGAATAAGAAACCAAGATAATAGAACAGCGTTTGTTCATACAATATGTCAACAACATCAGAGCTATTTCAAGAAAGAACCAAGGTTACAAGCAGTGGTGAGATGTTCTGAAGTCTGCTACCAATTCGCTGCTCACACGGATGTGCAGTGCGCACCAAATGTGTGCTTGGCATGCATGCACACCACAGGCACTACCATGAAGCGCTGAAAAAGTAGGTTTAAGAAGCCGGAACTGTTTCTCCTGGCTTTCTGGAAGGAAAAATGCAGAAAAGTATACAATATATCATATTACACATACTAACGGCAAGTAGAATTGTGGTAACACAAAATTGGAAACAACCAGGCACCCTTCCAAATCAAATCATAATAATAATAAAAAAATTATATAAATGTGCAGAGATAGACAGATTATCTATGGAAATGAAGGAGAGGGAGCACACCAAGTACGATTTATTATGGAATAAATGGTATTCCTGGCTGGAGAGTAAACATAAAATTTAAGGGATGTTTTTGTTATGATCTCAAATTGTAAATAGAATTCAAGATAATTTAAATAAAGGTGTAAGTTTAAGATAGAGATATTTAGAAACAGAATTTGTGTAAAGAGGTTAAATAGTTTAGAGATACCGAGATTCCTGGAGCAATGAAGCACGAAGCCGAGAACACCAGCCTGAAGATGACGAATGAGACTTCATCGAAACGTCGCCAAGATACTTCCAATTTTACGCGGAGAAGACCCAAATAACCAAAGACCTACATACAAACACCCACGAAAACCTCAGAAAACACACACACACACACACACACACACACACACACACATATATATAGTCTCTCTGTGTATTTTTTCTTGCTTTTTTGTGCATTATGTTTCTTTTTGTACTGTGTATTTTAATCTTTGGAAAGTTAATAAATATTATTCTTTTTTTAAAAAAAGAAGCCTCTTCTAAGATAAGTAGAACAGTGAGGAGGGGGAGGAAACAGCTGTGCTGCATGATTTAAATTTTCTAGAAAGCAGGATTTCCCATGTTCTAGCGAATATAAATCGCACAGCACAGCTGATCGGCAGAAATACCAATTCGTCCAAACTGGTAGCATTTTTTTTTTACTACCGGTTCGCCCAAACTGGTTGCTTTTATTATTACTGGTTCGGGTGAACCGATCTGAACCAGTAGCATTTCACCCTTGGTTACAAGTAGTCCTTGATTTATGATTTTAATTGAGCCCAACATTTTTGTTGGTAACCAAGACTGTCTTTAAGTGAGTTTTGCCTCATTTTACAAACTTTCTTTTTGCCGCAGTTGTTAAGTGGATCACTGAAGTTGTTAATTTAGTCACACTATTTGCCACAGTTGTTAAGTGGATCATTGAAGTTGTTAATTTAGTCACACTATTTGCCGCAGTTGTTAAGTGGATCACTGAAGTTGTTAATTTAGTCACACTATGGCTTCCCCAAATGACTTCGCTTGTCTGAAGGTCCCAAAAGGAGATCACGTGACCCTGCAACCATCATAAATATGAGTTGTTGCCAAGGGTCTGAATTTTGATGACAAGATGCTTGCTGTGGTTGTAAGTGTGAAAAATGGTCCTCACTTTTTTTTTCAGATCTGCTGTAACTTTGAACGGTCACTAAACAAACTGTTGTAAATTGAGGACTACCTGGTATTTGGCAATGGTTTAAACATTTGGCTGAATGGCTGTTTCAATGCCTAATCAGTTTTTGGCGCTGCCAAATGCATGGGAATGGGTGAGCAAACAATTTTTGTCCCTATTTTGTCTTTGGCCAACCTCATGAATTGAGCAGTGGTGGCACAGTGGTTAGAATGCAGTACTGCAATTACTTCTGCTGACTGCCAGCTGCCTGCAATTTGGCAGTTCGAATCTCACCAGGCTCAAGGTTGACTCAGCCTTTCATCCTTCCGAGGTGAGTAAAATGAAGACCGAGATTGTTGGGGGCAATAGGCTGACTCTGTAAACTGCTTAGAGAGGGCTATAAACCACTGTGAAGTGGTATATAAGTGTAAGTGCTATTGCTCTTGCTATTATCATTTTAATCATTGTCTATCCACTGCAGGATGAAGGCCTTTACCATGTTCCAACCAATCTACGGTCCTGAGCTTTCTTTTGCCAATTGGGCCCACAATACTTGGTGATGTCATTGATATATGTCTATGTAGGTTCTCAGTCATCCAGGTTATGGTTGCCTCAAAAGTGGTTTGAGGCAACCAAACTAGAAGGAGAAGGAGAAGGAGAAGGAGAAGGAGAAGGAGAGAGGAGGAGAAGGAGAAGGAGGAGAGAGAAGGAGAAGAAGAAGAAGAAGAAGAAGAAGAAGAAGAAGAAGAAGAAGAAGAAGAGGAGGAGGAGGAGGAGGAGGAGGAGGAGGAGGAGGAGGAGGAGGAGGAGGAGGAGGAGGAGGAGGAGGAGGAGGAGGAGGAGAAAGTGGAAGTGGAAGTGGAAAGAGGAAGAAGCAGAAAGAAGAAGAAGAAGCTTCAAAACTGCTGATGAAGTTTCTTGGATGAGAAGCCAAATGTCTTCTTCCTCCTCAAAAAAAGCAGTCCAGTTGCCTTTTTAATTAAAAAAAAACTTTTGAGAAAATCTGATATAATTAAATTAACTTATAGCATAAAACTATACCTGGTACACTTATTTGCTATATCTTACTATTGCATTACAAGTTAAAATTCACTGACAAGTGTTGGATAAATTTTGGGAACTTGGACTCAAAACTGTACAGAGCCAAAAGATGGCTCAGTGGCTAAGACGCTGAGCTTGTCGATCGAAAGGTCAGCAGTTCAGCGGTTCGAATCCCTAGTTCCATGTAACAGGGTGAGCACCCATTACTTGTCCCAGCTTCTGCCAACCTAGCAGTTCGAAAGCACATTAAAAAATGCAAGTAGAAAAATAGGGACCACCTTTGATGGGAAGGTAACAGCGTTCTGTGCACCTTTGGCGTTTAGTCATGATGGCCACATGACCATAGAGACATCTTTGGACAGGGCTGGCTCTTCAGCTTTGAAACAGGAACGAGCACCACCCCCTAGAGTCAGGAACAATTGGCACATATGTGCGAGGGGAACTTTTACCTCTATGTAGAGAAGTTGGCAGCTTTTTCCTTACAGAATAGTATTAGTAGCCTCTGCGCAATTTCACATTTATTATGATGCTGATTTAAGAAGCCTAAGATAAAAATGGAACAATATATTCCTTGTAGGATACAAGAGAGAGAGAGAGAGAGAGAGGGAAAGAGAGGGAGGGAGGGAGAGAAATGATGTGATCCTTATTTTTAATGCTAACCATAAAACATTCCAGTTCTCTGTTTCTGTAATATTAATGTAATTTACAACATATTCATTGTCACCAACTGTGTTTCCAGATGCTAGCACTTTGCACATATTTGCCCTCGCGTGTCATTTTCTCTCCTAAATCACTAGAAGCAGAATGGCAAAGTTGTGAAATAATGAAATTGTGAAGTTAGAAGGAAATGCACGCCGACAGATTGGGTCACAGTTATACAAGTGTGAATGTCGGAATGGCACAGCTGAACATAATATGAAATGAAATTGCCATTTTAATTAACACTTAATGGATGCTATTTCAGTCAACCCCTCACCTTTTTTATTTTATTTTATTTTATTTGTAAAAGTGAGTTTCCAGAAGAAGTTTTTGTTGTGTTTTGGTTTTTTATTTTATTTTATTTTATAAAATTTCCCCACGTTCAGCCAGGAATTCCAGATCTTGTTCCAGAAACGTCAGTGTGTTGAAGTTGAAATCTTATTTAGAAAGTGAATTGGGATTTTGAATTCAACCACATCTCATATTCCTTTGGACACTGAAAAAGTAAATTATAATCGCTCTCTTTCAGTGGTGCTGTAACTTCGAATGGCCACTAAGTGAACTGTTGTAAGTCAAGGACTTCCTGCACTTGGGTATGTCTGCCAAGACATCCCATCCAAATGTGTATAACTTCAAAGTCAGTAGCCAGTTTGAAACCTGATTCATTCCAGCAATCTCTCTGGAAGAGGCGCTTCATATGATTATATTATTTTTAACTTGATCTTTTGCTATGCCTTCCTCACCTATTTAATTTTTTCCCTTCCCTTCCCTTCCCTTCCCTTCCCTTCCCTTCCCTTCCCTTCCCTTCCCTTCCCTTCCCTTCCCGCCCCGTCCCGTCCCTTCCCTCCCTTCCTCCTTCCTTCCTGCCTGCCTGCCTTCCCTTTCCTTCCTTCCTTCCTTCCTTCCTCCCTCCCTCCCTCCCTCCCTCCCTCCCTCCCTCCCTCCCTCCCTCCCCTTTCCCTTTCCCTTTCCCTTTTCCTTTTCCTTTCCCTCTCCTCCCCTTCCCACACCATTCTACCCTTCCCTTCCCTTCCCTTCCCTCCCTTCCTCCTTCCTTCCTGCCTGCCTGCCTTCCCCTTCCTTCCTTCCTTCCTTCCTTCCTTCCTTCCTTCCTTCCTTCCTTCCTTCCTCCCTCCCTCCCTCCCTCCCTCCCTCCCTCCCCTTTCCCTTTTCCTTTTCCTTTCCCTCTCCTCCCCTTCCCACACCATTCTACCCTTCCCTTCCCTTCCCTTCCCTTCCCTTCCCTTCCCTTCCCTTCCCTTCCCTTCCCTTCCCTTCCCTTCCCTTCCCTTCCTTACTCTATCCTTTCTTTCCATTCCCACTCACAATAGCAGTGCTGCAGCATGGGGAAAATGCACTTACCTTTCCTACTGGCTCGTTAATGTGTGTGCGCTGTTAATGTGTGTGCGCTGCATGCATGCATGCTGCACTCATGCATGCAATGTCATCTGCACATGCGCAAAGTCTTCTGCACATGCACAGAGGGTCAAAAGCAGGATGTGATGATGTCCCGGTTTGGGGGGGAAGCCTTCCGCGTATGTACAGAGGGTCAAAACCGGGACGTGACTATGTCCCAGTTTGGGGTGGAGGCAGAGCCTCTCACCGTCTTGCTACTGGCTTGCCGAACCACCCACAGTTGGTGCTACCGGCTTGCACGAACCGGATAGAACCGGCTGTATTTCACCACTGTGCTGCAGCCTTCAGAAACAGGAATGGAAGTGTGGACCTCAATGGAAGAAAGTTCCCACCTTTGTATGCTTGTTCATTCATGTTCACTCTTCCTCTTACTGCAGGACCACCTAAGGAAACAACTTTAGAAGCACGGCATTGTAAGAAACCTAAAATAATGGCCACAATGGCCTGTGGCTGTCAGCTTCTAGTTACCACGATCCCAGATCAACATTGGGCAGGCTGAGGGGATCTAGCAAGAAGTGAAGACTGCCAGTAATCTCTTCCGTCATTCATATTCATCGGGACATTGCCGGTTGTGATTTAATGCGCTCATCAACTCTGCGGAAAACTTTTCTGCCTGACTTGAATTGACCAGGGTTTTTTTTTTTTTTATAATTAAGACCAAGCCACATTTATGAGTGACCCCCGTTCTTGCTACGGTAACAAGAATGAAAAAAATGCATCCAGGAATCCTATAATTATTGCTATGGTGGTATGACACCGTTGTCCTTAATTATATATGAGCTTTCACCTCTTATTTGGAGTGCTCTCTCCATGCAGAGAGAAGGTGGAGAATGGCGCTGTCCTTTCGGAGCCAAGTGTTAAACGAGTTTTGGAAACATTGGACCCAGTTTTGAAAGCCTTCTTTTTAATAAGTAACCTCGCAATCAGTGGCAGTATTGAGCCGGTTCTATCCGGTTCAGACAAACCTGTAGCGGCAGTTGTGGGAGGCTCTGCCCACCTGCCTGGGTGTCATCACATGCCATTTTTGACTCTCTGTATGTGCAGAAGGCTCTGCGCATGCACAGAGATGGAGCACATACTCACATTTGCAAAATGGTAGCTAAAGTAAGTGAATACCACCCACAATGCCATCTGAATAGCCAAACTAGCTTTACACTCTTACTGATCCTGATGTCCTCCCCCCCAAAAAATGAGAATTCAGACTGAATTTAGAGCTGGTTGATTCATTTCATAACATACCTGTTAGATTGGGAGCGTGGGAAAGAAGAAGCAAGCTGTGGAACTATTCAGCACCTTTGTTAGGTAACAGTTAGCAATACGAACAATAGGCAATCTGTCGGGACTTGCTCTTTATAGAGCTCCAGCATGCAAGCCAGCCACTGACAGCGTTCTATTTTTCCTGCCACGATTTTAACCAATCAGAGTAGTCATACAAATAACTCACGTATGTACGTAACAATACCCAGTGATGACTCTATCCAAAAATAGACAATATCATTGATTTTTTTTTTTTTTTTTACAAAATGAATAAAGTGGCTTTATGTATTCAGTAAGGGAACATCGTGGCTCAGTGGCTAAGATAGTGAGCTTGTCGATCGAAAGGTCGGCACTTCAGCGGTTTGAATCCCTAGTGCCGCGCAAGAGGGTGAGCTCCCGTTACTTGTCCCAGCTTCTGCCAACCTAGCAGTTCGAAAGCATGTAAAAAATGCAAGTAGAAAAATAGGGACCATCTTTGGTGGAAAGGTAACAGCATTCCGTGCGCCTTTGGCATTTAGTCATGCCGCTACATGACCACAGAGACGTCTTCGGACAGCGCTGGCTCTTCGGCTTTGGAACGGAGATGAGCACCGCCCCCTAGAGTCAGGAACAACTAGCATCTATGTGCGAGGGGAACCTTTACCTTTATGTATTCAATAGCCAAACTGTATTTTTGGCAACTAAAAATGCTTGTGATTCTTCCTCCACCAAAGGAATTATCTCTAATGAAATCACTCACAAAAGATGCCACTTCCACTTTGTCTCAGAAAGCCTTCTGTTTTTCTATCGGACACCTGGAAATCCACAGAAAGTGTGTATATTAATTTCTGCAGACACTTGAGGGTCTCATGTAAAACAATGTGTGAAAAAGGATCAAGAGGCTGTTTGGCTTAGACAGTGAAGAATGGAGAAAATAGATAGCCATGATTAAACTCCTAAAGAAAAGGTGGGAAAGTAACCTAACTATAGCATATAAAAGGTATCTTCTTAATAAGGGTACCTTCACTCTCTGTCTTTTATATTTCTGTAATTCAGTGGCCTGTGAATTATATTTGTGAAGTAAGCTGCTCGCTTAAGTAAACACATTGACAATTACCTGGTTTGATTAAAAGAACACATTTTTCTCTTCACAGAGAATATCATAAATGCCACCCCCTCACTCTCTTTCATATTCACTCATAAATGCCTGTCTGTGTTCAATCCAGCTGCTTAAGTAGGTTAGGTAAAGATGCAATTTATATACGAAGACAACAAGAAAAGTGAATTCTGCTCTTAACTTTAGCCTGATTGTCATGCCCCAGCATATAACCTTTATATACAGTTGTTGCTCTCTAGCCCCACCTAGTGGCAGGAGAGACAAAATCCCAAGTATATTGCTTGAAGCTGACCACATTCCATTACCCGTCAACAGTGGTGAAATTCAATTTTTTTTACTACCGGTTCTGTGGGCATGGCTTGGTGGGTGAGGTGTGGCTTGGTGGGCATGGCTTGGTGGGCATGGCAGGGGAAGGATACTGCAAAATCTCCATTCCCACCTCACTCCAGGGGAAAGATACTGCAAAATCTCCATTCCCTCCCCACTCCGGGGCCAGCCAGAGGTGGTATTTGCCGCTTCTCTGAACAACTCAAAATTTCTGCTACCAGTTCTCCAGAACCTGTCAGAACCTGCTGGATTTCACCCCTGCCCTTCAGCCCGCACTCTCAAAACAAGTGGTCCCTGGAAAGCCGGGCTCCATTTCCTTTAGCATTTGGAGAAGGCAGAAGCACAAAGAAGAATCCATCTTAATCTGTGGCACATGGTCATCCAAGGACAAACCCACATCCCACACACACAGAGCATCACTGGTGAGTTTTAAATTGCTTGTACAGTGGGGCAAAAAATTATTTAGTCAGCCACTAATCATGCAACTTAAAAAGATGAGAGAGGCCTATAATGGACAACATAGATAGACCTCAACTATGAGAGACAAAATGAGAAAACAAATCCAGACAATCACATTGTTGAGATCTACCTATGATGTCCATTACAGGCCTCTCTCATCTTTTTAAGTGGGAGAACTTGCACAATTGGTGGCTGACTATATACTTTTTTGCCCCACTGTATTTATTAATTGTTATGTTCAGCAAGAACTTAAGACTGTATTTGGTTCTGATTGTATGTATTCCTATTTTCCCCAGTTTCACCATATCCTGTTGTTTCAATAAGCATTCAGATCCACACGCGTGGCCTATTTTATTGGAGGATAGCTGGGTTTGGCTGCATGTCAAGCTGCACCCAGACTAACCTGTAGTGAGGATACAACACTTAGAGTTCATCTTTGCAGCTCATTCATCCCTTTTCTTGGTAGATTAGTACCCTTCTAAGAAAGTAATGGGCTGCAGACTCCCACTATTTTTTATTTTTTTCTTAACATTCACTAGGACAGTTTTGGAATCCAAAGAAATATTGGAAGAAGGCCATGAAGTTCCTACTTACATGTAGATATTGTTAGATAGGATCTTCCTCAGGATTTCATGTGATATGTAGCAATATTTGCTGATTTTCCATAAGAAAAGAGGCAGCCTGGCCCAAAATGAGCTTTCCTGGCTGAAGGTAGCCTACAACCAGGTCTAACACCTTCACCAGGCCAAACCAAATGTCAACTGGCTAACAAAGGAAAAGGCAACAACAGCAAAAGGTCCTGGGCTCTACAGCATGGTATGAATGAAGCGAAAAGGAATTTCTTATTTCAGCACATAAATTTTGGAAGGGAAACACTCAAGAAGCATGAAGAACTTCAGTCTGCAGAGCATGAAAGTTACTTCTAATTTACTCAGTGTACTTGCATGTTTCAGAATGATTGGAATTATTGTGTTTTACTTTTTTTAAAATTAGATTTATATGCCGCCCTTCTCCGAAGACTCAGGGAGGCTTACAATGCGTTAAGCAATAGCCTTCATACTTTTGTATATTTATACAAAGTCAGCTTATTGCCCCCACAAACTGGGTCCTCAATTTACCTACCTTAGAAAGGATGGAAGGCTGAGTCAACCTTGGGCATGATGAGATTCGAACTGGTGTAATGGCAGACAGCTGGATGTTAATAACAGGCTTTAGTCTGCTTTTAGCCTGTTGCGCTATCCATCTCCTTTCCATAGCACTTTCTGCAGAGGTGGTATTCAGCCGGTTTGGACCAATTTGGGCAAACCGGTAGTAGTGATCTATGGGTGCGCCCACCTGCCCCGGTGCTATGCCATCCTATTTAGCCACATTTTCAAGCCGTGTGCATGTGTGGAAGCTGCGTGTGCGAGCAAAGTGCATGTGCGGAAGGACGTGGGCATGCGTGGAGGTGCATGTGAGCGGAGGTCGCCTGCGCTCACGCTCACATTTTCGGTGCTGGGTGAACCAGTAGGTAAATTATGTGAATCCCAACCCTGATTTTCTGTATTTTATCTGTTTATTAACTGGTATAAACTGGTATGATATCCTAAATCGTATTAAAAGCCAATTTCCAATTGTGAATGAGTGTTCTATTCCAATTGCTTTCCAGTGTGGTCAAACGCCAGTGCAGGAAGAAGTAAGAAGGAAATATTTGCTCCCAATACATCTGATAGAACAAAATGTCTTGTCCAGAACAATGTCAATCCCGTTTGGACTACTGTAATGCTCTCTACATGGGGCTCCCCTTGAGGAGCACCCGGAGGCTCCAGCTGGTCCAGAATGCGGCCGCGCGAGTGGTTATGGGAACGACTCATTGCTCCCGGGTAACTCCCCTCTTGCGTGAGCTGCACTGGCTCCCAGTGGTCTTCCGGGTGCGTTTCAAGGTGCTAGTCACCATCTTCAAAGCGCTCCATGGCTTAGGACCGGGATATCTACAGGACCGCCTTCTGCCAATGAATACCTCCCACCGCCCGATATGCTCTCACAGAGAGGGCCTCCTCAGGGTGCCGTCGGCCAGACAATGCCGGCAGGCGGCCTCCAGGGGGAGAGCCTTCTCTGTGGGAGCTCTGGCCCTATGGAATGAACTACCCCCGGATATAAGAAAGATTCCTGACCTCCGTGCCCTGAAAACTCTGCTGTTTCATCAAGCCAGTCTGACTACAGGGTTTTAAATTTTTAAAGGGGTTTTTAGTAGGGGTTTTAAATTTTATGGCCAAATAGTCTAATTATTTTATTAGTTTTAATTTTTATATGTGATCGTTTTAATATGGCTGTAAACTGCCTTGAGTCACAACGGGAGAAGGGCGGTATATAAATGCAATACAACCTAAACCTAAACCTAATCAGATGCAGAGACTATATAGCCGTGATGGCGAACCTATGGCAAACCTACGCATGCTGGAAATGGCATGCAGAGCCATCTCTCCGGGAATGTGAGCCATTGCTGTTGCTCTTCTGGGTTCCAGCATGCCGGCCAGCTGGTTTTCATGCATGCGGGAGCACTGGAAACGAGAAGAGTAGCCGCCCGTTGTGCATGCAAGCATTGAGAAGACAATCTTCCAGTTTCCGTTGCACGCATGAGCACTGGCCACCTGGTCTTCCAGTTTCTGTGAAGACCAGTTGGCCAGTGCACCAGAAATTAGAAGTTCAACTTCCCGGTGTGCATGCACACTGGCCAGCTGCTCTGTGCCAAAAAGGTTTGTCAACACTGCTATATAGGCTTTGCAAAGAGAGGAAAGAAACTTAGCTGGATTTCTTATTTTAAACTATTGATGTCCTTCAAAGGGAAAGGCAAATAACTATCCCAATGCTTATATTTTTTAAATGCTTCAGTGCATTGGTCTTTCTCCAGTGCTGTATTTCTTTCCCTTCCAATTAAGGTTTAAATTAGTGAATTTCCTTCCTTCCTTCCTTCCTTCCTTCCTTCCTTCCTTCCTTCCTTCCTTCCTTCCTTCCTTCCTTCCTTCCTTCCTTCCTTCTTTCTTTCTTTCTTTCGAAATAAGTCTTCTGTTAAATATTTTTATTGCTTTATAACACATATTCCATTTCTATATTGAACAGTGTGTTTTCTAGGTGTCCAAAGTGCTAACATATAAACATCATCATAATCATCATAATCATATATACATAAGCATATATGCTATAATATCAATCATTATTGAAAAGCGTACTATCTTCCATTATAGTATCAATTATATAACCATCAAAATATTTACTCATCAGTTTTTCTTTCTCATGTAGTCCATATTTCACATAATTCCACTCCTCTAGCCTCAGTATCTCTTAATTAACCATTTGTAGAATAGTTCCCATGTTATAAAATATTTTGAGGCTTCTTTGCCTTTGATTTTTAGGGTTAACCTATCCATTTCTGCTCATTCCAGAATTCTTTTGATTATAGTATCATCTATAGGGGTTTCTGGATTTTTCCAGTATTGTTTCTATACAATCCTGGCTGTTGTTAGGATATGTAAAATAAGTCTTCTAATATAAGGGTTTTATTGCTCTCTGCAAAGAAGTCCTAAATTGATTTAACTTCTGTGTTTGTCTCATTTTTAACAATATATATTAATGTTTAGAGAAGTGGAAATCTATCCTGACTCTAAGAGGAAAGCTTTCCTTTTCAAAGATATGTCTGTATATTCTCTCTCTCTCCCTCTGTCTCCCCCTCTGTCTCCCTCTCTGTCTCTGTCTCTGTCTCTGTCTGTCTGTCTGTCTCTGTCTGTCTCTGTCTCTGTCTCTGTCTCTGTCTCTCTCTCTCTCTGTGTCTGTTTCTGTGTGTGTGTGTCTCTGTCTCTCTCTGTGTGTGTGTCTGTCTCTCTCTCCTCTCTGCCTCTCTGTCTGTCTGTCTGTCTGTCTCTCTCTGTCTGTCTGTCTCTCTCTCTCTCTCTCTCTCTCTCTCTCTCTCTGGGTAGAGCGAGGAAAGAGAAACAGAGACACAGAGACAGAGAGTACTTGATAAGTTGTGTCTCTCAGAACTGTTGTTGTGGTTTGTACAATCGTGTTTCTTTTTTTAAAACTACAGATTCTATTTTCGGTGACTCCGGTTGACTCTCCCTCCATCTCAGATGCCAGCATTTTAATAAAACCAAGACGTTTTCAGTGAAATGTCAGTCGCAGGTTGATCAAAGTGTTATGGGAGCTGTTTGGCTACAGCTTCAGCTTTGAATTTCCTCTTTGCTTTTCAAAACATCGCCTTAAAAAAAAAAAAGAAAGAAAAAGAAAGAAAGAAAAGAAAATGCCCTGATTGAAGCTGAACTGCCTTTATCAGTCTGATCAGAGCCCTATCAAGAACATGCATGATTCAGCTGCTTTCTCCAAGCTTTGGAAAATATAACTTTGATAGATGTTTCACGAGTGTCGAGCAATAGTTTTCATGCTCACATTGGTTAAGATTTAGTACTGCCATTAAAGAACAGAAGGGCTCTTTGGTGGCAATCCTTCGACATACCGAATATCCCAAAGAACAATCTTCTACAAATCAGCGATTAAGGTGCTGACAAAAATCTCCACTCTGCTGCAGTTTTTTCCCCCCTCTTCAGCCCTGTATCAGCACTGACTATCTTTTCAATCAAATCTCTGGGGAAGGCGGAACAGCGAAGGCTTTGTTTTCGGTTGGAAAATAATAACAAACCAAAGATAAAATTTGACATGTTATCTCCTCTGTCTAAGCAGTTGGTCAATTTTATCCCTTCCCCGCCACAAATTATGCAAATCAACCACCCTGGTCTTGTGACTGACCAAGACTTCAGATCGGTGACAGGCAGTGGTGAAATCCAATTTTTTTTTTTACTACTGGTTCTATGGGCATGGCTTGGTGGGTCCCATTCCCTCCCCACTCTGGGGCCAGCCAGAGGTAGTATTTGCCAGTTCTCCGGACTACTCAAAATTTCCTCTACTGGTTCTACAGAATCTTTTATTTATTTTATTTTATTTTTTAAAATTTGATTTATATGCCGCCCTTCTCCGGAGACTCAGGGCGGCTTACAATGTGTTAAGCAATAGCCTTCATACTTTTGTATATTGATATTTATACAAAGTCAGCTTATTGCCCCCAACAAACTGGGTCCTCAATTTACCCACCTTATAAAGGATAGAAGGCTGAGTCGACCTTGAGCCTGCCTGGGATTGAACTCACAAATAATTGCAGCAGCTGGATCTTAAATTCTGCCTTTGTAGGAGGCAAGCATGTATTTTATGACAGATACAAGTGTAAACATAATTATAAATCAGTGGTGAAATTCAATTTTTTTTACTATCGGTTCTGTGGGCGTGGCTTGGTGGGCATGGTGTGGTTTGTTGGGCATGGCTTGGTGGGCGTGGCAGGGGAAGGATACTGCAAAATCTCCATTCCCACAAGTTCTCTGAACTACTCAAAATTTCTACTACCAGTTCTCCAAACTGCTCAAAATTTCCACTACCGGTTCTCCAAATGGCTCAAAATTTCTGCTACCAGTTCTTCAGAACCTGTCAGAATCTGCTGGATTTCACCCCTGGTGACAGGCCACTTGGCCGGTGGGATCGATCACACGGAATCTCTGCTGTTTGCCAGCTGCAAGACAGTGTAATGAACTTTTATTTGAGTTTGTGCCTTTGAATTCTGATCATGATTGCATTGGCTTTTTTGGCTGTCACCGCAAGCTGTTGGCTCATATTTAGCTGGTTGTCCACTAAGACTCCAAGATCCCTCTGACAGTTACTGCTATTAAGCCTGGTTTCACCCAGTCTGTATGTGTACTTTTGGTTTTTCTTGCCTAATTGTAAGACTTTTCTCTACTTTGAATTTCAGTGTTCAAGTCTGTCAAGATCCATCTGGAACTTGAGCCTATCATCTAGGGGTGTTGGCTATCCCTGCCAGTTTAGTATTGTCCACAAATTTGGTAAGTTCTCCTTCTATTCTCTGGAATGATCTTCACCCTGAGGTGGTCCTGAGGAAATCCTTCAGGGGCTGTAAACCTTGTAGTTTATTCTGCTTTCTTTTCAATGTTCTCCTTGCTTTTGTTTAACGAAGCTTTTCCACTTTCCCATGGTGACAGTAACTCCTTTCTTAACGTAATATCTACCCATTCAACGTATTCCATCTGCACATATATGATGCATACTCAGTGGATAAATTGGTTGAGTGATTAAGGTGCCATTAGACTCTTGTTTTCTGGCAAAGGGGGTCTTCTTGTAGGATCACCTCTTCAATCTTGAGAGCTTTTGTTTCCTGACTGGCTCGTCATGGCTGACATCTGATTATTGCTTTTCATGCTGCTTGTAACCAAACTCCTATCTCTTGCTATCTTCCTTTTGCCTTCTGACATTGGAAGCGCAGGGTTTAGCATTCTTCACATTGAACGGAGTCAATCATTATCCTCCACTCTCTTTCCCCCGAATGGTGGCAAAAAAGAACAGATTTCGGTCCCTGGTAGGAATGAAAATGCAGGTAGAGTTGGTTCTTAACTTACAACAGTTCATTTAGTGGCCATTCAAAGTTATAACATCACTGAAAAAAGGTGACTTATGACTATTGCTCTCCCTTGAACAAGCGTTGTACTATCCCCATGATCAAAACTGATCCACTTGGCGCAACTGGCTCATATTTATGACGGTTGCAGTGTCATTTGATTCCCTTTTGCGACCTTCTGACAAGCAAAGTCAATGGGGAAGCCGGATTCATTTGACAGCTGTGTTGCTAACTTAACAACAGCAGTGTTTCACTTAACAACCAGGGCAAGACTGGTCATAAAATGGGGCAAAACCTGACTTAACAAATGTCTTGTTTAGCAACATAAATTTTGGGTTCAATTGTGGTTGTAAGTCAAGGGCTATCATCTGCTTTTACCATCAGCCTCTCTCACAATGAAAAAAAAAAAAGGCATTAAGAGTTGTTAACCTAATCTTGCCTAGCTTCTTCTCTGGTAATATTGTAACTAGAGCATACAAAACATTTGCTAGACCAATTCTCGAATACACTTCATCTGTCTGGAATCTGCACTGCATATCGGACATTAATACAATGGAACATGTCCACAAATACTTCACAAAAAGAGTCCTCCACTCCTCTACTTGCAATAAAAGACCTTATGGCAGCAGACTTGAAATTTTGGGCTTAGACAACTTAGAACTATGCCGACTTTGGTCTGACCTACGTGTAGTACATAAAATGATCTGCTACAATGTCCTACCTGTCAATGACTACTTCAGCTTCAACCACAACAATACACAAGCAAATAATAGATACAAACTCAAGGTAAACTGCTCTAAACTCGATTGCAGAAAATACAACTTCAGCAACAGAGTGGTCAATGCCTGGAATGCACTACCTGACTCTGTGGTTTCTTCCCCAAACCCCCAAAACTTTAACATTAGACTCTCTACTGTTGACCTCACCCCGTTCCTAAGAGGTCTGTAAGGGGCGTGCATAAGCGCACCAGCGTGCCTAACCGTCCCTGTCCTAATGTACCCTTTTTATTTTTATTCTTTTCATGTATTCAAATGCTCAGGAAGATAAATCTATCTCAGCATCTACTTCTGTCCTACTATCACAGCACCATTGAGAGTGTCCTGACATTCTTGCATTGTATGGGAGCAGCTCTGTAGCGGACAAAAATCCTCAGCAGAGAATCATTAAAACTGCCCAGAATATCATTGGACTCCAGCTACCAGCCCTGGATAACATCTTTGAATCTCACTGTTTGAGGAAGTTGCATAACATTCTCAGAGACTCTTCCCATCTTGCTTACAGTCTTTTTGGACTGTTGACTTCTGGCAGAAGATACAGAACAATTAAAACTCGGACCACACGTCTTCTGAATAGTTTTTATCCCAGACCTGTAATGTCACTCAACAATGAACTAAAGGGCCACCATCAGTGAGCTGTTGGACAGCATTACTTGGTCTGTTGTGTGGTTGTTTGGGTGGTTTAGAGGTCGGGAATTTGTGGTGGGTAGATGGGGGTGTTTGGGGATTGTTATGTGTGTTGGACCTGGTCTTTGGGTGTTAAGTGAATTTCGTTGAATGAGTATATTGTGTATACATGTACAGTGACAATAAAGTTTGTTGTTGTTGTTGTTGTTGTTATACTTTTATCTGTTATCTTATATATGCTTGAGAAATTAAGTAAATAAATAAATAAATAAGCAAGCAGAGCTATCAATCAAGGCTGAACATTCTACATCTTCTCAAATATGAATGCTACTTAAGGAAGATTTAGAAGAATAGTAACACCCTTTTTAAGATCTTCCTTTGTTATCCTTAGAGAAAACCATTTAATGTGATAGCCCAGCTGGAGAACACATATTGTTTGCCAATCCCTTAAAGTTAAATCCAAATAATGTTGCTGATAAAAGGAATGTAAATAATGAACCAGTGTCCTTGTAACAATTAACTCTATCTAATTCAGGCATGTCTGGGTTTTAGTCAGTTTTAGTGACAAATTCTTTTTTTTTTCTTTGTATGAGTTCTTTCTACACGTTTCGTTAATTACTATACTTATTTTGTTAGGAAGCTGCTTTGTTAAAGTTTTTCATACAAGATAAAGATTTTCAGATTGGTCTATTTTTTTTAAACTTCCTCTGTAGATTTGCAGGAAATAAGCAGGAGAATATACTTTCTTTCTCTCTCTCTCTCTCTCACACACACACTGGTGAAATCCAGCACATTTTGACAGGTTCTAAAAGGTTCTGGACAGGGGTGGGTTCTAATTTTTTTTACTACTGGTTCTGTGGGCATGGCTTATTTTGTGGGCGTAGCTTGATGGTCATGTGACAATTTTTTAGGATTTAGCAGAGGTAAACCAGTACCTACCGGGCTTTTAACTGCTTGCAGAGCTGTACCGGTCTATTCATTTGTTTTTGGAGGCACCAGTCTACCCATTTGTTTTTGGAGGCACCATTTTATCCATTTGTTTTTGGAGGCATTGGTCTATCCATTTGTTTTTGGAGGCATTGGTCTACCCATTTGTTTTTGAAGGCACCGGTTTACCCATTTGTTTTTGGAGGCACCTGTCTATTCTTTCATTTTTGGAGGCACCTGTCTACTCTTTCATTTTTGGAGGCACCTGTCTACTCATTTGTTTTTGGAGGCACTGGTCTGCCACCACACTGCCTTTTAACACTGATCAGCTGTAGGGCGGCCCTTTGAAGCCCTGCGGCAAGAGTTTAAACAGTTTTTTTTCTTTCTAGCCAATCAGCTGGGACTTGGGAGGCAGCAATAGATTGGGGGTGGGGCCAAATAAAAGATAAGAATAATGTGGGGTGCGGGGGACCCCAGCTCCCAAACAAAGAGAACCGGTTCGGTGATGTCATATCATCACCGCTACCAGCTCGGCAGAACTGGGCCGAACCGGGAGGAACCCACCACTGGTTCTGGAGAACCGGTAGTGGAAATTTTGCCCACAGAACCAGCAGTAAAAATATTTGGATTTCACCACTGCACACACACACACACACACACACTCACAGAGAGAGACAGACAGACACAGACACACACATACCAAACATACACACATGCATATTCTTTGATCACATCAGAAAATGACTTGCCATGATCTTGGCCTATGAGCTGGGGTAGCATAATGGTTAGAATGCAGCATTGCAGGCTAATTCTGCAGATTGTCAGCAGTTTGATCCTGACTGGCTCAAGGTTGACTAAGCCTTCCATCCTTCTGAGTCAATAAAATGAGAAACCAGATTTTTTGGGGGGGTGGGGGTGGGGCAAGATGCTGATTCTGTAAACCACTGAGAGAAGGCTGTCAAGCACTATGGAGCATGATATAAGTCTATGTGCTACTGCTATTGCTATGAGAAACAAAACACTGAAGCTGTGTTTTGTCATTTTCCACTAGAACAAAATGGATCGTGCAGTATTGCAACTCGATTCAGCAACAAGGCTCCGGGCATCCTTCTTCTGTTTCTCTTCCCTGGTCAGAAAGATTCTGCTTCTGTTGCTTGCCGTATTTCAGTGGTATTTCCTAAGCTCCTCTGGCATTCTACCATAGTAAGGATCAGAGTGTCAATTTAACTTCAGCTTCTAGTTCTAGAGTTTATGTAAGTTGGGAAAGTATTTCAAGGTACCTTGGAATTTTTGGCATCTCTACCGTTCAGTATTTCAGCACATTCCTTCCCTCCTGACCTGACTTCTTTTGAATCGGTTTCTTTCTGTCTATTGGCATCCCTTCACAGATCAATTTGAGGTTGGACCCTCTTTCCAAAACCACCAAGCATAATCATGCTACACCCAGGTGACCAGGTAGTGGCGATGGGATTCACCAAGAGAGGAATCAAGTGAGAAAATGGATGATGGAAAAAATACATGGCATTGGAGCCATGCCATTCAAACTGTCAGGTGTGAACCACATACAAAAAAATCTAATTAGCTATTTTATGGCTCAGGTCTATTACAGAGGAATCTTGCAGAGGGTCATTTGAAAGCATTAATTGCAGACAATCAACGCTTATGTGGATATCGGTTGTCCGAGGCAACCAGCAAACACATGGTGATAAAATTATTGCTTTGTCCATATTCTCCTCTCATCATCCAGGATCTTGTAAGCATTCACTTTGGAACCATCTTTACTACGACACCAGAGATATTGTGTGATCTGAGTCTGCATAATGTTTGAACAATTTCTTCATGCCCTATTGATAGTGTCGTTTTGATTACTTCACTGCCCTCCTCTACTACATAAATTTATTCTGCTTCAGCTTCTTCTTCCTCTCCTCTCTCCTCCCATCCTCTCCTCCCCTCTCCTTTCCTCCCATCCTCTCCCCTTCCCTTCCCCTTCCCCTTCCCCCTCCCTTCCCTGTCCTCTCTTCCCATCCTCTCCCCTCCCCCTCCCCCTCCCCTTCCCCCTTCCTCCCCTCTCCTCTCCTCTCCCCTCTCCTTTCCTCCCATCTTCTCCCTCCCCTCCCCTTGCCTCACCTTCCCCCTCCTCTCCTCTCATCCTCTCCTCTCCCTCACCTTCCCCTCACCTGTCCTTTCCCCTCCCCTCTCCTCTCCCCTCACCTGTCCTCTCCCCTCCCGTCTCATTGCCTCCCCCTCCCCCTCCTCTCTTCTCCGCTCCTCTCCTCACATTTCTTCCCAGGACATTCAGATTCTCAGTTTTCTCGTGCTAATATTTTAACATAACATTTCCTTTCTTAATCCAGACTTCCTAACCTCCGTACAGAATGAGCTTTCCTTGATAGCAGTTCATCATGTTTTTCACATTGTCAAAGTATTTTTTTTTTATCAGTCCCTGGTCTTATACAGGTAGTGTTAGGAGTCTGAGTGGCAGATATTAGCAAGTGATTGTGTTAAATGCCAAACTATTCAACCAAGGCTTGATGGTCTAACTGTTATTAAATATTGGTAGTACAATTAAAGCCTGCCTCCCTCCCCTCCTCCTTTTTTTCCTGGTGATTTGGCATTTCTGCTTTCAAGAAAACACATCCTGCTGCCTAGTTCTCCAGTAGGTGATTTGATTCTTCCAACACCAAATCTTCCTATGTTGTTCTTCTTAAAGTATTGGTTCTTTCTTGCTTTGATTTAATACAACATCCTTGAGATGATCGATTTGTTTAACCCCAGCAGATCCAGTCGGTAAAAACCCAACTGACCACCAGAAAGAGAGACAAGGAAGGCTAACTCTTTGTGGACTGGATATTTTACAACCAGCATTTCCCCCCCTTTTTTTCTTTTTAAATGTGTTTGAAACTGAACAGGTCAGACGAAGCGTGCTTTAGAAATAAGTTACTCTGAGGACTTGTAGGTCTCTTTCTTACACAAGTATTGCTTTCTCTTGCTCCAATCTCATTGAATGGTCCGCCAAGTTGATTTTTTTTTTTTTAAAGAGAAGAATAAAACCTAGGGGAAAATGAAAGGCATTTGTTTACTGGATGATGATTAGGCTCAGTGGGTGCGGAGCTGAAATCAAATTTCTGTTAAATAGGCCCCAAAGAAATCAATTGTAACCCACGGTTAATGACAAGCTCGGAAACCGCTTCAGGCAATGCCAAGGGCAGTGGAAACTCTGTAAAATTAGTTGTTAACTGCGCTAATGACTGATTTTGGAAGGATTATTGCTATTATAAACAGTAATCAATCCAGGTTTGCCACTGTGTCTTGGAAGATGTTTGCAGCCAAAAATATGCAGCTTTTGTACCTCAGATTCTAATTAATATGATAATCTGAATATTACACATGGCTCTGTTTCCTTCTTAACTTCCCCAGGCACAGGTTACATGGAAATTAGGCCTATAGAATGATCATCATTCACAAGATAGTACAGTAAAATGTTCCCAAACATAAAGACTTACCAATGTGACATTGTAATATGGTATTCTGCCTCCAGTTTATTTATTCCATTGTAGGACTATTAAAGGCAAGTTTTGGTGTATTTGGGTCTTTTCCCGTGAAAGATTGAGAGCATCTTGGTGACATTTCGATGAGGTCTCACTCGTCATCTTCAGGCTGGTGTCTTCGGCTTTGTGCTTGTGCGTTGAAAGCACAAAGCCGAAGACACCAGCCTGAAGATGACGAGTGGGACTTCATCAAAATGTCGCCAAGATACTCTCAATCGTACACAGAAAAGACCCAAATACACCAAAACTTGCAGACCTCTACCCATGAAAATCTATCAAAACAAATGTACCACAGCCCTTTTTAATAGTTCATCAGCAGGATGAAAACAACGAAAATAGTGTGTGTTCCTCTAATCAAATAAGGTAAAAGTCTTGGAGAAGCATAAAGAATTGGACAGTTCTTGCTGAGGTGGTAGACATATTTGTAGAGTTTTCTTGGCAACATTATGGAGATTATTTCCTATTTCCTTCTTTAGAAATGCAGAAAAAACAATGGCTACCAACCTGCTTTCCATTGATGACCTGTATACTGCATGAATCAAAAAGAGGCCTGGGAAAATATTTACAGAACCTTCGCATCCTGGACATAAATTGTTTCAACTCCTACCTTCAAAGCTATGCTATAGAGCACTGCACACCAGAACAACTAGATACAGGAACAGTTTTTTTCCCAAACGCCATCACTCTGCTAAACAAATAATTCCCTCAACACTGTCAAACTATGTACTAAGTCTGCACTACTATTAATCTTCTCATCATTCCCATCACCCATCTCTTTCCACGTATGACTGTATGACTGTAACTTTGTTGCTTGTATCCTTACAGTTTATATTGATATGGATTATTTCCTGATTGCTTATTTGTATCTTATGACTAACATTAAGTCTTGTACCTTATGATTCATGATGAACGTATCTTATCTTTTATGTGCATTGAGAGCATATGCATGAAGACAAATTCCTTGTGTGTCCAATCACACTTGGCCAATAAAAAATTGACAATTGATTATGACTATTAGGGATGTTATTCAACTTTTTCCTTCATCCTAGAATTCCCTGATAGACTGCTTAGCTTCCAAACTCAGATGAGGTCTGGAAGGAATTTAGAAACCATCAATCTGTGAAAGGCGATATTTTTTTGCCACCTGTTTTGGTTTGCAAACGTCCACATGATTGCTAGATGGTAGCAACAACCCATACTAAACACTAGTTCTTTGGTGCCATCTCATGGTAATAAGAATTGCTCAGTTTAAGTCTGATAATTCTAGTTCCACCGAGATGAAGATGTTAGGAAAAATAAACTAGATTAAAGGTTAAAGGTACAGGTTCCCCTCGCACATACGTGCTAGTTGTTCCCGACTCTAGGGGGTGGTGCTCATCTCTATTTCTAAGCCAAAGAGCCAGTGCTATCCAAAGGCATCTCCATGGTCATGTGGCTGCATGACTAAATGCCAAAGGTGCACGGAGCGCTGTTACCTTCCCACCAAAGGTGGTCCCTATATTTCTACTTGCATTTTTTACATGTTTTCAAACTACTAGGTTGGCGGAAGCTGGGACAAGTAATAGGAACTTACTCCGTTATGGGGTTCTAGGGATTTGAACTGCTGAACTGCCAACCTTTTTGATCGACAAGCTCAACATCTTAACCACTGATCCACTGCATCCCCTAGATTAGGGGTAGGCAAACATTTTTTGGTGGGAACACAAGTCCTGCAAACTCCAAATGTCTGTACTTGCACACCAAACTCTACCAATTCAGCATTTATTCCCGACAAATGCCCCTCCCCACAACATCTTCTTAAATCTCAGTCCCCAGGTATGCCTTGTGAAGAGAGCCAGGGCACTTTCCTACCAAGTTGTTGGGTCAGCCTGCACTGTTCCCACCTTCTCTTCACTCTCCATGCTCAGAGATCAGGAGGGGGCAGTCCTTGCTCATCGCCTGAGCTCCGTCACTCCTGTCCCACTGCTTGTCCTCGCTTCTTCATCCTGCCCCCATTCCTCCCTGCTAACAAGGTGTCCCAATCCTGAGAGGCTCTGAGCTGCCTCGGCCTGCTTCTCCCCACATTCGTCTAAAGCCAACGAAGCAGTCCCCTCGATCTCCTTCAGCTCCAGAGCTGGCTTGTTCTCCTCTGCAAATTCATGACAAAAGTCTTATCTTGCAGAGCACTAATGAAATATTTTAAAACCAGGGTAGTTGAATATGAGTCCAAATGTTATTTAGTTTTCTCCTCTTCTTGTTCTTTGGGTATCTTATTATTTCTGGAGGATGGATATTTGTACCTTTCTTGACCAGTTTCCCTCCTTCTGACCTTGCAGTGTATTATTGTATACCAAAAAGCTGTGCTTCAGCCTTCTTGGGACATTTTGTCTGTATTTTAAGAGTATCACCTTTCTTCTTTAAGTGATATTTGAGAAATGTATATCTGTGCGAGCTGGAAGCTGGTGAGCAATATATAACCTTTTGCAGGCTTAGAGAAGAGTGTTTCCCATATACTTTGTAGCTGATTTCCCATCCTCATAAAGGCACACCTTGTTCTCACCGTTGAAAAGATTTACCGTTACAGCAAATGCCACATGTGCAAATCTACCCCTCTTTCAGGCTTCTGTTTTCAGTGAAGAGAGGTATTTAAGGTGAAATCATTAACTTGGTTCTGGGATGTAAGTCAGAAATGAATCTCTCTCTGTCAGTAATAAAATCAATTAGATCAACTTTTTCCTGGTAGTTCTAAAAATAAAGAATAAATATAGAAACTGTCTGGGAAGAAACAAACTTATTCCTTCCAGTTAGAACTAGAGCTACACGTCCCACCGATAAGTCTATGAAGCAGGTGCTTCACAGGGGTGGGATTCAGCCAGTTTTGTCCAATTCGGACAAACAGGTAGTGGTGATTGCGGCAGGCCCCGCCCACCCACTCGGACATAATGATGTCCTATTTTGCCATGTTTTCAAGGCCAGGCGCATGCCCGGAAGGCATGCGCGTGAGCAAAGAGCATGCACGGATGCCCGAGCATGCATGCATGCTCACATTTGTGAACCGGTAGGGAAGGTAAGTGATGGTACACATTCCAGATGTGTTTATCTGTATCTACAGTACGTGTGTAAATATTGGTTATAATATATTTCTAAATGTAATTTGTCTTTCATTCATAACTGAAGCTTCTTGGATGATGTTGTGACCTAGGCTTCCTGAATCATTAAAACACACGAGTAGTCCCAAAAACCTCTTTTAATGCAATAGCTGTGAATTACGTTCATTCACAGCTGAGTCCCAATTAGTTGCAAAAAGTCCTTCAGGAGAAGTCCTTCAGGATGTTCACCAAATTTTATCTCCCTTGACACTCTGCCAAAGACCTACTTGGCAAAGCCACACAGATTCCAGAATCAGACAGAGATGCCGACTGGGAACGAAATTAACAATGTTGCTTTCCTGCAAAGTGCCCATGTGCCTTTGCTCCTCTTTTAAGCCTTATGGGAGGGGCCAATCATCTCCAGGCCTTACTCTCGAGTCGTCTCTTCTGTTTTAACTGTTCATGCCTTCAGGCAGCTCTGCGCATATGTGCACTAGGAAGAGGCTCCTCCTGTTCCTCTGCCTCGCTGAGGTCTGACTCTGGAGGCTCCGAAGTCCGTACATCACTCCCAGAAGGCCCTAGCCACATCTCTGCCTCCAATGCAGAGCCCTCATTTCAGCCTTCCCCAGACTCCAAAAGTGGCCTATGTTCCTCCCCAGCCTCCTCACTGTCTGACTCTGCTGCCAGCTGTGCCGGCTGCTGGTGGACCACAACAGATGAAAAGTGAAATGTTTTCAAAGAAAAGCATCAAGAAAAGCCCAAATTACCTTTGGAAAAAAGCATCTTTGGACAACCATGATTGAGAATCTCCACAGACTTTCATTCATAACTATTACTTATGTTTTTAGTAATCTGCAAGGCAGATACAATAGCCAGGGAGGAGTGTAGCTCCCTTGCCTGCCTGCCTGCCTCTCTTCACTTTGGACAATCCAGAACATTTTTATACTTATCCCTTAAAATAATCCAAAATAATGTGTTCCCCTATTCCTTTTCCCTGATTATTGTTATTAATGAAAGTAGGGAACTACTATGATTGAATAACTCTTGATGACTTCCCAAAGATGCTTTTTCAAGAGGCAACTGGCCTTTCTAGTTTCTCTATGAAGATGTCTCCTTCAGTTTCTGATGAGAAGTGAAACCTCTTCAAAGAAAAACCAGAAAGTCCAGTTGCCTGTTGAAAAAGTGTCTTTGGGACAACCATGACCTGGATGACTGAGAATCTCCATAGACATCTTGATGACTTCCTTTTACCCTGGCATTCAGTCAGTCTGATGGAAATGCCTGAGAGTTGAAATTCAATAACATCAGGAAAGTCCCACCCCTCCAACCTCCTGGTTTAGAATAGAATAGAATAGAATAGAATAGAATAGAATAGAATAGAATAGAATAGAATAGAATAGAATAGAATAGAATAGAATAGAATAGAATAGAACAGAACAGAACAGAACACAATTCTTTATTGGCCAAGTGTGATTGGACACACAAGGAATTTGTCTTTGGTGTATATGCTCTCAGTGTGCATAAGGAGAATAAAATACATTCATGAAGAAAGAAGATACAACACTTAGAGATAGTCAAGGTTACTAATAAGCTACCAACTCCTACTAGCAGATAGGCTGCTGCTTTTTTATATCAGAAATCTTGTTGCATTTTGGTTCAACCTTCTACTCTTTCAAAACTTTCTTGAATCCCAGTAGGTGCTACTGTATATGATATGAGCCTTTGCAAAAGTCCTCCTCCTCCTCCTCCTCCTCCTCCTCCTCCTCCTCCTCCTCCTCCTCCTCCTCCTCCTCCTCCTCCAGAATCAAGGGGCTGTGGTCCTTATTCAAATTGCTGCACACTGGGGATAATTGATGTCTTCCCATTAAGGCATCTGCTCCGGTAGCAACCCACCACTGATTATAATATACATATTATAATATACCATATATTGACTCGTATACTTCTATAGTATAGTTTACATTATACAATATAGGAAATATGTACTGTCTATCTACCTTGCCCCGTGAAGGAATAACTACTGTATTTGCTTCAAGGGTTGCATAATTATATTCCATTCTGTTGGTTGGCTATTGTTGTTCATAACTGCTGATTTTTCCCCAGTGGTATCTACCAGCATGGGAAAAACAAACAAACAAACAACAATTGGCATCTGCTATTTTGTACCAGACAGTCAAACCTCATGCAGTCCATATGCCCAACACCAATTCCTCTCCTGTATTTTCCATTATCTCTCTTAAGAGGTTACCACCTACTATTTCTGGAAACCTATTCTCCTTAGGGGAGAAAAAAGATAGTATCCTGAAATGAGTAAATCCCCAATAAGGGGCCATTTCTCTATCCCTTGGAAGCAGCCTCTTTCTTGAGATGCTCATTCACCCCAATAGTCATAAAAACAATAGCCTAGAAGCTTGATGTCATCAAAATCTTAGCCATAAATCTTTTTTTTGAGAATTCTTCAAATCTGTCTCTTTATTTAGTTAAACCCAGTTCCCTCCCAGATAGTTTAGGAGGTGTATTAAATGTCTCTCATCCACATTTTTTGATAGAAATAGCACTTAGATTTACTGCTTCATAGTGCTTTTACAGCCCTCTCTAAGCAGTTTATAGCCTATTGCCCCCAACAATCTGGGTCCTCATTTTACCGACCTTGGAAGGATGGAAGGCTGAGTCAACCTTGAGCCGGTGAGATTTGAATTGCCAAATTGCAACTAGCAGTCAGCTGAAGTAGCCTGCAGTGCTGCATTCCAACTACTGTGCCACCTCGGCTCTTTCTGATAATCTGGCAAGTATTGTATTGCCATGTGGAATGTGTTCAATATGGACTATCTTAGAATCCTACGGTCATTTAGATTCAATGCTGAAATCCAAGTTAAAGCATTGCAGGCACGGAAAAGCTGCTTGGGTATATCCAGGAAATGGTAGTTCACCACTTCCTTGAGAAATTGACTCCACTATAGGTTACCATTAGGAAGTTCTTCCTAACATTCAGCTGGATTCTCTCTTAGCATATCTCATTTCTAATGTTCCTTGCCCAGCACTCTAAATGATAGCCTTCCATTTGAAAAGCATGATCAACTCCTTCTCACAACTCTGAGTCGAAGTTATAATTGCAAGTATTTTTAAACTACCTCAATGCATTTCTCTGATCAGTCCAGTTTCTCAGAATCTTTCTTAAAATATGGTGATTTTTATATTTAGTTTATTGTGCTGCCTAATTGCTTACCATCTTCTTTTATCCCTGGATCTGAAACTCTGGATGTCTTGGTACATAACACATGTAGTTGTTCTGCTCCCCTTCCTCACACAGGCAAACGTAATACCAAATACGCTTGCCAATATTTTATTAGGTAAGCAGATTAGAATTCTTGGCAGACCAAGGTTTTGGCAGCAAACTGCTGAATGCCTGCCAAGACTGTGTTCGCTCCCATAAAGCAGAATAGGACTTATCTTCAGTCCATTCCAGGAGCAACAAATTATCCACGAGACAAGAGTTTAGTCAGTGTTCAGTCCAAAATATATCCAAGCCAAATTTCAGAGATCCCGATGTGACTTTCAGGGTTTAACTTTGTCTGTCACAAAGCTTGAAGAGCAATCCCACCCACTTTTATTCCTGGTGGGGCGTGACTCCGTGTCTCAGCTCAATCTCTGGCCCTCCCACGCCTCTTCCGTTGTAGCGCACGCTTCTCCCTCTGATGCTGCCTGGGATCAAGCCAGGATTCATCATCCTCGCTCCCTATCAATTGGTGCTCCAATATGCCTTCCTCCTGGCTGTTCCTCCTGGCCTTCAGATGGAACTTGAGGCATTGCCAGAAAGGAGGGTTCTGGAGAGGGAGGCCTTGTCAGTTCCTCCTCATCACCTTCTGAGTCCTCTTCCTCTGTTAGGACAGGCTCGGGAGTCGGGGTCACAATATGTAGTCATGGTTTACTCAATAAACAAAGATCTGGCATTGTCCAACACCCTGTTGGAAGAAATATCCATCTGGTTCAGTTCCAAGCCAGGAGGAAGGCACTGGAGACAAAATGGAGGCTGGAGGCTGATTGGAAAGAAGGTCCATTTATTAATGAAGCAGATGCATCAAGTACGTGTGATTCTGGGCAGCTGACCACATGGAAGGGGGGTATTTATACCTTCTCTTGGGCTTTGCAGTTGAGTTTCCTGTTCCTGTGCAAGAATATGTATTCTATTAGCTGTTGTCAGACTCCCATGGGGCCATGTAGGGGTTATGTAGGGGTCATAGCTGACTCTATAGGCAAAGTACAAATCCTAGGTGTTAGTCTGAGCTAAGTTTGGTTGAAGTTTCTGGTGGTGATGCAATGTCCTTAGGAGACTATGCAATGTAGTAAGCTCTGTGTCTTCTGCTAAATGGTAGTGGGTTAATCCTATTATGTCCTGAAGGGTCATGTCTTAATCCTGAAGCTGAAGGTCTTTTGTTTTGTAGATAGGATGGCCCAGTCTTTTTCAATGGACACCAAAATATCTGCTGGGGGCAGTATGATTTCTGTCTCTCTTAAGATTTTTTATTTCTCTTTTAGGGGGAAATATTTTATCCTGTCTTTTTTTTTTTTTAATATTCCTCAAAATATTTCATTCTTCTAGGAGAGGGGTGGGTGGTAACTTTCTACAACCCTTAACCATAAATCAATCACATGGGGTCAGTTGGGCAAGACAACAGATTAAAATGCAGATGGCAGATGATTTGTGATTCACTCTATTGTACAATCACCAAGATGCAACTCGGGTTGTCTTAACACTTATGACTAGATTCCCAATTCTTTTTACAGCTCAGCTGGTTAGGACTGGAGAAATAACACTTGCCATTATCCAGAGAGTTATTTAATATTTTCCAGGAGGTTTGAGGTGGAGTCACATAATACATATGGCATGGAGCTTTGGGGGAGTTTGGTGAAATTTGTTGTTTATTCAACTGTGATTTTATGACTTATGTTACTGTTTTCATCTGTTTCCTCTTGAAAATTATAAGAAATTATGCCACCAGTTTGAGCAAGCATGTGTGTGAGAGAGTTTGTGTGTGTGAAACAGTTAAAGAGATGCCAAACAATTATCCCACCCTGGAGTGAGGTTTAGTTTAAAATATAACTTTTATGAATCGAGCAGACTCTTGACAGTAGAATAGTTAAATGATCCCATATATTTCTGATATATAAAGTCCAGAACTGCTGTAAATTCTGCAGAGCTATAACACCAGTCAGCTATCAGAAATCAGTGTTGTTTTTTGTTATTACTGTTTTTGTCCAACTAAGAGCATCACTTTATGATTGTTAGCAAAGGTTAAAGAGAAATTGTTAGAATATTCATGAACTGGCAGAGACATGGTAACAAGGTCAGCCAGTGAATAGGCATAGCAACTAAATCAGCCAGTTGGGAGCCAGGGAATGCCTTAGTCTGCAGCTTCTGAGTCTGTGCAGAGAATTGAAACTAAAACTAAGCAGTCTGTGCATGCTTGTCTGCTCTGCTGAAATGAAACTAACTGTTCTCTCCTGCCTTGTGTTCTGCATGTAACTTCTACCACATTGAAGAATCAACTGTTGGTATTGTATATATATATATATCTTCTTGTATATAAAGAAGTTAATGAATCCTGCTGAACCAGTCTATCTGTGTATGCTTCTGGATTTGATTTTTGCAAGAAACTGACAGAAATATTTTTAAATATTTTACTGACCAAAACAAAGCATCTTTAATTCTTCAGTTCAGCTCAAAAGCTATTTTTTTTAAAAAATATCAACCAAGAATGATGTTTCTCTTAAGGTATAAAAATTGTGACAAAAAAAAAAAAGAGAGAGTAAAGGAATGTAGAGTGAGGAGGAAAAAAAGGAAATGCAAATAGAGAACACCATTTATTTAAATTATAGAATTCCTATAATAATCAGTTGAAATGGAAACAGTTCCCTAATGTGAATATTTAAGAAGTGTTGGCTGGAACAGTAGTATTTCATTTCCCCAGTATGACTGCTGGGGATTTCTTTCATAGCTATTATTTCTGTCTTGAAGCTTCACGTATCATATTAAGCTATATGATGATTCCTTCAATTGGGGCTCATTGTGGAGCCCAGATAGACTGCTTTCAAAACCATGATTGTGGTTTGGGATGAGACATGAATTCCTCCCATTGTATTTCTTTCAAAATCCATGGTGACTGAAGCCATGGTGTGTTGTGCGCCAAGCTACTACAGAAGGACTGGATTCATGTGAAAATGTAAAACAGAATCTTGTCAAGCAATTCAGGCTAAACAAGATTGATCCACAGATTTCATAGTTCTGGGCTGATATTCAGTTCTACAAATGTCAGGTTTGGGTTAATCCCAAGTAACAACCCCAACGAAAGAAGACTCCGAGATCTGAAGTTCCTCAAAGTTCCATTTTATTAGAATAATAATAATTATTATTATTATTTTATTTCTATATCGCCCCTCTCCTGAGGGACTCAGGGCTGTGCACAGCCAGTTAAAAACACAAAATACAGACACAATATAAATTTTAAAATAATTAAAATTATTACATTTTTGGCTACTAATTAAAACCCCAAAGTTAAAACTCCAATTTAAAATTACATAGCAAGCTCCGCCTGACGGAAGAGCAGGATCTTAAGGGTGGTACGAAAAACACGGAAGTCGGTGATCGTGTGTATTTTGTTCCAAAGGGCAGGGGCTCCCACAGAGAAGGCTCTCCCCCTGGGTGTCACCAGTCGACATTGCTTGGCCGACGGCACCCTAAGAAGTCCTTTTCTGAGGGAGCGAATTGGCCAGTGGGAGGCTATTGGTGGCAGAAGGCGGTCCTGTAGAGATGTCATATTGGCACATCTGGGAACACCCGAATCTGAAAGTTTCCTAGTTTTCCCCACCCAAAGAAAGTCCAAGTCCCTGCCTAGCACCGACATGTCCATCACGTAGTCCAGTCAAAGCATCATCCCAAGTGGAGATGCCTCCTACTCACACCCCTCTAGGTGTAGGGCAAGATGTCCTTGACTCTCTGAGAAAGGAATGTTATTATGACTATATATCACCCCTGCTCCAAACAATCCCCCCTCCCATTTTCCTACAGTACTAAACGTGGCAGGCCTGAAGGCCCAATGGAAAAGATGGCTTCTAAGCCTGACAACAAATAGATCTGGTCTGATCTGGAAAACTGGTTTTGCTCAGTTTGGTTTGGTTGGATTGGCCTCCATAATCTCAGCCTAGTTAGACCACATCTCAATGATGTCATCAAACATGCACAGGCATTTTAATGGTGAGCATTCAATTTGGCTCAAATAAATGCCCAGACCGAGTTCAATTCATTTCTTGGAAACAATTTAAATCTGTTAAAGCAAATCAGATCCAGTTCACTTAATTTCTGGTGTATAATTGCATCTTTCTGATGAGGAACCAAGATAACGATAGGGAAGCCTTACTCTTTATCTGGGAATGTTTGAAGTCCCCCACTTTTACATCAACTTGACTCATAATGCCACAATTTATCCTTCGCATGAAATTCTTTGTTTTTCGGATGCTTCAACCCTTGTTGAGTTTCTCTCTCTTATTTGGCAACACAAGCTTGTTTGCTAGCTTATTTAGGTCATCAGAGTTAAATTTTCCATACAATTCCTTTGTGCTCCTGTCTTTGGAAGGCATCCAAAGTCTTTTATCTTGTACTAATTCAAGCATCCAACGTGTTAAGTATTCTCAGCTTCAGAGACTAGCTACATAATTACCTCCAGTGCTTTCATTCTGAATACAGAGATTCACTCTGGATTTCCTTTCCTTCTGAGAGTTACCTTTAGGGTATTAAATATTTGGACGGCTCTTTTAATTATAACAGTACAGCAATCTCATATTTACATTATGAAATACCTCTATAATTCTCTCTCTGTCTCTCTTCCATCTCCATTAATGGACTTCAATATTTCAGCAGCGAAGAGCATGATAACACGGAGGCACCTAGGAGACTTTAAAATCTAAAACATATTGAAGACAGGGAGAAATTAAACTTTGGATTTATCCTCTTTTAAAGTGAGTAATCCAACAAGAATATTAAAGAAAAGAAAAGAAAAGAAAACCTCTCACTTAAGAACTTTCATAATAATTGGAAAATTACCCACTAGCCTCCCCCAATTTAATGCATTCTCCAACTACAACGAATATTATTATTCTAAGACTTTTTTTTTATTGGGACTGATTTTAAAGATAATTTGTGAATTGCACCAAAATCAAATGGAGTGTTGAAAGCATTACCCTCACTCCCATCTGCAAAATAAATGGGAGGCATGATTCTACTGTTCATCAGAGATATACTTTATCCTAACATTAGTTTAGTATAAATAGCTTTTGATATGCTTAGGAGAGTTAAGAATGCATTGTTTCTTTAGTCTTATCTGTATTCTTTAAATCATTTTCTGCCTCTCTGTTTTTATTGTTCTATTATGTAACTTGATCTTGAACATCAGAAATTCAGACTTTGTGGAATCTATTTTTTTTTTTTAAATTGCTCACTAATGCTGACATGGGGGCCTAATCTGAAATGAAAAATTGGTCCTGAAAGGTGAACACAGATTCCATGAGCCGAGAAAATGTGCATCTATAAATTTATTATGTATATGCTTAAGTTGTTAGGAGCTGATCAAACAGGTGATGTATTTAAGAACAATAGCTGGATTGTCAGTCTCTAAGAAAATAATTTGAACTGCCTTGCAAATGAGGGCATTTTCTCCAGATCCCTGTTCCAGCTCTTTCTTGCTTTAAATTGGGGTGAGAATCTGTTCTCATGTTTTCTCATGTTAGCCTCTTTTAAAACTCCCTGTCCTTCTTTCCATTACTATTAGCTGGTTGTCAGCCCTTCAAAAAAGGCCCAGTTCCAGAATCAGACACCACAAGAACCATGCAAAATCTTCCTTCATCAGACCACCTACGTCAGGGTGGCTAATCTTTTCTGGACCGAGTGCCCAAAGCGTGTGCATGCGCACCCCCAAAATGCAACGTGTGTGCGGCCACATATACCCCTTGTATGCACACATGGCCCTCTGCATGTGCCCCGCCTCCACGCATGCGCACACATCCCCACATGTGCCTCGTCCCTATGCATGAACAAGCCCCCCCCCCATACCTCACCTCTGCCTGCATGCACAGCAGAGACCCGAAAACCAATTAGCCAGTGGGACACATGCACACATGCGCAGCAGAGCTGAACTGGGGCAACAGCTCTCATGCCATCAAAACCTATGCATGCCATAGGTTTTGTCCGAGTTGGTTGCGGCAATCACATCCAGAAAGCACACACAGGTAACTGATTCAGCAAGATTCATTAACTTGTCTTTATATATAACAGGACACATGAAAATAAATATACAACACCAATGGCTGATTCTTCCAACGTGGTAGAAAGTACAGGCAAACACAGGCAGAGGAGAGAACAGTTTCAGTTTCAATTCAGCAGACCAGACTAGCTTCACTTTCAGCACTGAGCACAGAGCTAAGACACACCCAGGCTCCAAAACTGTTTCAGTCACCAGTCAGCTCCCATGGGCTAACTTAGTTGCTATGCCTATACATTGGCTGACCTTGTTGTTGTTGTTAGTTGTGAAGTCCAATCAATCTGACCAATCATGACCCCATGGACAACATTCCTCCAGGCCTTCCTGTCCTCTACCATCCTCTGGAGTCCATTTAAGCTCACGCCGACTGCTTTAGTGACTCCATCCAGCCACCTCATTCTCTGCCATCCCCTCCTTATTTTGCCCTCAATCTTTCCCAGCGTTAGGCTCTTCTCCAGAGAGTCCTTCCTTCTCATTAGGTGCCAAAGTATTTGAGTTTCATCTTCAGGATCTGGCCTTCTAAAGAGCAGTCAGGGTTGATCTCCTCTAGGACTGACCAGTTTGATCGCTTTGCAGTCCAAGGGACTCACAGGAGTCTTCTGCAGCACCAGAGTTCAAAGGCCTCAATTCTTTAGCACTCAGCCTTTCTTATGGTCCAACTTTCACAGCCATACATTGCAACTGGGAAAATGACAGCCTTGACTATAGGGACTTTTGCTGGCAGGGTGATGTCTCTGCTTTTTAGTAAGCTGTCTATATTTGCCACAGCTTTTCTCCCCAGGAGCAAGCGTCTTTTAATTTCTTGTCTGCAGTCCCCAACTGCGGTGATCTTGGAGCCCAGGAAAATAAAATCTGTCACTACTATCATTTCTTTCCCATCTATTTGCCAGGAGTGACCTTGTTATTAAGCCCTATTCCAGTTCATGAATATTCTGACAGGTTTGCCATCATAGAACTAGGTAAATGACACCTGGATGTTAATTCCAGAGGAAACCTATTGACATAAGCTATGGTAATAGAACTTTGCAAATCTGGTTGTGCTATACCTCCCCGTCCTTCTTATATCCCAGTTGATTGGAAAGATTTCTACTTGAGCCTCTTCCAAATGTTATCTTGTTGCTCTGGACTTAAATAGTGTTTTAGTGCTTCTCTTTCCCCCTTCTCTTAAAGAGAGGCAGTTTCGTTTAGGGGCTAAGGCACCTGGCTTGAAAGAGAGAGACTGTGAGTTCAAGTCATGGCCTTAGCCATGAAAGCCAGCTGGGTGACTTTGAGACAGTCCTTTTCTTTCATCCCAACCCACTTCAAAGGGTTATTGTGGGGAAAATAGTAGGATGAAAGGCAGTGCTGGGTTTCAAATTTTTTTACTACCAGTTCTGTGAGTGTGGCTTGGTGGGCATGGCATGTCAGGGGAAGGTTACTGCAAAATCCCCATTTCCTCCTGATCAGCTGGGACTCGGGAGGCAGAGAATAGGGGGCGGGGCCAGTCAGAGGTGGTATTTACCGGTTCTCCGAACTACTCAAAATTTCCGCTACTGGTTCTCCAGAACTGGTCAGAACCTGCGGAAACCCACCTCTGATGAAAGTGTATTTGTTTGTAGGTTTGTCACCTTGAGTTATTTGTAAAATAAATAAAGGTGGGATACAAACAATGTTGCAAGAGCCTGGTGGCGCAGTGGACTAAGTGCTGTTAAAGTAGCACTTAAGTTGCCAGCTGCCTGCAATTACTGCAAGTTCGAATCTCACCAAGCTCAAGGTTGACTCAACCTTCCATCCTTTCGAGGTAGATAAAATGAGGACCCAGTTTGTGCGGTCAATAAGCTGAATACCACTTTTGTTAATAGGCAGGGCTTCAACTATGATATTGCAACCCCTGTCTTGCAGATTTTGACACACGTACACACAGAGAGACTCCCCTTGCTGTTCATGCTTTGAAAAAAGTTGAAAAGGATATTTTGGAATTCATGGAAGCATGAATCCATCTCCCTTTAAAAGCAACTTTTCTTTTTTTAACCCCAAGGTTCCAAGAAAATCTGGAAACAGATGTGGTTGCTTTAAGGAGTCACGTTAAGGATGTGCTGCTTTAGGATATCACATGTAAAGGATTTCATATAGATGACAGATGACCTACAACCATTATTTTATTGAGAATGGAGCCATGTGTGAGATAATCTTTGGGGAAGATTATCCTTGAACCATGATCCAGGAAAACAAAAAGAAGACAACTTACCCAAGAGAGAATCTTGGTTCTTTTTCTATGAATGTTTCAGACTCACAAAGAAAGAAAATTGTGAGCTCCTTGTATTATTCCTTCTTTCTTTCAATTACAGAAGCTCACAATTTTATGAGTTTAGACCCAGAATTAAATGCTACGTTCTTCCACTGGTCTTAATTGCCAGAATAGAATTTAGAATTCCACACTAGGGCTCTTTAATTATATGTCTGATCCCGGTGGTAATGCTATAATTATCTGGATTCAGCTTTGGAAAGGATTAAATGGTCACTTTTTGGGAAAAGAGGGTTTAAATACTGGCGCGTGGCTCTTTTCACGTCTCATGATGTTCGGCAATTGTGAGAGGGCAAGGATACAATCGGGAGCCCAGGCACAAATTAGATTGATGTGTTGTCCTTGATACATTGGCAGTTTCATTTCTAGGGCCTACCAAATCCAAAACAAAATCATTTTTTATAGTTGTACAGAATCTTGAGAGAAATGAATTCATGTGATCTAGCCTAGCTTCCTGTATACAGAGGGACAGTTCAAAATGCTCCCCTGGGTTGATAGCCATTTATCATTCCCTGTTTTGAAAATTCACCAGATTATGGGAAGGGAGGGGAAGGGAATACAGCTAGCAGGCTACCTTCTGCCCTCCCTCACCAAGTTTGATCTTAATAGCCTAAGTACACGTGTCTACAAACAGGAATATTGAACAGGAAATGAAGATGAAGCTCTGTGTTTATCAGCAATTGACCTTCCATTCGGTGTCCTGTATGAAGTTAGATGCTCAAAATAATCAGATGAGCTGATAGATGAAGTGCCAACTTGAAAGTACAAAGAAATCAACATCAACAGGAAGAGCAACTACTGAAATAGTAATTTAGGTGGCAACTATAGAGAGAGTCCATCTCGTTGAAGACATTCTTCGCCCTGAGTAGATCTAGTGTGAAGGGGGCTGATAATTTACTGGAATGAAAAATGGAGAAGGGGGAACTAAGGGCGCCTTTATGTAACAGTTTTGCCTTCTTGAAATGAACCCGAGGGAAGAAAAAGAACCCATGTCTTGCAAATGTTGAATCTTCCATAAGTCACCAGTTTCTCTATCTGTCTGTTTCTTTCTCTTAGATGGAAAGGCAGAAAAGATCTCATTGATTTATTTAAATGCACATTAAACCAGAGGTTGTATTCAGCTGGTTCAGACCGGTTCGGGCAAACCAGTAGTGGAAATTGCAGGTGGGTTTGCCCATCTGCGCATTTGCTTTGGCTCTATACTGTCCTATTTAGGCACATTTTTGAAGCTGGACGCATGGACGGAGGTGCGCATGTTAACGTTTTCGGTGCTGGGCGAACCGGTAGGTAAATTATGTGGATCTCACCTTTGCATTAAACATTCTCTACAGGAAACAGCTACCATACTTTTCGGAGTATAAAAAGCACCTTTTTCCCCCCTAAAAGGGGGTGAAAATTTAGGTGCGTCTTATACATTGAATGTAGCCCCACCCCACCCGCTGGCCCCCACCCTTTGGTCTCTGCCTCTCAGCAGTTACCTCCTTGCAAGCAAACAGCAAGAAAAAACAGCTCCTTTCAGCTTCAGCACAGCCTGATTAGCACAAGTTGATTGGATCGGTCTCCCGACTCTCAGCTGATTTGCTCTCAGCTGTTTTGCGCAGGGCTCTGCTGCTTGCTGCAAAGAGGTAAATTGCTGGAGCAGATTTTTTTTTCCTCTTGTGCTAATCAAGCTATGCTGAAAACGAAAATGAAAGTAAAGCAGGCTGTTTGCTGCAATGAGGCAAAATTGCTCAGAGGCAGAGGCAGATTTCTTTTTCTTGTTTTCCTTATCAAAAAAGGTAGGTGTGTCTTGTACTCCGGTGCGTTTTATACTCCAAAAAAATATGGTATATTAAAGAAAGATGTTCAGATTTTCCTACTGGTTGGGTTGAAGTCATAATAGTTCCTATATTCATTCATTCATCATTCATTCCCACACACACACACACACACAAAGTACATAAAAAAAACCCTCATGTAACAAGGGTTACATGCAGTGTAACTTGCATTCATTCACAGAGAATAGAATAGAATAGAATAGAATAGAATAGAATAGAATAGAATAGAATAGAATAGAATAGAATAGAATAGAATAGAATAGAATAGAATAGAATAGAATAGAATTCTTTATTGGCCAAGTGTGATTGGACACACAAGGAATTTGTCTTGGTGCATTGGCTCTCAGTGTTCATAAAAGAAAAGATACATTCATCAAGAATCATAAGGTACACTATTTAATGATACTCATAGGGAACAAATAAGCAATCAAACCATATTAGGAAACAGTCAATATAAATCCTAAGGATACCAGCAACAAGGTTACAGTCATGGAGTCATAAGTGGGAGGAGATGGGTGATAGGAACAATGAGAAGATTAATAGTAGTGCAGACTTAGTAACTGGTTTGGCAGTGTTGAGGGAATTAGTTGTTAAGCAGAGTAATGGCGTTCGGGAAAAACCTGTCCTTGTGTCTAGTTGTTCTGGTGTGCAGTGCTCTATAGTGACATTTTGAGGGTAGGAGTTGAAACAGTTTATGTCCAGGATGTGAGGGGTCTGGAAATATTTTCACAGCCCTCTTTTTGGCTCGTGCAGTATACAGTATAGAGTAGCATTCCTGTGTATTTAATTTATTTTGGTCTTTGAAGCAGCTCAACCTTCCACACTCCAAACATGGGATCCAGAATTCTTGCACTCATGTCAGAAGCACCAATGCCCTTCTTCCAGGTTGAAAGGATTAGCCAGTGACATCACTGTTGCCCTGTGGATGCCCATTTGAGGGCTTTTTTCACATCCCCAACAGGAGCTGAAGTGAGGGATGAGAGCTCAACCCATCCCATGGCAGCTTTTCGGTCTCGAACGTGGGCTTGCTAATGTCCTGCTCAGTATTCTAACCACTCGATCTACCATGCTCCTATCAGAATTAGGACATCTCTTTGGAAATCTTTGCATCAACTCCCTATTTTTATAGTTTTAGATCCTGGTGCTAACTTGGAGCCTGAGGATCACATGTGTCCTAAGTGACCTCTAGAATCTTTTAGACTCTACCTAAAATAGACACCAAATCATCATCTTTTAACAACCCCATAATCCCTTGTGGGGTGGAGTCTGGGCAACTGAATAGAGCTAGCAGAGTGTTTTAATGGCCGGATGTCCTTCCTGTTGCCAATACAGAGTTTTGTTCAGCAGATATATTCTCATTGTGCCCAGAGAGAGAAAAATCTGCCTCTATCTAGGATCGAACTCACAGCCTCCTGATTGTGAGGCAAGAGCTCCACCTCTGGCCACCGTGCCACTCCTAAAATAGACACAAAATGTTGATAGCATAATTCGGGGGGTGGGGTGGGGGTGGAATCAATGGTTTATTTCTATTTTAGAAATAGAAATAAATCTTTGTTTTAAAAAAATCTTATAAAAATCCTCTTTTTTTTTTTTGCTTTACCTTCTGCAGCACAACTCTCTGATTCATCAAATGTTCTTCAAAGCGTTTAGCGTGTCTTTCAGTTTTGCCTAAAATAAAATTCAGGATGAATTTTGAGATTCTGCTACAGAACAAGAAAACGTTGGCATGACACCATGCACAGTTCCACCCACCCACCCACTGAAAATAGAGAATGGTGTAGACAATTCCTAAAAGAGAAAAGTAGAATGCAGATGTACTTCTCCATAAAAAACCCCCCAAAACCCCCTATTTTCATCAAGCATTTCCCTCTATGATTTGGAAGACTGAAAAAAGATGTGAAGTGGGGAAAAAAAGAAAAAGATTTGATTGT
Source organism: Masticophis lateralis (assembly GCA_030761175.1). NCBI lineage: Eukaryota > Metazoa > Chordata > Lepidosauria > Squamata > Colubridae > Masticophis > Masticophis lateralis. The sequence goes on along the minus strand of JAUDYJ010000004.1, from coordinate 118,906,143 downwards.
GCTTCCTATTCTCTAAATAATTCTTCCATGTCTCCAGACCTTTCTAATTTTTAAGAAGACAAGTAGATAAAAAAGTGAGAAATGATGAGCAGGCATGTAAAGCAGGAAATAGCAAATGCTTAAGATTTTAGCTAATCTTTCTGTGCTGGCCTACTTAGTGGTGAGAATATCCAGCCTCGATATGTTTCTAAGAAATTAGAAACAATTAGAAAAGTCTTCTTTGCTAGACTGCATTATTATTCCTAGAAATGGTAGGGATCGTGAAAATGAAAATAGAGCTGAATGTAAGTGAAGAGCTTCCAGTTTTGGCTGTACCACGTGATTGGTCATTTAGGATTCATTTCATGGGTAAATTCTCTAAACTGCTTTGTCAGGATGAAGTGGGTTTTTTTTTAAGCTTCTTTAATGCAAGGTTGATTTCTGCATAAAGGGCTAGAAAACAGAAGCTAGGTTATCTGTAAAACTGAGGCTGCGAAAATTCTGAAAATCTGTTTCTAGGAAAAATAAAGATAAGATGATAAGAGATGAAATGAGATGAGATAGGAGAGGAGAGCTGAGCAGAGGAGGGGAGGAAAGGAGAGGAGGGGAGGAGAGGGGAGGGGAGGTGGAGGAAGTAGAAGCTGGAGCAGAATAAATTTGAAATTCTGATACCCACTCTCAAAATAAAAGCATGCACACACTCACATGTGTGTGAGAGAGTCTCTCTCTCTCTCTGTGTGTGTATGGAAGGCTGAGCACCAAAGAATCGAGGCCTTTGAACTACAGTGCTAGAGAAGACTCCTGAGAGTCCCTTGGACTGCAAGGTGATCAAACTGGTTAGTCCTAGAGGAGATCAATCCTGACTGCTCTTTAGAAGGCCAGATCCTGAAGATGAAACTCAAATACTTTGGCCACCTAATGAGAAGGAAGGACTCCCTGGAGAAGAGCCTAATGCTGGGAAAGATTGAGGACAAAAGAAGAAGGAGATGGCAGAGAATGAGGTGGCTGGATGGAGTCATTGAAGCAGTTTGTGAGAGCTTAAATGGACTCCAGAGAATGGTAAAGGACATGGAGGCCTAAAGGAACATATATTAAGTGTTTTTTTTTTCTGTCAAAGCACTTGGTCTACCCCAATATGAGAGAAAGCCTACTGCTTCCCTTTCGCCTTTCAGCTCCAATCCAGGATCCATCAGGCAGTCACTTTCCCAACAAACTATTCTGTATCAGCAAATAGAAATATATATATATTTCAAATTTATATTTCTCTGAAAAAGAAATAAAGGAGAGTAATATAGATCTATTTCAAGCTATTTAGCTCTCATCAGCTAGCCATATCCTTACTTGGATTCGAACTTGGATTGCCTGCATGTTAGGCAGTTGTATTAAACTCTGAGCCATAAGTTCTCCTTCCTTCATCAGCTTGAGCCAGGGGAGAGATTAAGTGTTTTTCTATCGAGATGCCTGGTCTACTCCAGCATGTGGGAGGGAGCGTACTGCATTCCTGAAAGGCAAAAGGTGTGTATACACACTCACACATACATACACACACACACACACACACACACATACACACATTTTGAATACATAGCACAAAAAAAGTCTTGACAGTTAACAAGGTGGATACTATATGACACAAATCTATTACAAAATTTAGTTGTTTTGCTTTGGGTACCACAAAGTCTCCTCCCAGAAGGTAACCAAAATAAAGCAGCTGTGGATGCATAAGACAGTCGGATCTGTTTCAAGAAATTACCATCTGGAGATTGACTGAGTGGTGGCAATGATGATATTTTGTCTGCAATTCTCAGAATGAGTCATGGGAAATTGGAAGACCTCACTGAACGTATTTTCTATTGTACGGTGATTGGGTACACCAGCATGCATTTTTAGAAAACAAGACCATTGAAGAGGATAAGAGAACATGGCACTAGATCTGGTATCACAGACAGGACTTAACAAAGCAGAAGACACCAGCTGCATCAGAAAAAATATTTAATAAAAAAGGTATTGAGACTCTCGAAAGAGTGCAGAGAAGAGCAACAAAGATGATTAGGGGACTGGAGACTAAAACATATAAAGAACGGTTGTAGGAACTGGGCATGGCTAGTCAAGTGAAGAGAAGGACCCGGAAGACATGATAGCAGTGTTCCAATATTTGAGGGGCTGCCACAGGGAGGAAGAGGTCAAGCTATTTTCCAAGGGACCCGAAGGCCAGACAAGGAATAATGAATGGAAACTGATCAAGGAGAGATTCAACCTAGAAATAAGGAGACATTTTCTGACAGTGAGACTAATCAACCAATGGAACAGAAGTTGCTTTTGGAAGTTGTGGGAGCTTCATCACTGGAGGCTTTTGAGAAGAGACTGGACTGTCATCTGTCAAAAATGGTTAGGGTCTCCTGCTTGGGCGGGGGCCGGGGGCTGGGGGGGCAGTTGGACTAGATGACCTACAGTACAAGGTCCTTTCCAACTCTTGTTAATCTGTTAATCTTGCCAACGCTGATTTAATAATTATATCCCCTCCATGAGATTGACTGGAGATAAGTAATAGGACCAAAAAGAAAAAAAAATCAAGTATACACTAGTCAACTTGGATACTAATGATATATAAACACATGTGAGGGATCGTTCACTATCAAGGACTTTCTTCCCTTATGGATAATCTATTACAGTGTGTACTTGTGATGGGCAGTGGAACATATTCAGCCATTTATCACTCTCAGTATATATATATTTTTCTCCTTTGCTTATTCCTCTGCCCTGTAATGCTGACTTATTCTTTTTCTATCACGGTGATGCCTGCCCAGATCATTGATAAGTCTCTTTTCCACCTCATCCATCTCGCAGATTGCCAATGACCTTTGTGTACTTTCCTTCTGCTGTTGAATGTTTTCTTCCCACACCTCTATCTGCTTGTGTTTTCTGATCTTTTTTTCTTCTTCTGATAGCTACTGACCAATCTGTCCCCTGCCTCTTGAGAAATGTCCATATTTCAATCTATTTTCATCCTTAGGTGAATTCCCTCTGACAAGTTGTTTTTCAGGCCTTACATTGTGAAAATTTCTAGCATGGAGCAAGATTTCTCTTTTCCTCTCTCTCCCCGGTCCCTTCCGACACACACAGATACACCCAGACACACAATATGTTAACACAATGCTTTCCAAGCTTCTAGAATTGAAGCAAGAGCAACAGAAGAAGTTAGATGGAGAAGAAATAATTCAGGAAAAGTAGCAGAAAGGCACAACTGCTAACATAATAAAATAGAAGAAAAACTTTGGAAATATGGTGGAAGCATGGCAGAGGTGCAATGCTCCTGATTCGGACTGGATTGCCCAATCCGGTAGCGATGGCAGTGGGTGGTTCGGAGAACCGGTAGCAAAAATCCCTCCCCACCCTCATGCCCAGCTGAGCCGCACAATCATCAGAGGCTTTTTATTTTATTTTTAAAAGCATTTTTTCTCTTCGCCTGAAAAAATGCTTTTAAAAGTAAAAACAAAGCCTCTGATGATCAGGCAAGTCATCTGGGATCGTCAGAGGCTTTTAAAAGCATTTTTTTACAACCTCTTCAGCCGAAGAGGTTGTAGAAAAAAATGGTTTTAAAAGTTAAAAAAAAAAGTTGGCCATGCCCACTCAGTCATATTAACCCCCCCCCGATCAAGCCACGCCCACAGAACCAGTAGTAACACATTTTACATTTCACCACTGAGGCATGGGTGTCACAACCAACAGAGTTCAGAGTTCATCCCTGGAGGCTTTATCTACAGAGCTACAGATCATATATTGCTTGGTTCTAGATCACCTTGTACTTCATGGAGAAGCAAGTAAATGATCTCTTTCCATCATGAGAAACCAAGATTGATGTAATCATACACAACCGTAACAACTCAAGAGTTTCAAGTTCCTAGGGAAAAAACAAGATGATGCTTAAGTTGCTACAAGAGTGTCAGAAATGTTGCACTTAAACTCCATAGTGCTTTACGGCACTCTCTGAGTGGTTTACAACACCAGCATATTGCCTCCAACAATCCAGGTCCTCATTTTACTGACCTTCAAAGGATGGAAGGCTTTGAAGCTTTGGTCAAACTCAAGCATGTCATGATTGAACTCCAGACTGTGGGCAGAGTCAGCCTGTAATACTGCATTCTAACCACTGCGCCACCAGAAGTCTTCTGCAATGAATAAAAGCACTGGATGAAATGGGCTTTTAGAGCCGAGGTGGCGCAGTGGTTAGAGTGTTGTACTGCAGCTACTTCAGCTGACTGCTAGTTCAGCAGATCAGCGGATCAAATCTCACTGACTCAAGGTTGACTCAGCCTTCCATCCTTCTGAGGTGGGTAAAATGAGGACCCAGATTGTTGGGGGCAATATGCTATTTAGTATACTGTCGATTGTTGTAAGCTGCCCAGAGTCCTCGGAGAGTGGACAGCATAGAAATATTATTAATAGTAATAGTAATAGTAATAATAATAATAACAACAACAACAACAACAATAGTAGTTAATGAAGGGGAATATTTGCATTCCTTACTAGCACTGGTGATGTTACCTAGTTAAGGTAATGAAATGTTTGCAAGAAAACAAACAAGTTCAGTGCAGCGGTGGGCTGCTGGGGGTTCTCAGGGGTTCGGGAGAATCTTTAGCTAAGATTCTTTGCAGTTTGGAGAACCCCTCCTCCCAAATCCCACTCCTGGCTTGCCCCACCCCACCCCACCCAGGAGTCCCCACATGGCCCATTTTGGATGCACGTAAGTGCAGGGCATGTGTGGAGGCTTGGGGAGGGTGAAAAAGGGCATACCAAAGTTTGGGAAGGCTGGAAACAAGCCCATTTCATGCCTCCAGAGGGCCTCCGGAGCCTGGGGAGGCCATTTTCACTCACCCGGAGGCTCAAAGAAAGCCTCCAGAGTCAGGGGAGGGCAAAAATGCCCCCCTGCCATGGTGCAGGAGGCCATGCCCACCACAGCCATGCCCACCCAGCAACTGGGTAGAAAACCCCTTGCTCAGTGGTGGGATTCAAGTAATTTAACAACTGGTCCTCTGCCCTAATGATTTCCTCCAACAACCAGTTTGCCAAGCTGCTTAGTAAGTTAACAACAGGTTTTCCCAAAGTGGCGCGAACTGGCTAAATCCCACCACTGCCCTTGCTAAAATTTTTGTAAGCCCACCCCTGGTTCAGTGGTATTACTTAGCCTACCTTGGCATGGTTTCCAAAATTGAACAAATGAGACAGCAAGCTAAGATATGAGAAGACTTAGAAGTAGGTTCCATGCGCAAAGGCAATGCTGAAGACCTTGTAAATAGAAGAATAGTTTCTTATTTCAGACATATAATAAACCTTGAAACAACTGGCTTGGATGAGGACTGCAAACTGAAATGAGGAATTAATTGTACATTGGTATGAGACCATGCTCCATTCCATCCAGAACATCATGTGCTGTAAAGGCTTGCGACAATTAGTCTCTGTTAACAAAAACCGAAACGAATACAGCTTCAATAGTAGTTTATTATGGAATCTGCCAGACAAGAATGAACTCCCCGACTAACATAATGAACATTTAATAAAAAAAGACATGAGATGACAGTCAACCCCTGGAAGTGCCTCTTCTGTCAGAGTCTGCAACGTTAAGAAACAGATGCATAATTTCAGCTTTGAAATATTGGGAATGCATTCAAAACGAAGTAATTAATATCCTGTTCACCATGCAGCTTTTTTTCAATAAGCACAATGCCAGCCATTATTCTGAATCTTGTCTTCAGTTTAAAATACACATACGGTCAGAAGGCTTAGCCGCAAGGAGGGTGACTCTCTGGTTTTGTGGAGAATTGGCTGTGGAAATAGGGTTCAGGGAAAAATAACGTTCGTCAGAAGTAAAATGAAGCATACAGTAGTCAGGTTTTCCTTCATGCCATGCATGAAGACAGTCTCAACCATCTCATTCCTTAGAACCATGATGGCATGCCAGAGGTGACACACAGCGCCCTCTCTCATGGCACGTGAGGTGTCACCCCAGTTCAGCTCTGCTGGGCATGCACGAGCACCTCCCATCAGCCATTCATCGTCCCACCTGTGGCCTTACTCCCAAATCGACCCTTGTTCTTTAGCTGTTCCCTTCGTCTGGCAATTCTGCACATGTGCACACTGTGAACAGGCTCCAACTCTTTGTTTGCCTCACTGATGTCTAATTCCGAAGGCAGCTGATAGCTGACAGCCCTGATGTCAACTTGCAAAGCTTTCAAGTTGCCATGAGCAAGAGGGAGGGAGAACTGATGGAGCTGATTGATTTCCCTAACTGAAACTACATTCCATAGATGCCTTTCTACCTCAATCAGTAGGAGAGCTTTGGGTTTCACAGCCACCCAAAGTGATTAATTGGAGAATGTTAATTGGAGAATGACATGGCCAGGGAGGAGGGGAGAGATAGGATCATAGCAGAACGTAAATCTAAGTGGGATTAGTTCTAACTGCATCCGAACATTGCTGAAATGGTGCTCCTAATAAATGACTGTGTTTCTTTCGAAGTTTGGCTTGTAACTCATGAATTAATTAGGGCATCTTTCAGAAACTTCACACCTGACCCCCCTCTCTGCCTCTGATGCAGAGCCCTCATCAGAGACTTCTCCAGACTCCAGGACTGGCCCATGTTCCTCCCCAACCTCCTCACTGTTCGAATCTGCTGCCAGCTCCGCTGGCGACTGGTGGGCCACAGCACCACCATAACTACCTCCTTTGGAGTCTTCCTGACCCTGATGGTAGCCTCAGCAGAAGTTTCATTTATGCCTCCGTATTCTCCAAACCACCAGTTTGGAACCATTTCTGAAAAATAATATAGTCCTAGATGTAGATGCAGGGGTCATTCGGCAGTCAACTCACTTAGTAATAGCAATAGCACTTAGACTTACTTATATACTGCTTTACAGCACTCTCTAAGCAGTTTACGGAGTCAGACTATTGGCCCCAAACAATCTGGATCTTCATTTTACCAACCTCGGAAGGATGGAAGGCTGAGTCAACCTTGAGTCAGTGAGGATTGAACTGCTGGCAATCAGGAGAATTAGGCTGCAATACTGCATTCTAACCACTGCACCTCCATGGCTCTTTCCCAGAAAAATGTTGAGATGGTCAAAATTATCTGGACCATGAGAGACATATGAGAAGCAATGTCACGAGTTTATTTTGTTTAAGCGTTTTGGGTCTTCCCATGCTTGTTATGTCAGTCGCTTGGATGCTGACAGCATGATCTTAAAATCCCATATTTTTCCACTGATCTAAAAACAGTTGCAGAGCCATAACATACACGACAGCATACAATATGTCATTTACTTCTTTATTTCCTCACTACCTAGACATTTCCTTGTCAAACTAAACAAAAACAAAACCACAATCTTCTTTTCAGGAATTGGATTACTTTAGGAAAGAAAGAGAGACATGTCTAATCTTTCTAATTTCAACCAATCATTATTTATCTGTTTTAATTTTGTGCTGTTGTTTCCAAATCTCTTAAGACATTGGAGATTTATGTCGGGGAAGGAAGGAATATAAAATATTCTCAGCATGATTCTGGTTCAGCATATATTGCATACAATCAAATTTACCTAAAATATAGTCTATTGCTTTCAATACCTCAGTAATTTGGCCTCCGTATCCTTAGCTGTTGAAGAAAATTTCAATTCCTTTTCAATCTTTGCTTTGACCAGCTTCCCCCCCCCCAAAAAAAAAAAAAACAGTACTGTACCAATGGTGAAATCCAAATTTTTTTTATTACCAGTTCTGTGGGCATGGCTTGGTGGGTGTGGTGTGGCTTGGCGGGGGAAGGATACTGCAAAATCTTCATTCTCACCCCACTCCAGGGGACGGATACTGCAAAATCTCAATTCCCTCCCCACTCCTGGGAGAAGAATATTGCAAAATCTCCACTCCCACTTTGCTCTGGGGCCAGCCAGAGGTGGCATTTGCCAGTTCTCTGGACTATTCAAAACCTCCGCTACCGGTTCTCCAGACTCTGTCAGAACCTGCTGGATTTCACCCTTGTACTGTACACTTTTCTATGTGGGTGTGTGCAATAGTTCAGTAAAGATACTGGATCTGTCAGCTTTCCAGCTGATAAGTCTGGGTTTGAGTTCTGCTCTATGGCTGAGCACCCATTCTTGTCCCCACTCTGCCCACTAACCAGTTCAAAAGCATGCAAATGTAACTAAATAAATAAGTATCACTTTGGTGGGAAGGTAACACCACTTCATGCGCTTCAGTCAGTGGTGAAATCCAATTTTTTTTACTACCGGTTCTGTGGGCGTAGCTTGGTCGGCATGGTGTGGCTTTGTGGATGTGGCTCTGTGGGCATGGCAGGGGAAAGATATTGCAAAATCTCCGTTCCCACACCATTCTGGGACCAACCAGAGGTCGTATTTGCCAGTTCTCTGAACTGTTCAAAATTTCCATTACCAGTTCTCCTGAACCTGTCAGAACCTGCTGGATTTCACGCCTCGGTGTATAGTCATGCTGGCTACATAACCACAGAAATGGCCTTCAGATAATGCTGGCTCCTTAGATTAAAAAAATGGAGATGATTGCTACCCTCTAGAATCAGATATGACTGGACATGGGAAACCGTTACTTTTACATTTTTAAAAACTTTTCTATATCTATGCTTTTAAAAAATAATTTTAAATAATTGTATAATATTAAATGTATCACAAAATACTGCTTGTGGATGATGGAGTAGGCCATTCATTCACTTGGAGTCTGTTCTAGCTACAACAGCAGTGGATTTTCAGAGATAGGTCTTGTTGTTGTTAGTTGTGAAGTTGTGTCTGACCCATCATGACCCCCATGGACAACTTTTCTCCAGGACTTCCAGTCCTCTAGCATCCCCCAGAGTCCATTTAAGTTCACACCGACTGCTTCAATGACTCCATCCAGCCATCTCATTCTCTGTCATCCCCTTCTTTTGTATTGCGGTCCACCAGCAACCCACAGAGCTAGCAAGGAGTCATACAGTGAGGAGGCTGGGAAGGACCATGGGCCAGTCCTGGAGTCTGGGCAAGGCCCAGATGAGGGCTCTGCATTCGAGGCAGAGATCAGGCCAGGGCCATCTGAGACCTCCAGAGTCAGACAGTAGAGAGGCAGAGGAACAGGAGGAGCCTGTTTCTAGTGCATGCATGTGCAGAACTGCCAGAAGGCAAGAGCAGCTAAAGCAAAAGGGATGACTTGGGAGTAAGGACGGGAGATGATTGGCCCCTCCCATAAAGCTTAAAAGAGCATCAAAGGCTCTTGGGTTCTTTGTAGGAAAGCAACGTTGCTAAATCTGTTTTCCAATTGGCGTCTCTTGTTTCTGAACTTCATGGGGCTTTGCCAAACAAGGCCTTTGGCAGGGTGCCAAAGAAGATAAAGGTTTGTGATAAACTTGAAGGACTTTTTCTTGAAGGACTTGTTTTGGAATTAATTTGGACTAAGCTGGGAATGAAGTAATTCTCAGCTGTTATAATAAAATAGGTTTGTTTGAGATTAATTGTGTCCTGTAATAACTAATTGAGCCTAGGTCACAATAGTTTGCCCTCAATTGTTCCCAGCATTAGGCTTTTCTCTAGTGAGTCTTGTCCTGTAGAGATATGTCTACAATGACTCAAGTGCACATCTGGTGTTTCATTTACAGGTTCCCATGGTTGCCATTAGTCAACTTTGAAAATGAGGCAATCCAGATTTTTTAAAAAAGAAAAGGAGCAGAACAAGAATATGGTAAAATATGATTGGGGAAGGAAAGGAAGAAGCATCTCTTTTGACTTCTACATTTAAAAAAGTCATCAATCATTTTCCAGGATGTTGGATGAAGGCTGAGCATATTGCTCCCAGCTTTCAGTAGGGACCTTTAACTTTAGTTGGTTTGAAATTAATGCTAAGTTTTCAGAAATAGAAAAGGTTCCTTCTGCAGCCACAAGATTTCCAGCACCCTTTTTTACTTTTTGATGTTCCCTTGGAGTGGGTAGAAAATGGGTACTGATAAGCTATAATAACAGAATAACAGAGTTGGAAAAGGACCCTGGAGGTCTTCTAGTCCAACCCCCTGCTCAAGTAGGAAACTCCCTACCATTCCAGACAAGTGGCTGTTCAGTCTCTTATTAAAAATCTCCAGTGATGGAGCACCCATGACCTCTGAAGGCAAACCATTCCATTGCTGGATTGTTCTCACTATTATGAAATTTCTCCTTAGGTCTAGATTGCTTCTCTCCTTAATTAGTTTCCATTCATTGTTTCTGGTCTTGCCTTCTGATATTTTGGAAAATAGGTTCTTCTTTTTGGCAGTCCCTCAAATATTGGAACACTGCTATCATGTCACCGCTAATCCTTTTTTTTTAATTAAACTAAACATACCCAATTTCTGCAACCTTTGAAGTTCAATCTGCTTAGTTCGATGTATCCAGTGGTGGGATTAAACTGGTTCGCACCACTTCGATGGAACCGGTTGTTAAATTACCGGCTGGACCTCCCCTCCCCACCCCTCCCCTCCCGGAAGTCCCCCCGCAGCCTGTTTTTGTTCCCAGGAGGCTGCAGGGAGGCCTACTAGGCCAAAAACAGGACTCAGAGGGGTGTGGCATGGCCCCGCGGCCTGTTTTTGCTCCTAGGAGGCTGCAGGGAGGCTTACTAGGCCCAAAATGGGGTGCAGGGGGATGCGGTGTGGCCCCCACAGCCCAATTTTGCTCCCAGAGTGTGCAGGAGGTCAAGTGCTGCCTATCACAACCCCTGGCCACACCCACCATGGCCACGCCCACCATGGCCACACCCATAGTTAGGGCAGAGAACTGGTTGTTAAATTATTTGAATCCAACCACTGAATGTAACCCATCCAGTATTCCTTCCATGTTCTGATATGAACATGGTAATTATCCTTGTATCACTCATTCTGTTGATCTTTTTATCTCCTCATATTGTTTTTTTATCCTTTTTCCTTTTGGGACAAATGCTTTAATGGTTATATTAATGTCTGTTTTATGCATATCTCAGGTATGTTTATAATTTCATATATTTTAGAGAAGTTGTTTCATTCCCCCTCACCCATCTTCTGACAAAAAGATAGCTTCTTAAAATGAGTTGGGACTGTTAAAGTCATAACAAGCATTCTTTTTCTTGATTTTCCCTTTCCCTTATTTTCTCCTAATTATCTTAATTAGTTCATCTTATTACTTTTGTTTTTATTTCTGTACCTCCCCATCCTTATGTTTGGTCGACTCTAAGACTCTTTTGAAGACTTGCTTGGGTTTGAAGGCATTTAATTTATTCCGCACTGCTTCCTTCAATTTTCATTCAGTTATGATCTTGCTTTCCTGTTAATGCTCCGAAGAGCTAACCATAAGCATGAACGAATGAATTAGAGCTTAACATCTTTAAAAAAAAATACAAAAAGGAAAAAAGAAACATTTAAATAGTGACTGAAAGTGAAAGGAGGAGACAAGGAATGATATATAAACAATATCTGCATCAAGACTTTCCTTGTTCAATCCTAATCTTGAGATTTTTCTCACTGAGGAATAGTAGTTTATGTACGAGACATGGATCTCCCTCAGCAACAAGGAAGATCTCTCAAAGCACTAAATTGCATCACTGTTATTGATACCATATGATGGGCTGTTTGTTAATTAACAGCCCCCACTCCCAGGAAAACGATAACATCCAGACAGATATTCAGATAAAACAGATTTTAAAAATGACAAGAGCCTTATGTAGGAGGTTTGCCGCAAATATACAAGACTGGGTAAAATCATTTCTGGCTTTTGGAGCAGTTTCAAGGAAACAAATATAAAGAGGGGGAGGGAAAGAAAAACCCAGAAAAGTACTTGGTATTACATTAATTCTGTGCGAATTTATACGGGCCTGGTAGCTCAGCAGACTAAAGCATTGTGATTAACATCAGCTGTCTGCAATTACGGCAAGTTCGAATCTCACCAGGCTCAAGGTTGACTCAGCCTTCCATCCTTTCTAAGGTAGGTAAAATGAGGACCCAGTTTGTGGGGGCAATAAGCTGACTTTGTATAAAATATACAAAAGTATGAAGGCTATTGCTTAACGCATTGTAAGCCTCCCTGAGTCTCCGGAGAAGGGTGGCATATAAATCATTTTTTTTAAAAAAAAAACCAAAAAAACATATGATTCTGAGAATATATGAATATTGAGTATGGAGAAAGATAGGCTTAAGTTTAGTGGAAAAAGCATGAGCTGAAGTCTATCTTCTTTCTTTCTTTCCTTCCTTCTTTTTTTCTTTCTTCTTTCCTGCCTGCCTGCCTGCTTTCCTTCCTTCCTTCCTTCCTTCCTTCCTTCCTTCCTTCCTTCCTTCCTTCCTTCCTTCCTTCCTTCCTTCCTTCCTTCCTTCCTTCCTTCCTTCCTTCCTTCCTCAGATCCAAGTACTCTACCATATGAAACAAAGATAGTCATTCTACAGAGTGTCACTTTTTCAGTTATAATTCCTGGATCGTTTTTCCCAAGGAAGTATTTTAGGCCATGGATGATCATATTGTGATGCATATTAAGACGTTGCTCTGTATAGGTTATGCTTGAATAAGTTTCTGTGCTGACATCTGATTTAAGGTTGGTTTCATTTAGGGTTCATTACGGTATAAAAATATTTAAAATATTCAAATATTTTAGAGGTTTAGAGGCTTCAGGTGAGTTAAGTAGATGTTCCTCATACTCATTGCAATCAGGACTTAGAAGAGCTGACAGCTGCAGTGAATTCCAGCCTTTTCTTCATCTTGGTTTAAATTTGTGGTTTCTTAATTTCATTAATTCCACCCTTCAAAGGAACCCCATTCTATGTATTTCTTGAAAAAGGAAAAACTCACAAGTCTCCAACCATATTGTATATTTATGAAACTAGATATATTGTCCACAACCCATCTAGTAATGAACTAGCAAATTTGCCTCTGAGTTTGTATTATAATTTTGGACATATAGCTGTCAGAATGGAAGTCCACTCTGCTAAACAAGCACTAAAATGCATTGGATTGGATTGGATGGGCGTATAAACTTTCCTAGAAAGGATAGCATGTAAATCTCCAAAATTACTGGGAAAAGAAAATGGAAGACATCTCTCCATGCCCCCCCCCCCACAAAATCTGTTTTTTCCTCTTATAAACTAAGTTTATAAGAGGAATTATATAATTATATAATTATATAATTCCTCTGAGTTCACTTTTCTAGGAAAAGGCACACCATTATAATAATGTATCTCTGAGATATACATATACATACACACACACACACACACACACACACACACAAAATTTATATTTGCTGATAAAGAAATAAAGGGAGACTAGTATAGATCTATTTCTAGATCAGTTCAGCAAATATAAATTTGATATAAAATGGTTTGTCATGAATGCGTGCTTCAGTAGCACGCATTCTACATGAGTGCTTCGGTAGATATATATATATATAGATATAGATATAGATATAGATATAGATATAGATATAGATATAGATATAGATATAGATATAGATATAGATATAGATATAGATATAGATATAGATATATATATATATATATATATATATATATATATATATAAAAATAATAATGTTGTGACTCTGTTGCCTGAGCCTGTGTCATCGGCAGGAGCGGACTGTGAGAGTGAGGGAGAGGAGTTGGCAAGGCCTCCTTCTCCAGGACCCTCCTCTCTGGCAATGCCTCCAAAGGACACCAAAGGGCAAGAGATAGGCCCAGAGCCAAGCACGTCCCCGCAGCCATAAGTGGACAGTGATGAGGGTAATGAGTCTTGGCTGGACTCTCGCCAGCGTCGCAGAGACAGGCAACAGAAGAAAAGGCGTGCAGGTGATTAGCTGACTCACTGGACCACACCCCACAGGCTATAAAAGGGGGTGAGTTAAGCATTCAGACTCTGTGATGGACAAAACTAACTAATTCCTTGGAGTCACTTTGCATCTCGGCTTCAGATTTATTCCTGGACAATTGTTGTGGTGTGTATTTTCTTCTAAGTTGATAAAAGGTCTTGGCAAGCAGCTGCTGGGATTGCTGCCAAGCGTCTTATCGGACTAATTGGTTGCCTGCCAGTTTATTTAACCCCCAACTGTCTGTCTGAGTGTGTGTGTGTGGGACGGGGACAGAACAAATAGTATGGTATGGTATGGTATGGTATGGTATGGTATGGTATGGTGTTATGTATTGTATTGTACTGTATTGTATTGTATTGTATTGTATTGTATTGTATTGTATTGTATTGTATTGTATTGTATTATATTATATTTTATATTACATTATATTACATTATATTATATTATATTATATTATATTATATTATATTATATTATATTATATTATATTATATTATATTATATTATATTATATTATATTATATTGGCTCCATCTTCCTTCATGAGCCATTGCAATAGTTAATTACTACTGGTGATGTTCTAAAGCACTTTTACAATATTTAATTGTTGTGGTTGTGCCTTTTGTGTCTAGTGCCCTCTTCCCCTTGCGTGAGTTGGCGGTGTGCCGAAAGCATTTTGCTAACCTATGATTCCTTTTTCTTTCTTTAACAAAAGAGTTCCCTGTGCTAGCTGGCAAATCTAGCTACTAGATATTACATCTAATTTAAGAGAAAAATCACACTTGAATAAGAGGAGCTGCTTGTGTGCTTGTAGCACCAATTCTCACGCCAGAAAGCTTTCTCTCTCTCTCTCTCTCTCTCTCTCTCTCATGCACGTATAAAGCCTTTCTTTCCATTATAATAATCTCTTCTGTGAGTTCTGCCAGTGAGAGTCCTTCTTGGCGCAGAACTGGCACAGAAAAAGGTAGAAGTTGGTTTTCATTCTCCAGCAAGTTCTTTTTCACTCAAGTCGACAGCTTTTCTCTGAGCTTGCTTGCTTTCCCTCTTGAAGCTTCCTTGGCTAATTAAGAAAAGAGAAATAACATTTTGCAAGTGTTTTTTTTTTTTAATTGTTGGAAGTTAGGAACACTTGTTGCACTGTGGAAATTCATTCAAAGATCTCCAGGAAACCCGGCTCTCTGCTCTGCCTGTTTTACCCTGTTTCTAGCAGGAGAAGGGAAGGAACAGTTATAACAGTTTCTCCCTCCCTTCCTCCCCCCCAAAAATGTTTGCAACAAAAAGCTCTTAGAAATGTTTAATAAAATATTTCATCTCGGAATGCATCTTGACTTACTTCTTAAAGAGTAGCTGGGAATGTTAATTGTCCAACAACACTGCTTCTTGCTAAACTGGTTGCTTGCAAACAACACATTAGCATTTCCAGGAGTGTGGAGTTTCTTTTTAACACTCTTGACAGGAGGGAGGGGAAGTAATCATCACAACAATGGTCTATTTGAAGTCCAGAAAAAGTACTTTTCTTTTATATAAACCCTGGGGATTTTAGGATAAAGATCGAGTGTGAAGAAGTCAGTCTTTGGATCACCATAATCCTGCCCTCAGGTGACTTGGAAAATAGCTTGATGCAGGGGTGAAATGCTCCCGGTTCAGACCGGATCCCCGATCCAGTAGCAATGGCGGTGGGTGGTTCGGAGAACCAGTAGCAAAAATCTTTACACCCCCCCCCACCATGCCCAACTGAGCCGCACGATCATCAGAGGCATTTTTTTTTTTACTTTGAAAAGCATTTTTTCTACAACTTCTTTTAAAAGTAAAAAAAAAAAAAAAGCTTGTGATGATTGTGTGGCTCAGCTGGGATCTCAGAGGCTTTTCAAAGCATTTTTTTCCCGGAAGAGGTTGCAGAAAAAAATGCTTTAAAAGTCTCTCTGACAATCCCAGCTGAGTTGTCAGATCGTCAGAGAGACTTTTCAAAGCATTTTTAAAAAATGATCAGGCACCCTCACCCGGCCGCAGCGTGCCTGACCGCTTATCCCAACACCATCACCCACCACCACGGGTCATGTGCTCTACCCACCCATCCACACACACACCCCTCGATCCCTGCGAGATTCATGCATAGCAGCACATAACAGTCGGGATGTCCAGTAGGGGGCATTTGGGGTCTCCGATAGAAAGCTTTCCTAAGCCCTGCTGTGTCAAGCCACAGTGACTCTCGACATCTTTCTTCCTTCCTTCCTTCCTTCCTTCCTTCCTTCCTTCCTTCCTTCCTTCCTTCCTTCCTTCCTTCCTTCCATGGTATGCAATGGTTAGAATGCAGTATTGCAGGCAAATTCTGTGCACTGCCAGCAGTTCGATTCTGAGCAGCTTATGGTTGATTCAGCCTTCCATCCTTCTGAGGTGTGTGAAGTGAGGACCCCGATTGTTGGGGGCAATTGACTCTGTAAATTGCTTAAAGAAACCTGTAAAGCACTGAAAAGCGGTATATAAGTCTAAGTGCCATTGCTATTACTATCTTCAGAGTGACTATCCTTTATCTTTTAATTGAAATAATATCCAACCTTCTCACAAAGCTTTCGGCTTCTTCATTTTTACCGCATTTCCTTTTACAAGGGGAAACTAAGTTCTTCTCCAACATTCTTAATCCGTTCCCATCTTGGGTGCATTTGTCTCCAGCAATCTGTTCTTCAGTAGGGAGAGAAAAAAATAAAAATAAAAAAATAACACAAAGAAATGAGTAAAAATGTGGTGAACGGATCAAGATCCGGCGCCAACAATATTTTTTAATTATTTGCACTTATAAAGTTCCTATGTTATAATTAACACATTGGCATTCATTTTATCTGTGATGGCACTACTAATAGCTACTAATTGGATTCAAAAAGTCTCTGCTGGTCAATTAGTTTTTCTTTATGGCAGGTTGCAAACGCTGAACAGAAATGCTTTTTTTACCTTTTCTATCCCCTGCTGATCCATCAGGCCAAATGTGCTTCCTTGAGTGGCCATTACTGTAAGAAAGGTGGTTGTTGTTATTATTATTATTATTATTATTATTATTATTATTTAATCTGTAGTGAGATTCACAGCCTTTGAGGCTGGTTAATAGCTCAGCAGTTCGAGTCCTAACCAAGGACCTAGGAACTGTTAAGGTATCGTCGGAGGATGGTGTTGTTGTTGTTGTTGTTATTTTACGAGTTCAAATCTCACCAGGCTCAAGGTTGATTCAGCCTTCCATCCTTCCGAGGTTGGTAAAATGAGGACCCGGATTGTGGGGGCAATAAGCTGACTGTATAAAAAAGAACACCGCTTGGGGGGGCCAAAAGCCCTACTAAGCAGGTATATACAAAAGTATGAAGGCTATTGCTTAACGCATTGTAAGCCACCCTGAGCCTCCGAAGAAGGGCGGCATATAAATCAAACCAATAAATAAATAAATTATTTTGGTGCGAAGTAGAGATCAAATGTTGGCTTGATCTACCTAGACAAAAGGGCCCAGAGTATTTCTTCCCTTTCTATTCATTTAGTCTATTTTCCCCCAAAACACTTTTTCTTTGTCTCTCTGTTTTGAATGGCATGTTGGAAATTGGTTGATATCAGCAGTCAAATCTCTGCTTCTCTGAACAAGGCTCAAGGGGCCAATAGCACACAGGTACTCCTCGACTTAGGACCGCAATTGAGCCCCAACATTTCTGTTGCTAAGTGAGACATTTGTTCCGTGAGTTTTGCCCCAAAAATTTGCAACAACCTTTCTTGACACAGTGAATACTTAAGTTAGTAACATGTTAATTGTTATGTGAATCTGGCTTCTCCATTGATTTTGCTTCCCAGAAAGTAGCAAAAAGGGGATCGCATGAACCCCGGGACATGGCAACAGTCATAAATATGAGTCAGTGGCCAAGTGTCTGAATTTATGTCACATGACGATGGGGATACTGCAATGGTAGTAAGCCGTGATGGTGAACCGAGGGCATGTGTGCCAGAAGTGGCACGCAGCATCCTCTCTCATGAGACGTGAGTCGTCGCCCAAGTTCAGCACTGCCATGCATGCGTGTACACCTCCCACCACCCGGATGGTCTTCAGTTCTCTGCCATGTGGAGGTGTGTGCATGCATGGGTGTGGGGCACGTGCGGTGTATGTGTGTGTATGTGCATGCACATGGGGGGACACGTGTGGGGGGCACACTCATGCACATGTGGGGATGCATGTGTGCATGTGGGGGGCATATGTAGGGGCATGTGCATGCATTGGGGCAGGGTGCATGCATGGGGGCCACACATGCATTGCATTTTGGGGGTTCGGGTGCATGCTTTGGTCACTTGGCCCAGAAAAGGTTAGCCATCTCTGGTAGTAAGTGTGAAAATATGCTCAAATGTCATTTTTTTTATATCGTCACTACTACTGGCTCGGCGGAACTGGGAGGAACCCACCACTGGAACAAACACTAAATTTGTGAAGTTTTGTGTGTTGTTGCCGATGTCTCGCATTTGCAGGGCTGCTTGCCTTCTTCCTTACTTCGTTGACTCATTGCCTTATTCCTTGCTTTGTGGATTCATTTCCTTGTCCCTTTGCCTCACTGAACTTTTTGCTTTGAAGCCTTTGGCTAACAGTGTTTTGCTGGACTACTCACAACCAGAGGCTGCTATGTGTGCGTGTGAGCGCTTTGCTCTGGGACTGGCATAACATGGGAGCGTTTGGGGGAAAGTTGGAGCATTAAAGGGGAGTTTGAACTCTCGGCTAGCTGTGTGAACTTTGTGGGCCCACCCAAAGGGCTTCAAACAGAGGCTGAGTGGCCACCTGTCAAAGATGCTATATTGAAGACCATTGCAAGCAGGAGGTTGGATTAGATGTCATCTAAGGTACCTTCCAACTCTTTGATTGAAAGAAAGCTTTGTCTCTGTGGGACAGTTGGTTTGTCATCTGCCTTTTCAATGTCATTGCATTGTATTGTTTTATTTTTATTTTATTTATTTTGTCGAGTACATATTAGATAATATATATAAGTATAAGCATGAATTGAATACATAAAATGAATAGAATTAAAGAGGTCAGTAGGACAGGGATGGTAGGCACGCTGGTGCTCTTATACACATCCCTTATAGACCTCTTAGGAATGGGGTGAGGTCAACAGTAGGCAGTCTTAGGTTAAAGTTTTGGGGGTTTTGGGATGAAACTACAGAATTAATGCATTCCAGGCATTAACAACTCTGTTACTGAAGTCATATTTTCTGCAATCGAGTTTAGAGTGGTTCACTTTAAGTTTGTATCTATTGTGTGCTCGTGTAATGTTGTGGTTGAAGCTGAAGTAGGCATTGACAGGTTGGACATTGCAGCAGATTTATTTATTATTTATTTATTACATGTATTTATATGCCGCCCTTCTCCCGAAGGACTCAGGGTGGCAAACACAAGTTAAGAAACATATACAATAAAATCGCACTTTAAATCAAATAACTAATTAATCATAAATAATAAATCCAGAATCAGAGTCAGCCTATTTGCTTGAACAGCCAAGTTTTCAGCTCCTGACGAAAGGAGCGGAGATCAGGAGCTGTCCAGAGCTTGGTAAGTAATTCATTCCAGAGGGTGGAAGCACCCACAGAGAATGCCCTACCCCTGGGCACCGCTAGATGACATTGGCTCGCCGTCGGGACCCTGAGGAGAGCGGCCCTATGTGAGCGAACAGGACGGTGGGAAGCAGGCAGGAGAAGGTCCTGTAAATATCCTGGACCTAAATCATGTAGGGCCTTATAGGTGAGAACTAGTACCTTGAAGCGGACCCGGAGAACCACTGGTAACCAGTGCAGCTGACGCAGAAGGGGTGTTATATGGGAGTAACGAGGGGCTCCTGTAACAACCCGTGCGGCTGCATTCTGAATCAGCTGGAGTCTCCGGGTGCATCTCAGGGGCAGGCCCATGTAGAGGGAATTGCAGTAATCCAAGCGGGAAGTAACCAGGGCATGAGTGACTGTGTGAAGGTCATCTCGGTTCAGGAAAGGGCACAACTGGTGCACCAGGCGAAGCTGTGAGAAGGCCCCCCTGGTCACAGCCGTTAGATGGTCTTCTAGGGACAACCAAGCATCCAGGAGGACACCCAAGTTGCGAGCCCTATCAGATGATTTTATGAGCTATGCTTAGGTCATGCCGAAGGTGGCGTAGTTCTTTTATGAATTCCATATTTTCAATAATGTAAATTTAAATCATCACAGAAAATACAAAAGTTAGGGTTGTATTTCTAAGCTCTAGCAAAGAGCAAATTTACCACTCCTGGACAAAACCTCTTGCATTCTGACCAACGGTGGGTTTCCAATATACTTATCACCGGTTTGCTGTGTGCACTTACACTCACTTTGTGCCTGTGCACACCTTCCACGCATGCGCCCGGCCTTCCATGCATTTGCTTTGCTCACTCGCGTGCCTTCTGTGCATGTTCCCAACCTCAAAAATGTCCCTAAATAGGACAACATAGAGCTGGGATGGGTGGGTAGACCCAGCCACGATCTCCACTACCAGTTCACCCGAACTGGTACGAACCGGTTGAATACCACCCCCTAGATTTGCTGTCTGTTTCCAAAATGAAGCTGCATCATCTTTGGGTGTTCATGGATGTGACTTTTTACCTGGGCTTATATAACAGCTTAAGCCACATTATGGCTGCTAAGATTCTGGTCCATGAGTTTGTGTGTATTTAGGCTGAAAATCATCCAGGAGCTCTGGAATTCTAAAAAGCCACATCAGTGAAAGCTCAACCTTGGAAACAAAGAGAGTGAGTGATCTTATTGTGCTGTGACCCATTTGATCCTTAAAAAGATAGAGGATTTTTTTCCCTTTCGATTGCAAAAGGCTCCTTGCAACTGTTAAGTGTGATGCATGAACCTAAACATGCGTTAACCATGATTTATACTACACTGTGATGTATGACAGCAAAGAAGTGAAGGTGGAGTTATTTTTGTTTCCTTGGGCTGCAGGATAGATAAAGATAAATAAAGATGGACAGTCTGTTTGAGAAGTAAATAGGAGATTAATCTTAGGGAGGAAAGCAATGACATTCTTAGACAAGGTCGTGAAGGATATTTCTATCACAATAAGGATCGGAGTCATTAAAGCGTTTTAATGGAAACACATGACTATGAAAGATGGGCATTGAGAAAGAATAGTAGAGAGAGAGAGAGAGGGAAAAATGTCATCTTTTAATTATGTGTTTGGAGATGATTGTGAAGAGTCCCATGGAGTTCCAGAACATGCAGGTTGGCCTTTGATGAAATAAAGGTTTATTATCCCCTTGAAGTTTTAATAAACAAGCAAGTAGACATGCATCTTGGGTCAGTGGTGGGATTCAGCTGGTTCGGGCCAGTTCGGTGAACCAGTAGTTAAATTGCTGGCTGGCTCCTCCCCCCACTATCCCACCCCTCCAGGATTCCCCACGCACCCCATTTTGGTAAGGAGGCCTATAAGGCCCAAAATAGGGTGCGGGGTGTGTGATGCACCACCCTGTGGCCCGTTTTCACTCTCAGGAGGCTTCAGGGAGGCCCCCTAGGCCCAAAATGGGACACGGGTGGGTGGTGGGGCTCCCCATGGCTCGTTTTTGCTCCCAGAAGGCTGCAGAGCGGCATACCAGGCCCAAAATGGGGCACGGGGTGTCTGGCACGGCCCTCCCGTGGTCCATTTTGCTCCCAGGCGGCTGTAGGGAGGCCTACTAGGCACAAAATGGGGGTTGGTGTATCCTCCCCCACAGGCCTGTTTTTGTGCCTGGGTGATGCAGGAGGCCAAGTGCTGCCTATTACACTCCCTGGCCATGCCCACCAAGGTCATGCCCACCCATCCAGTCATTAGGGCAGAGAACCGGATTTTAAATTATTTTAATCCCACCACTGTCTTGGGCATATGGTAAGAATGGATTATGGGAGGCAAAGAAAGATGTTTTCAGCAGGGAAATAGAAGAACATAATGAGAACATAATGAGAACATAATGGGCAAGGGAGACGAACAGATGGCTTGTGTTGACTACTCAATGGCACCTAACTGGCATCTAACTGATGACGAGTGAACTAATTTATTCCGGTTTATTCAATCAACTGTAGTTTAGCATAATGTTCAAACTCAGACAAAAATAAAGCAATTCTAGGTACTTCAATGTATTTCATTTTCTTCTGCTATTTATATGGATTTTCCTTACTAGTTTCTCTTGGTTGGAAACGTCTTCTACCTCTCGGGAGTAAACTCATTTCTGCCAGAAGCAAATTCTGATATAATTCAGATATAATTCTACTAATTTTTTATGGAATTTATGTAGAGCCCTGATATCTGGATATTCTAGAGATGTGAACATATACATCTTATTATAAGAATGAGATAAAAAGATGCCTGCTAGTGAGAGAGAGATGGGAGAAACATTTTACCCATCTCATCCACATCTTGAAGTGATTTACCTAATCACCACAGTGCTCTGGTGGTGAAATCCAATTTTTTTTTTTACTACTGGTTCTGTGGGTGTGGCTTGGTGGGTGTAGCTTGGTGAGCATGGCAGGGGAAGGATAATGCAAAATCTCCATTCCCACCCCACTCCAGGGGAAGGATACTGCAAAATCTCAATTTCTTCCCCATTCCTGGGGGAAGGATATTACAAAATATCCATTCCCACCCCACTCTGGGGCCAGCCAGAGGTAGTATTTGTCGGTTCTCCAAACCGCTCAAACTTTCTGCTACCAGTTCTTCAGAACCTGTCAGAACCTGATGGATTTCATCCCTACATTGCTCAAAAGAATGAAAGTTTAATGAAATGAAATGATATAGGATGCTAATCAAAGCAAGATGATTCCAATAAAACTCTTGGGCATACATGCACACACTTATGTGTGTGCGTGTGTTCATTCTCAGATAATGCAGGCAGAACTACCCATGAGACTATTTTAGAGCTGGCATCAACACCCAAGAGCCCTTTAGCGGGTTCCAATTTGACTTCAATCAATTCAATTCAGGTTGAAATTGTCAATTCAAACCTGACTTGGATAAGAAAATCAAATCAATTTAACAAAACGAACAAACCCCCTTTTGTGAAACATAAAATTCTTTCAGTGGGGCAGTTCATACCAAATTCAGGAAATCGATTCAATTTGGCAACCAGCATAAAATATGTGGGAGGGGGCATTCTGCTCCCTTTTGCCTTTCAGCTCCAATCCAGGAGCCCTCAAGCAGTCGCATTCACAACAAATCATTCCGGCTCAAGCTGATGAAGGGAGGAGAACTTGTGGCTCAGTGGTTAATACAACTGCCTAACATGCAGGCAGCCCAAGTTCGAATCCAAGTAAGGGTACGGCTGACCGATGAGAGCTAAAAAGCTTGAAATAGATCTATACTAGTCTCCCTTTATTTCTTTATCAGATATATATATATATATAACTTGTTGGACAAGTTCTACTTTGCAGGTTTGATTAATATTTGTTATTTTCAAGAGAGGTCAAGGGTCACTTCCAAATCATTCTGAAGTCTTGTTGTGATCTGGGGACAGTTTGTTAATATTGTCTGCTGAAAGGAGAAACTTCAAGGTGGGATTTTTACAACCCAGACTGATAGTGCCCAGAATGGCAATAGTTTTGTTCTTTTCCAGGTCATGAATCATGTTATAAAAGACAGAAGTTGGTGTCGGCAAACGCTTCACTACTTGGATAATAACAGACCTGATCAGCTACAAGTGCTACAAGACAGTTCTTTACAAAAAAAAAAAAATCTCTCTTTTTAACCAGATACTGGAAACAAGCCAAACAGTAGTCCGTATAGCTTTTCATTGATTTCTGCGGTCGTTTGTGGGATAAATGGAACGCATAGACTGAAACACTGAAATTTGTAGGCTGTACCTGCTTCTCACAAGATTTTTTTTTAAAAAAATCTATAAATCTTTTGATTTAGCGTTAGCTCCACTTCATATATTTTAAGAAACGGAAATTAGATATTCAATTATGAATGCACATTTTATGGCACTTATTTGTTTGACCAAATCGCTTTCCAAAAGCTTTCCTTTCTGAATCAACGGATGAACTCCCTTGTGAGGCCTCCCCCGAGGCCGGGTGTTTGGAAACCTTGGCTGATTTTGGGGCCATCACACCCTGTGAATAAAGGAGCCAATTACCCACGTAAGAGGTTTGGGTCCAAGTGCCAACAAAATGGCGGCCGCGAGAGAAAGGCCAAAAAAAAATGGCGGCCGTAACTATTTGGTCTTAAAATGGCAGCCGCCACGTGGAACGAGCCCTGCGGAGAGCAAGGGCCTTGAAGGGAAAAACCGCCGCCCACAGGATGAAAAACCCAATGCTGGGATAAGCCCCAAGCTCGCAGGGGGGAAAAACGGGCGCGAAAGGAAATTTCGGCCCCTTATGTAAATGCCCCATGCAGTACCTGTACTTGCATGAAGATCCCTCGGGGGTCTGTGCGAAGCTGTCTGTGAGGCAGCATGCGGGGAAGAAAGCCCCAGTGACGCCAATTAGGGCTCAGGAAAGCTGCCCTTGTCGCCGCTCTGATCCCTGGTGGAGGTTGGCGGCAGTCCGCCTGACTCCGCAGCGCTGAATTGCAAATGGCGCGAAGCTCCGAAATGAGGGAGTCTTTGATGGGGCGGCCGATCGACTAAGGCACTGGCGGCAGATGAAGGGAGCCTACTACCAGCAATGCTGGGAGGCTCCGCAGCGGATTCGGGCGTGAGCCCTTCTCGCTGCTGGGAAGAGAGAGGCTCAACGCGAGGGAGCCTCAATCTCTTCGATCGCAAAGCGATCTAAAGGAAGGGCGCGGAGCCCTATGCAGAGGGGTCTGGACGATGTTAATTGCCAGATCCCTGCAATCAGAATCAATTTAGAAAAAAAAAAATACCAATTTAAGGAAGAAGGAATAATTTAGCGAGAGAGAAGCCAGTGGAGCGTCTGATCTGGGACAGATCGAGTCCAAAAGCTGGAGACACAGCAGCAAGGGGAGGAGTCTTCAGCGATTGGACTCGATCTGGGCTATATATATATATATATATATATATATGTATGTATGTATGTATGTATGTATGTATGTATATATATATATATATATATATATATATATATATATATATATATATATATATATATATATATATATATGCAGTTTTTATGCCAATGTAAGACAGTGTTTGGTTGATTACAATTCTAGTTTTACCGTAATAGGAATCCCTATTGCATGCATACACCAACATTATTGTCTATGGCAGCAAAGGCTAACCTTTTTGCCATCGTGTGCCAGGAGGAGTGAGGGGTGGGGGAAGTTTGTGTGTGCGCGTGCCCACACCCATAATTCTATGCACCCTGCCCTGCGCATGTGTGTGCAACTCCCCCGCTCCTGGCATGCGATGGCCCGGTAGGCCTGTTTTTCTTTTTCACCTGGCTCCAGATCCTCTGTATGCATCTGGGGAGGGTGAAAACAGCCTTCCCCACCCCCTTGGAAGCTCTCTGGAGGCCTGAGATGGCCCATTTCCCAACTCCCGGTTGGACAGGAAGTGACTTTTTTTGCTGTCCCCAGCCTCCAGAGACTCCTAGAGAGGCCTTCCCCATCCCCCCAGGCCCTCCAGAGGCAGGAAACAACTTGTTTCCCTACTTCTGGTGGGCCCACAAGGCTCAAAAATCAGCTGGCCGGTGAGAGCACGTCTGCTAGAGCTGAGCTTGTGTGCTGACTGATATGGCTATGCATGCCATAGGTTCACCATCATGGGTCTATGGAATGCACTGTATTTTTCTTTGATGTTGTTGTGGCCCCGTCCTCTGAGCCTATCCCATTGGAGGAAGGAAGCTCTGAGCAGGAGGAAGAGGAGCCAGCCAGATCTCCCACCCCACCCCCCCGGCACCGTCTCAGGTGCCAGCTGAAAGAGAGCCAAGTAGTGGGGAAACAGGTGTCTCAGATGAGAGTGAGGGAGAGACGTCATTCCTGGACGCACGCCAAAGAAGGCGAGATAAGCGCTTACAGCAGCTGCGGAGATGCATGAGGGAATAGACCTGAGTCACTGGACTGGAGTCACAGGATCAATGAGTCACTGGACCCCACCCAGAGACTATATAATAGACAGGGGGGTGGTAATGATCTCTGTGATGAACAAATACTCAATCGGATAGGCATTGGAGTTAAAAGCTGAAGCTGATCAGAGACTTTGCTGAATATTTGTTGTGCTTTTCTGTGTACTATTAAAGCCCTTGGCAGACGGTGTGCATATCGCTGCCAAGTTTGAGATAAGAACTGTGGAGTGTGCCAAGTGCTTCCTTAACCCTTGACTGGCTGTGTTTTTGTGGGTATCTGCAGAGGGGGACAGATCAGATGTGTCCTATTTTCTTCCAGGAATGGCTTTTTTTTTGAAGAGGGGGAGAATGGAGGAGGGGATTGAAAAAGGTGGAAGACAGGTAAGACTAATCAATGATCTGTATAGATCAGTGATGGTGAAATTTTTCGGCACTGAGTGCCCAAACTGGAACACATGCATATGCGTGCGTGCATGCACCAGAATGCCAGAAACTGAAGATCAGGTGGACGGTGCGCATGCATGCACCGGCCACCTGATCTTTGGGTTTCCAGCGCTCTGACACACGGAAAGATCAGCTGTCCAGCATGCATGCATACACCAGAAACCAAAGACCAGTTGGCTGGTGCGCATGCATGCACCAGCCACCTGATCTTTGGGTTTTCAATGCTCTGGCGCATGGAAAGATCAGCTGTCCAGCATGCATGCACACACCAGAAACCCAAAGACCAGTTGGCTGCTATGCACATGCGCATGGCACACGCACCCACAGAGAGGGCTCTGCATGCTACCTCTGGCACATGTGCCATAGGTTCGCCATCACGGGTATAGACCAATTTAAAAACATGATCTGAAGTTTACAAGTGATATTATTTCCTATAAGGTAAATCCCCCAATCACTAGATGTAACCTATTTAGATTTATTACTTCACATACCAGAGAAAGGAAACAAGGGAGCTGACATTTTTCCAGCATTGAAAACTTCAATATTTTATTTGCTTGTTTTGTCAAATGTAAATGATGCAATTGTCCCTGTTCTTTACTACTAAGTTACAGCAGTGCTCAACAAATGCATGCTTTTATACTTTCTAAGTTTTAAACTATAACCACAGTTTTAAACTTCCACAGTTTTTATAAGTACTGTACTAGGAAGAGATTTGGGGTAAATAACCTTCACTGTTTAAACAGGTAATTATCAGGCTTCTTAGCGATGTGATCTATTAATTTTTTCCTGCTGACACTACTACTACTACTACTACTACTACTACTACTACTACTACTGACTACTAGTACCACTTCTCAAAGAGATTTGCTATTTTTTTGGTGTGCAGCAATCTTATTTCAGGGATGTGGTGGCTCAGTAGCTAAGATGCTAAACTTGTCAATCAAAAGGTCGGCAGTTCAGCAGTTCAAATCCCTAGTGCCGCATAACAAGATGAACTCCGTTTACTTGTCCCAGCTTCTGCCAACCTAGCAGTTCAAAAGCACATAAAAAATGCAAATAGAGATATAGGGACCACCTTTGGTTGGAAGGTAACAGTGTTCCGTGGGCCTTTGGCATATAGTCATGCCGGCCACATGACCATGGAGACGTCTTCGGACAGTGCTGGCTCTTCGGCTTTAAAACGGAGATGAGCACCGCCCCCTAGAGTTGGGAATGACTAGCACATATGTGCGAGGGGAACCTTTACCTTTACCTTTCTAATCTTATTTCTTCCTAGTATTTTCCCACAAGGGCAAGGTCTGCTTTTTAGGAATCTATTCCAACATATTTGAAAAATTCCCCTGCAATTCACACACAAGCCTATTTGACGTATTAATGTTCAACATAGATACCATGTTCCACCGAAAATATGACCTACCTTGAAAATAAGCCCCAGACTGTTTTTAAGTGTGTGTCTAATATAAGTCCTACCCCAAAAATAAGCCCTGGTGAAGGGGTGGGTGTAACCAGCATAGGAGACAGCAAGCATGCACTGGCCATCAGTGTCTGGCAGCAGCTGAAGCCCATGCAGAACAGGTGAGTTGAGTACCTGTGCAAACAGCAGGAGGAAGAAGAAGTGGGGGGAGCCAGGCAATCTGGATGTGCCGTGCAGGCCATGGGAAAGCCGAGGGGCTGCGAGCCAGAGTTGCGGCGGCTGCAGGAGGGTCAACTTTTTGTCTCTAGGCTTATCTGCAGCCTGCATGGTGCATCAGGATTGCCTGCCTCCCGTTCTGCACATCGGGATTGCCTGCCTTCTGCTCCATGCTTTCTGCTATGCGCAGCCCCAGAGTGTGCCGATTAAGGGACTGGTGGGCTTCAGCTGCTGCTGTATACCATTGGTCCCCTTGCACTTGCTGCTCTTGTGTGTTTGCGGGGGGGGGCAGGGTGCTGGGCTGATCACCCTGAAATTGTGTTTCCCCAAAAATAAGCCCTAGTGCTTATTTTGGGGCCCAAATCAAAATAAGTGAGCTCCACTAGCTCCCAGTGGTCTTCCGGGTATGATTCTAGGTGTTGGTTACCACCTTTAAAGCACTCCATGGCTTAGGACCTGGATATTTACAAGACTGCCTGCTGTCACCGATAGCCTCCTATTGGGCTCCCACAGAGAAGGCCTCCTTAGGGTGCCGTCGGTCAAATTATGTTGACTGGCGACCACCAGGGGGAGAGTCTTCTCTGTGGAGGCCCCTGCCCTATGGAACGAATTGCCCCCGGAGATACGTAGGATCCCCAACCTTCATGCCTTTCGCCATGCCCTTAAGACCCTACTATTCCAACAAGCTGGTCTGATGGAATGATGAATTTTAATGGGTATTTTAATGGGTATTTTAGTTTTGGGGTTTTGATAATTCGGCCAAACCATTGAATCTGTTTTAAATTGTTTTAACTTTTGTGTCTATGCTGTTTTATTATTGGCTATACACCACCCTGAGTCCCTTGGGAGAAGGGTGGTATAAAAGTTTGATTAAATAAAATAAATAGAGATAGATAGATAGATAGATAGATAGATAGATAGATAGATAGATGATAGATAGATAGATAGATAGATAGATAGATAGATAGATAGATAGATAGATAGATAGATAAGACTGGATTTTATTTTTGGGTGATATAAGCCATGTATGGACCATCACAAATATCCCTCCACTGGATTGCTGGGGATGACAACACCAATGTCCCCCTGCCCCCCCCCCCCAGATATTTCAGTATGTTATTGTCATTGTGTTGCTGCAAATATAGATAATTCTCAACTTGAGCCCAAAATTTATTTTGTGAAACATTTGTTCGTTAAATGAGTTTTAGCTTGTTTTATGACTTTTCTCACCCCATTTGTTAAGTGAATCAATTGTTAAATTATTTACATGGTTGCTAAATCAATCTAGTTTCCCCATTGACTTTGCTTGTCAGAAGGTTGCAAAGGGGATGCTCCAACTGTTATCAATGTGAGTCAGTTGTCAAGCATCCAAATGTAAATCACATGACCATGGGGATGCTGCAACGGTCGTAAGTATGAAAACGGTCATAAGTCACTTTTTTTAGTGTCATGGCAACCGTTCTGGCCACTAAATGAATGGTTGTAATTCGAGGACTACCTGTAGGTCGTATGACCTTGCAATGGAAATCAAAACAGAAATGACCCAAGGAAAAAGGATATAGAACAACTAGTACAGTGTTGTCAAATCTTTTCGGGACCAAGTGCCGAAACGGAAGCATGCGTGCATGGGGGAGTTCTGGAAACCAGAAGAGCAGTTCCCTGGCATGCATGCACACAGTGGGAAGCTGAGCTTCCAGTTTCTGGTGCACTCATGCACTCCAGTCTTCCAGTTTTTGGCATGCGTGCACACACGAAGACCAGCTGGCCTGTGCACATGTGTGTGTCAGAGACCGAAAACTCAGCTTCCTGATGTGAAGTGCATGTGCGCCAGAGAGCTGCTCTTCTGGTTTTTGGTGCTCCCGTGTGCGCGAAGACCGAAACCTGGAAGAGCAATGGGTGATGGCTCACATGTCTGGAAAGATGGCTCTGTGTGCCACTTCCAGCATACATGCCATAGGTTCACCATCTTCCAATACCTTTTCATAGGTTAGATAAATGCATGCTGAAAACATGACAAGGAGTGTTGGCTACCTTGATCATCCAAAATGTCCATTTCAGGACAGGAAAAAAAAAGTTTTTTTTTCTTTATGAAGGTGCCAGTTTAGCCCCTTCTGGTCTATGACTTAGTGGATGTATGGAAGTAAATCTTTTGGACAGAAAGTGGATTTTAGAATTCCAGAAGTTGGCTGGTCCCAAATGGACCTCTGAAAGTTCTATTTCCAGTACTGTGAGTTTTGGGTCTCCCTATTAACTATCATAAAGGACTGTGCCCTAGAAAATTTGTTGCTCGTATTGATTAAATGAGTTGTAAACGCCAGATTTATTGTTGAGTGCAGCCCACAATCTGGAATGGTGATAAATAGACTAAGGAACCATGTCCATTCTATCAAATTTAATTTTTATGTAAATGGGGGGAAAAGTGGGAAGCACGTTTGTAGTTACATTTAATTAAAAAAGGGGGGGGGAAATTTCTAAATTTATACATACACTATGTAATTTAGGTTAAAAGGAAAAGAACTCTCTGTCTCCAGGTAATTAACCAAATTGAAAAAAAAGCAGAGTGAAAGAAATTGCAAGGAGAAGCTAAGTTCCAACAAAAGAAGATGTTTTCCTATTAAAACGTACTAACTACTCAAGGAGAGACTCAAAAACTGTGCAAGAACGTTCTAAAGTTATAAATATTTTATAAAATTTGAAACATAGGAAAATTAACCCCCTTGATACCTGATTTAAAACTTAATTAATTGGGTTTGACTTGGCATCAGAAAAAAAAAACCAAACAAACAAGCAAATTTAAACATACTTACCCTATAGCAGTGCAGTAAGTTGATGCTGAAAATGTTATCAGAAAATATATATCAATTAACCAATGAACAGCTTGCCTTCTGACATTGTGTGTGCTTCATCACTGGAGATTTTTTAAGAAGAAACTGGACAGTAACTTGTCTGAAATGGTATAGGACAGTAGTGTCAAACTCAAGGCCCACGGGCTGGATTCGGCCCACGATGTGGTCGGATCCGGCCTGGAAAATGTAAGGGGAAAGCCCATGTGGCTTCAGCCTGGTCTACTCAATGCAACTTTGGCCCAGTTTACCCAGTCCGAAGAGGAAGCACACCAGCAGTTTGGGGAGTGGCCACCCCCACCCAGTCGGCTACACCCATCCAGTCGGCAACACCCAGTGAATGGCGTCAAGCTGGCCACACCCACCCATTTGGCCACACCCACCCAGTCAGCCACACCCGGACAGCCCCTCAAGGTCAACCACAGCCCTGATGCGGCCCTCAGTGAAATTGAGTTTAACACCCCTAGTATAGGATCCCCTGCCCCCTTCCAGCTCTATTCTGATGATGAAATTATTCTATATTTTGGAATATGCATATCAATTAGTTTCTGTTGGTGCCAAACATTCCTCTGGTTGCTTTTTTTAAAAGATGTTTTTAAATTGTTAGTAGAGCACACAAGAAATACAGTAGAACAAAACGTATGCGCATAATGAATGGTATTGATTACTCTCGGTGCCTGTATAAGGTGACACAAACACCACTTCTGCAAATAGTACTTTTTTTTTCATCTCCCAAGGGGTAAAAATCGTATAGTGTTACAATTAAATGAGGTAAGTGGGGTTATATGGATTGAAAAAATGAAAGCCAATTTAAGTGATAATTGCTCCAATCTATAATGTTACATGGAACCGCAGAAGCTTTACATATCTATAACAAAAATTACATTCCTGCAGATGAAAAGAAAAGGGGGGAAAAATTCTATCAGCAGTAGTGGTGGTGATGGGGAAGGAAATATTGGCAGGATCATTTAACTTGCATTGGTCTATGAATCTGTTGTTCTACAAATGCCGCTGTTAAGATTATTTCCCATCATTTTTGTCTTCTGCTGTAACTCTGATAAATACTCATACTAACACCTAGGAATATTTTTTATGTCTCCAAATTGCTAAGTATTTTTTTTTAATTTGCAGAGGATTTTAATATCCTGTTAAGTGTGTGAAATATGCAGAGCTAATAATATTACTTAAATAGCTATTTAAGATGTAAATCTTGAGTTTGGACTACCATATATCTCCACACTATCTCCACCTTCATCTCTATATTAGAAAGGTTGGTGGAAATTCATGCTAACTCATCACCAACATCAGATGCGGCTCCTGCTATAGTGATAGTGATGGAGTGCAACGTAGTTGTGTTTTTTTTTCCAGAATAGACTCTCCAATGAATTTCATAGGGAGAAAGTTATTAAGAAATGTTGAAATATAGCAATAGCATTTAGACTTATATACCATTTCACAGTGCTCTTACAGCCCTCTCTTAGCGGTTTACAGAGTCAGCATATTGCCCCCAACAATCTGGGTCTTCGTTTTACCCACCTCGGAAAGATGGAAGGCTGAGTCAACCTTGAACCGGTGAGAATCTAACTGCCAAATTGCAGGCACCCAGAAGTCAACAGAAGTAGTCTGCAGTACTGCATTCTAACCACTGCACCAACCCAGCTCTTGATGCAGCAAATATTTCATAAAGTTTCTTTGGAAAAGGGAGTTATTCATAGGCCCCCTTCAACTGCAGTCTATTTCTGTATATCTAAAAGTCCCTCCAGCCAAAATTCTAATTGCTTTTAGTGTTTTGCACTCGCCGTCTTCTTCTCAGAGTGCACATGGATTGAAAACTATGGAAGCACTAACAGATTGTAGGGCAGAAGATAGAATGAGAAAGTAACACAGGAAAAATCTTTACCTTGATTTTTGACCCTTGATAACACTGATTATCAAGGAGCTGATCTAAAAGTTTCTATCCCCCCCCTCTTTTTTTTCACTCCAAACCACCAGAAGGCAAGACTAGAAACAATGGATGGCAACTCATCAAGGAGAAAACTCATCTAGAATTAAAGAAAATTTCATAATTTTAGTGAGAACTGTTTTAACCAGAAGAATGGCTTGTCTTCAGAAGTTATGGGTGCTGCATCACTGGAAGCTTTTAAGAAAAGACTGGACTGCCACTTGTCTGGAATGGTATAGGGCAGAGTTGGCAAACTTATGGAACGCATGCTGGAAGCAGCACATGAAACCATCCCGCGAGGAATACACGGCCTCGTTGGCTCCTCTTCCATGTTCAGCTGGCCGTCACATGGGTAGAAGCAGCAAAATCCGGAAGAGCAGCATTCTGTCACACATGCACAGGCCAGCACCCAAACTTCTGGGTTTACGTCACATGCATGCAGGATGGCCAGCTGTTCATTGGGTGCGTGTCTGTGCCAGAAACCAGAAGTTTGAGTGCCTGCTCGCATACGCACAATGGACCACTACTCTTCTGGGTACCACAGCTTCCGCATGCACGAAGGCCAGTGGGGCCGTGCATTCCTTGCGGGATGGTTTTGCGTGCCAATTCCGGCATGCAAGCCAGCACACGGTGACATAAAAGGTTAGCCATCACTGGTATAGAGTCTCCTTCTTGAGCAGGGGTTGGACTAGAAGATCTCCAAGATCCCTCCCAACTCTGTTATTCTCTTAAAAGGCACAAAGTGTTGAGATATCAGGACTGCTATTTATTTTATTATTATTTTTTGACATTACATCTTAATAAACAGATATTCTGGAAAATGTCCAAGTGAATTTAGTAGGGATAACCGAACATGCGTCTTCCAGCCTCAAGGAGCAGATATTGAATGAGGCTGCACATATTGCATGTTGTTTCTCTTGGGTCAAAGGGTAATTCCTCAGTGCTACAATATAGTGGATGCAACAGCTGCTATCTATATTTCATTCTCCATCTTGGTGATCTTTGTATTGCAAGACAAAAAACAAAAAATACTATATGAAAGCAATATTATAACTTCCAGAGTTTAGTTGGGTTAGCAAGTCTGTTATAGATCAGGATAAGAAGAAGCTTCACAAACTCACAGGAGAGACCATTCATGTGTGTGTGTGTGTGTGTGTGTGTGTGTGTGTGTGTGTGTGTGTGTGTATTTGTCTATGTAAGTTTTCACGGGTATATATGTGTGTACAGGTAATATCTTGGGTTTCTTCCTGTGTAATTGCAAACATATCTTTAGAAGGATAGTAGCGACGTTTCGACAAAATCACATTCATCATCTTCTGGCTGATGTTCTCGGTTTGGTGCTTATGGGCAAACTATGTGATCTTAACTGATCATTAACGTTTTCATAGAACATTTCCTTGGAGGTAAATCCCACTGACCAGTGTACATTTTGCTTGTCGGAGAATTAAGAAGTTATATTTCGTTGAGGGGAAAATGTTGGCTCCAAAGGAATACTTCTTACTCTCTATCACAGGCACTGCTGAGATTTAGTTTGCAATTATTACCTGTAGGATTTGCTTAGTTTTATTGATTCAATGGGTTTCTGTAGCCTTCTTCGTGGGCTGGAGAAGCCTCACAAGGTTTGGTAGCCTCAGCTCGGATGATTTTTGTAGCAAGCAGCTCTTTTGCTATTTACCTTTCTGTGAAAACACTGGTGACAATTGAGTTAATTCGTCTGACTTTTGCAAAGAGAGACCTCAATTAGCTCACATCCTTTCTGAAGAAGTGCAGCTTGTAAATGTAGTGGTAAATACCAGGTCATCTGAGAATTATGCCTGAATAGGTGTGCCAAATAGCCAATCAATTTTTTTTTGAAAAGTCCGAGAATAGAAATGGGTTTGGATTATTTCCCTTGATGATTGGCAGAATTCAGTCATTGAGTCCAGGGAGGGGGAAAAAAATAATGTTTTCAGGCCAGACTCCAACAGTGTCATTAGATAATGAAAGTTATTTGCCAGAGAGAAAATATGCAGATAATTTCTTTAGCTAACCAGTAATCATACTCTGATTCATAGGCAAAAAAAATAAAGAAATAAAATAAAATAAAAATTGCTAGTGACAAGACTCAAAAGAGCTTTCTATTGAAGCAGAATGTTATATCCTTGCTGGAATATTCTCCTGTCTTCTTCAAAAACTAAGACATAATCCAATACAAAGTTCACCATATCTAAATTAAAATATTGCCATGAGTTTAAGCAAGTTTGGGCTGAATTTTAGCATTATTCAACCAAATTCAAATAGTTTGGTTTTCAACCATGCCTATTCAAGGCCAATATTTCTTTGGGGAAATAAATGTACCAGCAAAACTATTCTAAAGAAATTCTGAATGCAAGAAGTTGTGGATCGCTCCATTACTGGAGGTTTTTTAAGAAGAGACTGTACAGCCATTTGTCTGAACTGGTTTCGGGTCTTGTAGGAAGAAAAATCTGGTCCGGTTCTAAGCCAGAAGAAAGATGCTGGAAATAAAATAGAGGCAGGCAAGCTGGCTGGCTGGAAAGAAAGTCTCTGTTTATTTGGTTTCCAGAAATGTCAGTGACAGCAGCATGTTTCTGGGATGGCTGACAAAATGGCTGAGTGAGTGGATGGATCTTTATAGGTTTCTGGGGTTACATGATTGAGATGCTCCAGGGGGTTGTGCAATGTAGTGAGCCTTGTGTCTTTTATTATTTCAATAGTGGTGGGTTAATCCTATTATCTCTTAAAGGGTTAGGTGGGTTAATCCTATCATGTCCTGTCCTCAGAATTTGGTTGGGGGAATATAAATTCTTAATCCCATCAGCTGGGGCTAGGGCTGAAGGTATTTTGTTTATGAATAGATTGGTCCAGCCTTTCTAAATGGATACAAAATCTTAATTCCTAAAGCTAGCCCAGTGATGGCGAACCTTTTTGGCACTGAGTGCCGAAAAGGAAGTGTGCGCATGTGCGCACACTTTGCACGCTTGTCTAGGCCCCAAACCAGAAGAGGATCTGCCGTTGGTGCATGCATGCGCCTGAAAATGAACTTCTGGTTTCTGGCACATGCATGCGCGCCAGCCAGCTAGTCTTCTGAGTTTCTGGCACACATGCACTCACAAGGATCAGCTGGCCCGCATGCATGCTCACGCAGGAAAATGGAAATCCAGCTCTTCCAGTTTCTGGCACTGTCGCACACAAAAAGGCCAGCTGATCATCATACGCATGTGCACCAGAAATCCGGAAGAGGAATGAGCGATGCCGCACGGGCCAGCTGACATGGCTATGCATGTCACTTCATAGGTTCGCCATCACAGGGCTAGCCTCTTCAAGCTTCTTCATTTGAAGCTGTTTTCCTAAGGCTGCTTTCTGCCTTTGTTAAGGTTTTTCTCCATTTCTCCTTTGGGGAAATATTAGAATAGAATAGAATAGAATAGAATAGAATAGAATAGAATAGAATAGAATAGAATAGAATAGAATAGAATAGAATAGAATAACAGAGTTGGAAGGGACTTTGGAGGTCTTCTAGTCCAACCCCTGCCCAGCAGGAAACCCTACTTCAGACAAATGGTTATCCAACATCTTAAAAACTTGCAGTGTTGGAGCATTCACAACTTCTGCAGGCAAGTTGTTCCACTGATTAATCGTTCTAATTGTCAGGAAATTTCTCCTTAGTTCTAAGTTGCTTCTCTCCTTGATTAGTTTCCACCATTGCTTCTTGTCCTGCCCTCAAGTGCTTTGAAGAATAGCTTGACTCTCTCTTCTTTGGGGCAGCCCCTGAGATATTGGAAGACTGCTATCATGTCTCCCCTAGTCCTTCTTTTCATTAAACTAGACATACCCAGTTCCTGCAACTGTTCTTTCTATGTTTACCCTCCAGTTCCCTAATCATCTTCATTGCTCTCCTCTGCATTCTTTCTAGATATTCTATCCTGCCTCTTTTAATATCCCCCAAAATATTTCAGATCTAAATTAAGGTAACACTCTAGAGATGACTGAAAAGTTTCTTCGGTTCTGCTTCCACGAAGACCTTCCCAAAACAGAGATGGCCAGAGAATGATCCCAAAATGAGAGAAGTAGCCTTTTCATCATCAGCACCCAAAGCTTTTTTGTCTTGTGAATTCTTTTGTGACATCATAAGGGACATACAAATGGATGGAGCTTGCTTTCAGCACTTGTTTCCTAGAGACATTTTCATAAAGGGCCTCAAAAGCATTTTTAGAATTAAAAATAAATTCAAATGAGGGAGAAGGCAAACCAAACGCATTTAGCTCTATAGTAAAAGCATTTAGGAGGACAGCATAAAAAAATGACACGGTGTAGCTTATATAGAAAAAAATAATAATGTATCTGATATTGTAATTATCATAGTTTATGGTGATTTTATTTGAATAATAGGAATAATTCACTTTCAAGCTGAAATCCTTGTGGGTTTTATTTTTTTCTGTTTTTTTCTACCCAATTTATTTCTGCTAGATTATTATGAGGATAAAAGTTTCTCCCTCTTTTTTTTTTTTTTTTTTTCATTTGTGAATATGTAGCAAGAATCTCTAAACTCCTTAGGGGATATAGAAGTGTAAATCAATAATAAAAAAAAAACTCAATATGTTGCTGAAAATGTAAAGTCATATAAATTACACCATTAACCTACAAAGGAGACTAAAACTAAAAGATGTTATTAAAAGTATGGGCAGCTAAAAAGGGTCAAGGGTCATTTTTTTTTACTGAGAGAAAGCTCTACAATTCAGGAATACTAACCATTCTATCATAGTAACACAGGAATGAACTGAAAGGCATGAAGATGTAGAGTTTAATTGAAACTTTAAGACTGCAGTCGTAATTATGTGTCTGTGTGTGATGGACACACACATGATTAGGCCTCCCACTGGAAGCCTCTATCTATCTATCTATCTATCTATCTATCTATCTATCTATCTATCTATCTATCTATCTATCTATCTATCTATCTATCTATCTATCTATCTATCTATCTATCTACACAAGACTATGTCACAGTTATGCAGTTCCTGATAAACAAAACAGTTCGTTTCCAATTCATGGGTTCACTCAAATGTGTCTTTAACATGTCATCTGTGGTACTAATGTGTCCTGTTCTACTTGATATGTAGTGCGCTTTGGTATAAAATACTACCTAAGTTGTTCCTTTAGCACAAATATAAAAAAGATACATCGATAAGCATGATAAAAAAATAAAAGTGAAGCAAGTATTATTTCCTGCAATGTGTATTTAGATTTTTCCTCTTCTGTTAATGCATGCAAATATAATACATTATTATTATTATTATTATTATTATTATTATTATTATTATTATTATTTATTTATTTATTTATTTATTTATTTATTTATTTATTTATTTATTTTATTCATTAAACATGAAACTCAGTCAACTGAACATTCAAAAATGCATCACAAATACCATTGACTGATGCTAATGGTTGGTACAGGTTGCTGCCAGCGTCCTAGGTATCAACTAAGTACCTTCTTAAGATGTACAATGTTCCAAGTAGCGCAGCTTTTTGCAGTTCCGCTGGTGTTATTGCAGGAAGCTGCAATACGTTGATGTATCTTATAAAATTCTTGGACATGGTATCAAGTGCCCTGATGACAATGGGTATCACAGTTACATGTTTCATCCATAGCCGTGTAGTTTCAATGGCCAAGTCGCGATATTTCATGATTTTTTCCAGTTCTTTTTCTTCGACTCTGGCATCTTTTGGTACCGCGATGTCAATAAATTGTACGTTTTGGTTTTTGACAACTGTGATATCTGGCGTGTTGTGTTCCAAGTGATGATCCGTCTGTATTTGAAAGTCCCACAAGATCTTCACCTTCTCATTTTCAATAACTTTTTCCACTTTATGTTCCCATGACATCATCATCATCATCATCTTCTTCTTCTTCTTCTTCTTCTTCTTCTTCTTCTTCTTCTTCTTCTTCTTCTTCTTCTTCTTCTTCTTCTTCTTCTTCTTCTTCTTTTTATTTATTTATTTATTCATCTATCTATCAGCAAGTACCGGTAACAGTATAGACATAAACATGGACACATGAAAAAAAATTGGCACAAATAAAAGGAAATAAATAAGCAAAACATAGCCATAAACACATAAAATGAGTTCATATAAATGGGAACAGTAGGACAGGGATGGTAGGCACGCTGCTGCGTTTATGCACGCCCTTTTAGAAACTTCTTAAAAAACATAAAAGATCCATGGTAGGCAGTTTAAGGTAAAAGGTATGGGTACTTAACATTTATCTAACACATGCAGGGGTGGGCTGCTGGGGGTTTGCAGGGGTTCGGGAGAACATCTAACTAAGATTCTGTGCAGTTCAGAGGACCCCGAATCCCACTCCTGGTTGGCTCTGCCCCTCCCAGGAGTCCCCACCTGGCCCATTTTGGATGCAGGTAAGTGCAGGGTGTGTGGGAAGGCTTGGGAAAAGAGAAAAATGGGCCTACTGGAAATTTCGGGAAAGTCTGGGGAGGCCATTTTCGCCCTCCTGGAGGCTCAAGGAAAGCCTCTGGAGCCTAGGGAGGGCAAAAATCTCACCCCCGCCATGGTGTAGGAGGCCCACCCGTGCCCACCATGGCCATGCCCACCCAGCAACCAGGCAGAAAACCCCTTGCTAAAATTTTTGAAGCCCATCCCTGAATACATGTATTTATTAAAGTAGTAGCTGAATTAATTCGGAAGGAGGAGGAGGAGGAGGGGGAGGAGGAGGAGGAAGAGGAGGAGGGAGGGAGGGAGGGAGGGAGGTAGAAGGTTATAGGAGACAGGCAGGGATATCCTCCACTCCTCTGCTTGTAACAAAATATTTTATGCCACCAGACTTGAAAGTCTGGATTTAGAAAATTTAGAACT
The DNA here is from genome assembly GCA_030761175.1 of Masticophis lateralis. NCBI lineage: Eukaryota > Metazoa > Chordata > Lepidosauria > Squamata > Colubridae > Masticophis > Masticophis lateralis. The sequence continues at coordinate 118,866,594 of JAUDYJ010000004.1, read as the reverse complement.
ACGCTGCCTTCGGTTTGACCTCAGCATAGCTCATTGTTGTGGCTCCATTTATTATTTATTTATTAATTAAATTTATATACCGCCCTTCTCCTGACAGACTCAGGGCGGTGAACAGCCAATTAAAAAACCAATACAAAAAAGTTAAAATCATGCTAAAACAAATATAAATAGGCTGAAGGTTTAAAAACAGGTAAAAATTCTAAAAAAATTTTTTTTAAAAAAATAGAAGGGATCAGGCAAGTCCGGCAAGTTGAAAAAGATAGGTCTTCAGAGCCCGACGGAAAGTCCGGAGGTCAGCAATTGTTCTCAGTTCTGGAGGAAGATCATTCCAGAGGGTCGGGGCTGCCACAGAGAAGGCTCTCCCCCTGGGGGTCACCAGCCGACATTGTCTGGCTGATGGTACCCTGAGGAGGCCCTCTCTGTGGGAGCGAACCGGCCGGTGGGAGGCAACTGGTGGCAGAAGGCGGTCCTGTAAGTACCCTGGTCCTAAGCCATGGAGCGCTTTAAAGGTGATTACCAACACCTTGAAACGCACCCGGAAGTCAACCGGCAACCAATGCAGCTCACGCAGGAGAGGCATTACGTGGGAGCACCCCGTCGCTCCCATAATCCCCCGCGCGGCCGCATTCTGCACCAGCTGAAGCCTCCGGGTGCATCCCAAGGGGAGCCCCATGTAGAGAGCATTACAGTAGTCCAGGCGAGACGTGACGAGCGCCTGAGTGACTGTGTGAAGGGAGTCCCGATCTAGAAAGGGCCGCAACTGGCGTATCAGGCGAACCTGACAAAAAGCCCCCCTGGCCACAGCTGTCATATGATCCTCTAATGACAGCCGTGGATCCAGGAGGACGCCCAAGTTGCGAACCCTTTCCGAGGGGGCCAATGATTCGCCCCCAATAACCAGCGATGGAGTCAGCTGGCTATATCGGGACGCTGGCAGCCACAGCCACTCGGTCTTGGAGGGGTTGAGTCGAAGGCTGTTTCTCCCCATCCAGACCCGCACAGCTTCAAGGCACTGGGACATCACTTCCACGGCATCGTTGGGGTGGTCTGGGGTGGAAATGTACAGCTGAGTGTCATCAGCGTACTGATGGAATTCCACCCCAAAACCACGGATGATCTCACCCAGCGGCTTTACATAAATGTTGAACAGAAGGGGCGAGAGGACTGACCCTTGTGGCACCCCACACATTAGGCGCCTCGGGGTCGACCGCTGCCCCCCTGTCAGCACAGATTGCGACCGGTCGGAGAGGTAGGAGGAGAACCACCGTAAAACGGTGCCTCTCACCCCCAGTCCCTCCAACCGGCAAAACATGATACCATGGTCGATGGTATCAAAAGCCGCTGAGAGGTCTAACAGCACCAGGATAGAGGAGTACCCCCTACCCCGGGCCCTCCAGAGATCATCCACCAACGCGACCAATGCCGTTTCAGTGCTGTAACCAGACCTGAAGCCGGACTGGAGCGGGTCTAAATAGACAGCTTCATCCAGGTACCGGGGGAGCTGCCACACCACCACACTCTCAACAACCTTCGCTAGAAAGGGAAGGTTGGAGACTGGACGATAATTAGCCAAAACAGCTGGGTCCAAGGAGGGCTTCTTGAGGAGGGGCCTCACCACCGCCTCCTTCAAAGTGGTTGGTAGGGCACCCTCACTCAAAGAAGCTTTTATAATCTCCTGGAGCCAGCCTCGTGTCACCTCCCGGGAGGCCAGCACCAACCAGGAGGGACACGGGTCCAATAAACATGTGGTAGCGTTCAGTCTTCCCAGAATCCTGTCCATGTCCTCGGGAGCCACAGGATCGAACTCAGCCCAGATAACACTCACAGGACCGGGCTCAGTCACCTCGCCCGAACTAACCCAGTCAGCGGCCAGATTTTTTTTTTTATTTTTAATTTGATTTATATGCCGCCCTTCTCCGGAGACTCAGAGCGGCTTACAATGCGTTAAGCAATAGCCTTCATACTTTTGTATATTTATATTTATACAAAGTCAGCTTATTGCCCCCACAAACTGGGTCCTCAATTTACCCACCTTAGAAAGGATGGAAGGCTGAGTCGACCTTGAGCCTGGCTAGGATTGAACTCAGAGAAATTACAGGCAGCTGGTGTTAATTGCTGCCTTTAGTAGGAGGCATTAGCCCTCTACGCTACACAGGCTTCCTGTGATCATCCCGAATCTGAGTTATTTTATCATCCAGATATTGAACAAAATCCTCAGCACGTCCCTGCAAGGGATCCTCCCGCACTCCCAGATGGAGGAGGGAGCGGGTCACCCTAAACAGGGCGGCTGGGCGATTATCTGATGATGCGATAAGAGCGGCAAAATAATTAGATTTCGCTGCTTTTATCGCCACTAAGTAAGTCTTAATATGAGCTCTTACTAGTGTCAAGTCAGATTCAGAGTGACTGGCCCTCCAACCGCTCTCTAGGCGTCTTTTCCGGCGCTTCATCTCCCTCAACTCCTCGGTGAACCAAGGAGACAAGTGAGTTCGGCGCCGGGTCAGAGGCCGCAAAGGCACGACGCGGTCCAAGGCCCCAGCGGCTGCCCTATTCCAGGCAGCCACCAGGTCCTCGGCCGAGTCGCGTGTCAGTGTCTCAGGAAATGGCCCAAGCTCCGCCTGGAACCTATCAGGATCCATCAGGCGCCTGGGGCGGAACCACCTGGTTGGTTCCGCCTCCCTGCGGTGGGGTGCAGCAGTCAGAAAGTCGAGTCGAAGGAGCGAGTGGTCAGTCCATGACAAGGGTTCCATAGCTATATCCCCAATATCAAGACCACTCAACCACTGACCAGAGACAAAAACTAGATCCAGGGTGTGTCCACCAATGTGAGTCGGGCCCTGAATTACCTGGGTCAGGTCCATGGCCGTCATGGAAGCCATGAACTCCCGAGCCATCTCAGATGCTTCCCCGATAGATGGCAAGTTGAAATCCCCCATGACTATAAGCCTGGGGGTACCAACCGCCACCTCGGCTATAACATTGAGAAGCTCGGGCAGGGTCGTTGCCACGTGGCAGGGAGCCAGGTACATGACTAACAGACCCATCTGCCCACCAGGGCCCCACCTCACAAAGATGGACTCACACCCGGCTATCTGAGGTACAGTGGCCTCCCTCGGACCCAGACCCTCTTTAATAACAACCGCTACTCCCCCACCCCTGCCTGAGCCTGTGCCATCAGCAGGAGAGGACTCTGAGAGTGAGGGAGAGGAGTTGGCAAGGCCTCCCTCTCCAGGACCCTCCTCTCTGACAATGCCTCCGCAGGACACCAAAGGGCAAGAGATAGGCCCAGAGCCAAGCATGTCCCCTCAGCCACAGGTGGACAGTGATGAGGGTAATGAGTCTTGGCTGGACCCTTGTCAGTGTCGCAGAGACAGATGCGTGCAACAGAAGAAAAGGTGTGCCCGTGATTAGCTGACTCACTGGACGACACCCCACAGGCTATAAAAGGGGTGAAATAATCATTCAAACTCTGTGACGGACAAAACTAACTCCTTTGAGTCACATTGCATCTCTGGAAAACAGCAATCTGGGCCTTGGAAATATTCGGACAATTCTGACTGTGGGTATTTTTGTTTGTTGATAAAGTTCTTGGCAAGTAGCTACTGGGATTGCTGCCAAGCATCTTATTGGACTAATTGGTTGCCTGTCAGTTTATTTAACCCCCGGCTGTCTGTCTGAGTGTGTGTGTGTGGGACGGGGACAGAACACTCATAAAATCATCTGCTACAATGTCCTACCTGTCAATGACTACTTCAGCTTCAACCACAACAATACACAAGCACACAATAGATGGAAGCTTAAAGTCAACCGCTCAGAAAATATGACTTCAATAACGGAGTTGTTAATGCCTGGAATACACTACCAGACTGTGTGGTCTCATCCCAAACCCCCCAAAACTTTATCCTAAAACTGTCTACTGTTGACTTCACCCCATTCCTAAGAGATCTGTAAGGGGCATGCATAAGAGCACCAACATTCCTGTCCTAATGTTCCCTTTAATTGTATTCATTTTATGCTTATACTTATACTTATACTTATACTTATACTTATACATATACATATACATATACATATACATATACATATACATATACATATACATATACATATACATATACATATACATATACATATACATATATATATATATATATATATATATATATATATATATCATCTAATATGTACTCGACAAAATAAAATAAATAAAATAAAATAAATTGGCAGTAGAAGAAACAGGATTATTGGGTGGATGGTAAGATGTCAACTTGGCGTCCATTTATGCATAATGTATATTCAGTTCTCTGAGCCATATTCAGCGATTATTCTTAAGGGAGTGCTGAAGTTGGGAACCACACTCTGATATTTTTCATGTCAAGATCCAGCCATTTGTATCTGTCTTCAGCTTTTATTCTAATGGCGAGATAAAGTATGCAATTTCTGTAGCATGTATGGACAATTCATTCTTTGATGTCTTCATACTTGGATGGGGGAAAAAAAATCTGATGACACTGTTGGGACCAATACTTTACGCTCAGCAAAAAAGGTTTATGTGTTTTGAATAGGCCGTTCCCTTTATAGCATCTACACACATTTATGAAAATAATTTGCAAACCTTCAAATGACCTTTCTCTGTTATCATAAGAGGAAGTTCTTTCCAAGTTAAAAAACAAAACAAAAAACCAAACATGTTCATACACTAATGTAGCTTTTCAAGTAGATTTAGCGTAGGATTGTCTAAACAATAGGAATAGGTTGGGTTTTCTTTCCTTTTAATGTTAACCTTTGTTGGCTCTCTGCTAATTTTTAGTGTGCTTTCGACAGAAAAGTTAAACACCGCTTGATAGAAATGGGAAGGTAATTATTTCAATGAGATCGGACAAGCGATAGCAAAGTCACAAAAGGTGAAAATTGTGCAGAGTTGCCATTTTGTGAGAGCTGGGGGGGTGGTGGTCTTCACTGCCATCTTGTAAAGCAGTGAATTGTAGCTGAGAGAAAAGGAATGAGATGGCTTGTTAGGGATTACTCCAAAGAAAGTTCAGCTGAGTCAATGAGAACCTTTAATAGCTGCCAGATGTTCCTGCATAGGAAAGGGGGGAAAAAAAGGGTGAAGTGTATTTCAAATGTTGCTTTAGAAAAGATCTAGTGGCAATCTAATAATAGGAGCCTTAGCTTTCGAGGATTTTTCCAGTGGTGAAATCCAATTTTTTTTACTACTGGTTCTGTGGGCGTGGCTTGGTGAGTGTGGTGTGGCTTGGTGGGTGTGGCAGGGGAAGGATACTGCAAAATCACCATTCCCGCCCCACTCCTGGGGGAAGGATATTGCAAAATCTCCACCCCACCCCACACCACACTCTGGGGCCAGCTGGTATTTGCTGGTTCTCCAAATTACTCAAAATTTCTGCTACTGGTTCTCCAGAACCTGTGAGAACCTGCTGGATTTCACTCCCTGGATTTTTTTCATTCTATCTAGCAGAATAACAGAGTTGGAAGAGTCTTTGGAGGTCTTCTAGTCCAACCACCTACTCAAGCAGGGGAACCTTTATACCATTTCTGACAAGTCCAGTCTCTTCTTGAAAGCCTCCAGTGACAGGGCACCCACAACTTCTGAAGGTAAGCTGTTCATTGATTGATTTCTCCTTATTTCTAAGTTGAACGTCTCCTTGATCAGTTTCCATCCAGTGTTTCTTCTCTGGACTTCAGGTGCTTTGGTGTTCTGCCCCAGCTTCGGATTCCCAAGGATTGTGACACACAGCAATGGTCCTTATTAAAGTGATAACGTACCAAGAATGAACAAAGTCTGGCAAAGGTTGGCAACCAGCCCAGAAGACAAGATACGATAAGACACTCACTCTTCAAAAATGCTCTTTAATAATTACACGTTGTTTCCAGCAAGAAATTACTAACTGTGTGCAACTTAAATAGGCTAAGGTAGTGGCCAATTATCCTCAAACCTTACACTCGAGGAGACCTCCTCCTCCTGAGTAGCCACTCCTGCCTTTTGGCAGCCCTGCGTGTTCAAGCATTGAGGAGAGGCTCTTCCACTTTGCTCTCTCCACTTGAAGGAGCCTCTGGAGGTTCTGAAGGCCCAGGTTGAGTCTCTGCCTCTGGCATCACATCCTCTCCAGCCTCCTTGCTGTCCGACGCAAGCGCCAGCTGCACAGGCTGCTGACACGACTCCACACCAGCTTCCTTGTCGTTGGAATCAGCTACAATCTGCACAGGCCACTGGCAGGCCACAACATTTGGAAAATAGCTGAAAAACCCCCTCCCTTCTCTGTGACAGCCTCTTAAATATTGGAAGACTGCTATCATGTCATCTCTGACCCTTCTCTTCACTAGACTAATCATACCTAGTTCCAGCAACCATTCTTCATATGGTTTTAGCCTCCAGGCCCCTAATCATCTTTGTTGTTCTCTTCTGCACTCTTTCCAAAGTTTCTACATCTTTTTTGTAATGTGGTGACCAAAACCCGACGCATTATTCCAGATGTGGCCTTATTAAGGCTTTATAGAGTAGTACTAGTAGCACATGTGATATTTATTCTATCTCTGTTAATGCAACCTAGGTTTGCATTGGCTTTTTTGGCTGCTGCCACACACTGCTGGCTCATATTTAATTGATGTCCACGTAGACTCCAAGATCTCTCTTACAGTTATCACTATTAAGCCAGATATGTATTGCATACATATCTGATGTAATTACCTTTCAATAGCAACAACTTTTATGTCAAAGGATTCAGCTTATTGCTATTTGATTAATGTTTTATGGTATTATTCTGGTTTAATTTGGAGTGACTGCAAATTATGCTCCCTAGGTATTCTTGGTTTTAATGTTTGGTTTTATTTTTTTATGTTTTAACTGTATATGTAAGCCGCCTAGAATTACCCTGTGGTCCAATAAATTTTATAAATAAAATAGAAGATAGATAGATAGATAGATAGATAGATAGATAGATAGATAGATAGATGATAGATAGATAGATAGATAGATAGATAGATAGATAGATAGATAGATAGATAGAAAGAAGATAGAGAGATGGTTGATAGGTAGATAGAAAGAAAAAGAAGAAAGAAAGAAAAAGAAAGAAAGAAAGAAAGAAAGAAAGAAAGAAAGAAAGAAGGAAGGAAGGAAGGAAGGAAGGAAGGAAGGAAGGAAGGAAGGAAGGAAGGAAGGAAGGAAGGAAGGAAGGAAGGAAGGAAGATGATAGTAGATAGAGAGATGATAGTAGACAGAGAGATATTGGTTGATAGGTAGAGAGATGTTGTAGGTAGGTAGGTAGGTAGGTAGGTAGGTAGATAGATAGATAGATAGATAGATGATAGATAGATAGATAGATAGATAGATAGATAGATAGATAGATAGATAGATAGATAGATTTAAAAGAGCATGGTTATATCATATTGGTTAGTTTCACATTTGATCAATTTCCAACCTGAAATATCTTGCTACATTTTTTGAATCAATCTGGGAGTTATGTGCAGCCTCCAGAGCCTCCAGAGTTGGACATCAGAGAGGCAGAGGAACAGGGGCAGCCTATTCCTAGTGCACACATGCATAGAGCTGCCAGAAGGCAAGAACAGTTAAAACAAAAAGGACGACTTGTGAGTAAGGCTTGGAGATGATTGGCCCCTCCCATAAGACATAGAGGAAGAGTAAAGGCATATGGGCCTTTGCAGGAAGCAACGTTGTGGATGGTGTCAGTTTGTACTTTGAAGCTCCATTTTTGACTGTGTGTTTCCGTATGGCCTTGCCAAGATAATTGCCAATTAGGTCTTTGGCAGCATGTCAAAGAAGTTAAAGGTGGGTGTTTACCAGCCTTATCCAAAGGACTGTGGCAGACTTCTGTTGGACTTTTTATAAACTCTTGAAGATTCAGCACGTGCTGTGAATGAAAGGAATTCACAGCCATTAAAGTTTTAAAAAAGGTTTTGGGGACTAATTGTGTGCTTTTTACTATATCAGGGAGCCTAGGTCAGAACAGATACAAGAAATAGTACATATTACCCTTCTGCAGAGAGTCTCACACCATTGCCTACTCACACCAGAACAATTCGCCATCGGACAAGTCAACACTGTATTATTTGTTTCATTCAGGTATTTGTATCATTGGTGACCACATTTTCATTGACATTATAGTAACTCTTGTATTTCTGAACTGACTTTCTTTTCTTTTATTATTATTGTCCAGGGTTCCATGGGAATTAATTTAAATTTTGCATTTGTTGAATTGTCCTGCAGCACTTTGGCCGCAGCAAGATGTCCTGTGGCCAGTTGGCCATGACAAGTTGGCTGTGGACAGTTCTGCAGGAACAAAGCAAGTACTTCAATCGATCTTCTGGGCTTCGCTCTAATGGAAAAATGTGAGTTTTGATGAGAGTGACATATTTCGTTTCCCTTGGTCTTGCACGGCCTTTAAAAGGGTGTCCAGTTGGGAAAGCTTGGACATTTTGTGTTTATGTTGGTTTTGCTTTCCAGTTCAGTTATTGAAGATGAAATCCTGACCTTTCCTTTAGTTTCGACTTTGGTTTTCCTTTTAACTATGCACAATTGGCAACTCTGCTAAGTTTGCCTGCCTAGACTAAAGGATCTAAAGAACTCTAAAACTGTTTCTTCCCTGGTACAAGTTCAGAAAGAAAAAAAGGGGAGAATTTATGAATCACAGAAGGTGTTAACCATCTTCTGAACAAAAGATCTTATTACCACTGTGGCCAAAGCAGAGGAAGAAATCCATAAACATTTGAGCTAATGAATCCATAAATGATTCAGCTATCAAAGCTGAAATCAGGCCATTCTATCTCCTAGAACTTAATTTTGTCCACAATAGAGCCACAAGGAAAATAGTTCAGAGGGCAGCCATGGCTGTACAGAGATGGTGTGTCTTGTCAGCTTGAGTAATTGACAGTTTTCTATGTGCAATTCCTTTCCAATTGAAGATATTCAGGCTTTTGCAAACTCATCAACATCATCATCAAAATACCGCAATTTCAAATTGAAGTTGAGCAACGGCGGAGGAAGAAATCAATGGTGGTACCAATAGAAATAGGAGCCCTTGGAGCAGTATCCAAATGACTGCCTAGATCCGTGATAGTGAACCTATGGCACGAGTGAGAGAGGCGTCCTCTCTCATGGCACGCAAGTCGTCATCCCAGTTCAACTCCACATCACATGTACGCGCGTCTCCTGGCAGCCAGCTGGTCTTTGGATCTCTGCCATGCATGTGCAGGGGTGTGTGCATGCCTGGGTGCAGGGCACATGTGGGGGGCATGTGTGGGGGTCATGTACATGCACTAGGGGTAGGGCACATAGGGGACATCCATGCATGTGCAGGGGGTGGGGCAAATGTAGGTGTATACATTTATTTATTTATTAATCACATTTATATACCGCCCTACTCCCAGGGGGACATGAATGCATGGGGTGCATGTGTGGGGTGCATGTGAATGCATGGCGGTAGGGGGCATGTGTGGGGGCCGCACATGCATTTTATTTTGGGCTTCAGGCGCACACTTTGGGCACTCAGTCCAGAAAAGGTTAGCCATCACTGGTCTAGATCAGTGATGGTTAACCTTTTTGGTGCCAAGTGCCCAAAGTGCATGTGCCCGGACCCCCAAAATGCCCCACCCCTGTGCATCGCGTGCATCCCCGCGAATGCACCCTGGCCCCTCCACACACTGTTTTGGCTTCCAGGTTGGTGCAGGAAGCTTTCCAGGCCCAAAATGGGGCACCGGGGGGGGGGGGCTCACACGGCACCCCCATGCCCTGTTTTGGCTTTCAGATAAGTGCAGGAGACCTTCCAGGCCTAAAATGGGGCACGGGGAGGCCTCACACGACACCCCATGTTATGCTTTGGCTTCCAGGTAGATGAAGAAGACCTTCCAGGCCCAAAACATTGCCTAACATTGCACCCCCGTGCCCTGTTTTGGATTTCAGGTAGGTACAGGAGACCTTCCAGGCCCAAAATGGGGAATGGAGGGTGCACGAGCAAGAACCCTGAAAATGCAGTGTGAGAACCCCCAAGAATGCACCTCCCTATGCATGCGCGTACATGTTCCCCCGCATGCATCCCACTCCTCCATGCATATACGGCAGAGACCTGAAGACCAGCTGGCTGGCAGGAGGCACACATGCATGCGTGATGGAGCTGGGCTGGGGCAATGGTTGGCATGCCAGGCAACATGGCTCCGCGTGCCATTTCAGTCATGTGTGCCATAGGTTCGCCATCACATCTAGAGACATAGAAATTTTGAACTTATCAGACCTGAATATTCTGACTTTGCAAAAAAACTACTTTACTCAGAACTGCCTATAATACTCAGACGTTACCTTAACAGTTCTTAGGCAGCGGTGAAATGCTCCCGGTTTGGACCGGATCACCCAATCCTGTAGCAATGGAGGTGGGTGGTTTGGTAGCAAAAATCCCTGCCCCCCCTCCCATTGCCCAGCTGAGCCGTGCAATCATCAGAGGCTTTTTTTAATTATTATTTTTAAAAGCATTTTTTCTACAACCTCTTTGGCCCAAAAAATGCTTTTAAAAGTTAAAAAAAAAAAAAAAAGCCTCTGATGATCGTGTGGCTCAGCTGGGATCATCAGAGGCTTAAAAAAAAAAAAAAGCTTCTGCCAATCAGGCAAGTCAGCTGGGATCGTCAGAGGCTTTTAAAAGAATTTGTTTTACAACTTCTTCAGCTGAAGAGGTTGTAGAAAAAATGGTTTTAAAAATAATAATAATAATAAAGTTGGCCACGCCCACTCAGTCATATTACCCCCCCCACACACCAAGCCACGCCCACAGAACCAGTAGTAACAAATTTTACATTTCACCACTGCTCTTAGGTCTTTGGTTAGGTCTTTTGAACTCTTAAGTTTTTAACCAGTCCCAGACTGTGAATCAAATTAAAAGTTAAACCTATAAATAGCAATAACAATAACAGGAAGGACTAAACATTTTCTGCAACTGTTTTTTATTATTATTTTTTTAGAGCCACCACTAAAAGGAAAATATTTTGGGAGGAAAAAGAAAGAAGAAATCCTGATGAATAAAAGATAAAAATGTAAAGAAATGGACTTCAGTCAATCTTCATGTATTATTCAGCGCTCTTGTGTGCGCACCAAGTATCTAGATATGCCTTAATTAGCTACCTTGGGCAGGAAGAAGCTGGTTTAGAAATGCTGAAAATAATAGCTTTCAGAGAGCAATTAAAGGTAAATATGGGATTAGGCTGGTGAGTACAAGGTGACAAACACCTGGGTTCATTTCAGACACATTCCTATACATTATTTAATTGCACATGGCAAAACAAGTCAATAACAGCTGAGCATTTAGAAATCCCATTGCACTTTACTAATTCATTTACCCAAAGAAGGCAGTTAATCTCTTCCTGGTGTGTGCACTGAAGAAAAACCTGTTTTTCCATATCAGTATCCGCATGATTGATACACTAGAGAACTTCAGTGTAAAAAAAAAAAATGTCCAAGAACATTTTCCAAAACAACTGAGATGTCCTCATTGATGGATGGATGAATGGATGGATGGAAGGAGGTAGGAGCAGGAAAATCTCCAGAATGGGGGTGTCAAACCTGATTTCATTGAGGGCCACATCAGGGTTGTGGTTGACCTTGGGTGGTGGGGGGGCATGGCCAGGTGGTTGCAGCTGACTGGGTGAGTGTTGCTGGGGTGAGCATGGCCAGCTCAATGTCGCTTATGTTGGGGGGTGCCTGTGGTGGCCCTGGTGGGGCTGGGGGATCCATTGTCTCCAGCGTGTACCTGTTCTGCCCCAGCTGTGGATTCCAAAGAACACAGCACACACAAAGTTTGTTCTACACTTAATTTACTAAAATAACTCAATCTTTTTTTCAAAACAAAGGCTGTTAATAAACTTTCTTAACAGCCTACAAGAAACCAAAGATAAAGCAATCACAATCTTACTAAGGTTGGCAGAAAGCCCAGAAGCAATTTGCAGAGAATCCAGATGCAAAGGAGAGTGAACTAAAGTTGTTCCTACAAATTGCTTCAGTCAGCATTCCTCCTTAAATAGGCTAAGGAAGTGGCCAATTAGCCCCAAGCCTTACTCTCGAGGAGACCTCCTCCTGAGGAGCTACTCCTGCCTTTTGGCCGTTCTGTGTGCCTGTGCATCGAGAAGAGGCTTCTCCTCTTTGTCCTCTTCACTTAAAGGAGCTTCTGGAGGTTCTGAAGGCCCTGGCTGAATCCCTGCCTCTGGCACCACATCTTCTCCAGCCTCCTCATTGTCTGACTCCAGTGCCAGCTGCACAAGCTGCTGTCGCAACACCATACCAGCCTCCTCGCTGTCAGAATCAGCTACAATCCACACAGGCCACTGATGCGCCATAACAGTGCCCAGAGGGTGGGGGGGGGGGCAGCCCCTTGTTGGCTCCAGGATGGCCCTGCAGATCTAAGGCTGACTGCGTTCCAGCCGTAATGGCCACTACCAAGTTGTAGATTAGCACCCGGATGGCCTGGGCTGGGGTTGAGGCACCAGGGGCGAGTCCTTCACTGTTTCCAGGGCAGCCCCATGGCTCAGACCTAACCACATCATGAGCCGGATCTTGCCCACAGGCCTTGAGTTTGACACCTCTGCTCTAGAAACTTTTAAGAAATGACTGGACAGCCACCTACCTGAAAGGGCCTCCTGCTAGATGATCTCCAAGGTCCCTTCCAACTCTGATACATTCATCAATAGATTGAGTTGGGCTTCTTATTGGAGCAGATAGAGCTGGGATGAGAAAACTCTCTTTCATAATAATAAATAGGAATCTTGTTTGTTTGTTTTTAATTGTCTTTTGGGGGTCTTTTTAGAAAAAAAAAAACAATCCTCCTAGAATTCTTTCACACTGGGCCAATTTAATCTTTGCTGAAATGTGAATGAAGTGGTATAGTCTGACCAGTGGTGGGCTCCAAATTTTGGAACAACTGGTTCTCTGCTCTAATGACTGGCTGGGTGGGCGTGGCTTGGGGGGTGTCATGTGACTGAGCGGGCATAATCAACTCTACGTCACTTGTGCGGATGTACATGTAACAGGGCTGGGTTGGGGAGGGAATCCAGGGGACTTCAGTGGGAGGGGAGGAAAGAAAGATCCTGTGTGTGTGTGTGTGTGTGTGTGTGTGTGTGTGAGAGAGAGAGAGAGAGAGAGAGAGAGAGAGTCTGCATGAAGCTAGACTGGGAAAGCTGGCTGCGAAAGAAAGAGAAGCTGGGTAAACTGGACCCAGACTTTTCCCTGGTCCCCTCATACCAGAAGCAGAAACCTCACACTCTCCCCTCTCTGTTAGCCCCCTTCTTCACATGGGATCACCCAGCGGTGGAGATGGGGACAGCAGCAGCCACTAGCATTGAGGGGAAAGAGCCACACAGAAACAGGAGTGCACAGAAATGCTGTCCCCTTCTCCCTCTCCCTCTCTGTTGCTGGGTGATTCTGTGCAAAGAAGGGGTCTAGCAGAAAGGGGAAGAGTGTGAGGTTGCTGCTTCTGGGATTAGGGGACCTGGGACATGATTGGGTCCAGCTCACCCCACTTCTCTTCCTCTCGCAGCAGCATTTTTGGGCCGTTCTCAGGCTGGTTTTGGGCCAATTTTGGCTAGAAAAATGGCCTGAAAATGCCCTGAAAAATGGCCTCAAAACAGCCTGAGAAATGGAATATTTTGAGGTGTTTTGGGGCCATTTTCAGGCTGTTTTTTGGGCCATATTCAGGCTGATTTTTGGCCCGATTTTGGCTGGAAAAATGGTCTAAAGATGGCCCCCGAAACGACCTGAAAATGGCCCAAAAAGAGACTGTTTTGAAGCATTTTGGACCATTTTCAATCTGTTTTTAGAGTCATTTTCAGGCCATTTTCCTGGCCAAAATCGGCCCAAAAAACGGCCTGAAAATGGTCAAAAACGGCCTGAAAAATGGGTGGGGTGGAGCCAGCCAGTGGTCCGATTTGCTGGTTCTCCGAACCACACAGAATTGGAACAACCAGTTCGGGGAACCAGTCTGAACCAGCAGAAGCCCACCTCTGATTCTGACCCACCTCAAAATACCTTTCAAAAAACATCCACTCTGCAAGAAAGTTTGCATCTGTGGCTACCAGTACCCATGCATTAAGTGTTACACCACAATTCAGCATACCACGCCATGTTTCCTGTCACATATGTGCGATATGTGACAGGAAACATGGGAAATGATGATCATGTGACAATGACTGATCTCCAACATGGTGCAACAACAGTGAAATGGCCACAAATGTTAACCTCATGAGAGTTAATCCCTGGCTGACTTGCCATGGTCAATTTACCACAGAGCAATTCAATGCGGGATAACTCAAGAGAGGGACAAGTAGAATTGTAGCTCACCCCAGCCTCAAGAATTTCTAATTTGAGAAGATTCAAACCCAAAGCAAGACAAGACCTTCTGGAAATCACTTGTCCCTCTCTTCAGTTATTCTGCATTGAATTGTCCTATGTGAGTTGGCTCTTGGCGAGTTGACCAAGGAGAGTTGTCTATGATGAGTTGTCCTAGACTCCACTGTTTCATCTAATTAAAGGTTACAAACAAACCCATACAAGAGTAGATAGATAGATAGATGATAGATAGATAGATAGATAGATAGATAGATAGATAGATAGATAGATAGATAGATCAGAGAGAGAGAGATGGATGGATGGATAGATAGATAGATAGATAGATAGATAGATAGATAGATAGATAGATAGATAGATAGATAGATATAAAGAGAAATACACAAACATATACACAATATATACACACACACAAACAAAACAAACAACCATCTTTGTTTTCTTGCCTTTTTATTTAGCTATGAGCTAACATTCAAGCATTCCAGAAGCAGAAAAGCAGTGAGCTTTTCTGCTTGTGTCTATTGTAGCATTACATTAGGCCTTTCATGTCAAGTATCTAATGATAAATATTTAGGCAAGTTAAGCTGAAGTTTCACCTCACTTAGCGAAGAACATATAAATTTTTCATTTAACGAAGGTTTGACTCAACATTTTACTTCCATAGTTGGACCATTGTCTCATTTTTGAATTTTAATTGGACAGTATAAAATTTCTGGAAAAATATACTTTAATGAACGACTTTGTTTTTCTAAATTAAAGCATTCAACAACAACAAAAAAACATTCATCAAAATTTATTCCATGATATTTTAAACACTATATTTCAGGGCCCCTCTTGGCTCGATATTTTCACTTCAAATCCTTTATGTTTTAACCAAACACTTAAAGTTCAAATCTTTCTTAACCTTCATATTATTATTATTTTTTGTAGTAAGAAAAGAAATTCACAAAAGTTGTAAAAGTTATGTTGTGCTTTAATACGCCCAGTGTTATGGTTTAGAACTTGTGGTGTTATGAAAAGATGACATTCTTTTCAAACTGTTAAATAACTAAGGCATCTTTGTTTTCTGGACTTCATGTATTGATCTACTGATCTTTATTAGGGTTTTGAGATAGTTGACTGTAATTTAATATCTGTGCATGGTTATTTTCTTACCATGCTGTACTATATGACGTTGTCACTATGTGTGATGTTTGAAACGCTGTTTTGAAAGTTTATGTTTCTTGACAAAAATAGGAAGCGGGGGGGGGGGGGATAGATGAAAACTATTGATTTTTGTAATGTTGTTCCCAGAATGATTTAACTTTTGAGATGAGTTGATGTCAAAAGTACAAGACATTGTACAAGATGGTATAATAAGAAACAGCTACCATAATGAGACATATATATATATATATATATATATATATATATATATATATGTATGTATGTATGTATGTATGTATGTATGTATGTATGTATGTATGTATGTAGGTATGTATCTTTCTTTATGCCAGGGATTTTCCTACGTATATTAAGATGTTTCATGGCCTAATTTTCGGTGAAATCTCAATTCACCAAATTCACCGAAAATTAGGCCATGAAACATCTTAATATACGTAGGAAAATCCCTGGCATAAAGAAAGATACACATAAAGACCTACGAAAATAAAATTATATATATATATATATATATATATATATATATATATATATATATATATATATAAATCAATATCAGTATCAATATCAATATCAATATCAATATATCTCTATCTCTGTCCCTATCTATCTATCTGTCTGTCTGTCTGTCTGTCTGTGATCTATATAATATTATATGTATCTTTGCCATTCTTTTTTTTAATTTTTTTAAGACAAATATTTAATACATCAGTCATCCCTTCCCTGTGACACCTCGGTGTTATCTTCCAAAATTCTTCTTCTTCCATAGGTTTCTTCTATCTTGTTCTTCATCCAAAGCCTTATAACAGTACATTGCTAAAACAATATTCTAATCACTGAGTTTCATACAAAATTATAAAATTAATCATTTATATCTCTTTTCCAACCAACAATAAAAGTTGTTCCATATCTTAAAATATTCTGACTGTTCCCTATCTTTAATCATCAAAGTTAATCTGTTCATTTCTGCACAGTCTAATTTTTTTATGACTTCTTCCAAAGGTATTTTTTCTGCTTTCCAATTCTAGCTGCTGTTATTACATGTATAATCAAGTAAATATTTTCCTTACTAATTTTTTCAGGGAGGATACTGAATAGGAACAGCTCTGGTTTAAATTCAGTACATTGCTGTATCATTTCTTCCAACTAAAAATTGATTTTATTCCAATAATTTTTTGCTTCAGCGCATGTCCACCACACATGGTAGTAAGATCCTGGTAATTGGTGACATTTCCAACATTTAGCTGGTTTATGTTTAAACATTTTTGCTAACTTCTCTGGTGGCATATGCTGTCTTTGCCATTCTTATATGTTTAATGAAAAATGTGAAATCTTAAATGATGTCATTCTGCCAGTACGTGTTGCCATGATGATAGAAAACAATGTTTTTAAGGTATGGAGTTTATAATTTAGGGGAGGTTAGCAGGATATTAAGAGAGTATTTGTAGAACTTCTCTAAATGCGGAATTTAAAATGATACATTCTTTTGATATGCTATTGCACTTATGTAAATTGTTCCATTAACTCTCATTTTGTAAAGGCAAAAAAATTAAAGGTTAAAAAAATAAAATAAAAACTAATACAACCATAGTTTTCTCTAAGAAGGTTTATTAAAATTAATTTCAAATTCTTATTTGAAATCCATCTGATTTTTAGTCCATATTTAAGTTATGTTCAACCCCCCCCCTTTTTTTGAATTTTTTTAAAATTTATTTTTAAAACATAAAATATGAAACAACATCTTTTTGGAGCAAGAGTTTGGCCCGGTATAACATAAATTGCAAATTTCATCGATTAGCATCTTAAGACAAACAAAAAATAACAAAACAAAACAAAAAATCTAAACCCAATTTTTATCATCTAATCTAACATTTTATTCTAACATTTATTATATAGTCACCCTAACTCTTAAACTTCAAATCCAAACAGCACTTTATAGTATTCATTTATCATTTTAAATAATCAATATTTCATGTATTTTCTGTACTTCAAAGATCCGAATCAAATCAATGTTTCTTTTAGAACACATCTAATAACCAATATAAAATATTTCATTCCTCTCTGAAAAATATTTTAAAGTCAATATCCATTCTTCAAAAGTATCTCCTTCATTCCTCCTAGGTTTATTTTTAGCTGGATTGCAGCTTAATTAGCTGGTTTCCAGGGATGCTTTCCTCCACTCCTAACCTTATTTATTGGCTGGATCACAGTTACTTTTAACTGCTTCCAACATTTTCTCCTTCACTCCTCCTAGTTTTATTTTTAGCTGGATAACAGTTTTTCAGCTATTTTCCAGGGATGCTTCCCTCCACTCCTAACCTATATTTCGCTGGCTCACAGTTTAGCTTTAACTGCTCCCCAGTATGTCTCCTCCTCTCCTCCTAGGTTTATTTTTATTGGATCACAGCATAATAAGCTGTTTTCCAGGGATGCTTTCCTCCACTACTTACTTACTTACTTACTTACTTACTTACTTACTTACTTACTTACTTACTTTATTTATTTATTTATTTATTTATTTATTTATTTATTTATTTATTTATTTATTTATTTATTTATTTATATACTGTCCTTCTCCCCCAAGGGACTCAGGGCCAAAATTTAAAATAACATACAGTATAAAAGTTAAGATAGCTAAAAATAAATTAAATCAATCAGCCTCCCAATTTAAAAACTCAAGGCTAAACAAATTAAAAACTAACCCATAAGAAACCTATTTAGGCTAGGCCGGCTTGCTGAAATAAAAATGTCTTCAGGGCCTTATGGAAAGTGTGGAGATCCGGGATCAGTCGTATTCCGGGAGGTAGCTCATTCCAGAGGGTGGGTGCTCCCACAGAGAAGGCTCTCCTCCTGGGGGCCACCAGTTAACATTGCTTGACCGATGGCAAGGCCCTCTCTGTGAGAGTGAATTGGCCGGTGGGAGGTTATTGATAGCAGAAGGCGGTCTCATAAATACCCTGGCCCTAAGCTATGGAGCGCTTTAAAGGTGAGAACTAACACCTTGAAGCACACCCGGAAGACCACTGGGAGCCAGTGCAGCTCACGCAGGAGAGGTGTTATATGGGAGTGCCATGTCGCTCCCATAATCACCCACGCAGCTGCATTCTGGACCAGTTGGAGCCTCCGGGTGCTCCTCAAGGGGAGCCCAATGTAGAGAGTGTTACAGTAGTCCAGGCGAGAAGTGACTAGAGCATGAGTGACTGTGCATAAGGAATCCCGATCCAGAAAGGGGCACAACTGGCATATCAGGTGAACCTGATGAAAAGCCCCCATGGCCACGGCCATCATATGCTCTTCTAAAGTCAGCCGTGTGTCCAGGAGGATGTCCAAGTTGCGAGCCCCCTCTGTGGGGGTCAATGACTCGCCCCCAATAGCCAGCGATGGCACCAGCTGGCTATATCGGGATGCCAACATCCACAACCACTCAGTTTTGAAAGGGTTGAATCTAAGCCTATTATATTTAACTGGTTCACAGTTTAGCTTTAACTGGTCCCAGCGTTGCCTCATTCACTCCTCCTAGGTTTATTTTTGTCTGGTTCACAGCTTAATTAGCTGTTTTCCAGGGATGCTTACCTCCACTCCTTACCTTATATTAACTGGTTCGCAGCTTGGCTCTAACTGCTCTCCAGCGTTGCCTCCTCCATTCCTCCTAGGTTTATTTTTAACTGGTTCACAGCCTAGTCAGCTGCTCTCCAGGGATGCTTTCCTCCATTCCTAACCTTATATTTTAAAAATTCACAATTTAATTCTAACCATCTAATTCCCAAAATCATACTTCTTTAGCAATTTAAGACAGTAATAGGTTAAGAAATCTTTTTGTTATTCAAAAATTCATTCCCATTCTCGTTGGTATAGAAAAACAACATTTTAAAATGACTTTCAAATCCATTTTCTATAGCCATTAAAACACTTATTAATATTTTTCAGATAATTCTTTCAAAGTATTCACATTTTTTCTATTAATCACATTTCTCACTTTAAAAATGAGCTTGTATAAATAGTTCTTAACAGTATTCAAAGCTTCATTCACATTTTCTTATTTTCTACAAAGCACAATATTTTTAACCATTTTAAAGAAACAATTTTCTGTAATTGTTAAATCTTATCAGTAATTCTTATTGGTAATCAAAGATTTATTCATAGTCTTCATATTTCTTATAGTTTACAGCATTTTAAATGACACTTACTAATAAAAAAGAAAAAAATAAAGAAATTTCTTTCAAAGTATCCACATTTTTTCTATAATAATATTCCTTGCTTTAGAAATCATCATCTATAAATAGTTCTTAGCAATATTCAGATATCCACATTTCCTTACTTTCTATTAAAAAAAGAACAATTTTCTGTAATTATTAAATCTATCAGCAATTCTTTCTTATTAATACTCAGAAAGTCATTCATAATCTTCATATTTCTTGTAATTTTTTCTATATTTCCATTCCCCCCCTTTTTTTTAAATGCTTCTTTTAATAATAATAAAGAAGGGTAAACTTAAGAGTGGGAGAGGAAAAAAGAGATAGAAGTATGACAAAAAATATTTAAAAAAGATTTGAAAGAAAAAAAAGGGAAAAAGCAAAAACAAAAAGAAAGGAATGAGATAGAAAAATAATACAGAGCAAAAAAGAAAAAAGGTAAAAAGAAAAGAGAGAGAGGAGAGAGAAACTCTCTTCCTTACATTGTTTAGGAATCAAATGACATAAAAAACATTTACATCCATTTTAATCAAACTATGCTATTTTTCTCATTCTGTCCAAACTCTTTCTTCTTCTTTTTTTCCCTCCTTTTTCCAGTTCCAATACCCATAAAGTTATAAAGACTAACAGATTTAGTTCTTTTGTATTCCATATATGGTATCATCATGTCCTCTTCTAGGGGTACGCCCTTCTTCTTCATTACAACACCATTAATCAGCAGTTTTAACTGTTCCAAATAGCTTCTTCTTCCCAACTGTCCATAAGTAGTTCAAAAACAAATTGAATACATCCAAAATCAGACCTCCTTAGTTTTTCCTCAATATACTCCAGTTTGAGAAATAAGAGACAAAGTTTCTTCTTCAAACAGCAAGGAATACACAATTTGCAGTTTCCACTTTCACTTCTGTTAACAAGCGTCCGTCTTAAACTTCCTATGCTTATTATCCTCACAGCTTTTAAAAAGACATTCCGTTTCCTCTTCTCCTTCTTTCTCTTTACAGCTAATCCATTCTCTTTAATAACCAAAAATCTATCTAAAAAAAAACATTTAATTCCAAAAGCAGATAGTAGATATTATCATCCTTTAAAGGGTCTTCTCTTCTCCTTGTTAATTATTTTAAATCTTTCGCCCCAATGATTCTTAGCTGCTGTTAGGGCCAGGGCATTGTTAGTCCCAAATATTTAAAAGCTGTTCCTGCCTGGGCTGGTCTTACTCACCCGGCATTCAAACAACTTGCTCCAACTTCTCCTCCTGCACTTTGCTTGTCCTGGCTGCCACGGCTTTGGAACAGCCACTATGGCTGCCTCTCCCACCATCGCCAGAGTAGAGGGTTATCCTCTGGCCTCGAGGAACCTGCTCGTTCTTCTTGGCCGTCCGAGAAGGTCCCTCTTTGTCCCCCTGTCCCTATAGGACAGGGGAGGTCCGCAGACCTACCGTCTGGGGCTTGGCAGATGGGATTTTTGCGGGGCTCTGAAGAGCCTCGCTATTTCCACGTCCGAATTGCCGTGGCGCCATCCAGAAGTTTTTCAAGTTATGTTCAACCCTTTAAATACTCCTTTGTTGTTTAATTTTTCCCCCAAAAAATTCATAAACTCCTATTTAAAGCTTTTTTTCATGGAGAAGGACACTTTCTTAGTAAACATGGCATGTGTCTTTTTATTCAAAAACAGTAAAAAATAATAATCCCAAAGTGATTAAATTAGTCAAGCTTATTTCCCATAAAGGTTGTATTACAGTTGTAAGTTTAAATGGAATTCCTTGACTCTCAGCATCTCATAAATCAACCATAAAAACCTTGGCTTCTGTGGTCTACCCATGCAAAGCAGACGTTCGGAATGTATATGGGCTATCTAACAATCTCTCCTTCCTCTGGAGCAGGGGTGGGCTCTAATTTTTTTTACTACCGGTTCTGTGGGCAAGGCTTATTTTGTGGGCATGGTTTGATGATCATGTGACAATTCTTTAGGATTTAGCAGAGGTACTGGTCTTCCAGACTTTTAACTGCTTGCAGAGCCATACCAATCTACCTATTTGCTTTTGAACCGCATTGGTCTACCACCACACTGCCTTTTATCACTGATCAGCTGTAGGGCGGCCCTTTGAAGCACTGTGGTAAGAGTTTAAACAGTTTTTAGCCATTCTGCCACAACAGAGAGCATCGGAAAACACTTTCAGGCAGCTTGGCCTCAATTGCCAATCTACCACCACTGAGCAGTTTACAAGGAGTGGATCGGTTCTAGCCAATCAGTTGGGAGGCTTCTTGGCTTAAGCTAAAATGTCTTGTTGTTGTTTTTCTCTCTTCTTTGTCAAGTGAGCCCTGATTTTTTTTCCTTCTAGCCGATCAGCTGGAACCCGGGAGGCAGTGAATAGATTGGGGGTGGGGCCAGGCAGAGGCATTTACCAGTTCTCCAAACTATTCAAAATTTCCATTACCGGTTCGCAAGAACCAGGGAAAACTGGTAGCAACCTACCACTGCTCTGGAAAGATTTTGCCAGCTACAATTCAATATCTGGCCACCACCTCTGTAATAAATGCCATCCCATTCAGAAAAGGTATGTGCAGCCTATAAGAGCCTGATCCGAAATTGCTGGTTCCATTAACTTTCAGAAAGTTACAGTCTTAGACATGTGACAACAGCACTTTAAAAATAAGTCCATTTCTATTCTTTCATTCTGGAGGAAAAATGCTAATCTTTAAAGCTTTGAATGTAAGGCTTAGAATAACTCAAGGAAAGTGGCTTTAAATGTGATAAATATTTTCTCTGATATTGATTGATACATTTACTTCCTTTGTTATTTTATAATGCTACCTTTTTTACTATTGCAGTTTTGACTGTTTTCCATGCATTAAAGTTTTCTTATCCAGAATGAGTGGATTGAAATACATCTTCATCTTTATCTCTTTTAACCAAGTGAAACTATTACAGTTGCAATCTCAGTCTTTTATCTTTTCTTCCCCTGTAATTGTGCTTTAGATTCAAACCTTTTCAAGACTGAAATGCTCTTTTCCCATCACACAAAAAGTGTTCTTAGAGTGCCTGTTTCAAGTTTGAATACACATATTAGCATCAAAACAGTGGGCTGCAAACTACAAACTTTCCATGAGGAATAAGGTATTTGAAGCCCGAATGGTTTTGCGGGAGAACATTTTGCATATCTCAATTTACTGCTTGGTTTTATTTTTTCTTAACTTGATGTGGGATCAGGAGCATTCTCAGTAAGAGGATCAAAGATATAGCAGGTCCTGGACTGCAGTGACATTGCTACAAACTTTTCTCTATATATATTTCTTCAGAATGGTCCTGTATGGCAGGATTTGTGTCATAATATTCATATATATATATATGTCTTTAGTTATTCGGGTCTTCTCCCGTGTAGAATTGGAAGTATCTTGGCGACGTTTCGACAAAGTCTCATTCGTCATCTTCAGGCTGGTGTTCTCAGCTCCTGGAAGCACTAAGCCGAGAACACCAGCCTGAAGATGACGAATGAGACTTCGTCGAAACGTCGCCAAGATACTTCCAATTCTACGCGGGAGAAGACCCGAATAACCAAAGACCTACATACAAACACCCGCGAAAACCTCAGAAAATATGTATATGTATATATATATATATATATATATATATATATATATATATATATATATATATATATATATATATATATATATATGCTCAGAAACAGTGGTGGGTTTCTCCATTCCCACCTCAATCCAGGGGAAGGATACTGCAAAATCCCCATTTCCTCCCAATCAGCTGGGACTTGGGAGGCAGAGAATAGGAGGGGGCAAGACCAGTCAGAATTTTTACTACCGGTTCTCCGAACTACTCAAAATTTCCACTACCAGAACTTTCTCCAGAACTGGTCAGAACCTGCTGAAACCCACCTCTGCTCAGAAACTATAGCCTGGTTTTGCTGTCAAGAAATAATTAAAAAATATTTTTTAATATCTCCTCTCCTCTGTCATGGTCCCATTGGAGCATGAGTCAGTGGATGAGGATGAGCTGAAGCTGGGTCTGATGGAGGTTAAGAGGGGGCTTCGGAGGAACATGGAGAAAAGTTGGATGAGGCTGCCCCGGATCCCTCAGACTTTGGACTTGCCAACAGGGAATAATGGTGGCAGGATGACCAAGAGAGGGCAGAAGAGAGGGCAGGCACTGGAGATGAGGAGTGACAAAACTCAGGCAATGAGCAAGGACTGCCCCCTCCTGATCCCCAAGCATGGAGAGTGAGAGGGGGTGGGAACAGCACAGGCTGACCCAATGACTCAGGAGGAGAGTGCTCTGGCCCTTTTAAAAAGGCACACCTGGGGACTGATTCTGTGAGGAGGGGTGCTTTTTGGAACAAATGCTGAATTCGTTGAGTTTTATGTGTCATTGTTGATGTCTCAAGTTCGCTGGACTTCTTGCCTAGTTCCTTTGCTTCATGGAAGTCCCTTGCCTCACTTGCCTGGAAGCCATTGTGCTAACAGCATTTTGCTGGATTACTCGCAGCTAGAGGCTGCTGGAGGTATGTGTGAGAGAGCATTTTGCTCTGGGACTTGCCATAAACGTGGGAGCGTTTGGTGGAAAGTTGGAGCTATAAAGGGGACTATCAGCTGGCTGTGTTGCCTCCATGCCTTGCCCGCCCATCCCGTCCCCTCCCCTCCCCTCCCCTCCTCCCCTCCCCTCCCCTTTCCAGAGAGGTAAAAGAACTATACATTTGTTACAAGCCTGTTCTTTTTCAAAAACTCAGTGTAGGATAATTCATGTTTTTCTTTGATGCTGTGATAAAAACTTTCATATCACTTAATAACTACTTAATAACACTGAAAGGATTGCAAATTTAGCACATTATAAGACCTTAAAGCCAGGAACAAATAAGTAGTCATACCGGGGGTGGGAAAATCTCTGGCCATTTGCACAGCATAAACTGTCCTAGATACTCCCCCTTCATCGATCAGACTTACAGACTGTGTGTAGTTGCATTTTTTAAATTGCAAATTAAATATTATTTCACGGCACCTTTAGAACCTCTATGCTATGCGGTCATCCCAGGCATCATTTACAAATTCTCTTTCTCTCGTTTTAAGTCTAAAAGCGAAAATGATTTGCTTCAGAGCTCCAGGGGGGGAAAAAAAGGCACAGAAAGTGAGCTACTCTTAAGAGAAGAAACTGACTAAAACCTTCTTGCTAGCCAGAAGGGTGCAAAAATACTGACAGAGTATGTAATGCGAAATTGTACGGGCAGCTGAAAAAGGCCACGTAGTTCAATTTTTTCTCACTGGGTGGGGGGAACAAACAAAATTTCAGCAAATGTGGCTCAGGGGCTGTAAGTAAACTCTGACACAGCATGAAACTGGAAATGAAAGGCAAGTTTTGTTGACGCATTCTTCTTGGTTTGAATTTGCTGCTCAAAAGCATTTCCCGTTCAGAAACAAACAAAAAAAAATATAACTTGATAGAACATTCTGACTTTTCCCATTTTGGTTTTCCCTCCACTCCTGATTTCAAAATCGCATAGCTGTTGATGTCTTGCTTTTAACTGGCTCTGAATGACAGTTCTTGTTAACCTTGATAGCAACTTGAGGGTGTTTCCTTTGGGGGGGGGGGGTAATTATAAAAATCAGCCATGCATCCTATAGATAGAAAGTCTTTCAGATTGTTCCTTGGCAACTTTTACCTCATACATATAGCAAAATGGATGAGTTACTTGTATACTCTTTTTTTTCCTCCAGCTAAGCTTTCTGGTCAACCTGAAAGTGTCCCCTGAATTCTCAGGAATGCCGAGAGTCTAACCCTGTGATGGTGAACCTATGACACGTGTGCTTCAGGTGGCATACGGAGCCCTCTCTGCGGGCACGTGAGCCATTGCCCAGCTCAGCTCAGCTCCACTGCGCATGTGTGCACGCTTCCCGCCAGCCGGCTGATTTTCGGGTCTGCCCTGCAAGTGGGAGATGTACTGGAGACCTACCTTTCTCCTCACTTTCTGCTGCCTGTGCCTCCCCAAATCTCCAGAGATTCCTATCCCAGTGCTGTTTTGGGAGGCTTTTCCCCAGGGGTGAAATGTAAAATTTGTTACTACCGGTTCTGTGGGCATGGCTTGGTGGTGGGGGTTAATGTGACTGTGTGGACGTGGCTAACTTTTTTTTTTTTTAAACTTTTCAAAGCATTTTTTTCTAATGCTTTGAAAAGCCTCTGCCGATCAGGCAACTCAGCTGGGATCGTCAGAGAGGCTTTTAAAAAAATACCTCTCTGACGATCCCAGCTGAGTTGCCTTAAATACTTCTTAAATACCAGTATTTAAGAAGAGTTTGGAGAACAATTTCCTGAAATTGTACAGGGTCTCCTGCTCGAGCAAGAGGCTGGAGTAGAAGATCTCCAAGTTCTCTTACAACCCTATTATTCTGTCAACCAGTTCTGAACCACTCATGAAATGTGAGAAGGCAGGTCTTTCCAGAGATCTGAAATATGCTTAAATTATTACTTCTCGTTTGATTTTCAAAAGTTTTGAACAGCTTTCAAAGGAAACTGTTCATTCCTACAGGTTCTCAGTGATGGGGAGGCTTAAGGCAGCTTTCACTAAGTTTCAACTGTTCAATAAATGCCTGAGGTTCTGAGGATAGTCACTTAGGTTTAAAATGATCATTTATTTTTCTTGCTGTGTTAAGCATATTCATAAATTAAAAGATAAACTCCAAAGCTCTGCATATCAAAATAACATGGATATCTTATTTTCTTAAAGCTGATTGAAATATTGCTCACGTATCAATATATATGTATGCTTCTAGATTGGAAACGTTGGAATCAAAGTCTATGGCATGGTTATTTGATTGGACTAATCTGGCTTTTCAGCTCTTATTGATGTTTTATAGGTAAAGTTATTATATTGTTTCTAAGGGTTATAAGCTGCCCAGAGTCACTATTACGTAATGGGCACAGTGGAGGGATTCAGCCAGTTAAATTTAGTTAAATTACTGGCTGGACCTTCCCACCTCTTCCCTTCCAAGAGTCCCCATGCACCCCATTTTTGGCTCCCAGGTAAGTGCAGGGAGGCCCAAAATGGGATGCAAGGCTGCGAGCAGTGCACCCCCCACCAGCCCATTTTCACTCCCAGGAGGCTGAAGGAAGGCCTACTAGACCCAAAAAGGGGTGTGGGAGAGCAGCACTTCCCACCTGCTGCCCATTTTTGCTCCCAGAGGGGTGCAGGCGGCTGAGTGCTGGCCACACCCAGCATGACCACATCCACCCATCCGGTCATTAGGAAGAGAACCAGTTGTTAAATTATTTGAATCCCACCACTGGATGCACAACTATATAAAGGAAGGAAGGAAGGAAGGAAGGAAGGAAGGAAGGAAGGAAGGAAGGAAGGAAGGAGGGAGGGTGGGAGGGAGGGAGGGAGGGAGGGAGGGAGGGAGGGAGGGAGGGAAGGAAGGAAGGAAGGAAGGAAGGAAGGAAGGAAGGAAGGAAGGAAGGAAGGAAGGAAGGGAGATATCTTTGCATTGGAGAAAGCCTCATTCGAGTCACCGGATTTGCTGAAAAGCATTACATTGAATAGGGTGCAATAGATATGCCTTTAATAAAAAGCCAGGATTATAAGAGGCCATTAGCCCTGGAGATAAGAAAATGCACTAGAAAATGGCCAGCCTTATTTAACATTGTATTTACTGTATGGTATGGTCCTGTAGTGAGAAGACTCTCACTGTAGTGAGAAGACTCTATCCCATCTAAATTTGGAGCTTGGCCTTTATGTCCTGTAGACTTTACTGTATGGTATGGTCCTGTTGTGAGAAGACTCTCACTGTAGTGAGAAGACTCTGCCCCATCTAAATTTGGGGCTTGGCCTTTATGTCAAGAATGAGTTCTTACAGAAATTGTGTACAAATTATTATGTCCAAGTTTCTTGGATAGTTAATCCCCAGGCCATTCAGGCAATGAAAAACAATTTCTTCCCTATTGCAAAGGAATCTGTAACATGATATCCTTGTAGTTATCCTGCATCAAGTTTGACTATTTGACACTGTTACTATTTACCATGGAAGTATTTCCAGGTAGTCAAATCTGATAACAAAGAACTTCTTTGATATTCATTTATATTGTCTGCCTAAAGGTCAAATCTGTCATAATGATGAATAGAGAGGGCTAATTATCTTCATCTATAACACCTGGTCCTCATCTCATTTTGTCCTCTTTACAACGGAGGACAAGTAAACAATCCAGCCATTCTTGAGAGACAAGACACAATTCTAATACTACAGGGCATACATTCTTTGAATGCAATGTTACTTTGTTTTTACAAGATAACCTAGCTTCCAATTCCAAGTGGGTTCTACGCCATCACATCTCGGTCTGAAAAATTCTATGAATACATACATGGCCCCCTGCAATGCTACTGTTCATCTGGAAAGTATTATTTGGATCACTGTCTTCAAAGTAGGCAAAATGTAAGCAAAATCGATGCAAATAAACAAAGGATCTCAAAACCGAGATACCAATCTATTGGCTCAATTAAGTATTAAGTATCCTGCCATTAAAGAGATTCATACGGAGATCAATGCATTGGTTAAGCACGCCATCTGTGCAAACTTTTCAATAGGCAAAAAATGATCAAATCATCCCCTTTTCAGGAGCTTGCTGGCAGTGAAATTTTTCAGCAGCTGGAAATCTCTAAAAAGAGCTTGTAGGGAAGGCAGCCAATCAATAATAGAAATTATCCAGTTTTGAAAGATTAGCATGTATGAATAACTATTTCAAGGTCTGTCTAAGAAAGATATTGAGACAAGAGGGGAAGCATCTGCCTCAAAGTTGCATTTGGCTCATCTGCTCTCTCTCTCTTTTACCCCCCCCCCCCCGTGTTTGTGTGTGTGTGTGTGTGTGTGTGGAGAGAGAGAGAGAGAGAGAGAGAGAGAGAGAGAGAGAGAGAGAGAGAGAGAGAGAGAGAGAGAGAGCTAAAGCTTATTAAGGAGCTTTGCTTATCAGAGCTTAGCTTTTTACAAGTTTCATTAAAAATGCTAATGAAGAATCTAAGAAAAAAAATATGATGCCAATCTAGTGGCATAGCTTGAATTAGTTTTGAAAGACGTAAGTGTAGTGAAAGAGTTCAAAGGGTTACAATGTAATACACTGAAAGAATTAGAAAGGAGAAATATTACCAAACCTGTGCTGTATATTACACGTAGATCTCTGTATCTATAAACGACATGATTTTCCAGAGCTAATCTCTACTGCATCGAAGAGGAGAATGCTATACAATACTTATTAGATGGAATGGGATAACTTTCTGTGGCCACCTTGTGCTAGCTGTCTCACCATAGCCACCTCATCGTGGGGACACAAGCCTGGGCTTTCTGTTCTGGTTTCCAAAGCTGGCCTGGCTTAAAGGTAAAGGTTGCCCACACACAAATGTGCTAGTTGTTCCCGACTCTAGGAGGTGGTGTTCATCTCTGTTTCAAAGCCGAAGAGCCAGCGCTGTCCAAAAACATCTCCATGGTCATGTGGCCAGCATGACTAAACGCCAAAGGCACACGGAACACTGTTACCTTCCCACCAAAGGTGGTCCCTATTTTTCTACTTGCATTTTTTACGTGCTTTCGAACTGCTAGGTTGGCAGAAGGTGGGACAAGTAATGGGAGCTCACTCCCATTGGCACTAGGGATTCAAACTGCTGAACTGCCGACCTTTTGATCAACAAGCTCAGCATCTTAGCCACTGATCCACTGCATTCCATGCCTGGCTTATGGAAGGGGGTGAAAAGCCCAAACTGCACTTCTCTAAAGGTTTCCTTGCTTCGCTTTCCAGTATACCCCCTCCCCTGTGAGAGGCAGAGTAAACGGGAGTCATTGTTCTGTGTGTAAAACCAGATGGAAGGACCCACAATGAGTTGGCCAATGCAAAGTGTCCAGTGATGAGGTGGCTGCAGCGAGGTGGCCACTTCTAAGTTGCATTAGAAGTGTTGATGAAATCAGGATCAGTAGAACTGTAGAACTGATTTCAGGAAAGTTTTGGGGATCTCCATTAGTCCTGCAAAAACATGTAGCATACTGACCAAAAGCATTGGCTTCTTTGAAACTGCTGCTAATGAACAACCTTTTAACACAGGGGTCTCAAACTCAAGGCCCACAGGCCAAATCTGGCCCACTGGGCTGCCCTCGAAACAGTGAAGGACCAGCCCACAATGCCTCTACCAGCAACAATGGAGCTCGCAAGAGTCATACATGGCCCTCCCGGGCTCCATTTTTGGCTGAGATGGCCTCCTGTAGCCCTCTGCCAGTGTAAACAGAGTTCATTGGAAGAGGGCTACAGGATGTCAAGATGACAATGGCCACCTGGCCATGTTCACTCCACCCCAGCCACACCCACTCATCCCCGGAGGTCAAACACCCCCCTGATGTGGCCCACAATGAAATCAAGCCTGACTCCCTTCCCCTGCTTTAACATGAAGCAGCCAACTGTTCTTAAGAACATGATATTAGGTTCTATAACATTTGCTTGCCTTTTCCAAAGGGAACTCTGAAAAGTTAAGAGGCTGGATTGGTGCCTTTCTGTGTGAATCACTTCAGAAGGCCTCCCCTCACTGGCTTTTATCTACTGCTATGAAGAAACATTCACAAACAAGTTGCCTTCTTCACCTTGATAGGCCCTGATGTGAGGGAAGAGCTAAGTCTTCAAGAGGTGGCATTGAATTCAATGGGTAGGGAAATGGATGCCAACGTTAGCACAAAATGCCCTTTGCCTTAAAGAAACTGGTGGATCGAATAATCGCTTCAGTGAGTTTCAAAGAGGAAGGAGTTTACCTCTTCAAAGTTACAAGTTAAAATTAGAAAGGGAGAAATGAGGGGGGGGGAAGAGAGAGAGAGAGAGAGAGAGAGAGAGAGAGAGAGAGAGAGAGAGAGAGAGAGAGAGAGAGAGAATGTTCTGCATGACATATTTCCCGAGATCCAGCATCATTTTGCTTGCTTTCTACACACTTACTTTAAAAATACATTTCAGGAAGGATAATGGCTCAGTGTAAAAACATATGGACAGTTACCAATAGAAGTGAAAGGGCAAACGCTACAGTGGTGAAGGTCCCTTTTGTAGACAGCTTTTTATGAAATATTACAGGAGGTTATGATTGACTATGACCTTCTTTGCAAGATTAGTGCCCTGTCTGATGACTTTTTCACTCATAAGAAAACTGATCTTGGAATTTATATCCAAAGAATTCAAATTTCTTTGATTTCTATTTAGGACTTTGTTTCCCTCTGTCTCAAAAGCTTGTGCTAGTCTAGTGAAGAGAAGGACCAGGGGAGACATGACAGCAGTGTTCCAATATTTGAGGGGCTGCCACAGAAAGGAAGGATTCAAGCTATTTTCCAAGGCACCCAAAGGCCAGACAAGGAATAATGGAGGGAAACTAATCAAGGAGAGAGTCACCCTGAAAATAAGGAGACATTTTCTGACAATGAGAACAATCAACCCGTGGAACAGAAGTTGCCTTCAGTAGTTGTGGGAGCTTCATCACTGAAGGCTTTCAAGAAGAGACTGGACTGCCATCTGTCAGAAATGGTGTAGGGTCTACTTGGGTGGGGGGGTTGGATTAGATGGCCTACAAGGTCCCTTCCAACTCTGTTAATCTGTTTCTGTTTCTCTGCTTTTGACATGGCTTTCATTGACTGAATATGTGGAGTTGAGAAGCACATTTCAAGATGCTAATTAAGGAAGTCCCAAAAGTGCTTTTTCAAGAGGCAACTGGGTTTTCTTTGTTTTCCCTTGAAGACAGTTCACTTCTGATTCAAGAAGCTTCTTCAGTTTTTGAAGCTTCTTCAGCCTCTAGAATAAGAAGCAAAAAACATCTTCAAAGAAAAAACAGAAAGTCCAGTTGCCTCTTGAAAAAGCACCTTTGAGACAACCAGGACCTGGATTATTGAGAATCTCCATAGACATCAATCAAGGAACTTTATTACAATCAGGAACCAATTCAAAAAAAAGAAGAAATATGATTGCTAATCATCTAATAACTTTGATAAATAGGATGTAATGTTGACCTTTGGCATGCTATTTGAATATTTTGCATCCTTTGGTGCCTTCTTACCTGCTTTCAACCAGAGATATACAGAAGATGTATATGTCAAAATGTTAAGATGGCTATCACATTTTATATCAAATCCTCATCACTTTTGTTACATGCATAGCATGCATGACATATTTTTAGAAAGGCAGCTTTTTGATCACATAATCGTACCTACTATTATGATTTTTTTTTTAATCTTCCACAGCACACCTCTGCTGCTACTGGTTTTATTATGTAATTTTTTAAAATATATTAGTAAAATGTTTCTTTTAAAAGACAGTATATTCCAGATTTTCTATGAATCTTATTTTCTAATTTTCCCTCTCTTTTTCAAATATTCATAAGAAAAATAAAACTGAACCAATTACGGAAACAATTTTTCCTCATGATCTTAACCAAGCGGTGTGTTTCAAAATATCCAATGGTTTTACTGGATTTTTCCTGGAATATTTATTGGATATCTCCCACTTTTCATTGTTTGACTGTCACAACCTGAAGGGGGTGGGGGGGAAGCATAGGTTTTAAAATGAAGCAAGCTTGTTTTACCAAGTTCCCTAGGTAAAGTTAAAGGTTTCCCTCGTACATGCGTGCTAGTCGTTCCCGATTCTAGGGGTCAGTGCTCATCTCCATTTCAAAGCCGAAGAGCCAGTGCTGTCTCCGTGGTCATGTGGGTGCCAAAAGTGCACGGAACACTGTTACCTTCCCACCAAAAGTGGTCCCTATTTTTCTACTTGCATTATTTAAGTGCTTTCAAACTGCTAGGTTGGCAGAAACTGGGACAAGTAACGGGAGCTCACCCCATTACGTGGCGCTAGGGATTCGAACTCGTGAACTGCCAACCTTTTTTTTTATTTGATTTATATGTCGCCCTTCTCCAGAGATTCAGGACGGCTTACAAGGCATTAAGCAATAGCCTTCATACTTTTGTATATATTTATACAAAGTCAGTTTATTGCCCCCACAAACTGGGTCCTCAATTTACCTACCTTAGAAAGGATGGAAAGCTGAGTCAACCTTGAGCCTGGTGAGATTCGAACTTACAGTAATTGCAGACAGCTGGAGTTAATCACAATGCATTAGTCTGCTGAGCTGATGGTGTTGATGTTTTGATAAACAAGCTCAGCATCTTAGCCACTGAGCCACTGCATTCCTTGTTCCCTAAAACAAAACAAAAATAGAGGGGTCATGAAATTATTATTATTCTACAAAATAAATGCTTTCTGGGCATTATCAAAGAAATGGCGATGTTGTTATTTTTTTTCCGCCAGCTGAAAGCCTAAAGGGAGCTCTAGAAGCCTTCCCATATTATGTTTCCACCGATTTTCTGAAATATATTTGAAGACAATCCCCTAGCAAGCAACTTATAGATAATTCCCCCTGGGGAAAGAAAAAACTCATGGAGACATGTATGACAAAAGCGTGCACTTAAGAGATGTGTGGGCTCAGCAGGTCTCAGCTTTTCAAAGCAATTTGCTTTGGAAAAAGGCAGCGACTGTCAGTTGTTCCTCTGACACATTTTTTCATGTGTTATTTCAATTTCTTCTCCCAAAAGAAAGTTTCTTTCTTTCTTCCCCCTCCATTGAGAAAGTCTAGGCTTTGTGATGTTTTCCCGCCCCTCTTCTTTCTGAAAATACTCCCTTCCCAAGAGATACCAGCCAATCATGAGAAAAATGAATTTCTCTATATTCAGTCATAAAAAAAACCCCAGCAAAATATTATGAAAAGAATCAACAATGTAGAATGAATGATGTATAATCTTTGGATGGCTTTGAGAAAGAAGTGAATATTCTGAGAATATTCGGAAATTGTTCTGAAGAACAGGTCTTCGATATTTTCCTTCTGTACCAAGTGTGAATACATACATAGGAAAAAAAAAGGCACAAATCAAAGATTAAACCAGCAGTTTATGATCAGTGATAAAAATTTATGATAAAACCTTTGATTGAAGTCCCTAGGTCTACCATCAATTGCCATGTTGACTTGGAAACTTGAGAAGGACCAAAAGGACACAACCTCTGAGGGAGATAATAAAATAAAATAAAATAAAATAAAATAAAATAAAATAAAATAAAATAAAATAAAATAAAATAAAATAAAATAAAATAAAATAAAATAAGAAACGAAACGAAACGAAACGAAACGAAACGAAACGAAACGAAACGAAACGAAACGAAACGAAACGAAACGAAACGAAACGAAACGAAACGAAACAAAACAAAACAAAACAAAACAAAACAAAACAAAAAAACAAAACAAAACACAGGTACTGTAGTCCTCGACTTACAACAGTTTATGTAGTTGACTGTTTAAAGTTACAACATCATTGAAAAAAGTGACTTATAACCATTTTTCACACTTATGGCCATTGCAGCATCCCAACATCATCAAAATTCAGATACTTGGCAATTGACTCATATTTATGACGGTTGCACTGTGCCGGGGTCACGGGTTGCCCGTTTACGACCTTCTGACAAAGCAAAGACACTGGGCAAGCCAGATTCACTTAACAACTGTGCTACTAATTTAACAACTTCAGTGATCCACTTAACAACGGCAACAAGAAAGGTTGTAATATGGGATGAAAACTCACCGAACCAATGTCTCGTTCAGTAACAGAAATTTTTGACTCCATTGTGGTTGTAAATCGAAATCTACTACTATCCATGTGACCCATTCCCCCTAGAAAAAAGTCCTTTTTTTGTAGATCTCTCTAATATAAAATTAGGGATGGAAGGAGAAACCTGAGAAAGGAACTATTAGTAGTATTTATGGTAAATGGAGAAAAGTATTAAGCATGTTTGTTCTGGAATACAATGAAATGTCTGCTATAAAGATTCATGTAGCAGACAATTTTAATTAGATTGGAGAATGGGATGAGAGTTAGAAGGCTAAATTAAATTATCTTCATTTAGTTGTCTACCCAATAATGTATTCATTTATGATTATTTATTGCAAATGTCATTTTAGTTGCCTGACATTAACCAACTCAAGAGAAACAATACACAATAAATAAACTACAATAATTAGAAAATGAACAGAATTTATGTGTGTTTGTGTGTGTAAAGTGTTATATAGTATATAACATTCAGATAGATATAGTATAGATAGATATAGATGATAAAGATAATATTAACTACCCAATCAAAATAAGTCAGGTTACAAAAATCCTAAATGAGTTTAGAGAAACAGGGTCCGTTTGTTTGTTTTTTGCTTATACTTTTTTCAGTACAAACTCTATAGAATTACTAAGTGAAAGGTTGAAGTAAATATTCATTAAAATATGAGATGTTTATAAATGTTTAAAAATGATACTTCCTTGCCGCCAGAAAAGAAGTATTTAAGACCAAATAGAATTAAATGGTGTAAATAGATCAAGTAAACTTTTAAACCATCAGAGAACCAAAAGGCAGCATGGTGGAATAACTCATTACAAGCCCTATTTAACACAGTTTTGGTGCAGTGACCATGCACAGAAAAACAGACTGGAAATTTTCATCTAGCTAGTTATGGCAGTAATGGGACAGAAGTTGTACGCTAATGATCCTGTATCGATTCCTTGCCAGGGAAAAAAGAAAAAAGAAAAAGAGTTGCTAGAAAATGTTCTTTGAAAAAGTCCTTAATGTTGCATTATTTGGATAATGAATAATTACCGCAACACTTATCATATGTACTAAACCAAATTTTGTCCTAAAAATCTTAACAATTAACTATAGAGTCTGCAGTTTACCTTGCTTTGAAATGAAAAGCTCCAAATAAGAGTATAAATATATATATATTATATATTATATATTATATATATATATATATATATATATATATATATATATATATATATATATATATATGTGGTAATATCTATCTATTTAGATAGATAGATATATATCTATTTAGATGATAGATAGATAGATAGATAGATAGATAGATAGATAGATAGATAGATAGAGTTATATAGAGAGAGTTTTATATATATGGTGTAATATATATATAAAGTGCTATATAGTACTTAACCTCTGAAGAATCAGTTTGATTGAAAATATTGCCAAAAGATAAAGCAATAACCCCTGGTATGAATTATACGAAACAATTATCAAAATCATTCTGATTCCATCAGTCTCATTTTGGAAGGTATTTTCTGCTGCAGTTTAAAAGATAGATGTATGTTAGACTTCCTGATCCAAATGTTCAATCAGATCAGTTCGATCTAGATTTCACAACTGGAAAAATTGTACAAAGGGATTCAGTGACACTTTATGTGACATGATCATATCAAAAAACAAAAAAAAAACCACCTCTTTGAGTTACACAAGAGATTCAGTTGATTCACCTTTGGGTTAACTTGATAAGCACAATATAGTCATTGCTTAACCTTGACTGTAGTGTAGTGTAGTGTAGTGTAGTGTAGTGTAGTGTAGTGTAGTGTAGAGTAGAGTAGAGTTGACTAGAGTTGACTAGGGTAGAGTAGACTAGAGTTGACTAGAGTAGACTAGAGTTGGCTAGAGTAGAGTAGACTAGAGTTGACTAGAGTAGAGTAGAAAAGAGTAGAGTTGATTCACCTTTGGGTTAACTTGATAAGCACAATATAGTCATTGCTTAAACTTGACTGTAGTGTAGTGTTGTGTAGAGTAGAGTAGAGTTGACTAGAGTAGAGTAGAGTTGAGTAGAGTACAGTAGAGTTGACTAGAGTTGACTAGAGTAGATAGACTAGAGTTGACTAGAGTAGAGTAGAGAAGAGTAGAGTAGAGTAGAATAGAGTAGTGCATTGAAGTACTACAGTACAATATAGTACAGTACAATATAGTACAGTACACACTTTGTACCTAAAATTCAACATCAATCTTGTCCTTCCTGGTTAGTGCTGGCTTCCCGGGAAGTGACACGAGGCTGGCTCCAGGGGATTATAAAGGCTTCATTGGGGGAGGGTGTCTTTCCTGCCACCTTGAAAGAGGCGGTAGTGAGGCCTCTCCTCAAGAAGCCTTCCCTGGACCTGGCAATGTTGGTAAATTATCGTCCGGTCTCCAACCTTCGCTTTGTGGCGAAGGTTGTTGAGAGCGTGGTTGCGAAACAGTTTCCCCAGCACCTGGATGAAGCGACGTATCTAGATCCGTTCCAGTTGGGTTTCAGGCCCGGGTACAGCACGGAAACGGCATTGGTCGCGTTGGTTGATGATCTCTGGAGGGCTCGGGACAGGGGGTGCTCCTCTGTCCTGGTCCTGTTAGACCTCTCAGCGGCTTTTGATACCATCGACCATGGTATCATGCTGCACCGGTTGGTAGAGATGGGGGTTGGATGCACTGTGTTGCGGTGGTTCTCCTCCTATCTCTCCGACCGGTCGCAGTCTGTGTTGGCAGGGGGACAGAGGTCGACCCCGAGGCCCCTTATATGTCGGGTGCCACAAGGATCGGTCCTCTCGCCCCTCCTGTTCAACATTTATGTGAAGCCGCTGGGTGAGATCATCCGTGGTTTTGGGGTGAAGTACCATCAGTACGCTGATGACACTCAGCTGTACATCTCCACCCCAGACCACCCCAACGATGCCCTTGAAGTGATGTCCCGGTGCCTGGAGGCCGTGCGGATCTGGATGGGGAGGAACAGGCTCAGGCTCAACCCATCCAAGACCGAGTGGCTGTGGTTTCCGACATCCCGATATAGTCAGTTGGCGCCATCACTGACTATTGGGGGCAAATCACTGGCCCCCACGGAGAGGGTTCGTAACTTGGGCGTCCTCCTGGATTCACGGCTGTCCTTGGAAGGTCATCTGACGGCCGTGGCCGGGAGGATTTTCTATCAGGTTCGCCTGATCCGCCAGTTACGTCCCTTTCTGGATTGGGACTCCTTGCTCACGGTCACTCACGCCCTTGTCACTTCCCGTCTAGACTACTGTAATGCTCTCTACATGGAGCTCCCCTTGAGGAGCACCCGGAGGCTCCAACTGGCGCAGAGTGCGGCCGCGCGGGTGGTGATGGGAGCAACATGGCGTTCCCATGTGACACCTCTCCTGCGCGAGCTGCACTGGCTCCCGGTGGTCTTCCGGGTGCGCTTCAAGATCCTGGTTACTACCTTTAAAGCGCTCCATGGCTTAGGACCTGGGTACTTGCAGGACCGCCTACTACCACCAATAGCCTCCCACCGGCCAGTACGCTCTCATAGAGAGGGTCTCCTCCGGGTGCCGTCAGCCAAACAATGTTGGCTGGCAGCCCCCAGGGGGAGAGCTTTCTCTGTGGGGGCACCTACTATCTGGAATGAGCTCCCCCCAGAGATACGGAGGATCCCAGATCTGCCCGCCTTCTGCC
This sequence comes from Masticophis lateralis, assembly GCA_030761175.1. Classification (NCBI taxonomy): domain Eukaryota; kingdom Metazoa; phylum Chordata; class Lepidosauria; order Squamata; family Colubridae; genus Masticophis; species Masticophis lateralis. The sequence continues at coordinate 118,828,566 of JAUDYJ010000004.1, read as the reverse complement.
GCGCTCTTAAGACTTTTCTATTTCGCCAGGCGGGCCTGGCCTAACCACTCCCCGTTTTTAGTGTTAAATTTTAAAAAAATTTAAATTATATTGAGGTGTTTTAATTCTGTCCAGGCCAAATTCATTTAATCTGTTTTTAGTTGGTTTTTAAATTTTGTACGTATGTATTTTTATTGTTGGCTGTACACCTCCCTGAGTCCTTCGGGAGTAGGGCGGTATATAAATCCAATAAATCCTAATCCTAATCCTAATCTTGATGTGGCCAACCAAAGCCAACCAATGGTTGACCTCAAAAGTTTTGCAGGATTTATACTCAAATAGAAGACCTTCATCAGAGGTACAGTTTAGAACAAAAACTTAAAAAAAAAACAAGAAAAGGAAATGACAAACTACCTCCACAATGTTGCCAAGCTATACAGATGGTACGACAAGCAATCCAGCTTCAGGGGAAGGCATTTCTATCACAGACAACTGTTTATGTAGAAAATTACATCAAATAATCCAAATTCCTCATATTTAGAGATGCAAAATACCCAGCCAAGATGCTTGTTTTGTTTTTGGTTTTTTTGTAAAGAACTTTTTATTTTTTTTTCCAACATAAATATAAAAAATGAATTTTTTTCAAGAACGAAATCTTGGTCCAGTCACAAATGGGTACACTAATTTAACAAATGGAAAACAAACAATTTTAACATGAATTCCAACATCTTAATAAATTTTTCTATTATCTCATCATATGTCCTAATCTCCTACTAAGGCAAAACTCCTTTTTATATTCAATTATAAATTTAATTATAAATCAAAATTCAATACCGCTTTATCTAAATTTTTTATCCCTTGTTCCTTTTAGTATCAACATTGAACACAAAGACAATCAATTCTATTAATCTATATATTTACCTTACAATTTTATCACCACAAATCTCAATTTTCAACTGCATACAACTCAATTCTTATTTCAATTTTAATCAAAATTTCTTTCTATTTTTCTCGGTTTCTAAACCCAATCTATCCTATCATGTTCTTAAACTTTTACACAGAAATCTCAAAATTTACCATTTCATTTTAATTATCACCCAACATTTTCTTTTTCACCCCTTATTAATAATTATTCTTCAAAATATTCTCCTCATTCTCCTCCATTACTCCACCTATTATTTGGCTGATTTCCAGCATGTATATTTTGGCTGAGTTTTCAGCATATTATTCTCCTTAACTCCCCCTTTTATTTGGCTGATTAACAGCATTTTTTGTTTTGGCTGATTAACAGCATTTTCCTCCTTAACTCCACCTATTATTTAGCTGATTAACGGCATTCTCCTCCTCAAGTCCACCTATTATTTGGCTGATTTCCAGCATTTCATTATTTGGCTGATTTCCAGCATTTCATTATTTGGCTGATTTCTCAGCATATTTTCCTCTATTAACTCCAACTTCTATTCTACTAACTTATTAAAAAAATTTTTTTCCATATGTTATCTATTAATCCACTATTTCCAACTGTACTCTTCCAGGATGTTTCCCATTTTTTCTTAATATTAATCATTCCCAACATATATTAAATACAATCACAATTATAACTTCCACCTGTGTACCTTAATACATCATCAAGGATCATTAACAATCATAATTATCATCCACCACTTTGTTATCAAATTAAAACTAAGCATGTTATAGCAAGTTATGCTTTTATGAACATATCACTTTTAGTCATTTTAGCTTCTATCATTGTTTACCATAAGCACTTCTTGTTTTTATTTAAAACTCATTTAAATTTTGAAGCATTTAAATAGTTAACATTGCTATTCAATTTATCTATTTTGCTTTTCCTTTTCTGTCCATATACAATTCAATTCAAACTCAATATTTCCACGCTTAAAACTCTGCATATCCTTTTGATTCCATTATAAAGTCTGTTTCAAGTAAAACATCAGCTTCTCAACTTCTGGTCCTGTGCCATGACTTCTGTTGCTGCGCTAGTTAGTTAAAAGTTTATTAAACATTGTCTCTCTATTTTCTTTGTAAAACCATCAAACAACAGAATAAGAATCTCCAAAGTTCAAAAAGCCCTACTTCTTTTCAAGGTAGTCCACAATATGTAACAAGTCAAGTAGGTTCTTTTCAAACAAACAAACAAACAACAAGTTTCCACAATCAACATTTTCACTTAGTCACTTAGTCACAGCTTCAATCGCCATTTTGAAGCATTTATGTAGCAATCTGTTTGATCTCTTTGTCTGGCTTTTAAAGGTGGCAAGTCCTTAATTTCACTTTTCTCTTTTCAAGTTCATTTCAGATTTAGCAAAAAAGTTTAAGTGTCTAGCTCTATTTAGTTCATAAGCAATTCCCTCCAATTGATCAGTGGTGAAATAAGATTCTTAAAGGGTTTAAAACTTTTCCACCCCTTTTTTCCCCCAAAATCTTCAAGCCCCTCAGATCTTCAGCCGCTAGTAAGGCTGGGGGTCTTATTTTAAAGTGTCCTCATTAACGTGTTGTTCTTACCTGGGCTGGTGTCACTCACCCGGCTCCGAAGCACTTCGTCCTTTCTTCCTTCTTCCTGCACTTTGCTTGTCCTGATCTGTCGCAGTTTTAAGGCAGCCGCCATGATTGCCATCCCCCGCCGCTGACTTAGAGGATTGCCTCTGGCCTCCGAGGAACTTGCCCGCTCCTCTCGGCTGCCCAAGGGGTCCCTCTCTTTCCCCTGTCCCTTCAGGATAGGGTAGGTCCGCAGACCAGTTAGCGGCGGTTAGCCAGCTGGGGTTTTGGCGGGGCTCATTTCCCTGACTGCATCCCCACGACAGCAAACCAGACAGTGCTTGTTTTGTTTTAATCTAAGACAAGTAGAGGGTTTTTTTTTAAAAAAATCTCTAAGCCTAACCTTCAACAGAGCTAGTCCTTTAGGAAACAATCAAAGCTTTTTAGTTTGGTTGTTGCTAATATTGTACATACTGTACATATTGTACATATTCATTGTTGCTAATATTGTACATACTGTACATATTGTACATATTCATGAGGCTTTGATCTATGGAAATGTGAAGGGATTTTGAATGGCCAGAGCTAAATCCCTGTCCCTTTTTCCCCCCTGTTTAGGATACCAGCCTTATTCAGAGTACAGGTGAAGAATCTGACCTAAAATCAGGGTCATCCTCTGTTTACATCTTTATCCTGATTCCCGCCATTTTGTGCATCTAGGTTCCTCGAAATTTAAATTTATTTATTTACCTATTTATTTATTTTTAGTTCTACAGAGGAATGATTGAGTCTGTCATCTGCACCTCTATAACTGTCTGGTTTGGCTTTGCAACCAAACAAGACAAACAGAGACTTCAACGGATAATTAGAACTGCAAAAGAAACAATGGCTACCAAACTGCCTTCCATTGAGGACCTATATACTGCACGAGTCAAAAAGTGGGCTGTGAAAATATCTAGAGACCCATCACAACCTGGACATAAACTGTTTCAATTTCTTTAGGACACTGCACACCAGAACAACAAGACACAAGGACAGTTTTCTTTCCCAAATGCCATCACTCTACTTAACAACTAATTCCCACAACACTGTCAAATAATTTACTAAGACTATACTACTATTATTCTTCTCTTCCTTACTAGTATCTATCTCTTCCCACTTATTATTATAACAATGTTGCTTGTATCTTTCAATTGTTTTATTTGTTTCCTAATACGATTTAATAGCTTATTAGTAACCTTGACTATCACTGTGTTGTATTTTTTTATTCTTGATGAATATATTTTATTCTCCTTAAGTACACTGAGAGCATATGGATCAAAGAGAAATTCCTTGTGTATCGAATCACATTTGGCCAATAAAGAATTCTATTCTATTCTATTCTATTCTATTCTATTCTATTCTATTCTATTCTATTCTATTCTATTCTATTCTATTCTATTCTATTCTATTCTATTCTATTCTATTCTATTCTATCCTATCCTATCCTATCCTATCCTATCCTATCCTATCCTATCCTATCCTATCCTATCCCATCCCCTCCCCTCCCCTCCCCTCCCCTTCCCTTCCCTTCCCCTCCCCTCCCCTCCCCTCCCCTCGACCCCACTCCTACTCTACTCTACTCTACTCTACTCTACTCTACTCTACTCTACTCTACTCTACTCTACTCTACTCTACTCTACTCTACTCCACTCCACTCCACTCCACTCCACTCCACTCCACTCCACTCCATTCTAACAGGACTGAGGTAAAACATTTCTCTCAGCAACCTTATTACTTCCCAAAGGAATATATTTAAGGGAGGCTGCTCTGAACTGTGAAAACTTGCATTCTTGAGGTCCTTGTCTATATATTAAAATGAAGTCTACCAAATAGAAGTATAGTTTTATTTAGGAAATATATATTTGTAATGTGGGGAATACTCTTAGAGGCTGTTTGAGACACCTTAACTTACTCTTCCATAAAATGAAGACTCCATCCAGGAGGGAGTGGAATAGAAAGGTCTCCGATTACTTTAAAAGCATTAGTTAATTAAACTTCTAAAAGACCCTTCTGAAATAAATGGAGTTCTTTCCAGGTAGATTGAAGCAAATTGCTTTACTTTAACAATTTGTGCCTTTTAATTTGCTGAAAGCCTTGGTAGAGGTCAGAGAGTAAATTGGTGTAGAGGTAGAATTCAGGAGCCAGAATCTGTCACTATAATGCCATTAGCTTTCAGCGGAGGTTGCTTAATTTAACACAACGGATGATGCAGCTTTCACAGTCCTTACTCACGTTTCTTACCATTTCAAGAAGTCTCTGTTGTCCATCCTACTTTACTGAAAGATGATTAGATCCTAGCAAGACTTTAATAGAGGCATCAGTTAGAAGAACCAACTATGATTGGGAATGACCATTTCTTTCTTTAGCATTGCCAGAAGCACCAGAAATATATATACACACACAGAGTCTGTGGAGATGCTCAGTCATCCATGTCATGGTTGTCCCAAAGGTGCTTTTTCAGGAGGCAACTGTACTTTCTTGGTTGTTTTTTTTTTCTTTTGAAGACATGTTGCTTCTCATCCAAGAAGCTTCTTCTGCTCTGACAGGACAGTGGGGAATGGAAAGGATTTATATTCCTTGCAGACAGCTGGTCATTTGCATCCTTTTAGAGGGTGATTGAAGCCCTTGGAGGTTTATCTGTGTCCTCAGGGTCACCTGATTGGTGCTCCTGGTTCCTGTAGTCTGCAACTTTTTTTCTTCTTCTCTGGAAATCCATGTCTACTCCCACATCATTCACAGACACAGACACACACACACACAAATTTTTGTTGTTGTTCAATTGTTAAGTTCATGGCCAACTCTTCCCAACCCCATGGACCATAGCTCACCAGAATCCTCTGTCCACCATTGTCTCCCTGACTTTATCCCAATTCATGTTCGTTGTGTTGATGACACTATATAACCCTCTCAGTCTCGGCTGTCCCCTTTTCAGTCTTTCCCATCCAATGAGTTTTCCCTTCTCATTAGGTGGCCAAACCATTTAAGCTTCAGATAGATACATACCGTGTTTTTTTTTTAAAAAAATGATTTATATGCCGCCCTTCTCCGAAGACTCAGGGCAGCTTACAATGTGTTAAGCAATAGCCTTCATACTTTTGTATATTTTATACAAAGTCAGCTTATTGCCCCCATAAACTGGGTCCTCAATTTACCTACCTTAGAAAGGATGGAAGGCTGAGTCAACCTTGAGCCTGTTTCTCCAAAAAGATAGCCCATCTTGAAAAGAAGCCCTATCACCTTTTTAGCGCATGCGATCAAATTAGCTCCACCCACAAAATTACCCCTAATTAAGACCCCGCCCACCCCGGGGTGCAGGGGATGGGGCAAGGAATGCAGGTAAAAAAATAAGCTGGGGGGGGGATGGAAGGTTTGGAGCTGCCCAACTTACCAGGCTGTTGTAGTCCGCCAGCAGCCTACAGACCAGGCAGTGGAGTCAGACAGTGAGGAGGCTGGGGAGGACAATCGGCCAGTCCTGGAGGCTGGGGAAGGCCCGGGTGAGGGCTCTGCATTGGAGGCAGAGATGGGGCCAGGGTCATCTGGGAGTGATGCGTGGACTCCGGAGCCTCCAGAGGCAGATAGCAGAGAGGCGGAAAAACAGGAGGATCCTGTTCCTAGTGCACACATGTGAAGAGCTGCCAGAAGGCAAGAGCAGCTGAAGCAAAAAGGACAACTCGGGAGTAAGGCCAGAAGATGATTGGCCACTCCCATAAGGCTTAAAAGAGCAGCAATGAGCAGCGTTGGGTTCTTTGTAGAAAAGCAATGTTGATTCCAGTGCTTCTTATGAGCATCTCTTGAACTTTGTGGGGGATTTGCCAAAAAAAAAAAAAAAACCCTTTGGCAGGTTGCTTGATTTTAATTTGAAAATAAATCTGAGTGGTTCATTAACTAAGCAATAATTGACTAAATAACTAAGGAAAGGAGCAATCTAGGACTAAGGAGAAATTTCCTGACAGTAAGAACAATCAACCACTGGAATGGCTTGCCCTCAAAAATTGTGGGTGCTCCATCCCTAGAGGCTTTTAAAAAGTGACTGGACAGCCACTTGTCTGGAATGGTATAAGGCAGGTGTGTCAAACTTGATTTCATTGAGGGTCACATCAGGGTTGTATTTGACCTTGGGGGGCAGGGGCGGGGATATGTGGTCAGGATGGGCATGGCCAGCTCAACATCACTCCTGTCAAGGGTGCCTGTGATGGCCCGAGAGCTCTGTCAGCAAAAACGGGCTCCTGAGCTCCATTTTCAGCTGCTCCAGCCTCCTGCAACCATCTACCAGGGAAAACAGAACTCGGGCTCCCAAGCTCCATTTTCACTGGCACAGGGTTCCAGGAGGCTACAGCTGCTGAAAACGGAGCTCGGGAGCCCATTTTCGCTGGCAGAAGCATCACAGGTCAGTCTTTCGCTGTTTCCAGGGTGGCCTTGTGGGCCAGATATAAATACCCCGTGTGCTGGATCTGGCCCCCGGGCCTTCAGTTTGACACTCCTGGTATAGGTTTGAGCAGGGGGTTGGACTAGAAGTCCTCCAAGGTCTCCAATTAACACCAGCTATTTGCAATTATTGCAAATTCGAATCTCCCCAGGCTCAAGGTTGACTCAACCTTCCATCCTTTCTAAGGTAGGTAAATTGAGGACCCAGTTTGTGGGGGCAATAAGCTGACTTTGTATAAATATACAAAAGTATGAAGGCTATTGCTTCACGCATTGTAAGCCGCCCTGAGTCTCCGGAGAAGGGCGGCATATAAATCAATTTTTTTTTAAAAAAAGGTCCCTTACAACTCTGTTATTCTGTTATTATGCTTGCTCAGGGCAATTTAATTTATACCTTTGAACCCTTGGTTTCCTTTGCCAACAGTGGAATCTGTGTTTAAGTGCCTTCTGTTTTTTTTTTTTTTAAAGCAAACATTAAGAATAATGAATAAAACTGTGCCATTTATAGCTGTCTGTCTGGTAATTCTAGAAATTAACATTCTTTAATCAGTGATTGACAGAGCTAATTTGTTATACAGGAAGTAGGGTGCTTTTTTTCCCCATTGTTGTAGGATTTCCCCCCTCCCCACTTTCCTCAGTCAGTGTTATACAGAGTGCATTTAAACACCTTCCAATTGGAAAATGAAGAGGTGTGTGTGAGGGGGTAAGGTGGTGGGGAAGGAACCTTACACTTTTATTCAGAAATCGATTACATGGCTTCAGGTCCCTTTAAAGGCCAGCCAGATATTAATGACATTGTAAAAACATAAAAATAAAAATCTGGCAATGGGAGGGAATGACTGAAATTTAGTTGTCTTTTCTCCCAGCAATAATACCTCTGACTCTTGTGATCTTTTTTATGGGCTTGATGAATACTCTCTGTTTCTCCTGACAAATAGAAATTTGCAAGAAGAGAAGGAAATGACTCCTACCTGTGCTCATAAATATAGTTCTGTACATTGGTGGGCTGTAACCGGTTTAACAACCTGTTCTGTGACCCTAACTCACTTGCGCGCGGTGTTCAAAATACAGCAAGTTGAAGCTCAGCTGCTTACTTTCTAAGGCAGCCCCGGTAAGTAGAACAGTGGAGGTGTGGAAATCAGCTGTGCCACGCCAATCAGCTGTGCCAGAAAGGGGGAAATATAGGGCAGGATATGGTGGGCGAAGTTGGGCGGAGCCAGATGATAATCGGAACTACCGGTTCGCTCAAACCAGTCTGAACCAGCAGCAGCCCATCACTGGTTCTATAAAGAAGAAAGGAGATTTCACCTAACCCCAGTTAACCATCTGGGATTGTATAAGCCACTTAGAAAAAAATAAAAAGCAGAAAGTTCTCTAAAGTCAAGGAGATGCAAGCTTTTATTTTTTATTTTTGTTTACCAAAAAAAAAAAAAAAAAAAGGAAGAAGGGGTCACCTTCTCCTTTGGGACATTCAAAGTGTGTGTATATGAGAGCATGAGTGATTGTGTTTGTGTAAGGTGACTAGCAAGCAAGTACTGGAACACACAACACTGGAAGGCAAAAATCCCAATCTCATGTATGATGGCCATGTCATACGGGGGAATTCACTGAAGAAAGCAATTATGTTTGGAAGAGTTTTCAGTAAAAGGAAACCAGGTCGTCAAAGAATACATTTGCTGGACACCATCAAATTATCTGGAGAATAGAAAAGCTGAAAGAAGTAGTGCAAGATCGGATTATGTGCAGAGACCTTGGCCCATAGAATCGTCAAGACACGTACGTGTCCAAATGGGTAACATCATCGTCATCATCTACTTAGTCACATGGAGTCATGATATCAATTTTCCCAGCTTAAATTTTGAGAACATTTCTGGGCAATTGCCTTGAAAGTCTTGCAGAAGCTGATGGTCATTGTCATCTTCCAGGAAACCTTTCCTGAGACTTCCTTATAGCCTTCCAACAAACTACATGACACATACATGATGGCAGTGTTCCAGGGTGGGTTCTAAATTTTTTTACTACTGGTTCTATGGGCATGGCTTATTTTGTGGGCATAGCTTGATGGTCACGTGACAATTCTTTAGGATTTAGCAGAGGTACTGGTCTACCAGGCTTTTAACTGCTTGCAGAGCTGTACTGGTCTACTCATTTGTTTTTAGAGGCACCGGTCTACACATTTGTTTTTAGAGGCACCGGTCTACTCATTTGTTTTTGGACGCACAGGTCTACTCATTTGTTTTTGGATACACAGGTCTACTCATTTGTTTTTGGAGGCACCGGTCTACTATTTGTTTTCTTTTAACCCTGATCAGCTGTACGGCGGCCCTTTGAAGCCCCACGGCAAGAGTTTAAACAGTTTTTTTTTTTCATTCTAGCCGATCAGCTGGGATTTGGGAGGCAGCAATAGATTGGGGGTGGGGCCAAATAAAAGGTAAGAATAATGTGGGGGGGGCAGGGGGGAAGGCCCAGCTCCCGAACAAAGGGAACCGGTTCAGGGACATCATATTGTCGCCGCTACCGGCTCGCCCAAGCCAGGAGGAACCCACCACTGCAGTGTTTCCATATTTGAGGGGCTGCCACAAAGAAGAGGTGGTCAACCTATTTGCCAAACACCAGAAGACAAGACAAGAAGAAGCAACGGATGGAAACTAATCAAGCAGAGAAGCAACCTAGAACTAAGGAGAAACTTCCCGACAGTAAGAACAATCAAACAGTGGAACACCTTGCTTTCAGAAGTTGTGGGTGCTCCATCACTAAAGGCTTTTAAGAAGAAACTGGGTAGCCATTTGTTTGAAATGGTGTAGAGTCTCCTGCTCAAGCAGGGGGTTGGAGTAGAAGACTTCCAAGGTTCCTTCGAGTTCTGTTATTCTGTTTGTAGATTGTATTTAGCTTCCAGGTTAGCTAAGGTCAGGGATACGCTAGGTTCATTTGAAAGCAAAAGTGTATCGATCAATGAATCAGAATTCAGCTGGAAGGTACTTTGGAGGTCTTCTAGTCTAATCCCCTGCTCAAGCAGGAAACCCTATAATCAGTGGTGGGTTCCAATTTTTTTTTTACTACCAGTTCTGTGAGCGTGGCTTGGTGGGCATGGCATGGCATGGCTTAGTGGGCGTGGCAGGGGAAGGATATTGTAAAATCTCCATTCCCATCCCACTCCACAGGAAGGATACTGTAAAATCTCCATTCCCCCCCCAATCCAGGGAAAGGTTACTGCAAAATCCCCATTTCCTCCCAATCAGCTGGGACTTGGGAGGCAGAGAATAGATGGGGGCAGGGCCAGTCAGAATTTTTACTACCAGTTCTCCGAACTATTCAAAATTTCTACTACTGGTTCTCCAGAACTGGTCAGAACCTGCTGAAACTCACCTCTGCCTATAACATTTCAGACATGGGCCGTCCAGCCTCTTCTTAAAAACCTCCAGTGATGAAGCACTCACAACTTCTGAAGGCAAGCTGTTCTCTGGTTAATTGTCCTCACCGTTAGGGAATTTCTCCTTTATTCCAGGTTGCTTCTCTCTTTGATTCGTTTCCATCCATTGTTTCTTGTCTTGCCTTCTGGTGCTATATTCCATGTACATCCATCCATAGGAATGTAAATTGTCTAAAAGACAATATAACTGAGGGTAAACTGGGTGTCACCCATTGCAGAATATGCTAAATAAAGATGGATTTAAAATGCAAATCCAGAAACCTAGCATGTACGAGGAAACTCTGCTAATCGGTAGTTTCAAATGTTTCAGGATATTTTACTAGCCTCTAGTAAAAAAATGAGCTTTATTTTGTTGGAAAGTTATTGACAGCTGGGTTAATTGAGTTAATTATTGCTTTGCTAAAAACTGGGCTTAGCCTTGCAAATGGAGGAGGAAGTGATGACTGATATTTGACAAGGGTTCATTGTAGAAAAGAGCCCATTATTGGTCATCAGCCTGCATTTAGCTTTAATATTAATTTACCTAATTTTACTTCCTCTAGAAATCACATGACAAGAATCAACATTTTGCACTTCCCCCCTGAATTTTGCAAAATATATCTCCAAGGAACAAATATGCACAAATATTTCTCTAGGGTGAGAGTGAAAAGGTGAGAAAATTCACTAAGGTCCCACCAATTATAATGTGAAAGGCACATGGGAAAATGCATACATCATGAGAAACAGGCACAGAAATACATTTTCCAGCTGACTTTCCAAACCTTGCTTATTGGCTTGGAAAGGTGGCTGAACAAATTGTTAGAAGAAGAGAACGGTGTGCAGCATGACAAATCCATTCATCCTTAAGCCATTCTGGAGTACATAAAATGGATCCAGGAAATGCACAGATACCGTATATGTGGTATCTTGCTCAATAGCAGTAACTGTGAGTGGGATCTGGGAGTCCCAGTGGACAATCACTTAAATATGAGCCAGCAGTGTGCAGCAGCTGCCAAAAAAGCCAACACAGCTCTAAGCTGCATAAATAGAGGGATAGAATCAAGTTCACGTGAAGTGTCAATATCACTTTATAATGCCCTGGTAAAGCCACACTTGAAATACTGCATCCAGTTTTGATCGCCACGATGTAAAAAAAAGATGTGGAGACTCTAGGAAAAATGCAGAGGAGAGCAACGAAGATGATCAGGGGACTGGAGGCTAAAACATATAAAGAAAGGATGCAGGAACTGGGTATGTCTAGTTTAATGAAAAGAAGGACTAGGGGAGACATGATAGCAGTCTTCCAATATCTCAGGGGCTACCACAAAGAAGAAGGAGTCAAGCTATTCTCCAAGTCACCTGAGGGCAGGACAAGAAACAATGGGGGGAAACTAATCAAGGAGAGAAGCAATCTAGAACTAAGGAGAAATTTCCTGACAGTTAGAACAATTAATCAGTGGAACAACTTGCCTCCAGAGGTTGTAAATGCTACAACACTGGAAGTTTATAAGAAGAGCCTTGGTGGTACAGCGGACTAAGTGCTGTTAGGTAGCACTTAGTTGCCAGCTGCCTGCAATTAGTGCGAGTTCAAATCTCACCAGGCTCAAGGTTGACTCAGCCTTCCATCCTTCCGAGGTAGGTAAATTGAGGACCTGGATTGTGGGGGCAATAAGCTGACTTTGTAGAAACACCTCTTATTGGGGGCCAAAAGCCTTAATAAGCAGGTATATACAAAAGAATGAAGGCTATTGCTATAAGTGCATTGTAAGATGCCCTGAGTCTCTGGAGGAGAGAGGCATATAAACTCAATAAATAAATAAATAAATAAATAGGGTCCTGTTTTGTGACCTTCTGACAATCAACATCAATGGGGAACCCAGATTCACTTCAAAACCGTGTTACTAATCTAACAACTGCAGTAAATCACTTAACAAGTGTGGCAAGATAGATCCTAAACTGAGGCACACTTATTTAACATACTCTATGTCTTGCTCAGCCACAAAAATATTGGACTCAGATGAAGTCATTAGTGGAGGACCATCTGCATATTCTTTCCATAAATAGTAAATCTGAAAGCCTCTTTTTTTCCATTGACTCCTGGCGAGTGTGAAGGTCATGTTCATTTGCAGTATAGAATAACATGACCCAGATAGCAAGATATTTTTAGGTGAAATCAAAAGCCAATATAGTCTTGAGCGTTTTTAATTATCTTTTTTAAAATGTTCTGTTCCCTGATTAATGACCTGTTGCTCTAGATCCATACATAAATTTATTTTGTGAGGCTTTTCCAAAACCTCAGGTTTGCAATAAGCAAAATGGGTCCGAGCTACAAAATGAGAAACATTCATATGGCTCCAACAGCTGCCCAGCAAAGGTATTTGTTTACAAGTCCCTCAAAGTTAAATGGACTTTAGCTCATCATTGAGATCAGTGGGGCGACAAATCTAGTTATGTAGATACTGATGTGGAAATACATACAGGTAGGCCAACTATAAAAATGTGTTGCAAATAAACTCTCCATCATGTCCACTTTGATTCTTCCCGGCAATATTGAGATGGTTTGCCATTGACTTTTCTAAGGTTATTGTTTATCACTTTGGGATATGAGTCTTCTGTTCAAATACTAGCCGAGCCTAGAGGTCGAGCTCTCCCCTCACAATCAGGAGGCTGTGAGTTTGATCCTAGGTAGAGGCAGATACTTCTCTCTCTGGGCACAATGACAGCACAATATTTGCTGAACAAAACTCTACATTGGTGACAGGAAGAGCATCCGGCCAGTAAAAACTCAGCTCAGTGGTGAAATCCATTTTTTTTTTACTGCTGGTTCTGTGGGTGTGGCTAGGTGGGCATGGCAGGGGAAGGATACTGCAAAATCTCCATTCCCACCCCATTCCAGGGGAAGGATACTGCAAAAACCTCCATTCCCACCCCACTCCTGGGGGAAGGATATTGCAAAATTTCCATTCCCACCCCAGACAGAGGAGGTGTTTGCTGGTTCTCCGAACTACTCAAAATTTCCACTACTGGTTCTCCTAAATACTCAAAATTTCCATAACCAGTTCTCCAGAACCTGTCAGAACCTGCTGGATTTCACCCCTGACTCAGCTCCATTCAGTTGCCCAGACTCCACCCTGCAAGGGATTATGGGGTCATTCAAAGAAGATGATGATTTACCTGGTTCAGCTTAGTTTTCAAGACCATACTTGGTCTGAAAAAGTGTGGAGAAATTAGAATCTGCATTCTCTACTTTACACTGAAGTAAAGCCATAAATATTTTCTCTCTCCTTCCAGAAAAGCAACAGCTTTCAAAGTTATTGTCTTGAAACTTGGAAAGGATGTAATCACCTTGGGTGTTTGAAGAGCAGTCCTTTGGTTATGGCATCACAATAAGAGTAGTCCTCCTCTAAAGGAGGAAGCAAAACCTTCATGAAATTCAGCAGATGCAATTCTTGAGATCTATTTACTTTGTGGGAAAAAACGTGAATCCAATGAAATGTAAGTTTATCTATCCAGTACCTGTATTATATTCATTATTTTTAAAAAATGTGCGTTCAAAATGTATAAGTTTTCTGTTGTGCAAAAATTTGTACATTGCTATATGGACAATTTCCCTCTATGTGGCATTTATTTATGCAATGGAATGGAATGGAATGGAATGGAATGGAATGGAATGGAATAGAATAGAATAGAATAGAATAGAATAGAATAGAATAGAATAGAATAGAATAGAATAGAAATTAAAGAGTAGAACAAAATAGAATAGGAATTAAAGAATACAACAGAGTAGAACAGAATGCAGAATAGAATAGAAAGAACAGAGCAGAGCAGAGCAGAATAGAATAGAATAGAATTCTTTATTGGCCAAGTGTCGTTGGACACACAAGGAATTTGTATTCGGTGCATAAGCTCTTGGTGTACATAAAAGATATAAGCGGTATATTATTTATTTGTTTGCCTGTCTGTCTGTCTGTTTGTTTGTTAATTTATTTATTTATTTATTAATTAAATTTCTATACCGCCCTTCTCCTGGCGGACCCAGGGCGGTGTACAGCCAATTAAAAACCAGTACATAAACAATTAAAAACATCCTAAAATCCATATAAGTTAAGGCTGAAGGTATAAGAACCGACTAAAAACTCTAAAAAGTTTAAAATTTAAAAAATGTAGAAATATTTAAAAATAAAAGGGATCAGGCAAGTCCGGCGAGTTGGAAAAGGTGCGTCTTTAGAGCCCGACGAAAAGTCCGGAGGTCAGCAATAGTTCTCAGTTCTGGAGGCAAATCGTTCCAGAGGGTGGGGGCTACCACAGAGAACGCTCTCCCCCTGGGGGTCGCCAGCCGGCATTGTCTGGCTGACGGCACCCCGAGGAGGCCCTCTCTGTGGGAGCGAACCGGTCGGTGGGAGGCAATTGGTGGCAGAAGGCGGTCCCGTAAATACCCTGGTCCTAAGCCATGGAGCGCTTTAAAGGTGATTACCAACACCTTGAAACGCACCCGGAAGTCAACCGGCAACCAATGCAGCTCACGCAGGAGAGGTGTCACGTGGGAGCGCCCTGTCGCTCCCATAATCCCCCGCGCGGCCGCATTCTGCACCAGCTGAAGCCTCCGGGTGCATCCCAAGGGGAGCCCCATGTAGAGAGCATTACAGTAGTCCAGGCGAGACGTGACGAGCGCCTGAGTGACTGTGCGTAGGGAGTCCCGATCTAGAAAGGGCCGCAACTGGCGTATCAGGCGAACCTGATAGAAAGCCCCCCTGGCCACGGCTGTCGTATGATCCTCTAAAGACAGCCGTGGATCCAGGAGGACGCCCAAGTTGCGCACCCTTTCCGTGGGGGCCAATGATTCGCCCCCAATAACCAACGATGGAGTCAGTTGGCTATATCGGGACGCCGGCAGCCACAGCCACTCGGTCTTGGAGGGGTTGAGTCGAAGCCTGTTTCTCCCCATCCAGACCCGCACAGCTTCAAGGCACTGGGACATCACCTCCACGGCATCGTTGGGGTGGTCCGGGGTGGAAATGTACAGCTGAGTGTCATCAGCGTACTGATGGAATTCCACCCCAAAACCACGGATGATCTCACCCAGCGGCTTTACATAAATGTTGAACAGAAGGGGCGAGAGGACCGACCCTTGTGGCACCCCACACACTAGGCGCCTCGGGGTCGACCGCTGCCCCCCTGTCAACACAGATTGCAACCGGTCGGAGAGGTAGGAGGAGAACCACCGAAGAACGGTGCCCCCCACTCCCAATCCCTCCAACCGGCGCAACATGATACCATGGTCGATGGTATCAAAAGCCGCTGAGAGATCTAACAGCACCAGGATAGAGGAGTACCCCCTACCCCGGGCCCTCCAGAGATCATCCACCAACGCGACCAATGCCGTTTCGGTGCTGTAACCAGACCTGAAGCCGGACTGGAGCGGGTCTAAATAGACAGCTTCATCCAGGTACCGGGGGAGCTGCCATGCCACCACACTCTCAACAACCTTCGCTAAAAAGGGAAGGTTGGAGACTGGACGATAATTTGCCAAAACAGCTGGGTCCAGGGAGGGCTTCTTGAGGAGGGGCCTCACCACCGCCTCCTTCAAGGCGGTCGGTAGGGCACCCTCACTCAGAGAAGCATTTATAATCTCCTGGAGCCAGCCTCGTGTAACCTCCCGGGAGGCCAGCACCAACCAGGAGGGACATGGGTCCAATAAACATGTGGTAGCATTCAATCTCCCCAGGATCCTGTCCACGTCCTCGGGAGCCACAGGATCGAACTCAGCCCAGATAACACTCTCAAGACCGGGCTCAGTCACCTCGCCCGAACCAACCCAGTCGGCGGCCAACTCATCCCGAATCTGAGTTATTTTATCATCCAGATATTGAACAAAATCCTCAGCACGTCCCTGCAAGGGATCCTCCCGCGCTCCCAGATGAAGGAGGGAGCGGGTCACCCTAAACAGGGCGGCTGGGCGATTATCTGATGATGCAATAAGGGCGGCGAAATAATTAGATTTCGCCGCTTTTATTGCCACTAGGTAAGTCTTAATATAAGCTCTTACTAGTGTCAAGTCAGAATCGGAGCGACTGGCCCTCCAACCGCTCTCTAGGCATCTTTTCCGGCGCTTCATCTCCCTCAGCTCCTCGGTAAACCAAGGAGATAAGTGAGTTCGGCGCCGGGTCAGAGGCCGCAAAGGCACGACACGGTCCAAGGCCCCACCGGCCGCCCTATCCCAGGCCACCACCAGGTCCTCAGCCGAGTCGCGTGTCAGATGCTTGCTGTTTCCCTGCAAATCTACAGAACACAATCAAATGATTGCATGCATTTTAATAAAGGCTCAAGGTCGACTCAGCCTTCCATCCTTTCTAAGGTGGGTAAATTGAGGACCCAGTTTGTGGGGGCAATAAGTTGACTTTGTATAAATATACAAAAGTATGAAGGCTATTGCTTAACGCATTGTAAGCCGCCCTGAGTCTCTGGAGAAGGGCGGCATATAAATCAAATTAAAAATAAAAATAAAAAAAATAAAATAAAATCATGACATTGGTAAACTTTGAACACAGTAGAAAAAGTACTCATTGAAATGTGTTTAAACATTAGTAGCTTGGGTTAGTAGTTATGCTGTTGGTTTGAGCTCCGAGCTTGGCAGTTTGGTTGCAAAAGTATTCATATTTTGCTTTGAATACTTGCCTGGGTAGTGCAGAACAGATGAGCTTCCATTATACACACAGCAAAACCATCTTTCACTCTGCCATTTTCCCCTCCCAATTTCATAAGCAGCCCTAAGGACGCAAGCTCCATTGACTCGTGTTTGGAAGTAGGCAACAGTCACTAAACACAATAGAATTGCTCTTACTTTCCCCTAATGACAAATTCATTATGTTGCCTATGCTCTCCAATTAATGAAGTTAATGAGTTTTATTGCACAAAAGTTGCCTGCTCTTTCTAGCTAGCCTCAGCAATGCTTATTAATAAACCGACTAAGTGCTACAATGGCTTTTTCCTGGCTAGGATTTAAAAATAAAGGCAACGTTTATTGTCACAGAACAAAGCAATATGGCATTAACAGGATACCAACCCAATTCCACCAGAGGCATCCAATGACTTCTATGCAACCCTCCCTTCTCTTTTTACCACCTCACAGTGCCCTATTTTCTTTTTCCTCCATGTAATATCTGACCACCACAAATTACTGTGGTCTACAATATCCTGGGCAGATGAACTGGAAATGCCCTTTAAAGCAAATGTACTAGACTTTTGGGAGCCCACAAACCACTGAAGATTGATTTATGCAACCATTATGATCCAGTTGAGTTAGGTCATATGAGAGTTGAACAGCATGGGAGTAAATTGTACCAGGATCTACAGGTATTGCATTGCTTAAGAAAATTACGGCAGTTTATTAAGACAGGTAAAGAAATAACATACTAAGCAGGGTTGCATTTACCACATTCATAATCCCCCCAATGAAGAGAAGTTTCTTAAATAATACATGCCCTGCTGCTTAGTTGCATGGATGAAAATGCTTTGAGACTTTTAATGGTGCAAAGTTCATCAACTTTGTGTGCATGTGTGAGTGTGTGAGTGGGAAGGAGATTGTGATGGGAATAGTTGCCACTGTACAGTAGACTTGGAGAAAAAAAAAACCCAGATCACACTTCAGAATCAAATATGCAAATGGCTGAAATTTGTTTGTTGAAATGTGATTAAAAATACAGTATGTGTAAGTCGGTATTTTGAGCCTGGGAGCTGGGAATAATTAATCTTTTTTGTGATTTTTTTTTTGCAGCACAAACAGACGTGTTTAGTTTTCTAATTTTTATTCTCCAGAATATCATGAAAAAGAGAATTGCAAAAGAGCAGAGTTGAACTCACCAAATATAAAGAACATGATTCACAGCTTCCTGAATACAGTGTGTTTTCTGTTGAATTGGCTTAGAATTCATAGTTTAATGAAAAGGAGGACTAGGGGAGACATGATAGCAGTGTTTCAATATCTCAGGGGCTGCCACAAAGAAGAGGGAGCCAAGCTATTCTCCAAAGCACCTGAGGGTAGGAGAAGAAGCAATGGGTGGAAACTAATCAAGGAGAGAAGCATCTTAGAACTAAGGAGAAATTTTCTGACAGTGAGAACAATTAATCAGTGGAACAACTTGCCTCCAGAAGTTGTGAATGCTCCAACACTGGAAGTTTTTAAGACGATGTTGGGTAACCATTTGTCTGAAGTCAT
Source organism: Masticophis lateralis (assembly GCA_030761175.1). Classification (NCBI taxonomy): domain Eukaryota; kingdom Metazoa; phylum Chordata; class Lepidosauria; order Squamata; family Colubridae; genus Masticophis; species Masticophis lateralis. The sequence continues at coordinate 118,810,000 of JAUDYJ010000004.1, read as the reverse complement.
GTAGGGTTTCCTGACTAAGCAGGAAGTTGGACTAGAAGACCTCCAATGTCTGTTCCAACTCTGTTATTCCATTCTGTTCTGTTCTGTTCTATTCTGTTAATTCTGAACTAACACAACCCATTTTTTTCCATTTTGCATCTCGATATTAATATGTGCCCACTCATTTCTTTCCATGTAAAACATCAAGTGGTTGTTATTATTTACCAAATATGACCATAGTTTCACTTATGTATCTTGAGACAGGTCCTGTCAATTACTTCATGTGGCACTGGAACTGGAACTAGTAGCACAATTTATTATTTTTTTGGGTGGGTGGGTAGAATAAATGCAAAAGACAACTAAGTCTAATGAGAGGAGAGGTCACTCCTATAGTTTCTCATGAAGGACACCTTAGAGTTCAATATTGCCACCTTTCTGTTTAACCTCTAGATGAAGCTACTTGGTCAAGGGATCCGTTGTTCTGGATTCTGGTATTGCTGATGATATCCAACTCTACATCTCTATCTTGGACTGTGCAAATAAAGCTGTCAAGATACCAGTCATAGAAGCTGTTTGGGTCTGGGGGGCAATGAATAATATGTGGGCACTCATTGATGAAATGTAATGACCTGTTCTAGCACTGTTTTATCCCTAGATTGAAGAACATTCAAAATTAATTGGCTTAATGTAAGATGAGACTCCCTAGTGGAAATTTTTCTTCCAATCTGTGAATGGCCTAATGGCAGACTTAAATTTGTGATGTTATATTCTCCTCCCTCCCTCCCTCCCTCCCTTCTTCTGCCTTCTTCTTCTGTGTATAGATCAAACTTTAAACAGCTAGAATGAAGCCACCTTCTCAGAGGTCAGATCCTTCAGTCATATCCTCCTTTAAAACTATTCCTTGCTCGATGGTCTCCTTCCTTTATCTTTTAACTTGGTTTTAGAATAGAATAGAATAACAGAGTTGGAAGGGACCTTGGAGGTCTTCTAGTCCAACCCCCTGCCTAGGCAAGAAACCCTACACCACTTCAAACAAATGGTTATCCAACATCTTCTTAAAAACTTCCAGTGTTGGAGTATTCACAACCTCTGGAAGCAAGTTGGTCCACTGATTAATTGTTCTAACTGTCAGGAAATTTCTCCTTAGTTCTAGATTGCTTCTCTCCTTGATTAGTTTCCACCCATTGGTTTTTGTCCTGCCCTTGGATGCTTTGGAGAATAGCTTGACTCCTTCTTCTTTGTGGCAGCCCCTGAGATATTGAAACACTGCTATCATGTCTCCCCTAGTCCTTCTTTTCATTAAGGTAGACATACCCAGTTGCTGCAACTGTTCTTCATATGTTTTAGCCTCCAGTCCCCTAATCATCTTTGTTGCTCTTCTCTGCACTCTTTCTAGCATCTCACATCTTTTTTACATTTTTTTGTTTTGTTCTTGTGTACCCTCAAGAATGCTTGTTTCTTGCCATAAAGCTGTTCCTAAATATGGGTTGGCAGACTTGGGACATATGTCCTTACGGAGGATGCCAATGATCATTCTCTTGCTTAGTTCTCTCGGCATCATCAGCTTCCATATTTGGAAAGTTACAGAGTGTCAAACCTGAAGTGAGCCTGGCTGAAGCCATCTTGGAGGGTCCAGGGTTGACACACATCAGTGGGAGGGGGGAAATAGTTAGTTGGGGTTTTGTAGTCAAAACCAATAAATTTTTCCTATGGGAATTTCCTACAGGAAATTCACACAGGTGGCTGGCCAGAGGAGGAGCCACTAACCAGGCGACCAGACCCGGATTTGACAGCAGGACCAGTGATTTAGGGGAAAAGGGAAAACTTTTACTTTTAATCAGCTGAAAGCCACGTGAAAATTCAGAGTCGGCTTTCACCAGTTATGCCAATATGATGTATCCAATAAACTGTTCTTTGGGGAACTCACCTGATTCTGAGTTTTATTTCCTATGGGTGCATTACTTGGAATGCTGACACAGTAGAATACCTTATGCCACCAGGCTTGAAATGTTGGACTTGGACAACCTTGAACTACGCCGCCTACAATCTGACCTAAGCATAGTACACAAAATTGTCTGCTACAATGTCCTACCTGTCAACGATTATTTCAGCTTCAACCGCAATAATACACGGGCAAACAATAGATACAAACCCAATGTAAACCACTCCAAAATCGATTGCAAAAAATACAACTTCAGCAACAGTGTGGTCAATGCCTGGAATGCTCTACCTGACTCTGTTGTTACATCCTCAAACCCTCACAGCTTCAACCTTAGACAGTCTACCGTGGACCTCACCCCATTCCTAAGAGGTCTGTAAGGGGACGTGCATAAGCGCACCAGTGTACCTACCGTCCCTGTCCTACTGTCCTCATTTATTTATTTATTTATTTTAATTTGATTTATATGCCGCCCTTCTCTGAAGACTCAGGGCAGCTTACAATGCGTTAAGCAATAGCCTTCATACTTTTGTATATTTATACAAAGTCAGCTTATTGCCCCCACAAACCGGGTCCTCAATTTACCTACCTTAGAAAGGATGGAAGGCTGAGTCAACCTTTGTACCCGTTTCATGTGCTCATGTCCATGTTCATACTTATACCTGTTATCTTGTACATGTTTGACAAACTCACTAACTAAATAAATAAATTTGTGATTCTGGCAAAATATTATCAAATCTACAACTCATCAGCATACATTTTATGGTTTACCAAAGAGTAGCAGTTGCAATCAAACAATAAAATTGAACAATGAAGTATAAAATAAACAGCAGTTTTCTCTACACTTTCACATTGTTTATACGTTGAATCCTCTCCAGGAAGCACCAACCGTATTCTTCAGCACTAGGTTACATATCTTGCTCGGTTTTCTTCAAAAGTCAATATGAGTTGTTTGGCCTGAAATTTGAACATTAAGGGCAAATGACAGAGTGAGAGGTAAAACCAACGCTGAAATTAAGCACATTTTGTCTGTCCCTAACTAGAATAGATAATGAGATATAGAGACATTTATTGCCTATAAAGAACTCTGGAAGGAGCATAGTATTTAATTATTTACTTCACTGTTGATTAGAGAATGCAGAGTAGGACTTGTAATTGAGGCACTTAAGTCTTTATCCCTGGCATTGTATGACACAATGATTTGTGCTGCTAAAATATCCCAGATGGAAAAAAAGAAAGAAAGAAAGAATGGGTGTTCAGAACTGTTTTCTTTTAAATGGAAGCCATTTGAGGACTGGATGTGAATGTTCATCGTGAGAAATTTTCCGGGTATAATACTAATGCAATATCCTTTGTTCTGCGATCACAATTGTGGGTCTTTTTTTCCTCACCCAAACAGAGCAATTATATGTTAAGTTGTTTTTATTAATAAACACTGCCAACACTAACCAGCGGATACAAAATTGAAAAGAATACAACCTTGGTGGGAGAAAACTCATTAACTGCATTAATTGAAGAACATAGGCAAGATAATGAATTTGTCATTGGGGGGAGGAAGTCAGAACAATTCTATTGCATTTAGAGTGTTATCTACATGTAAATTGTAGTCAATGAAAGTTGTATTTGGTCTGCCCAGCAATGAAATCTTGGAACGTCTGGAAGTCCATTTTCAAGCAAAACATGATTTACAAGAATATTTTACATTTTGAAGATGCTTCTCTCAGCCATACAGTAGTGGCCAAAATTGTGGAAACCTTTTGGGAAAAGTGTATTTTCTAAAACTAGCTAATAACACCCCCCCCTTTTTTTTGGAGTAGTACCATAAAATTATATATCAATGAAAAGGTAATTGAATCAAGAAAGTAATGCCATAACATTTACGAAGGATTTGCTATAAGAATAGCAGTTATAGTATAAAGAAGAAAAAGTGAAACACGTAGAAAAAATGAGTTATACAAAAAGTATCACCATAGAAAAAATGAGATATACAAAAATTATCACCATGTCAGTTAATACTTACTTGGGTAATCTTTAGCATAAATTACGGCCTTACAACATCTTCCCATGGAGTGAACCAAGTCTTTTAGTTCTGCAGCTGTTATAATGTGAAACCAAGATTGAATGATTGCTTCTATTAACTGGGTTTTATTGCTGGGTTGCTTCGGACTAACAGGTATCTTTAGTTGGCGCCATAGATTTTCATTGGGATTAAGGTCTGGGCTATTCCCAGGCCATTCCAGCAGTGGAATATGATTATTTTGAAACTCAAAAAAAAAAAAAAGTGGTGCTATTAGCCATCAAACCTCAAAAATACACTTTTTCCAAAAGATTTCCATAATTTTGGCCACTACCATATGTAGCTTTATTTAACCCTGCTAATGAAGATGCACCTTTTTTTCCAATATACATCATTTAAATTTAATGCCACTGATTTCTATGACAATTCTCTGGGTTTAGATTGAAATATACCTTTGCTTTTTAAGAAAAAATTGGGATGTGAAAAAGAAGGGAAGGGAAAAGAAGGGATGGAAGGAAAGGGAAGGGAAGGGAAGGAAAAGAGGAAAGGAAAGGAAAGGAAAGAAGGAAAGGAAAGGAAAGGAAAGGAAAGGAAAGGAAAGGAAAGGAAAGGAAAGGAAAGGAAAGGAAAGGAAAGGAAAGGAAAGAAGGAAAGGAAAGTTCAAAAGAAAGATAAAAGTCTGGGTTAGTTAAAGACAATTGTGTTGGTATGAAATGTACACCAAGGGAGCTCCTAACAACAATGAAATGGATGGATGTTTCAGTGATGTTTTACTGAAGGAGAAAATAAGACATGAAAACTCAATTAGGGTCATAGGACTGGTATTTTCCCTTCCTCCCTTCCTGAAGGTTTTGGAAGAGCTGATGTACAGCTTCCAAAAGCCTGAGGTCTCTTTATCCTTAAAAAGCACAAAAGCAAATTATGTGAAGGGTAATAGACAGAAAATGGAACAGGGATACAGGGAAGGAGAGATTCTATCCATTTCAGGACATAGCCTACATCACATTTCCTTCTAAGAGATTAGTGATTGCACCAACGTTGATGACACAGCACATTCAACTTGCATCAAACCTGAACAAATCCATGTGGGAAACAAATCCTCTTTCAAAGAACGGTTTGATGCCACAGCAAGAGAAACTCCATATCAGCCTTTTGTTGAAAATGTAAGGTGCAATATAAATCTAATAAATATGTAAACGGCACAGCGTGTGATCCATCCCAAGTCTAGGCAGAAAACATAGAGCAGAGCAGTAGTGGATTTATCACTCATGTAATAATGTAGTAATTGCAGGGGAGGAGAAAGGAAGTGATACAAAGACAATGTCAGGGTTCCAAGTAACACCCCCAACGAAAGCGAAGTAACACGTTGAAAGCCTCTTTCAAGTCCCTGGATATCGACAGCACCTCCTGGAAAATCCTGGCACAAATTCAATCGGCATGGTGCACAGTGATCAGGGGTGGGTTCTACTTACCTTTACTAGCAGTTCGTAATGGGATCGCAATTGTGCCTTCTGCGCATGCACAGATCACTGATGATGACATCCGGGGTGGTGGGTGGGGCCTCCCACTGGTTTTACTACTGGTTCTTCCGAACCGGTCTGAACCGGGGGCAACCCACCACTGACACTGATCCACCAAGGCTGCCAGACATATGAGGCAGAGGTGGGTTTCAGCAGGTTCTGACCAGTTCTGGAGAACCGGTAGCAGAAATTGTGAGTAGTTCGGAGAACTGGTAGTAAAAATTCTGATTGGACCCGCCCCCATCTATTCTCTGCCTCCCAAGTCCCAGCTGATTGGGAGGAAATGGGATTTTGTATTATCCTTCCCCTGCTATGCCCACCAAGCCACGCCAATCAAACCATGCCACGCCCACCAAGCCATGCCATGCCCACCAGGCCACACCCACAGAATCGGTAGTAAAAAAATTTGAAACCCACCATTGATCTGAGGTCTTTTGAGCTACTGAGTCACTGGACTTCCTAAATAAATAATACCACTGTTTAAATTACCATAAACTACTAATTCTCAGCATTCTAAAAAAATATTCTTTTCTTAATTTTAATCTAAAGTAAAGTATCTTTTTTTCTAATCTTATCTAAGGTAAAGTATATTGTCAAATATATGCTGGTGAACAGATTCAAAGAGTAATCCTGGTGAGAGTTTGTTCTAGAACTCTCCAGAATTAGAAGTGAAAAAGGGACTTTAATGAAGTGGTTGTTTTCATCTCCACAGTAGCTACCAACCTTGATCCTATAAGCAGACAATACGATACGATAATTTTATTTCTAGACCAGACAGTTACAAGATATTGCAAATATGCTATCTATACTATGATATTCAATATGCCCTGACTATTAAGTTAAGCCACCATGTCCCTACATTAAGCTAATGTAGGGACATGGTGGCTCAGTGGCTAAGACTCTGAGCTTGCTAATCGAAAGGTCGGCAATTCAGTGGTTCGAATCCCTAGTGCTGCATAATGGGGTGAGTTCCTGTTGTTTGTCCCAGCTTCTGCCAACCTAGCAGTTCGAAAGCACGTAAAAAATGCAAGTAGAAAACTTGGGACCACCTTTGGTGGGAAGGTAACAGTGTTCTGTGCGCCTTTGGCATTTAATCATGCCGGCCACATTACCACGGAGATGTCTTCGGACAGAGCTGGCTCTTTGGCTTTGAAACGGAGATGAGCACTGCCCCCTAGAGTCGGGAATGACTAGCACATATGTCTGAGGGGAACCTTTACCTTTATTAACTCTGTGAGCAATGGAGTCTTTTACAATGTGAGCACTCCTTGTTGAAGTTTCCAGCTGCTCTGTCCTTTATTTGATTCCGTCCAATTTGCAGCCATGTTGATGTGGGTTGTCAGCAAGCTTCAAATCATTTTCTTTCAACAAAGGTTCACTAAACAGGACTTCGGAAGCAAAACAAGCCTTTTAAAAATGGGCTTTTTTATGTTAGGTTTGTAACATAATTTGCCAGGTGTTTCCCTCCCTTTTCGTCAATAGATGACAACGTTATTTACGGTTCAAGAACAAATGCAATAAAAGAATGGCATACAATACAATAACTACCAGCAGTTTAATATTTTAAAAAAAAAATCTGAGAAAATATTATTTTCATCATTATGAATATTATTTTCGAATCTGAACTATGTTTTTTTTTTAAATTTGATTTATATGCTGCCCTTCTTGAGAGACTCAGGGTGGCTTACAATGCGTTAAGTAATAGCCTTCATACTTTTGTATATTTATACAAAGTCAGCTTATTGCCCCCCCCCCCCCCAAACTGGGTCCTCAATTTACCTATCTTAGAAAGATGGAAGGCTGAGTCAACCTTGAGCCTGGTGAGATTCGAACTTACAGTAATTGTAGACAGCTGGTGTTGATCACAATGCTTTTAGTCTGCTGAGCTACCAGGCTCCGTGTTACTAATATGATTGTGTCTCTCTGTATGTTCCCTTCTTCTGATGATTCATTTTAATGTAATAAAATAACAATTAAAAAAATGATAAGCAATGTGTCGGACGATAGGATGGTTTATAATTAAAAATCTGCAGTTCTCTGAAATTTTTGTTGATTTTTTTTTTCTGTTCTTACGAACACAGTTTTCTTACAGAACTGATTGGCTTTTAATTTTTCTTCTGTAAAAGGGCAGAAGGCATTATAAATATTACAGAACTTAGATTCCTGTAGATTCCCTTTGCTTCCCCTAGGACAAGGGTCTGCAATCTTAAACACTCAAAGAGCCATTCGGACCCATTCCCCATAGGAAAGAAAATGCTGGGAGCCACAAAACTTGGGTGGGCATGGCGAACTCGATGTCACTCACTCCCACCCAATCACATGAACCCCCCCTCAACCACACCTACCCAGGTTTTGTGGCTCCTGGTGTTTTCTTTTTTGTGGGAAATGGGTCTCTCTCTCTCTCTCTCTCTCTCTCTCTCTCTCTCCCTCCCTCCCTCCCTCCCTCCCTCCCTCTCTCCCTCTGTTTCTCTCTCTCTCCCTCCCTCCCTCCCTCTCTCTCTCTCTCCCTCCCTCCCTCCCTCCCTCTCTCTCTCCCTCTGTTTCTCTCTCTCTCCCTCCCTCCCTCCCTCCCTCTCTCTCTCTCTCTCTCTCTCTGCACTCCAGCCCAGCATCACATGTCAAGGGGTGGGGCCAGCCAATGGTGGAAATCACCCTACAGGGAGCCACAGCAGAGGGATAAAGGAGCCGCATGCGGCTCCAGAGCCACAGGTTGCTGACCCCTGCCCTAGGAACACCATAAAAGCAGCTGAAACAGAACAATTGCTGTATAAATAACTTAGTTTGCAACAGAGGCAAATTATCACTTAGATGATTAACAAGCAACCTTATCATTCAGAGCATAAAAGGGATAATTTACAAGGTATAAAGGTACTAATAGATGCCATGTACCTGGGATATGGGAATTTGTCTAGGGTAGAAAACAAAGATTTCACTTGCTTAATTCTTGAATGGAAGACTGTAGGCTTGGCTGGGAAGCTGAAATTACAGACCAGGAGAAAGCAATGGAAAGTCACTTTTATTTTGCTCCCAGGATTTTCCATGAATATCCCTGTGAAACCACTAACTGAAGCTTGGGTCAGCAGAAACTTTTCTTATTTTAGAAGAATTAAGGGAAACTTGGGACCTATTCTGGTCTCATTCTTAACAGCTTTTAAAAACGGCTTGCTGTTCTTGCTGCTTCTGTTTCCTTTTTTCTCACTGTATCTTTTAAACTTCCTTCCTCCCTCCCTCCCTCCCTCCCTCCCTCCCTTCCTTCCTTCTTTCCTTCCTTCTTCTCCTTTTTCCTCATCCTTTCTAGGACTTTTATATCATTGTCTCCTGGCTGATGACTCTAGATACATTTTCTGTACTTTGGCTTCTGGCTCATCTCATCTTTTCAACGAAGAATCTTGGGTAGACTGGTTAATGGAAAGAAGGCATGCCAAATGGGTACATTAGGGAGAAATTGCACATATTAGAAGTCCTTTATATCAGAGAATATTTCTTGTTCTGTTTCCTTCCCCCAAATTCTCAAAGTAGGAAAAGCATTCACAAAATATATGTGGCAATCAGGCAAAAGTATAAACATGTTTGAATTAAGAAAAAGAAAAAGAATGAAATTCTATATCCTTGCAACTGTGGTGGCAATGTAAATAGAAATAGAGGGGGGGGCAGAGGTAGGGGAAAAGAAAGAGAAGGGAAGAGAAAGGAAGAAAGGGAGAGAGGAAAGAGAAAAGAAAGGGAAGGGAAGGGAAGGGAAGGGAAGAGAAGGGAAGGGAAGGGAAGGGAAGGGAAGGGAAGAGAAGGGAAGAGAAGAGAAGAGAAGAGAAGAGAAGAGAAGAGAAGAGAAAGGAAGGGGAATGAAGGAAAGGAGGGGAGGGGAGAAGAAGGGAGAGAGGGAGGGAAGGAGGGAGGGAGGAAAGAAAAGAAAGAGAAGAGGAGAGAACAGGAGAGAACAGGAGAGAAGAGGAGAGGAGAGAAGGAAGGGTAGGGAAGGGGAAGAAAGGAAAGGAAAGGAAAGGAAAGGAAAGGAAAGGAAAGGAAAGGAAAGGAAAGGAAAGGAAAGGAAAGGAAAGGAGGAGAAAATACAAACAAGTCAAAAATCACTCAAAACTGGAAAGACAAGAAGCCAACAATTAGTAATCACCCATTCGTTTACCTCAGCTTAATCAATCTTGCTAGCATTTGATAGGAATCAAATCAGTTCTTTTAAATTCTCATGAAACCTGATTTGGCTATTTTAAGCATTAGCACAAATATCCTGAACAATTGGATGGCAAATAAGTCTAGCAATAATACGCTTTACTTTGGAGTTTGCCTCTGCCACATTCCAGGGAAATAGTAGAGCTTGTTAAGTATTGTATTCTTTTTATTTATGCATTCATTGCATTTACAGTATATGCTGCCTGATTCCCAGTGACAAGTCTGGGAGCAGTTTTTGTTGGTTTTGTTCTTGTTGTTACCCATCTGCAAACTTGTACATTTTCCCAAGGTTCCTAAAACATCCTTCTCAGTATTGGGAAACTGCAGCTAAATTCGCTTTCTGCCACAAAAGGAAAAGAAAAGAAGAAAAGAACACATTTCAAAGCTACGCGGCAAATAATCCGCAACTCATTTATTTTAGCTTAAACTTTGGAAGCACAAAACCAAATGTATTTTATTTAACCACTTGTCAAGGACTTCACACTAAGACAATCAGGTCCTTGTGACAAATATTTACTCAGGAAATGGTCTTCAGAAGGGCTTGAAGTGATTATTCCCTCGTTCCCCAAGACAATGATAGGCAAGGCAGCAAACAGTTGTGCCTTTCTCAGCCCTGACGTTTAAAATCTTCTCACAAATCTTCGGACTCCAGTATCTTGTCTTTGAGTTAGCTTGTCACAGAGAAGATGAATCAGGAAGTTGCCCTTTTGACTGGGTGAGTAAAATAGGCAAAATTAATCAAATGTGGTTTGTTTTCTGTCTGATACTTGAGTGACCCTTTAAAAGGATGCAGATTACCAGATGTCTGCAAGGGATATAAATCCTTCCATTCCCCGCTATCCTGTCAGAGCTGAAAAAGCTTCTTGGATGAGAAGTGAAATTTCTTCAAAAACAAAACAAAACAAAACAAAACAAAACAAAACAAAACAAAACAAAACAAAACAAAACAAAACAAAACAAAACAAAACAAAACAAAACAAAACAAAACAAAACAAAACAAAACAAAACAAAACAAAACAAAACAAAACAAAACAAAACAAAACAAAACAAAACAAAACAAAACAAAACGTTCAGTTGCCTCCTGAAAAAGCACCATTGGGACAACCATGAACTGAATGCCTGAGGAGCTCTACAGACATTACTTGGGGTGTGTTAGGAGTTCAGTTTGGGCTACAAAATATTGAGGAATTGTGGGCACAATTTGACAAGCAATGGCCAGTGAAGAATTTGGTTGAAATTTCAATGAGGGCTCCAGAAAATCTTTACTGAGTATTAGCCAACTGAACAAATAGTCCTTTATTGTGGACCAACCTTTCTTATCTCTATCCAACTATATTCTGATGCATCTTTCTCCTAACTTTCGCTCCTCCTTTTTCCTGAAATGAAAATACAACCAAGTTGAGTGAGGAAGGTTTGAAGAAATACAGTGAAGCTACAGAAAGATGCAGAAATTTCCCTTGATTTCTTTAGTCGTGGGATATATATTTTTCTCATGAATAAAGGCAAATATACATGTCCAGGATAATGTTGCAAGATCCAATTTGAATCCGTCACAGGGATCGCCCATTGACAAATTCTGGTAGAGAAAAGTTCCATGGGGATGGGCTCTAACACAACTCTAAAAATTTAATACCTCTGTGGTTGTTGTTAGTTGCAAAGTTATGTCTGACCCATTGCGACCCCATGGAGAATGTTACTCCAGACCTTCCTGTCCTCTACCATCCTTTAGAGTCCATTTAAGCTCAGGCCTCCTGTTTTAGTGACTCCATCCAGCCACCTCATTCTCTGTTGTCCCCTTCTTTATCTATCTTTATCTTTATCTTTATCTTTATCTTTATCTTTATCTTTATCTTTATCTTTATCTTTATCTTTTATTAGATTTATATACCACCCTTCTCCTTACGGACTCAGTGAACAGCCAGAAGTAAAAACAATTGTACAGAAAAGTTAAAATAATTTTAAAAGTAACTAAATAAAGTTTAGTTCTTCTTTTGCCCTCAATATTTTCCAACATTAGGCTCTTCTCCAGTGATTCCTTCCTTCTCATTAGGTGGCCAAAGTATTTGAGTTTCATCTTCAGGATCTGGCCTTCTAAAGAGCAGTCAGGGTTGATCTCCTCTAGGACTGACCGGTTTGATCACCTTGCAGTCCAAGGGACTTGCAGGAATCTTCTCCAGCACCATTAGTACCTCTATTACTGAACAGCTTCCTGTTCTGAATTTTTAAAAAGAATTCCAAGTCAATTTAAATATAAAGAGAGTTTATGGTGATTAGACCTGGAGACTAAAACATATGAAGAATGGCTGTAGAATTTGGGTTTGGCTAGTCTAAAGAAAAGAAGAATTAGGGGCGACATGATAGCAGTATTCCAGTATTTGAGGGACTGCCACAAAGAAGAGAGGGTCAAATTATTCTCCAAAGCACCAGAAGGCAGGACAAGAAACAATGGTCGGAAACTAATAAAAGAGAGAAACAACCTGGAATTAAGGAGAAATTCCTAACAGTGTGGACAATTAACCAGTGGAACAGCCTTTTAAATGTTAGTTTGTATTTTGATGTTGGTTTATGAAATGTAGCAAAGATATTGTTTTTTTTTTAAAAAAAGACAAAAACAAGATGCAACACTAAATAGAGGAGGCAGAGAACAAATCATCATTTCTTAAACATATTGTCCCCTTGGACTGATGAGCAATTACCACTGAACTGGGATCTCCACCAGGTTCTGGTGAAAAGATTACAATTTTAAAACAGAGTTTGGGATTTGTAGGGGACCATGCTCTTAATTTTGGGATTTTAAAAGTTATCCATCTGATATATACCATATTTTTTGGAGTATAAGATGCACCGGAGTATAAAACACATCTTAGTTTTTTGGGGAGGAAAATAAGAAAAAAGCCAATTGGCAGGTGGATCGGCCTCCCGGAATACCCACAATCAGCTGTTCCCAGAGGTGAATTTTAGCAACAGGTTCCTTGGTTGTGAGCTCTGTGCCTTGCTTTTTTTTGCCTTTTTTTCTGCCTCTGAAACTTCTGAAACTCCATTTCAGAAAGAAAAAAAAAACTTTTTTTCCTGCCTCTGAAAGCCTCTGAAACAGCTTCAGGAAAAAAAGCCTCTGAAAGCTCTGTTTGGGGGCTTTTTTTTCCTGAAGCTTTGTTTCTGATGCTTTTTTCAGTTTCTGAAACCTCCGTTTGAGAAGCGGGGCTACATTTGGAGTATAAAACGCACCCAGATTTTCACCCTCTTTTTTTGGGGGGGGGGGAAGGTGCATCTTATACTCCAAAAAATACGGGTATATACAGCAAACACCTTTGCACCTCTGGATCGCTTCACAAAATGGAGTCAAATTTATTTTAAAAAATCTTGAAACAGGGTCCTTCTGTTTTTCAAATTGATTGGCAAATCTGATTCAGGAACGCCATTTGAATCCCCATCAAATCTTCTGCTGAATCTTTGCAAAACTGTAGCTTTCTCTCTTGGCCTGCTTGTCGGCACCTGGGTGTACTTTTACTCTAGGAAAAAAAGAAAGAAAGAAAATAAATGGCAGCTATGCATTACATCCTAAGACAAAATGTATTTGATTAAACGTGCAGGGAAAGTAAACCGATTCCCTTCTCAGCCACCTGCATCTTACTCCACTCAGTCAGCGCCTACCCACAGTCTGTCCCTTAATTAGATTTGAAATGTTCAAGGCAATCAGTTTGGCTGGAGTTCTCCCTGAAGTTAGTGAATGTAAAACAATTACTTCTCTTTGTCACTGCCAGCATGCTGCTCTAGCTTTTCAGGGTCCCCTGATAGCTAATTGTTAAATTGTGCATGAAGGAAGCAAGCCATTCTATGGCTTGTGTTTCAGATGTCTACTTGAATAAGTTACACGCTGTGTACATTAGGCTTTAGCCTAAACAGATGGAACACACCCTTGCTATATTCTGATCCCATCACTGCCATCATCCCCATGAGCAGTGCGGAACATAAAATTCAGTGAAAATTCAGACATTATATTTATTTGGCGGGCATCTCCACTTTCTGGCTCCTAGATAAATCGCTGAATAATTTCCTTGATCTGATGAAATGATCGGATGCAGTTTTGGCGATGAATATTGACTGTGGTGGCTGCTACCTCTTCTCATAACTATCCCATAACTGTCTTCTGAGTCTCTTCAGCTCTCTGGATAATCTTTTGCTGAAAATTGTCCTCTGGTTTGTGACACAATTGTATCTCTCTCTTCAGCTAGGTGGCAATATCTATTCAACCTCGGTTCATCCCAACAAGATAAACAGCCTCAGGTGTTTGAAAAAAGTAAGTCAGGTAGGGAAAGGAGAACATAAAGGAAACAAAGAAGTTGATAAAGTCATCCAGGTATAAAGCAATGATAAATATCTTCTGAATTCATTCATTCATTCATTCATTCATTCATTCATTCAATGGTGCGGTGACCTAAAGGTGGAGCTTTCGCCTCACAATCAGGAGACTGTGAGTTCGATCCTGGGTAGAGGTAGATATTTCTCTCTCTGAGCACAATGAGAATATATCTGCTGAACAAAACTCTGCATTGGTGACAGGAAGAGCATCTGGCCAGTAAACAGTCAGCTTCATTCAGTTGCCCAAATTCTACCCTGGGAGGGATTATGGGCCCATTAAAAGAAGATGATGATTCATTCATTCATTCATTCATTCATTCATTCATTCATTCATTCATTCATTCATTCATTCATTCACCATTCAATATACTCCTGGCTTAAACTAACTTCAGCAGCTCACAAGCATAAAATCAGCACAATGCATTTACCAGGATTTGAACTTGGCTGAAAGGAGTTTACTCCCACCTCCAATTTATGTATAAAAGAGGCTATCGTTTTCCTACCTCATTCTCCAAAGTGGTATCTCAATTTCATTTGGTGATGGTTTGAATTTCTGGGTTATTATTTTTTGTGTGTGTGTGTGGTACCACTTCTGTAGCTTTACTTATTTATGCTCTCTTCGTCACACTGTAGCCTCTTTGGTGACCATGATTCCTTGATCCATAGAAGGATTTGATCAGTTAATGAGATTTATAAACTGTGTCTCTCCACAAAGCTCCCATAAACTTTCTTTAACTGCAAGAAGCCAAAGACACAGCAAAGTAATGAGAAATGTATAGTTTTTAATTGAGTGGACAGTCATACTAACCCCCTCCCCCACTGGACCTATAATCTTTACATAAGGTTAAAAAGTTGAATGCCATTTATTTATTTATTTATTTTATTTGGCTTATATGCCGCTCTATCTCCCAATGAACTCAGGGCGGCTCACAATAATAAAATGCACAAGCCACAATAAAAGTTAAATCTAAAAACCTAATAAAATTTAAAATTTAACCCTAAAAACCCCATCAGTCCAGGTCGAAGAACTTAAATAGCCAAGTTTTTAATTCGCGGCAGAAGGTGCGAAGGTCAGGCACCAACTGGAGTTCCAAGGGGAGTTGATTCCAGAGGGTAGGCACTCCTACAGAGAAGGCTCTACCCCTGGGGGCCGCCAGCTGACACTGTCTAGCCGATGGCACCCTGAGCAGACCCGTTGCTGGCTATAGACCACCTGCAGCCAGCAACGACATCCGGGTGATGGGATGTCGTTGCTGGTTGCAGGTGGTCCACCAAATATCCTGGGCCTAAGCCATGTACATTCATGTAAATGTCACTTTTTCCTCCCTTAAAAAAATAAAGAATAGTTGGTTTCCCATGCAAGTGAGTTTTATTTTTGTTTTTAAGGCACAGAATAAATTTTCAGCCTAACGCCAGCTTGGAAGCTGTGTTAGCTTCTCTTCTGGGATAAAGATTCTCAGCATCTTGGAGGAAAATAAGCATGAGGTAACTGGGGAGAACACAGTGTTATATCTTGCGCAGAATAAGGCAACACATTAATAAGTGCAATTCTGAACGCAGCTCTTTTAAGAGATGTGGGCTTACAGTGCTTATTCCTAGGCTGAAGAACTTGAACCGAGAAAGCTAACCGAGCAGGAAGATGTGATGCTAAATCGGCGCGCTATTTTATTACCTTCTTTCAAATCTATTTCTGTGCATTTCATACCGGGAGCATTGAAATGCAAAATTCCTCCGTGGGGAACTTGTGCCATCTCT
This sequence comes from Masticophis lateralis, assembly GCA_030761175.1. Taxonomy (NCBI): domain Eukaryota; kingdom Metazoa; phylum Chordata; class Lepidosauria; order Squamata; family Colubridae; genus Masticophis; species Masticophis lateralis. The sequence goes on along the minus strand of JAUDYJ010000004.1, from coordinate 118,794,249 downwards.
CGTTCTGAGTGATGTTTGAAATGGCCCTGAAAGACACTTTGGCTGATGATCCAATTGTGGAGCCAGAGAAAGGGGTGTGACCTCTCCCAGGACATCATTGTCCTCCCAGGAATGGAGCCAAGTTTAAGAGGGGGCTGTGTCATGACAAATCAATAACCTACTCACCAATGTTATAGGATACACGAATCCTTATGAATGCTGCTATTATCTGTGCCACAGCTATATTAACTTTCTAGGAATGTCACCAAGGTGGTGCACAAGAGAATGAGCCTGGATAGCCCTGCAGACTAAGCACCCTAATTAACATCCAGCTGTCTGCAATTACTCCATGTTCGAGTCTCACCAGGCTCAAGGTTAATTCAGCTTTTCATCCTTTCTAAGGTAGGTAAATTAAGGACCCAGTTTGTGGGGGCAATAAGCTGACTTTGTATAAATATACAAAAGTATGAAGGCTATTGCTTAACGCATTGTAAGCTGCCCTGAGTCTTCGGAGAAGGGCAGCATATAAATCAAATTTAAAAAAAATATATGAGAACATACCATAGGTGAAAATGAGGAACACAAATCATATGAAAACAGTATTACAATAGGGAGCATGTGACTCATGAGGTTGGAATGCTGGACTGACAATCGGCAGTCTTGTGTTCGAGACCCTTTGCTCCCACGATGGGGATGGAGTAAACTCCTGTCATATGCTACAGCTCCTGCTGACCCAGCAGTTTGAAAGCAGGTAACCATGAGTAGATAAATGGGTATCATTTAGTAGGCACCTTCATGAGGACACAAAAAGAGCCCCCAACTGGGCATCTCCCAGGCAAAAATGATGTCACCAGCCAATCCTTTAACTACAGAAGCACTTTGGTGTTTCTGACATGGAAGTATTAGTATTAGCATTACAATCAGTAAAACTTGATTTTGGTGGGACCATTTTATGGTGACTAAACTCTATTTTCATAGGATAATGTTGCCGGTGTTATCAGCCTGATTGACTATGTACCATCAAGTCAATGTTGCCTCGTAGTAACTATATCAATAGATTTTCCTCTGATAATCTGTTCCTAACCTGGTCCTTCAGGTTATCAATTGTAACTGAGTCCATCTACTTTTTTTTCCAGTCAACTTCTTTCCTTTCCTTCCCTCTTTCCCAGCATTAAAGTTTCTTCAGAGAGTTAGGACTTTCCATTATGTGTCCAAACTAGCATAATTTAAAGCTGGTTGTGTGTACCTTGAGTGAGAACTTGAGTTGATGTGTTTGATGATCCACTTGTTTCTCTTCTTAGCAGTACATGGTATTCTCAGGAACCAAGTTCAAAAGCATCTTCTATGGCAGGGGTCTCTAACCTTGGGAATTTTAAGACTTATGGACTTCAAATTGTGGTGATGCAGTGGTTAGAATGCAGTACTGCAGGCTACTTTTGCTGCCTGCCAGCTGCCTGCAGTTCAGCAGTTCGATTCTCAGCGACTCAAGGTTGACTCAGCCTTCCATCTTTCTGAGGTTGGTAAAATGAGGACCCAGATTGTTGGAGGTAATGTGCCAACTCTGTAAACTACTTAGAGAGGGCTGTAAACCACTGTGAAGTGGTATATAAGTCTAATTGCTATTGCTATTGCCAAACTCCCAAATTTCTGGAGGTTGAAGTCCACAAGTCTTAAAATTCCCAAGGTTGGAGACCCCTGTTCTATTGGGTTCCTATCCTGCTTCTTCCAAGTCCAGGTTCTCAGTCTACCACAACCAATCCACAAATTAACCCCCAAATATAAAACCAGAATAAATCAATTTCCTTTCTTTTTTCTGTCCCCAACGAGGACAGAAAGCAAAGTATAGTTTCTAAGAGATTTCTCTCTCCATATCAAAACTCCATATCAAATCTCCACTTTGCAAATTCTTCTACTGAGAAAAGGCATCTTAGAGTCTAGTACCTTCTAATGAGGGCAGGGTTTGTTTCATTAGCCATCTACCTTGTTTAAATGTGAACATCAAATTGTCCCTTATGAATAAATTTGTTTCAGTAAATTTATATCCTGCTGATTCATTGCTCCAAACAGTTAAGATAATAAGGCAAGTTAATTTAAGCAAAAACCGTGGCATAATTTATTTTTTAACCTTGGATTTGGCATTTATTCTCTCAGCCGTCTCTCGCTGTTAGTGATATGTTTAATAATACCTGTGATTCAAATACATTAATATCTTATTGATGGCCTCACTTTTGTTTTTTGTTTTTGTTTTTCTCTTATGAATACAATGCATATATCTTTAACTTTCTTTTGGGGAATAGAGGTGACTGATTAATGAGAACAATTGAGATAAATTAAATGGAAGAGATTAGTAAAGTCAATGCTTTTCCAAGTTAGAGAAATTAAGTGTTGACTGACTTGTAACTCAGTGTAACCTTTACTAGAAATCAAAAGGTTTTTTTTTAAAATTTAATTTAATTTATATGCCGTCCTCTGGAGACTCAGGGCGGCTTACAATGCGTTAAGCAATAGCCTTCATACTTTTGTATATACCTGCTTAGTAGGGCTTTCACCCCCCCCCCCCAAGAGGTGTTCTTTTCTATACAAAGTCATCTTATTGCCCCCACAATCTGGGTCCTCATTTTACCTACCTTGAAAGGATGGAAGGCTGAGTCAACCTTGAGCCTGATGAGATTCAAACTTGCATTAATTGCAGGCAGCTGGTGTCACTTCAACACTACTTTAAGCTGCTGCGCCACCAAGGCTCTTGTCAAAGTTGTGACACAGATCTATCTGACTGGAAATGTTAAAATTGAATAAAGCAAAGCAATTCAAGAGTGAATTAAAAACTCTTGTAATATTTCAACTGTGCAATAAGAGTCAATAAATATTACTACTACTGATGATAATGATGTTGATGTTGATGATGATGATGATAATAATAATAATAATAATAATAATAATAATAATAATAATAATGTAACAGTGATACCCATTGTCACTGGGGCACTTGGTACCATGTCCAAGAATTTTATAACATACATCAGCAAATTGCAGCTTCCTTCAATAACACCAGTGGAACTGCAAAAAACTGCACTACTTGGAACATCATACATCTTAAGAAGGTACTTGGTTGATACCTAGGACGCTGCCAGCAACCCGTAACAACCATTAGCACCAGTCAATGATATTTGTGATGCATTTTTGAATGTTCAGTTGACTGAGTTTCTAATAATAATAATAATAATAATAATAATAATAATAATAATAATAATAATAATAATAATAATAAAAAATCTGGAACACAACACGCCAGTCATCACAGTTGTTGAAAACCAAAGCGTACAATTTATTGATATCGCTATACCAGGAGACGCCAGAGTCAAAGAAACATAATTGGAAAAAAATCACCAAATATCGTGACCTGGCCATCAAAACTATGTGATTATGGATGAAACATGTAACAATGATACCCATTGTCATCGGGGCACGTGGTACCATGTCCAAGAATTTTACAAAATACATCAAGAAATTGCAGCCTCCTGCTATAACACCAGCAGAGCTGTGCTGCTCAGAACAATGTACATTTTAAGAAGATACTTGGTTGATACCTATGATGCTGTCAGCAAGCCATATCAACCATCAGAGCCTGTCAATGATATTTGCGATGCATTTTTAAAAGTTCAGTTGACTGAGTTTCATGTTTAATGAATAAAAGATAATAATAATAATAATAATAATAATAATAATAATAATAATAATAATAATAATAATAATAATAATAATAATACTGGGAACACCAAATTGACAACATTCTTGAAAATGAATAGGTCAAGATCTTGTGGGACTTTCAAATCCAAACAATCAGACATCTGGCCCACAACACATCTGACATCACTATTGTAGAAAAGAAAAAAAAAGTCTGATTTATTGATATTGCAATACCAGGTGATGCATGAACTGAAGAGAAACAACTAGAAAAAATAATGAAATGCCACGATCTGCAAATTGAAGTTGAGCAATTGTGGAGGAAGAAATCAATGGTTGTATCAATAATAACAGGAGCTCTTGGAGCAATAGCCAGAAGGTTGCCTAGATACCTGGAAATTCTGAACTTATCAGACCTGTATATTTTGACTTTACAGAAACCCTCCTTATTCGGAACTGCCTATATACTCAGATGTTACCTTAAAAGCTTTCAGGTTTTTGTTTAGGACTTGAACTGTTAAGTTTCTACCAGTCCCAGACTGTGAATGGAATTGAACATTAATAATAACAACAACAACAACAACAACAACAACAACAACAACAACAACAACAATAATAATAATCTGTTCCGAGTAAGGAACAGTTACATCCTCTGATGATGACGATACCTTAACAGTTCCTAGGTCCTTGGTTAGGACTCGAGCTGCTGAGCTATTAACCAGCCTCAAAGGCTGTGAATCTCACTACAGATTAAGTTATTAATAAGGGTTATTAATAATAATAACCCACCTGACCACCCACTCGACCACCTGATCAGTGGGTGCAGCAAAATTTCACAAACTGACTACCTACAACGCCATGACCGCGTTCCTAAGATCATTCACTGGAAATTGTGCCAGAAGTTTGGATTTGAGTACAGCAAAAACCACTGGGAACATCAGGTTGAGAAAGTTTTAGAGAATGAGAAACTCAAGATCTTGTGGGACTTTAGGATTCAGACTGACAGGCACTTGGTCCACAACACACCTGACATAACAATAGTTGAAAAGAAAAAAGTATGGTTCATTGACATTGCAATACCTGGTGATGCACAGATTGAAGATAAGCAGCAAGAAAAAATCACAAAGTACCGGGACTTGCAAATTGAAGTTGAGCGACTGTGGAAAAAGAAATCATGTGTTGTCCCGATTGTAATTGGAGCCCTTGGAGCAATACCCAAAGGGCTACCCTGCTATTTAGAAATTCTAAATTTACTGGACTTGAATATTTTGACTCTACAAAAAACCACCTTACTCGAAACAGCTTACATCCTCCGACGATACCTTAACAGTTCCTAGGTCCTTGGTTAGGACTCGAGCTACTGAGCTATTAACCAACAGAGACTCTGGCATAAACCAGTGCAGGTGGTTCTAGCGGTACTTGATACACTGGGTGCTGTGCCAAAAGACCTAGGCAAACACTTAAAAACAATTGCCACTGACAAGATCACTATTGGTCAGCTGCAGAAGGCCACCTTACTGGGATCTGCTCGTATAATCTACTGATACATCACACAGTCCTAAACGCTTGGGAAGTGTTCAACTAGTGATTTGGGATACAAAATCCATCATGGTCATCTCGTTTTCTGTGTATACTGTCATAATAAAGATAATGATAATGATGAAATATAATTTGCCTGCAAGCAAAATCTGGTGGGACCATAAAATAGAGAAAGTCATAGAAAATGAAGAAGCTAAAATGTGTTGGAACTTTAGAATTCAAACAGAAATATACCTGTCACATAACATCCCAGATTTAATGATTGTCGATAAGAAATACCAAAAAAATAAAAATAAATAAATAAAATAAAAAAAATCTGGATAGTAGACATGGCAGTACATGGAGACAGCAGAATAATGTCAGCATTCCCAGTAATGTACCCATAGAAGAAGAGGTAAGAAAGTTCCTCAAAGAACAATTTATCGGAAACATCATATTGGCACAACTGGTGAAAGCTGATTCTAATGTTCCTGCGACTTTCACCTAATTAAAAGTAAAAATTTTCCCCTTTCCCCCAAGTCATTGGTCACACTGTCCAATCCAGTTGCTGGCCGGTTGCTTGGTTACTTCGCTCCTCCTCTGATCAGCCACCTGTGAGGATGTCCTTGGTTCCCACAAGAAAACTTTATTGCTTTGGCTATCAAACCTCATCTAACTATTTTTCCCCTCTCTCTCTTGTGTGTGACAACCCTGAAGCCTCCAAGATGGCCTCAACCAGGTTCACTTCAGAGTTGACAAATAGAAGAGAAAGAGACATAGAATGACTGTGGCAAAAGCAAGCAAAGGTAGTACCAATTATCAATTATAGGTGCCTTGGGTGCAATCCCAATACAGGTGGTGTGTGGCACTGCCTGGAAGCTATCAGCATTGGCAAAAGCATCACCAGTCATTTGCAAAAGGCAACTTTAACTTGGAACAATTTACATCCTGCGATGAAACCTCTTACACCAGGGATGTCAAACTCAAGGCCCCAGGGGCTGGATTCAGCCTGCAGGATCCTTACATCTGGCCTGTGGGGTTACCCTGGCAACAGTGAAGGACCAGCCTGCAGTGCCTCTGCCACTGAAAACTGAGCTCAGGAGGGCTGCGTGTGACCCTCCCGAGTTCCATTTTTGCTGGCAAAGTGTTGCCATCACAGTTGAAAACCGAGCTTGGGAGCCCATTTTCTCTGGCAGAGCATTCGGGCCACCACAGACACTCCTGACATGAGTGATGTTGAGCTGGCCACGCCCACCCCAACCAACCCAAAGTCAATAATCCTGATGCGATCCTCAATGAAATCAAGTTTGACAATCCTGTCTTACACTATCAAACAATCACATTTGCCTATCCCAGGTCCTTGGAAAGGACTCGATAGGTAGACAAAAATGCAAAGCCCAACCTGAAAATCTGGCTGACTGTGGATGAGCCATAATAATTAATATAAATAAGTAACTGGATGAAAAAAAATCAGAAGTTTTTAAATTCACTATAATGGAAAATAGAATTAGCTGAAACAAAAGAAAACAGAAAGAAAAAGTCATAACCCTCAACTCAAGTGCTACTCTTTCTTTTCATTATCGCTTCAGAGCTTTACTGTTTTGTTTGCTTGTTCTGTATTTTATTTATTTATTGTATTTATTTTATTGGTTTGATTTATATGCCACCCTTCTCCGGAGACTCAGGGCGGCTTACAATGCATTAAATGTTATATCTATCTTTCATTGGTCTTTTCAAATGTCAAATTCTGTAGGTGTGTTTTATTGGTCTGAGATATCAACTCTAAGAAATATGCAAAACTGAACACCAAAAATCAAAGCCATGCTTAAACTGGATGTTAAACAAAAAGCTAATAGCTAATAAATTGAAAAGCAATAACAAAGAAATCCACAATTCCGTGATAAGCTAATGATGACATCATCAACCTGTAGACAGTGAGAATTACGTGTCAAATTTTCCATGTTGATATCATGCAACACTTGTTTGAATGAAAACTTTGACAATATGATGACTCCCCCCCTTATTGCCATTCCATAACTATAAGGATTGACTAAGTGATGGTTGATGATCTACTGATTCCAGCTATAGAGGGGTTCCGAGCTAGTGTACAATAGTCACAGTTTATTTGTGGGATAATATTTGTGATACGCTTTGAAAACTCCAAAGACCTATAATTTATATTTTGTTTCCAGCAGAGTGGGAAGCTGGGCCCCAGAAGTGTCATCTAACAAATGGAAGGAGCGTGGACTCAAAGTCCCCCTTGGAAAATTTAAAGGAAACAGTATTTCTGCCTTGCCAGCTTCCTGTTATAGTATCAAATATAAATCCTGGAATCAGGGTACTGTCTAAACATGCCATGCATATTTATTTAAGAATAAATCCCATTGAACTACCCTATTTTCTGGAGTATAAAACACACCGGAGTATAAGATGCACCTTAGTTTTTGGGGAGGAAATTCTGCCAGTTATTCATCTGGCTAGCGTCCTTAGCCTGGTCAGCTTCAGCACATTAGTTCACTCTCTGGTTTTGAGGTTGGGGCTGAAAAACAGCTTCAAAAACATAGCTGATCGTTGGAGGGAGCTCCAGTGACTAAAGCAGGCAAAGCGCAAAAGGGGTAATAGAAGGCAGCAGCTGTTCCAGGTAGCCATTTTGGGCACTGCATGTCACATTTTCAGCCTCCAAATGTGTTGCGTTTTTGGGCGGCAATGTGCTTTGGCAATCCCCGCAGCCTTAAAGGGCTCTCAAATGGAGCATTTGGAGACTGAAAATGCAACATATGGAGCCCAAAAACAGAGATTGTCGGTGGCAATCTCTGCAGCCAGGAAGAGGACGTGCAGACGCTGAAGGGTGGGGGCCAGCAGATGGGAGGGGTTACATTCGGAATATAAGACGCACCCAAATTTTCAGCCTCATTTAGGAGAGAAAAAAGTGCATCTTATACTCCGAAAAATACAATAAGTAGGATTTGCTTGGAAATGATCTGCAAAACTGAAATGTTTGTTTAGTTCCTGCATGTGGAATTCTGCTCAATAAAATCACCTTACATTTGAGGGAGAAGTCATCCAAACAGAACACAAAACAGGTATTCAAATTTCCAGAAGATTTTTTTCTTTCTTCTTCTTGAGATACAAACATGGCAATGCTGTTAACTTACAAATGAACCAACTGCATATAGATTTATAAAGAAGAAATGGTAAATGATCAAGCTCCAGTTGGAAGAGCGCAATATTAAGAACATGATCTTTAAAAGATAGTTCAGATGAAAATCTCCCTGCCTGAAGAAGCTTAAAATATGGTCAGCAGGAATGGGAAGAAAAAATGAAGAATAAAAGGTATTTGAAGTCAACCGTAGAGGAATGCAAGCACATTAACGCATTTTACCTATTGTTCTTCTGGCTTAGTGATTTGGATTCGAGCCATTTGGATGTAGAATTCATAGAAGTGATGACCTGGGGGATTGAAAGAAGGAAGAAAATGTGAGTCTGGCATGAATTTGATGGCTGAGTTCCAATGTCCCTTGACATCAGTTATCGTTTCAGCAGCTGAAAAAAGATCTCACCGTACCTGCCTCCTGTTGTACTTTAGTCAACGCTCTTCCTTTTAAAGGAATCAATGAAGACTATTGAAGCAGTGCTAGTGCTGGCAGGAACCCTGTAGAGGTAGTCCTTGACTTATGACCACAATCGAACTCCAAAATTTCTGTTGGTAAGTAAGATGTTTGTTAAGTGAGTTTGGCCCCGTTTTATGATCTTTCTTGCCATAAGTTGTTCAATGAATCACTGTAGTTGTTAGATTAGTAACGTGGTTGTTAGTTAGTTAGTTAGTTTATTAGATTTATATACCGCCCTTCTCCCAAAGGACTAAATAAAACAATAAAACAATACACCATACAACATTTAAAACCCAATTAAAACTGAATTAAACAAATTTGGCTGTCTCCATTAAAACTCATACTTTAAAATGCCCCACCCAAATTTTATTTTATTCAGCCTGGCCAGCCTGCTGAAATAACAGGGTCTTAAGGGCCCAGCGAAAGGTACGGAGATCAGGAATCATGCGTATCCCAGGGGGTAGCTCATTCCAGAGGGCGGGTGCCCCCACAGAGAAGGCCCTTCTCCTGGGGGTCGCCAGCCTACATTGTTTTGCTGATGGCACCCTGAGGAGCCCCTCTCTGTGGGAGCGCGTTGGTCGGTGGGAGGCTATTGGTAGCAGAAGATGGTCCCGTAAATATCTGGGCCATAAGCCATGGAGCTTTTTAAAGGTGGTAACCAATACCATGAATCACACCCGGAAGACTACTGGGAACCAGTGCAGCTCGCGCAGGAGAGGTGTCACATGGGTGCATCGAGTCGCACCCATAATCACCCGTGTGGCTTCTAAAGTAAATCTGGTTTTCCCCATTGACTTTGCTTGTCAGAAGGTTGCAAAAGGGGATCAATGACCATAATAAATATGCCAAGAGTACAAATCCTGATTGTGTGATCAAGAGGATGCTGCAACGGTTTTAAGTGACAAATGACCATGTCACTTTTTTTCAGTGCCATTCAGGCGTGGGCTGCTAGGGGTTCACAGGGGTTCAGGAGAACCTCTAGCTAAGATACTGTGCAGTTCGGAGAACCCTCCAAGTCCCAATCCTGGCTGGCCCCGCCCATCCCATCCCATCCCATCCTGCTCACCCCACCCCACCCCTCCCAGGAGTTCCCATTTTGGATGCAGGTAGGTGCAAGGCACTCATGGAGGCTCAGGGAGGGCAAAAAATGGGCCTACCAGAAGTTCGGGAAGGCTGGTAACAGGCCTGTTTCCAGTCTCCAGAGGGCATCTGGAGCCTGGGGAGGCCATTTTTGTCCTTCCGGAGGCTTAAGGAAAGCCTCTGGAGCCCATGGAGGGAAAAAGGCCCCACACACCGTGGTGAGAAGGCAGACTAGGCCACGCCCACCATGGCCACGCCTACCAAGCAACCGGGCAGAGAACCCCTTGCTAAATTTTTTGAACCTCACCCCTCGTGCCATTGTAACTCTGAATGGTCACTACACAAGAGGTTGTAAGTTAAAGACAACCTGTAGGATTTTTTTTTTCTGAAACAGGCCTGGCTCAGGACATGCAAGATGTAGCCAGACATTTACACAGCTTATTGTCTTGCTTTTCCCAGTGATGAAGCTTGAGTCTTGTTGCTTAGAATCTCAGGCAAATTTATACGATGATGATTAGGTTTCCATCTCCAGATTGGACTGAAATCTGTACTGAACTGAAGAGACAAACTTTTGAAAGTCCTCTATAAAATCCTCTCTCTCTCTCTCTCTCTCTCTCTCTCTCTCTCTCTCTCTCTCTCTCTCTCTCTCTCTCTCTCTCTCTCTCTCTCTCTCTCTCTCTCTCTCTATATATATATATATATATATATATATATATATATATATATATATATATATATATATATATATATATATATTCTGAGGTTTTTGCGGGTGTTTGTATATAGGTCTTTGGTTATTCGGGTCTTCTCCCACGTAAAATTGGAAGTGTCTTGGCGACGTTTCGACGAAGTCTCATTCGTCATCTTCAGGCTGGTGTTCCTGGAAGCATGAAGCCGAGAACACCAGCCTGAAGATGACAAATGAGACTTCGTTGAAATGTCGCCAAGACACTTCCAATTTTACGCAGGACAAGACCCGAATAACCAAAGACCTACATATATATATATATTCTATTGTTTACATTTATTAGTACATTTGTTAGTGCATCACCCATCTCCTTCCACTTATGACTGTATGACTGTAACTGTTGCTTGTAGCCTTACAATTTATATTGACTATTTCCTAATATGATTTGATTGCTTAGTTGTATCCTATGACTATCATTAAGTGTTGTACATTATGATTCTTGATGAACATATCTTGGTGTGACCGGAACAATCTGGAACTGAACAAACTCAAAACCGTAGAAATGGTGTAGACTTTAGGAGAAACCCTTCCACCTCTCACAATACTAGACAACACAGTACCAACAGTAGAGACCTTCAAATTTCTAGGTTCTACCATATTGTAAAATCTAAAATGGACAGCTAACATCAAAAATGTCATCAAAAAAGCACAACAAAGAATGTTCTTTCTGTGCCAACTCAGAAAGTTCAAACTGCCCAAGGAGCTGCTGATCCAGTTCTACAGAGGAATTATTGAGTCTGTCATCTGCACCTCTATAACTGTCTGGTTTGGCTCTGCAACCCAACAAGACAGACACAGACTTCAGAGGATAATTAGAACTGCAAGAAAAACAGTTACTACCAACATGCCTTCCATTGAGGACCTGTGTACTGCACGAGTCAAAAAGAGGGTTGTGAAAATATTTACAGACTCCTCAAATCCTGGACATAAACTGTTTCAACTCTTACCCTCAAAATGATGCTACAGAGCACTGCACACCAGAACAACTAGACACAAGGACAGTTTTTTCTCGAATGCCATCACTTTGCTAAACAAATAATACCCTCAACACTGTCAAACTATTTACTATGTCTGCACTACTATTAATCTTCTCATCGTTCCCACAACCTATCTTCTCCCACTTATGACTGTATGACTGTAATTTTGTTGCTTATATCCTTACGATTTATATTGATATTGTTTCCGGATTGCTTATTTGTACCTTATGACTATCATTAAGTGCTGTATCTTATGATTCTTGATGAACATTTCTTTTATGTAAGCACCAAGACAAATTCCTTGTGTGTCCAATCACACTTGGCCAATAAAGAATTCTATTCTATTCTATTCTATTCTATTCTATTCTATTCTATTCTATTCTATTCTATTCTATTCTATTCTATTCTATTCTATTCTATTCTAATAAACATAGTGTTGTTATTTTATTTGCTTAGCAGTACAGATTACATTCTTAATCTCCACCTCTTTTTTTCCAACCACTGATAAAATAAATTCCATGTTTGATAATATTCTGTGTCTTCTTCTCTGTTTAATTTTCAGTGTATGTCTATCCATTTCTACACAATCTAGTACATTCTTAATTATCTCTTCGTCTCATCGTGTTTCTTCATTTTTCCAATATTGTGCAAATATAATCCTCGCTGCTGTTAAACATGCAATATTAAATACAGAGATTGCTTCTCAAGTTTTTCTGGTATTATGCCTAATAAAAAAAGTTCAGGTTTAAAATCTACATGTTTCGCTATCATCATTTCTAACCACCTGTGTATTTTGGCCCAAAATTTTCTTGCTTTAAAACAAAGTCCACCGCATATAATAAAATGTGCCTGTTTTTTTAAAAAAAATTACATTTCCAACATTTGCTAGACATATTTTCAAACATTTTAGCTAACCTAGCAGGTGGCAAATCCCATCTATAAAACATTTTATATACATTTTCTTTATAAGAAGTTGCCCTTGTTAATTTATAGTTCCTTTCCCATAAGTTTTACCATTTCTCTAATTCTATGTTATAGCCCAGTGATGGCGAACTGTTTTGGCACCGAGTGCTGAAAAGGGAGTGCATACACTCAAGTGCTTGGGGTGCTTGTCTGGGCCACAACCCGAAGAGGAGATGCCCAGGGTGCACGTGCCCCCCCCACTCCAAAAATGAATTTCCGGTTTCCAGCACACATGTGGATTCCGGCCAGCTACTCATCAGCTCTTCCAGTTTCCAGGACTGCCGCATGCAAAAAGGCCAGCTGATCATCGCACACACAAGCATGCCAGAAACCCGGGAGATGAACTGGCGATGTCACGTGTGCCAGGCAACATGGCTCCATGCCACTTCATGCCATAGGTTCACCGTCACGATTATAGCCAAAGGTTTTGTTGTTGTTGTTGCTTTTTTTACCATTGTACCATTGTGTCTTTTACAGTCCTATATGGTTAGGTCCACAGGTGAGTTTCAGCAGGTTCTGACCTGTTCTGGAGAACCGGTAGTAGAAATTTCGAGTAGTTTGGAGAACCAGTAAATACCACCTCTGACTGGCCCCGCCCCATCTATTCTCTGCTGATCGGGAGGGAATGGGGATTTTGCAGTAACTTTCCCCTGCCACACCCACCAAGCAATGCCACGCTTACCAAACTAGACCCACAGAACCCTCCCAATCTTTGTCCTTCATTTCTTCATCCATTTCTTCTTACGTTCATTTGAATTTATTATCCGCCCAACTCCAACAGAGTTTTTATTTCAGAATTTATACAGGATGTGTGCAATGTTATTAATTAATTTATTTATTAAATGTATAAGTCACCCATTTCACCAAGAGTGATTCTGGATGGCTTACAACTAAATAATAATAACTGATTCCAGTTAGCTTACAAAGCTATAGGAACAGAAAATGAAGAACTACTGCATCTTAGTGTTTATTGTTATGAGTCCAACAATTTACAACTTGTACAAATCACAACTGCAACACCTGTAGTGACAAAGCAAACCTTTCAATACAAAGTACATTTTGTGAGAGTTTGCAGCAATCCAACCAGCAGACAAGTAAACAATTCAGCAGGATTCACTTATAATAAGAAACTTTTTTGTATACAATACCATACAGCAGAAGCCAGAATCCAGAAGCACAGAATCAATAATCACAGAAGCTATAGAATCACAGAAGCACTCATATATATGCATATTCAAGGAGAGAAGTAACTTAGAACTAAGGAGAAATTTCCTGACGGTTAGAACAATTAATCAGTGGAGCAACTTGCCTCCAGAAGTTGTGAATGCTCCAACACTGGAACTTTTTAAGAAGATGTTGGATAACCATTTGTCTGAAGTGGTGTAGGGTTTCCTGCCTGGGCAGGGGGTTGGGCTAGAAGAACTCCAAGGTCCATTCAACTCTGTTATTCTATTCTATATACAGATCAGTAAACCTAAGCCACGCCCTGGCTCCGGGACGTTTGGATCACCAAAAAGTCCCCATTGGCTGACCTGTTACCATGTCTATTCCAATTCATGAACCCTTATATACTGACACATTTTCCCCTCCAAATTAGAAAGCATCTAAAAATCTAAGAGCAACATGTTCCTCTGTGAAAACACACACACACACACATATATATATATGATTCTTGGGGTTAAATTAACCTTGGGGTGCTGTGGAACCCCATACACTTCAAGGGGACAGATTTGTTTTGCCCCCCCCCCTCACCCGCCGCCTCCGTGCTCCTGGTATTTATTACTGGAGCTGTTGCTGAATGAACACTGCTCACTGCTCACTTAAGGAGAAATGCAGCTGTGAAACAGATTTGATTTCTGACATCCCTGGCACTTTGTGAACAACTGGCTTTTTTGCTGTGAGGAATGAGAGCCAGATGTGCAAACATTTGAATACTCAAGCTGCGAAAAAGCAGGAAAATGAGTCTAAATAAAAGGATAGCTGCAAAGCAAATATCTCTCTTAGGATTTCCCATTAGCACAATTGGTAAACACATGTGAGCCTGTTGTAGTAATAATGGTCCATCACATGATGGAAAAATTAAGCAATGAGAAGGTAAAGCTTCACATACTCCAATTTATTTATTTGCGAGAGTAGAATTGAAAGACAAAATGATTAGAATTAGAAATTTTTTTATTGGCCAAATGTGATTGGACACACAAGGAATTTGTCTTGGTGCATACGCTCTTGGTGTACATAAAAAAATGTTCATCAAGAATCATAAGGTACAGCACTTAATGATAGTCATAGGGTACAAATAAGCATTCCGGAAACAATATCAATATAAATCATAAGGATACAAGCAACAAAATTACAGTCATACAGTCATAAGTGGGAGGAGATGGGTGGTGGGAACGATGAGAAGATTATTAGTAGTGCAGACATAGTAAACAGTTTGACAGTAGTTTGTCTCTACTGTTGATACTGTGTTGTCTAGTATTGTAAGAGGGGGAAGTATGGAAGGATTTCTCCTAAAGTCTACCACCATTTCTATGGTTTTGAGTTTGTTCAGTTTCAGATTGTTCCGGTTGCACCACGAGGTTAGTTGATCAACCTCCCCCATCTGTATGTGGATTCATCATTGTCTCGAATGAAACCGATCATCTGTGTCATCTGTGAACTTCAGTAGTTTAACAGAGGAATTGTCAGAGATGCAGTCATTGGTATACAGAGAGTAGAGAAGTGGGGAGAGCACACAGCCTTGGGGGGCCCCTGTGCTAATTGTACAGGTATCTGATGCGATTCTGCTTATCTTCACCAGCTGCTTCCTGTTTGTTAGGAAGCTTATGATTCACTTGCAAATGTGTTCCGGTACCTGTAGCTGGTTTAGCTTAGTTAGAAGTGTGTCTAGAATGATGGTATTGAATGCTGAACTAAAGTCTACAAAGAGGACCCTTGCATAGGTCTTTGGAGATTGAAGATGTTGTAGGATGTAGTGCAGAGCCATATTAACAGCATGATCTGTCAATCTATTTGCTTGATATGCAAATTGTAAAGGGTCATAAATAAAAACATAAATACTGACTATTGCATGAGCTTGATGAGAAAACTAAGAATATGGTGGAATATCTCCAGACTTTATATGTGTGTAGAGATTCTCAGTTATCCAGGTCATGGTAGTCTCAACAATGCTTTTTCAAGAGGTAACTGGACTTTCGTTGTTTTTCTTTCCCTGGAAGATGTTTTTACTTTTCATTTAAGAAGCTTCTTCACTTCTTCAGAAGTGTCACTTCTGAAGTGATCAGTAATTCAGATCAGAGAATTGCTACCAATCCTTCGAACCACCCACCGCCATCGCTACCAGATCGGGCGATCTGATCTGAACCTGGAGCATTTCACCCCTGATTTCACCCCTTCTGAAGTGATCAGTAATTCAGATTATACAAGAACATCCTCCCATGGTGAAAACAGTGATATTTAATAGTCATCTCTTAAAATATATGACATAATTGTATAAGAGTATAAGAGCTTTAGATTTCAAGAACAGATTCCTTCCTCACATCCTCATTGTGTCTTGGCAAACCATAAAAGATCCATAAACATTTCTGGGACAACCATGGATTTTAACTGTGAATCATGGTGGGTGATCTGTACTTCTCAAAATTTTCTGAGGTCTGCAGTTCAATGTCCTACATGATAGTCAGAGATATAGCCAGATAGGGTGTGTCAGAGTTGAAATTTACGCAGTGTCATATTGAAGTACATCCCTAGACATGCTGGTTCAGAGAGCTGTAAATTGTACCACAACCAATCTGTAAAACACTTGGTTGAATGTGTCCATTCACATAACTTACACGTTACAATCAGGGGTGAAATGCTCCAGGTTCAGACCAGATTGCCTGATCGGTAGCGATGGCGGTGGGTGGTTCGGAGAATTGGTAGCAAAAATCCTTGCCCCCCCCCCCATGCCCAGCTGAGCCGCAGGATCATCAGAGGCTTTTTTTTTTTTACTTTTCAAAGCATTTTTTCTACAACCTCTTCCAACGAAAAAATGCTTTGAAAAGTAAAAGAAAAAAAAAGCCTCTAATGATTGTGCAGCTCAGCTGGGATAGTCAGAGGCTTTTCAAAGCATTAGAAAAAATGCTTTGAAAAGTTAAAAAAAAAACGTTGGCCACACCCACCCAGTCACATTACCGCCCCAAGCCACGCCCACAGAACCGGTAGTAACAAATTTTACATTTCACTCCTGGTTACAATGCTTTATACATTTTTATGCACCTCATTTGGGGATTAATGTTTCTTTTCTTTTTCTTTTTCTGAATATTTACCTTCATTTTTCACCAGAGACAAATTCTCAGCAAGTCACACTTAGCCAATCTTCTTCTTCTTCTTCTTCTTCTTCTTCTTCTTCTTCTTCTTCTTCTTCTTCTTCTTCTTCTTCTTCTTCTTCTTCTTCTTCTTCTTCTCCTCCTCCTCCTCCTCCTCCTCCTCCTCCTCCTCCTCCTCCTCCTCCTCCTCCTCCTCCTCCTCCTCCTCCTCCTCCTCTACCCCCTTTTATTGGTATTGTTATTATGATGGTGATTATTATTCTGTTGCTTTACATGTACACTGAGAATTTCTGCACCTGATACAAATAGTGTTGTCTAATCACACTTGGCCAAATAAAGCATTCTGTTCTGTTCTGTTCTGCAGTTTCTCCTACAACCCTGTGATTTCCCTCATCTACTCCACTCCACTGCACTCCTGTCTTGTCCTGTCCTGTCCTGTCCTAAAATGTATTTTGTTTAGGTCTATACATTCCTTGTTTCATTTTGAAATAAAAGCTAAAATACTAACAAGCAAAAGATAATGTACTTTCATGAAGACATTTGAAAACTGCATTAAACTGTGAAAAAAAAAAAAAAAACCAAATGACACAAAACTCTGATAATGTTTTGACCTAACCAATAGGGACATTGAAAGCTAGCTTTAGTGTCAATAAAGTGTGTATAATTGGGTTCCTCCCATTCAATTTAACAATTGACATTCAATGAGATGAATGTGTTTATTTGTGTATAATATTTTTAGACTGTTGTAATCATTGGCTACTTCTGTATACAGACATACACAAGGGTTTTCGCTTTATTGAACTTGTTTCCTTTCAAAGTACATACTTTTTTTATGGATTTAAAAGATTTCATGTGTTTTGAGATATTTTATGAGGCGAGAATGCTACGGAACATCTGGGAATTACCAGAAGAAGACAACCAAATTGGTATTGCAAATTAGTCCCATAGCTACTGCTCAGTTTGGGTTAAAACAGAGATAGAATCTATACTGAGCAATCAAATCTATTCTTTACATCCTAAAAAACCTTGCAATCAGAGAAAGGGAGAAATCACTCAGAAATCAGAATCCCTCCAAATAATGGGCAATATTAAAGAAATATTCTGCAAATTGCCTTTTTTTGTTCTAGGGGATAAAGACAATGATGGGATACAGCCAATTTGGGCCAATTCAGGTGAACCGGTTGTTAAAATTCTGCACTTCCCCAGTCCCCGAGGCCCAGGGCGCTTGCCTGCTGCTGCGTCCATTGCCTGCTTGCTGGCAAGCAATGGATGCTGCAGAGACAGATTTCCTACATACCATTCCGAGGCCCTTTCCCCCCTCTACCCTTGGATTGACAAATTACCATATTTTTCAGAATATAAGACGCACCAGAGTATAAGACACACCTTAGTTTTAGGGGAGAAAAATAAGAAAAAAGCTGATTGGCAGGTGGATCGGCCTCCCTGAATACCCCCAATCAGCTGTTCCCAGAGGTGAATTTTAGCAACAGGTTCCTTGGTTGTGAACTCTGTGCCTTGCTTTTTGTTGTTGTTATTGTTGTTGTTGTTTTCTGCCTCTGAAATCTCTGAAAGTACGTTTCAGAAAAAAAACATTTTTTCCTGCCTCTGAAAGCCTCCAAAACAGAGCTTCAGAAAAAAAGGCTCTGAAGCCCTGTTTGGGGGCTTTTTTTCTGAAGCTCTGTTTGAGCGGTTCTTTTCTGAAACTCTGTTTTGGGGCTTCTTTTCTGAAGCTTTATTTCTGATGCTTTTTTCAGCCTCTGAAACCTCCTTTTGAGAAGCTAGAGAACCTTTTGAGGAAAAAAGTGTGTCTTATACTTTGAAAAATATGGTAAAAGCCCATCAAAATGCACCCACCTAGCCACACCCACCTAGCCATTCCCACAGAACCTATTGTTAAATTATTTGAATCCCACCACTGGATAAAGGGGAAATTCAGTGTTCTTGTTAAGGGAAAGAAAGTTCACAAGCTGGATAGAGAAGATCATTGATTTGAAAGAGGGGTAATTTGGGCTAAAAATTTCAGGTACAATATCAAATTGGAGTATTGGGAAAAATTATGGGGAAAAAATTATAAAATGATGTCGTCGGCCACATACAAGGAGAACATTTACAAAATGTTTTATAGATGGCACTTACCCCTGACAAAATTGGCCAAAATGTTTCCCAATAGACCCCCAAACTGCTGGAAATGTAACCACAAACAAGGGACTTACTACCACATGTGGTGGACATGTTCCAAAGCTAGGGAATATTGGACAAAAATCAAAAAATGGTTGGAAGAAATTATCGAACAAAAAATTGATATGAAGCCCGAGTTATTCTTTTTGAGTATAATAAAAGGAAATTTAAGTAAAGAAATTCAATACATCATGCTCAGGGTTGGGTTCTAATTTTTTTTACTACTGGCTCAGTGGGTGTGGCTTATTTTGTGGGCGTGATTTGATGGTCATGTGACAAACAATTCTTTAGGATTTAGCAGAGGTATTGATCTACCAGGCTTTTAACTGCTTGCAGAGCCGTACCGGTCTATCTATTTGTTTTTTGAGCATTCTGGTCTACCCATTTGTTTTTGGAGCGCACTGGTCTACCATTACACTGCCTTTTACCACTGATCAGCTGTAGGTGGCCCTTTGAAGCACCATTGCAAGAGTTTAAACAGTTTTTTGCCGCTCTTCCATCATCGAGAGCATTGGAAACTACTTTCAGGCAGCTTGGCCTCAATTGCCAATCTACCACCACCGAGCAATTTACAAGGAGTGGATCAGTTCTAGCTGATCAGTTGGGAGGCTTCTTGGCTTCTCAATTTAAAGTGATGGTGTCTTGTTTTTTTTCCCCTCTTCTTTGTCAACTGAGCCCTGATTTTTTCCTTCTAGCCAATTAGCTGGGACTCGGGAGGAAGCAAATAGATTGGGGGCGGGGCCAGGCAGAGGTGGTATTTACCAGTTTTCCAAATTGCTCAAAATTTCCACTACCGGTTCTCAAGAACCGGGGAGAACCGGTAGCAACCCACCACTGAAATTCTGCAGCCAGAATTTCATTTGCCCAAAATTGGAAGCAAGAAAACACTCCATTAAATGCAATGATCATAAAAAAGGTGCTAGAATGCACAGAAATTGATAAATTAATAATGGAATTAAGGCACAAAGAGGAAACAGTGCATTATGAGACATGGAACAGGTGGTATAATTGGCTTGAAAAGAAGTCTAAAATCAATTTACAGTGAATGTATAGGAAATATAACAAAACAAGAAAATATATATTTAGAGTGTAGTAGACATGTAAATATTATATATATTATATAAATAAGTAACTATGCAATAAGAATGTATATGTATAAAACAATAGGCCTATAGATAAGTTGAAATTAAGAAAAAAATTCCAATAACAGAAAGCTGTAATAGTGTAATTGTGGTTTTAAAGATTGAAAATGTTGAATAAAAATATGTTTTAAAAAATGAAAGAGGGGTAAAAGAGGACATTTATGTTAAAATTGAGCATCCTTCTCTCAACGTGGAGGAGAAACAAAATGCCAGCTATCTCCTGTCTACAACACGGTCTTTTCAGCAATCCAAGAAGATTCCACACCCATTTGCTCTCTCTGGTTGAGGTTACTCTGAGGCCACAGACAAACCAGTGGTGGGTTCCGCTGAGCTTGCAGCCATGACGATATGATGTCACTAAACTGGTTCTGGGCCCCCCATGCCCCTGCATTATTCTTACCTTTTATTTGGCCCCACCCCCAATCTATTGCTGCCTCCTGAGTCCCAGCTGTCAGCTAGAGGGGAAAAAAAACTGTTCGAACTCTTGCCGCGGGGCTTCAAAGGGCCACCTACAGCTGATCAGTGTTAAAAGAAAACAAATGAGTAGACCAGTGCCTGCAAAAATATATGGGTAGACCAATACCTCCAAAAACAAATGGGTAGACCGGTACAGCTCTGCAAGCAGTTAAAAGCCTGGTAGACTAGTACCTCTGCTAAATCCTAAATAATTGTTTGTCACATGACCATCAAACCATGCCCACAAAATAAGCCATGCCCACAAAATAAGCCACGCCCACAGAACCAGTAATAAAAAAATTTAGAACCCAACCCTGAGATAAACCCCAAGTGGCCTCAATGGCTTTCAGACAGAGTGCTAATGACCAGAATACTGCAAAAAATATGATCCTTCCATTTTCCTCCACCCCCTCTTCTCCAGGCATCCTATCAGAACTATTCCTTTCATCTCCCCAACCTTCCTATCAGAACTGATGAAGCTTCTTGGATGAGAAGTGAAAAATCTTCAAGGAAAAACAAAGAAAGTCCAGTTTCCTATATGAAAAGCACCTTTGAGACACGACCTGGATATCAATGGAAAAGAATGTTTTCCCCCCAAAAAATTCATGTTGCCTTAGAGGGGTCAAAACTAAATTGATTCTAAAGCAAACTGGAATACTGTTTCCAACTTCTCAGGAGAACAGCTGAACACCGTATGAGTGTTTTTCTTTCTCCATACATTCTTGTGTTTTTTAGGGCTTCTAACAGTGGTGAAATCCCATTTTTTTTACTACCGGTTCTATGGATGTGGCTTAGTGAGCATGGTGTAGCTTGGTGGACATGGCAGGGGAAGGATACTGTAAAATCTCCATTCCCTCCCCGCTCTTGGGGGAAGGATATTGCAAAATCTCCATTTCCATCCCACTCTGGGGCCAGCCAGAGGTGGTATTTGCCGGTTCTCCGAACTATTCAAAATTTCCACTACTGGTTCTCCAGAACCTGTTACAATCTGCGGGCTTTCACCCCTGGCTTCTAACTATCGCCAGGGAGTCTGCATTCTGATTTTAAAATATGAGAGCAATTAGTATATTCAAATTAAGTCTATTCCTCCTCCTTTTTCTTCTTCCTCTTCTTCTCCTCTCACCTTCCGCTTGGTGGGAGTGTTTGTTTAAGTTAATTTGCTTTACACCTTTCAATGTGTCGTTGCAGTGAAGTTGGTGTGGAGCGAGAAGGAATGAAGAAACTTTTCAGCTCGCTAGAAGTGAAGGAACATCTGCTCGAGTCACAAGTGGATTGCTGTGGAGTTCAGTAGGACAGAAGCTGGCAATTAATCTGAAATGTCAGCATCGTAGGATGAAGTGGTGGTGCAGGTTTCTGGGGACAAAAAATGGTTGATTTCCTGGCACAAAGACCAGATATGTTTCTGTGATTTAAACAACTGCAAAAAGAAAGAAGGAAAATGGGGGTTGTTGTCTCAAAACAGTGTAACCCCAAAATACTGCTTATCTCACAGTTGAATGTAACATATATTGACTTAGACTATAATAGAGACCATAAGTATTCCCTGCTAAGATTCAAAGTTAATTTACAGTCTAGTTTAAGCGCCTAACTTTAAGAAAAGGCAGAAATGATTTTTAGCCTACTTCTCACTATGGATGCTACTCAATTTTGTTCCCATCACATATCATAGCCAGAAACTCAGGAGGAGTGAAAATACTGAATTGGATTGAAGACACAGTTTGAAAATGTGCTTGGAAAGGAGTTGAAGAAAACATCATTTGATGCATCAAAGGCTGAATTATCAGTCCTAGTCCTAGAACCATTTCAGTCCATATATGGCCCTTCTTGATATACTCTAGAGCAGGGGTATCAAACTCAAGGACTGCGGGGTGCTTAAATCTGGCCCATAGGGCCATCCTGGGAATATCAAAGGACTGGCCAGCAGTATTTCTGCTGGGTAAAATGGGCATGTGGGGGGGGGCCCCCC
This sequence comes from Masticophis lateralis, assembly GCA_030761175.1. Lineage (NCBI taxonomy): Eukaryota > Metazoa > Chordata > Lepidosauria > Squamata > Colubridae > Masticophis > Masticophis lateralis. Next base: position 118,771,640 of record JAUDYJ010000004.1, on the reverse strand, counting down.
AGTGGCCTGTTTTTGGCCTCCCAGGCCTCCAGCAGCATTCTGCCATCTGAAAATGGGCCATGTAGGGGCTTTGAGAGCCTCTGGCCACATGGGGGACCGTTTTTGACCCGTTTTTGGCCTGTTTTGGACAGCAAGTGCTTCAGGAGACATCCGTCCCATCTCCCCCCCCCCCACCCCGCTCTCCTCCTGCTGGTCCATGGAAGAGAACTACAATGATGATCCGGCCCTCCAAGAACACCTCCACTCTAGAGTGAGCCAGACAGCATAATTTGATATGGCAAAGACTTGGAAATATAGGCAGGAAAAGATTGGGAAGATTGTAGAGCAATTCATGAAATAATTGCTCTGTAGGGCATAAGTAACAAACAGGAGCTTAATTCAAAACACTTCAAGTTTATTACATGCTACTTGTTCATAAGAATATGATCTAGTAATGGTCAAAGAAAATTGGTGCTAGAGAAGAGTCAAGAGAATTCAAGGGAGCGTTGGACTTGTGGGAATGGAGCAACTCCAAACTGATGGCATATTTGACCCTGCCTTCAGCCTCAGCCTGATCATCTCCTACACCAAGCATGACAAAAATAATATGATGCTTTGTAGAAGAAAGGATTTGCCAAGATAAACTATCTCATAGTTCTGATTGAGTAACTTCCTTAATAGAGTGTGGGAATGCTGTAGATATAATATATATTTGATTTCAGAGAAAAAAAAACTTTTAAGACACATTCATATAATGTTGGTTGTTAAGGTACCTAAATATTGAGATTTGATGACTTGATGATCTAGAGTTAAGTTGATACATACATGAAAATTCTACTAAGAGAGTGATCACCAATGGTTTTTCATCATGATGGAGAGATACAGTATTAAATAGAGTGCCACAAAAATCAGACTTGGGATTTCCATTCTGCAACAATTGGAAAGAAGAGGTGGTGAGAAACTTATTACATTTGCGAATGATGCAAATTTAGAATAGGTGACACCCTGGGAAGCAGAAAAAAAGTTTAATATGATCTTGGCAGGTTGGGGAAATGGCCTGAAAATCATAATACAATGAAACAGAGTCTTGCACAACATTTTTCACTTAGAAAATGAAAAACAAATAAACAGCTGTGGGATAGGAGATCCCTTGGTTTGGTATTGGTTCCTGTAAAAAAAGATAATAAAATAGTACCTCATTACTATTGATTTTTAGGAAGACCTTAAAAACGAAGATGCCAAAAAGACATTTTGTTTTGTCATCAATATGTATTTTTGTGAAAGTAATGTATATTATGATTTGATGGTTTAAAATGCTATTATTTTTGTCTTATTGGTACATGACTATTATCTTCATTCTCATTTATTGTACACTGCCAGGAATCTATTGGGAAGCTAGTAGTATATAAACAAACAAATAAACAAAAACTGAACACGTGCCAGCAGTGTGGTTGGTTACAAAAAGAAATAAATTTTAAGCTACCTACAGAGGTATAATTTCACAGGAATTAATCAACCCAACTCTGCATCGGTCAGGTTTTGCCTCAAGGTCTTTCTTCAATTCTGAACTTCAAAATTTAAGATGGATGCAAGGAAAGTTGAACAGGTTCATAGAGGCAACTAACTAGAGATGGTATTCAGCCGGTTCAGACCAATTTAGGCAAACTGGTAGCGGTGACTGTGGTGAGCCAGCCCATCCGCCCTGGTTTAATGCCATCCTATTTAGCCACATTTTTGAGGCTGGGTGCATGCACAGAAGGTGCATGCATGAACAAAGTGCATGCACAGAAGATGCATGTGTGAAGTGAGCATGCGGGCACACGGCGAACTGGTGGTAAGAATATGTAAAACCCACTACTGCAATTAATTCTATAAAAACTGAAGGACATGTGTTTGTTTGGACATGAACAAGGGGAAAATGAAGATAAATGTGACAGTTTTCTTTTCCAAGTACCTAAAAGGATATAACACGAGAGAAGGTCAAGACTTCTTGCTTTTGATTCCAGAGTGGAAGAAATAGAATCACAGATTTAATTTATAGGAATCCAGTTGAATATTAGGGGGTGGTGGTGGTGGAGGAGGAGGCACTGTCTAATAGGGAGAGCAGTTCAATAATGAAAAGAAGGATTAAGAGAGATGTTCGGTTCAATTTCAGGGAAGGCTTTTAAGCAGGCTGACAAGCTTTCAACCTGGTAGTCTTCCTGCACCAAGCAAGGAGTTGAACTAGGAGTCAGATACTACCAGTTCAGACCGGTTCAGACCAGTTCGGGCAAACCGGTAGCTCTGATGATCAGCTGGGAGCGAACCAGTTTGCTCCGATGATCAGGTCGGCCCATCTACCCACCCCTGTACTTTACTTACCTTTATCTTTTCAGCTGATTGGCGGGGCAGAGTGGATTGCCATGGCTCAGCTGTGTTACTCCCAAATCGTAACAAAGAAGGTTAGTATTTTTAAAACTGTTCATGCGCACAAAGTGCGTGATCACCGAACCAGTTGTTAAACCTGCAGCATCCCACCACTGGGTTGAACCCAGTGATCTAAATAGTTCTCTAGGATTCTGAGATCTCGGTTACCCAGATGATAGACAGATGCCGCAATGTTTCCCACTTACTGCAAAGGACCTTTTTGAAGTTCTACACAGACACGAACATCCAAGAAAGTCAGCTCAACAGGTCATCGCTGAACAAGGTGATGTTTAAGGATGGCACAAGTCTAGAAAACATGCTGATTCTAATAGCAAATGGTTTCCAAGACAAGAAGCAGGATCTTGTTTGAAGGTAACAGAGAAAGGACAATATACACTGAGCACACTTCAAGCATGGTTACAAAGCTAATGGAAGCTTGTCTCTTCAGAAAAAAACAGCTGCCTTGTGGGACGTAGCAAATAACTGATGGATAAACAAATGAATGCATTTTTCAAACCACAGATTTGGAAACATTAACTTCTATGAGATAAAAGGATCCGGTGATTAGAGTCTCTGCTAAACCAGGTAGGTAAAGGTCAGAAAAAAATATATATTCAGAAATGATATAAGTGGAGCAGAGAATAAAGGATAAAGTAATTGGTGCACCATCAGCTGTAAAGTGTCTGTCTAGGGAAACAGATGCAAGAAATAACAGCTTAACAACCACCGAAACAAAAGAAGAATAGCAAATACAATAAAAATGTAAAACTAATGAAACAGACAAGAGAGAGGAGGGGAAAAAACAAAAGATAAGGAAAATACACAAGGGGAACTGCCTTAAAATAGCATAAAGAGGAGAAGAGAGTCATAGAAGTGTTTCTTCTGAGATTAGCTTTATCTCCCGGAAAATGTCTGCAAAAGCTCCATGTCACAAAGACACTTTAAGAAGTGTATGTATCTTGTGGTGTTCTCCCCAGAGAAATGTCAGTTTTATGCATATTTTCTCAGAGGCAGGTCCTATTGATTAAATGAATTTAGACTTAAGGAAGTGAGTTGTATTGTTCTGTTTTGCTTCAGAATTAATCCCATGTAGAAAGTTAGCAACCCATCCCTCTCCTAGAAGAATGAAATATTCTAAGAAATATTTAAAAAGGCAGAATATTATATTTCCCTGGATGAGAAAAAGAGAAATTTTAAAGACAAAGATAGATTTTAAAGACAAAGAACAGCTCCCTGCCTCCAGCAGATATTCGGTGCCCATCAAGAAAGACTGGGCCAGCCTATCTAAAGACAAAAGAACTTCAGATCCAGGGTGATGGGATTAAGACATGACCCTCCAGGACATAATAGGATTAACCCATCTAGCAGCTCACCACAAGGCTCAAACACCTGGGAACATTACATCACCCTCCAAATTTCCAGGGAGCTCAGACAACCTATGACCCCTACATAGCCCCATGGGAGTCTGACAGCAACCAATAGAATACATGCCCTTGTCACAGGAACAGGAAGCTCAAAGGCAAGGCCCAAGAAAGGGTATAAATAACCCTCATTCTCCACTCCATGTGTTCAGCTGCCCAGGACCTCAAACCCATGTGGTTCTGTCCATCCATAAACCATCATTCCATTCAGCCTCCATGTTTCCAGTGTTTTTCTCCCCACTTGGAAGTGAACCAGATGGATAGTTCTTCCGACACCCACTTCTATTCACTGAAGCCATTCCACTCTCTACAGTTGTGTTTGGAGCTGTACCATTGGAACTGTTTTGGAATAATAAATGAGAAAAAGGAAGATGGGGTCATACATTTTCACTCAAGTTTTTTTTTAAATTTAACCTATCCTTATATTTGGGTTCTTCTGTGATTTTTATAGCTTCTTATATTCTAATCAGTTTCGTGACCCTTTTCTTTTGCTGATCAGTGACCAAAAAAATAAAATAGAATAGAATGGCAGGCAGGCAGGCAGGCAGGCAGGCAGGCAGGCAGGCAGGAAGGAAGGAAGGAAGGAAGGAAGGAAGGAAGGAAGGAAGGAAGGAAGGAAGGAAGGAAGGAAGGAAGGAAGGAAGGAATGTTGTGACGTGATGTCCCTACAGAAATCTTTCCTGTAAGATAGGGAAAAGAATGAGGGGTGGTAGATCAAGGTAACATATTATGCTAGTATATCTAGAGGACCACTGGATGGCAGCCAAGAGTTAAGAGTTTGCTGTGTTGTTTGTACTACCGTTTAGTGGTTGTGACAATTCTTGCTATCTAGATAGGTACACATTTTTTCACTTTTATTTGTTTAATTATACCAAGCAATACTATTAAAGCAATAAGGGCAAGAAAAAAAGGGGGGAAGAATACACACACACACACACACACACACACACATGTATGTGTATGTATGTATATGTAAGTGTATATATATAGACACACATACATACATACATACATACATACATACATACATGTATTTCTCTTTAGCCAGGTTCTTCCTACGTAAACCAAGATTTTTATGCAGCCCTAGTTCAGTGAAATCACAATCCACTACTTCAGTGAAATCACAAAACTAGTGGATTATGATTTCACTGAACTAGGGCTGCATAAAAATCTTGGTTTACGTAGGAAGAACTGGCTAAAGAGAAATATACATAAAGCCTACAAAAAGGAAAGAAAACAAATACTGTACCTTTACAGGGAGGATACATGGGATGAGGGTGTGGCTAACTGATGAGGACTTATAAGCCTGAAATAGATCTATCATAGTCTCCCAATGGGCAGCAGAGGGTTTGCTGGCTGCCAGAAAAAAAGCCTAGAAACTAGTGGATTGTGTTTTCACTGAACTAGGGCTGCATAAAAATCTTGGTTTACGTAGGAAGAACCTGGCTAAAGACAAATACACATAAAGCCTACGAAAAGGAAAGAAAACATATACATACATACATACGTATGTATGTATGTATGTATGTATGTATGTATGTATATGTTTTCTTTCCTGCATGCATGCATGCATGTATGTATGTGTATAGATAGATAGATAGATAGATAGATAGATAGATAGATAGATAGATAGATAGATAGATAGATAGATAGATACACACACACACACATACACATGCAGACACACACACACACACACACGTGTGTGTGTATCTGTCTGTCTGTTTGTGTCTCTCTGTAGATGTTCTTGCAAAATGGTTTCAAGAAAGGATTATTGCATTTGTGTGAAATCATCTATACACAATTTGTCTGTATGTGTTCATAAGTTTCAACTAACATCAGTACCTAAAATGATGAGAACACTAAACTCCTGTTATGAAGGATACGTCGCTTAGACTTCAGACACATACAGAATTTGGAAACAAGACTTGAGTCAAACTCAACTCTTGTTGATTAATAACTATATGCCAGAAAAACCAAAACTATATCCAAAAAAAGAAAAAAAAAGTTACTGGTGGAGAAATCTGAAAGATAAAGTGACCTCAAGTTGGAAACTTCTGTGACATCATGGGCATACCAAGGTATCCTCAGGATTTACTGTATACCAGAGGTGGGTTTCAGCAGGTTCTGATCAATTCCGGAGAACTGGTAGTGGAAATTTTGAGTAGCTCAGAGAACCAGCAGTAAAATTGCTGACGGGCCCTGCCCCCACCTATTCTCTGCCTCCCAAGTCCCAGCTGATCGGGAGGAAATGAGGATTTTGCAGTAACCTTCTCCTGGATTGGGGTGGGAATGGAAATTTTACAGCATCCTTCCCCTGCCATGCCCACCTGGCCACGCCCACCAAGCCATGCCACTTCTACCAAGCCACACCCACAGACACATTAAAAAATTTTGAAACCCACCACTGATTTATACCAACTGCAGGCAACACAGCCTAGTTCTGAGATCAGCTAGTTACCTAGGTGTTAGTAGGACCCTTCCGAAATAATGTGATAAGTAGTTATGGTTTAAGAGAAAATTAAAAAAAAAAAACAAAAAAATCTTGGTATGCATTTTAAAAACATCACTTGAACATTCTGTTAATTCACACACACAAAAAAAATAACACATTAAGACAACGTGCATTCCACAAGAAATGCAGTACATATCAACTTATATTAAACAAGTTTAATAAATAATTATTATTTTAAATCAGATTAGTTAATAAATGCAGTGGTACCTTGGTACTCAATTGCTTTGAAAGTCATTGGAGTTGGCATTTAACACATTTCAACGTGAACATTTTGTCAATGTGCTCATTATTTGTATCGTACTCAATGCATAAACTAGAATTTGTAAATATTGGCTGCCATATGACTCACTACATTATACCTTATAGTATAATGTGTGGTATTCATCATTTTTGGTACTCATTGTGCCTCCTGGAACCAATTAACAATGAGTACTGAGCTACCACTGTACATATAAGTATGAGGTAACAAATGTGACATACCCATAAATAAAATATTGCAGAACAATTGTAAAACATTAAATCACTGTAGATAAAACCTACGTGAAACAATTCTGAACCTAGGAAAAGCAGAAGATAAAGGGGGTTAAATGTGATGTATTATTTAAAAAATAATAATCAAAAGCTAGGGGATAAATGAAATCTCTAGATAAATCATGACATTTTACTTTGTTGGCAGTGTTTATTATTGATTCATTAATAATAGCTTTCTGTTCATTTTATACCTGCTGTTTTGAGTTTCTACTGCCCTGAAATTATTATTGTTTATATTATAATAATTTTGCAGCTGCTGTTTTGGGTTTATACGACTGAGAGGGAAGTTTGAAAAAAAATGTTTTGAAGGGTGGTGTATATTTTTTTTTAAAAAAAAAGAAGTCAATGCAATAAAGGGCTTTGTAGCTTTGTAAGCTTTTGTTCAAAACATTTTCTCATTTATAAACTTCCTTAGAGAAGAAACACAAGAGGCTGTTCCAGGTAGAAACTTGAAAGATTCCAAATAATCTTGTTGAGCTTGATAGAAATAAGAAGAAAGGAATTAGGATGAAATGGTAGGAGAAAAAGAAAGAATAACCTAATAACGGTAGGAGAAAAAGAAAGAATTAGGTTATTCTTTCTTTTTCTCCTAGGGATGTCAAACTCACGGCATCATGTTGTCATCATGTGGCGTATCAAGGGGTGGGTTCTAAATTTTTTTACTACTGGTTCTGTGGGCGTGGCTTATTTTGTGGGCATGGCTTGATGGTCATGTGACAATTCTTTAGGATTTGGCAGAGGTACTGGTCTACCAGGCTTTTAACTGCTTGCAGAGCTGTACTCATCTACCCATTTATTTTTGCAGGCACCAGTCTACTCATTTGTTTTCTTTTAACACTGATAAGTTGTAGGGCGGCCCTTTGAAGCCCCACAGCAAGAGTTTAAACAGTTTTTTTTCCCTCTAGCCATCAGCTAGGACTGAGGAGGCAGCAATAGATTGGGGGTGGGACCAAATAAAAGGTAAGAATAATGCAGGATGTGGGGGGGGGGCAGAACTGGTTTGGTGATGTCATATCAACACCGCTACCAGTTCGAACAAACCAGGAGGAACTCACCACTGGGTGTATCATGATTCCCCCCCCTTCACTAAACTGGGGTTGGGCATGGCCAGTGCATGACGCATCTAGCCCATGGGCCATGAGTTTGACACTCCTGACCTAGTCCACTTGCTGAGGGTAGAGGCTGAAATTATCACTCCATTTCACCCTTTAAACGCCAACTTCTAATTATGGGTTTTTCACGCTCTCCCATAATAATAAAAATTAGATAAAAATATTATTTCGATTGACAAATGTTTGCTTAAAATATTGTCAGCCATAACAAAACATTGATTTGCATGGTTTTCAAATGCATCCAATTTCAGCGCTTCAGATTCTACCTCGCTTTAGTTTGTACAAAGAAGGTATCATAAGTCAAATAATATTATTGATGGTTATTATAATCCAGCTGTGTAAATAGATAAATAGAGGGATAGTTATATGAATACACACTTACATGAGTTACATGAATAGATCTATTCTCAAAAGGATAAATGCAGACCCAAATATCAGTCTATCAATGACTTACAGTCTCCTGGTTAAACATTACCTCTAGTTTTATCCATCTCAATCCTAGTTTCATGAGTAGGAAAATTATCTTGCTTATGGACTTTCTTTCTCCGGCTATTGCAAAATAGATTAATCTTTAATCCAATCCAACAGGTCTGTGACATTATTGTATTGCTTTATAGGCTTACTAAATAATTTTGTTTAGGTGATGATCTGGCTTCTTTCAATCAAAATTGACGATACAACAGATCATGACCTATCATAGTATCCTGGTGGTGTTTGATAAATCATATATAATTCCAGTTGGTTATTGATTATGGTATAGAAGCAGTTACAACTTATTTTTGAAATGACTTGGGAAAAATAAATTGCCTGAGTTGGAGTAAAAGAAGAGAAATGAGAATATGGATGTGAAGCAAATATATCCTGAAGTGCCTATAGTAATGCCTAATGGATTACATAGTTATTTCCACATGCATCTTGTCAGAGATAAGCTTAGAAATATTCCTTCTTTAGACTTTAACTTAAAGGCCAGAGTTACATGTAAGAATCAAATGTAGCTTTGTTTCAAGCTCCGAACATATATACTGTGATCCTTGGAGAAAAAAATAATAGATGGATGGATGGATGGATGGATGGATGGATGGATGGATGGATAGATAGATAGATAGATAGATAGATAGATAGATAGATAGATAGATAGATAGATAATTTCAGTGTCATAATCTAGGTAAGAAAAAGTATTAGTAAGTAGTAAATTCTACCTGACAGCCAGATGTAGAAAGAATGCTCAAAGTATTTTTTTTTTCAGACAAAAATCTTAAATTCAATATTCAGAGGAAACAATGACAATATAACTCTGATTCCAAGATAGATTAGCAATTTATTACCAAACATGTCCATCCCCCCAACAGAAGTAACCTAAAAAGGTTTTATTGTTCTTTCAGTTTCTTTAAATACTGTTTTTTTAAATATCTGATTGATTATTTGCCATCAAGTCATTCTTGACTCTTAGAGCCCCCATAGATAGATTTCCTCCATGACTATCTAGGCCTAAGTTGGACTTTCAGACAGTGGTGGCAGGGGAAGGATACTGCAAAATCCCCATTCTCTCCCCACTCCAGGGGGAAGGATATTGCAAAATCTCCATTCCCACCCCACTCTGGGGCCAGCCAGAGGCGATATTTGCCTGTTCTCCGAACTGCTCAAAATTTCCATTACCGGTTCTCCAGAACCTGTCAGAACCTGCTAAATAGCACCCCTGCTTTTGGGTCTTCTGTCTATGCAGCCTTTTGACAAAACCCAGCTTGACTTTCCTTCTAAAAGAATTTCCCTTTATAAGCTTGGTAATTTCAGATTTAATAATGCTTTCGGTCAATTCACCCAGAAGAGATTCATAAGTTTCTTACTCTCTGGATCTCAAACTTTTCCATTTTGCCCTGACGTTTTAAACAACAGCAACAACCCGAACAAGTTGGCCATCATCAACATTATCCCCTCATCAAGTTTATCAATATAAGCTGGGGGTATGGCATGATTAGTAATCAAATAAAGGAACAAAATTCTGTGTGTTGATTTATGTTCTGGAGGAAATTTAATCAAAGGCCAAACTTGCTTAGATTTAATGCAGACCAGATTGAAAGTCAGTGAGCTAAACCAGCAGATTTCAGAAGAGAGTTCTTGAAGCTAAGAAGCAAAACATAAAGAAGACTCCACAAATCAAAATGAATAGCTACTCTTCTGGCTGTTTATACACACACACACACACACACACACACACACACACACACACACACACATATATATGTATATATATATTCGGTTCATAATGCTGGTGGATGTGTATTGAAATCATAGATAATGTAATGTATTGTTTTGCAGGTTGTCTAATATATGCATTTTTTACACTTTTTTAAAAAGAAAAACTTGCAAATGTCAGAAAAGTCTGAAAAGTGTGGGTTTCAGCATCTACTTTATCTTCAGGGTTAAGAGAGTGATAATTGTTTATGTCTGAATAAAAATGAGAATGCAATTTTATCCAGCATCAGAAATATATATAATATATATAATATATATACATATATATATATATATATATATATATATATATATATGTATGTATGTATGTATGTATGTATGTATGTATGTATGTATGTATATATATATATATATATATATATATATATATATATATATATATATATATATATATATATATATAAATATATATATATATATATATATATATATATATATATATATATATATATATATATAATATATAATATATATATAATATATATAATATATATATAATATATAAATATATATAATAATATATATATAAAAGTGTGCCCTCTGCTTCTTTTATCAAATCCTCAATATTGCTATTGCAAAGGGTGGAAAGTATATTTATTTTATTATTATTATTTCAATTGATTTCAAGTAAAATTTCCAGACACCTACAGTCACAGAAAATGGTCTAATAAACAATATAATTTTGTATCTTCTCAAACTGAAGTTGTTAATTCAGGGCCAACCTACACATAACATCAAATGCATCTTTGTACAGTATTTAATGTGTAGGCTTTTAAAAACTCAGATAATACTAGCTGAGGGAGCTGATAATTATCCAGATCACAGCAGAGCTGGAAAAGAAATTAACTCTTTCATTCTTTAACACAGCCCAGAGGAGAAGCTCCCTTATCAAAGAGAAAAGCAACCTGGAATTAAGGAGAAACTTCCTAACAATGAGGACAATGGATCAGTAGAACAGCTTCCCTTCAGAAACTGTGGTGCTCCATCACTGGAGGTTTTTAAGGAGAGCCTAGACAGTCACTTGTCTGACATGGTATAGGTCAATGTTGGAAAACCTTTTTGGCACCGAGTGCTGAAATGGGAGCACACATGCACGCCCATGCCAGAAACCGGAAGACCAGCTGCCCAGTGCACATGTGCACACCAGGAAGATGATCTTTCGGTTTCTGGTACGTGCACGTACACCGACCACCTGATCTTTGCACATGCATGCATGCCAGAAACTGGAAGACCAAGTGAATGGGGTGCATGTGGATGTGCACTGGATGGCTGCTCTTCCAATTTCAATTGCTCCCATGCACATGAAGACCAGCTGGCCAGCACGCCAGAACCCGGAAGAGCAATGGGTCACAGCTTGCGTTCCCGGAGAGATGGCTATCTGTGCCACTTCCGGCACGCGTGCCATAGGTTTCTCATCATGGGTATAGGTTCTACTATATTCTGTTCTGTTCTGTTCTGTTCTGTTCTGTTCTGTTCTGTTCCGTTCCGTTCCGTTCCGTTCCGTTCCGTTCCGTTCCGTTCCGTTCCGTTCCATTCTGTTCCACTGCGTTCCATTCCGTTCTATTCCATTCCGTGTTGGGATTCAATTTTTTTTACTACTGGTTCTGTGGGTGTGGCTTGGTGGGCATGGCAGGGGAAGGATACTGTACAATCTCCATTCCCAACCCACTCCAGGGGAAGGTTACTGCAAAATCCCCATTTCCTCCTGATCAGCTGGGACTTGGGAGGCAGAGAATGGATGAGGGTGGGGCCAGTCAAAATTTTTACTACTGGTTCTCTGAACTACTCAAAATTTCCACTACCGGTTCTCCAGAACTGGTCAGAACCTGCTGAAACCCACCTCTGGTTGCATTCCGTTTCATTCCATTCCGTTCCAGTAAATTACCAGTATTTACTTAGTTGTTTTGGTAACAATAGATAATTCCATTGACCATTTCCTGATGTTCTTCTAACTTGGTTGAACCTGGATATATATGAACCTATGAAGACAAGTTGACTCTGAACACTCCATTTCCCCAAGGTGTGTGTGTGTGTGTGTGTGTGTGTGTTGAACTGAATTGAGAAAGGTCAACACTGTTTTTAGTGAAACCCAACTCTTGGTGACTACTTTTATAAATACTATTGCTCTGGACACAACATGCAAGCATTTTGTGTTTCCACACACCCCCTTCTTCAGGCAAGCTTTTGAGTCTTGGTCCTGTTTAGATTCCCGATATTTGCAATTGTTTTCCATGCAAGTACTAACCAAGGAAACTCTTGTTTGTATCACAGCTGGCATTTTCTTTGCTTGGTTTTACATTTACAAGTGACAAAGATGTAAGTGTAGGTATGACACTGTGTATGATACAAAGAATGGGAAAGTCTACTTTAGATCAGATAAATTTGCTCTTCTGACTCATCTTTTACTCATCCCTTTCTCTCTCCAGCTTGTTATGCAACATTGTGAAAAATCCACCCCAAACTGAGATTTATCCCATGACCCTATTTTGTTCCACAAATATTTCAAATGAACAGAGTGGGAACATCTGGGCTGAGTAGGATGGTGGAAGGTTCTGAGTTTAAAATGAGACTTATTTCTTATGCTGAAGGGCATTTGAGGGGTGCCATATGTTCCCCAGTTTGAAATGAGCAGATCCATCTGTCAAATCCCTTGGTGTTTTCCCTCCACATTTCATTGATGCTTTCTCATGATTGAATAATCATTTTGATGATTCATCAATAGGTCCAAATCTCTCTCCCCACCCTTTTTCCCCCTTAACATTTGAATGTGAACGGGTGTCAACAAGCATAAAAAGATGTCCTTGAAAAAAATCAGAAATGTGGGTTATTAACAATTGTCCTTATACTAAAGGACAATGGCTTAGGACGTGGGTACTTATGAGATCACCTTCTGCTACCGATAGCCTCCTATGGGCCAATACGCTCCCACAGAGAGGGACTCCTCAGGGTTCCATCGGTCAAACAATGTCGACTGGTGACCCCCACGGGGGAGAACCTTCTCTGTGGGGGCACCTGCCCTCTGGAATGAATTGCACCCAGAGATACGGATGATCCCTGACCTACGCACCTTTCGCCGTGCCCTCAAGACATTATTGTTCCAACAAGCTGGGCTGGCCTAAATATGTATTTTAATGCTTGTCTTTTTTAATGATATTGGGCCAAATTATTTAAACTGTTTTTAAATTTTGTGTATAGATGTGTTTTATTGTTGGCTGTGCACCGCCCTGAGTCCCCTGGGAGAAGGGCGGTATAAAAATTAAAATATTTTCTTTTTTAATTTGTTTTATATGCCGCCCTTCTCCGGAGACTCAGGGCGGCTTACAATGCGTTAAGCAATAGCCTTCATACTTCTGTATATTTATACAAAGTCAGCTTATTGCCCCCACAAACTGGGTCCTCAAACTGGGTCCTTATTTAAATAAATAAATAAATAAAGCATATGAAGAAATTCCAAAATCCAATAGCTTCCAAGTTCCAATATACTGTATTAAGAAGCCTGGCAGGGAGAGGGAGGGAGGGAGGAGGGAGGGAGGGAGGAGAGAGACAGAGAGACAAAAAAAAAAAAGAGATAGACAGACAGATAGACAGACACACACACACTGTTGCTGCAGCCATTTCTCCACTCCAAATACCTCATTGTTGAAGTCAGAACTAGGTTGAGAGGTAGAAGAAACTAAATCTTTTTGCTGAGAGAAATAAGTAGGGTGAAGAAGGTGCTTAAAATCTTTGCACATAAATCCTTGCTTATTTAAAACTTCCACCTTGCTTTACATTGGGATGCTTACACAAAGGTAGCGATGCTTGCAAAGATAAAACGAAACAATACACAATAGTGAATTAATCAATTATAGCTGATATCAACATGAAAAGCAATGCGCTTAAAACTGATTAACAGGTAAAAGCAAAACATTTTGCCCAAGTCCCTAAAATCTGGATCTCTTGTGTCAAATAATGTCACCTGATTGGATACTGGACTTATGTCTTCTCAATAGCATCATATATGGAACAGGTTCTTGCAAAATATCCAAATGGTCCAATACTGTTAGTATGACTTTCTTTCTTTCTTTCTTTCTTTCTTTCTTTCTTTCTTTCTTTCTTTCTTTCTTTCTTTCTCTCTCTCTCTCTCTCTCTCTCTCTCTCTCTCTTGCTCTCTCGCTCTCTCGCTCGCTTGCTCGCTTGCTTGCTTCTTCTTTCTTTCTCTTCCTTCCTTCCTTCCTTCCTTCCTTCTCTTGTTTTCCTTCCTTCCTTCTTTCCTTTTTAGGAAATTAGGATTTTTTTTAAAAAAAAAGTGATGTTTAAACAAAACATAATGAGAAGCAAGATGAAATTAATTCTGGTTAACATATCCATCTTAGCATAAGCTGGAGAAAATAAACAAACAAAGAAAAACATTTCCCATTTTAAAAAATAGCAACTGAAATACTCTTTTAGGAGAAAGAAACATTGAAAAACATTTGACAAGTGAAATCTGGTAACACAAAGATGATATGGAACCTTTTTAGAACGGGACACAATTTCCCATAATGCTTTTTAATTATTATTTATTTATCAATTTACAGGCCACTTTAATCAGTAGTGTAACTCCAGTTAGCTAACTGCTTAATGTGAATCATTTATTGCCTCAAAACCTATGAAGACTTGTAAGCAATGGGCTAGAATTCGAAGCCTGAGCTGTGAGGATGTTTAGCCCAGGAGAAATGCAAACATTTAAATATATTTTATGGATTGCTGGATGCCACTTAGGGTTCTTGTATGACATATAATGGCCATATAAGTCCCATGAATAAATAAATTCCTGTGCAACACACAGCGCAGTGCTAGGAGAATGAGGGAGAATATTATTCCTATTTAGCTATTATTTTATTATTTCAAATGGAGCTAAGCTTCCTCTAAGTAATTGAGTTGTCTTTTCTGTTTCTATTGAAATTTCAAGATTTGTAAAAAAACAAAAAAACAAAAAACAAATCAAAGCCATGTTGTGTTGTTTTTGTCTTTCCATTATGAGTGTTATATGAAAGATATATTTCTAATTCAAGGGCATGTTTCAAAACCCATCACTACTGGTTCGCTTGTGGGCATGCTCACACATGCACACGTGCAACACTTCTGCGCATGTGCAGAAGCGTCCAAGCGGGTGGGTGGAGTCTCCTGTCACCGCCACTACCAGTTTGCCTGAACTGGAGTGAACCAGTAGTAACCTACTACTGTTCCAATTTCCAATTATGAAATATGTTGTGTTCTGGAGAATGGAGGTGAGGCCAGAGTGATTTCTAACAGCTTTTTATTCAATACTTCCTGTGAGGCAACTGTTGCTCCCTGGCTGACACAGCTCTTTTTACAGGGAAGCCGATCAGCCCACAACCAATCAGGAGAGAGTATTTTCCCTCTCCAACAGAGGACCAGATTGAGAACTTAAACTGACAACTATATATAATATAGAACAAAATACCTTTTCTTTAGAGTTTTTATTTTTATTTTTACTCAGTTATCTGTTTTTAGCCTGTGGGCTTTCTGATCCTTCAAAAAAAAAAGAAAAGAAAAAAAGAAAAGAAAAAAAGAAAAGAAAAGAAAAGAAAAGAAAAGAAAAGAAAAGAAAAGAAAAGAAAAGAAAAGAAAAGAAAAGAAAAGAAAAGAAAAGAATATTCAGACTCCCTCCAAATAAAATAAGTTGGATTGTAGGAGTTGCTCTCAGGCCAAATAATTTAGGGAAAGGTATGCAATTTGAGGCTATAATTCTCATTAAACACGAGTTTATGAAAGATTAAAAGGTATTCTTTGCTTTGATCTGTGACAGAAAATGAGAAAGGATTTCTCAGCTTTCCAGGGATTTTAGGTTTTGCTTAGGAGAATTTAACATTAACAGTAGATTAGTTTCAGTTGATTTTTTTTTAAAAAAAATACATGAAATCAAGGATGGAAGGTGTTAAGAGTGTGCCTTTAGAAACCATGGAAAAAATAGATTTCCACTTTTTAAAAAGTTTATTCTCCAATGCTTATTCCAACCTTTTTTGTCAGTTTGGTTTAATACCTGGTCTTCCAGGATTCTGTCCTTATGTTGTACCTTATGATTCTTGATGAACAGATCTTTTCTTTTATGTACACTGAGAGCATATGCATCAAAACAAATTCCTTGTGTGTCCAATCATACTTGGCCAATAAAAAATTCATTCTATTCTATTCTATTCTATTCTATTCTATTCTATTCTATTCTATTCTATTCTATTCTATTCTATTCTATCCAATAAAACTATTCTTACAACAAGTCCCTGAGTGGATTGTCCTGAGTAAAACTGGCCAGCCCAAAGTGCCATGTGGAAGGTCCATCACTATGAGTAGACTTCAGTCTCTATCTCCCTACCTTAACATAATAGTGTATGCAGGATATCATACCCTGTCTTTCCTGATAACATCGTGCAGTCATTACACAGGCCTATCAAAGCACTTTTTTCTTATGAATCGTTTCTTGGATGAACTCAGAATGGAAGAAGGACCTTCTAATTTTTGGTCAAGCATCCAAATGGTATCTGGGGCATTTTTTCTGCAGATACATTAATATCCTTTTCTGCCATACAGTTTAAAGTTGCAGGAACTGGGTATGTCTAATTTGACGAAAAGAAGGATGGGGGACACATGATAGCAGTGTTCCGATATCTCAGGGGCTGCCCCAAAGAAGAGGGAGTCAAGCAATTCTCCAAAGCACCTGAGGGCAGGACAAGAAGCAATGGGTGGAAACTAGTCAAGGAGAGAAGCAATTTAGAACTAAGGAGTAATTTCTTGACAGTTAGAACAATTAATCAGTGGAAAACTTGCCTCCAGAAGTTGTGAATGCTCCTACACTGGAAATTTTTAAGAAGATGTTGGATAACCATTTGTCTGAAGTAGTGTAGGGTTTCCTGCCTGGGCAGGGGGTTGGACTAGAAGACCTCCAAGGTCCCTTACAACTCTGTTATTCTAAATTCTAAAAGTGAAGAATTTGGTGATGAGAGAATGAGGGAGGGAGGGAGGGAAGGAGGGAGAGAGGGAGGGAGGGAGGGAGGGAGGAAGGACAGGAGATGAGGTGATGGGGCACATTATGCTTCTCAGGATAGATAGACAATTTTCAGGTTCCAGCTCTGTGTTTGGTGAATGTTTGGTTACATTTTATGGGCATAAAGTATAGTAGGTATTGTGGTGCTGTTCAATTTTAGTTATATTTGTTTTTAATTGCATCATGGGATCAGAAACACATTTAAGAAGACAAGACCGTTGTTTACCTCACAAAATGCCTCCTGTCAGATAAAAATGAGTCAAAAACAGAATAACAGAGCTAGAAGACCTCCAGAGTTGGAGGTCTTCTAGTCCAACCCCCTGCTCAAACATAAGTAGAATGTGTCATCTATCCTTCTTCTATGTGTATATGTGTCTCTTTGCTTAGTTGTGAGCTTTGTGGATGCATGATTTTGCTTTTCCTTTGGACTCAATGTCCTTTCTCTTTTCACAGTTGTCTCTATCCTATCTCCCTCCCTCATCTTTCCCAAAAGCATCTGGTTGCTTTTACAGGTAGTTCTTCCACATGTCACAATTTGCAGGGCATCTATCAATAGCTACTCAATAATCCTTTTAGACCTGATGACTCATAAGAAGAGTTCATAATGAAAGGCCAATTATTCACAAACCATCTGTGGTCATAATCATGGATGTGTTAGTAGTGGGTTTGACAAAGGGACTGTGCTACATCAAAGACTAGTTTGCATTCTTCATGGGCATCTCCTTCAGAAGCAGCAAAACTCGATGCGTCCCGTCCCATCCTCATTCCCTTCTCATGGAGTAACAAAACTGGAAGGACCTATTTCAGCCCTCAAGTCCACATCCTTTCTCCATGCAGGAATATTATTTATTAGTCATGCATGCAATTTTCATTGGAGAAGGCAATGATGCTAGGTTTTCTGACCCAGTCTTAGCAGAAGCAAGAAACAGACTCCTTGTCATGAAAAGCCCCTCTTTATTTACCTCTTGTGAATTAATTGCATTCACTCACTGAAAAGTTCAGGCAATCGTCCTTCAAAGAGTTAACTGCAGTAACAGACTTTATCAGTTCCTTCCGATAATTGCAAGGCCATGAGCTCCCAGCCACAAAGCTGCAAATTAAGTTTTAGCAAGCAAACTCTGTGGCATGAAACACAATGAGCAAAATCTTCAGAAATACAAACTGTTGTCTCCTATGACAACCTTCTATTTATTTCCCAGCCAGGAAGGGGCCATTCAGCATCCATGTGTGCTTTGCTTCCCGAGTTGACTCCTTATCCTCCGTTGTTCACCTCTCCTAATTGTTCTGTGCATACGTGCATCTGGAACAGACCCCAGCTGTTCTTCCTTCCCACTCATATCAGCCTTCAAAGGCAGCTGCCTCTCCAGTGGCTGGGAAATGTCGGATGGACTTGGCTCTATCTCTGCGTCTGATGCAGAGCATCCATCAGAGCCTTCCCCAGATTCCATTACTGGCCCAAGTTCCTCCCCATCCTCCTCATCATCTGAGTCAGCCGCCAGCTCCACTGGCAGCTGGTGGGCCAGAACACTAGGAATGGTTACTGGAACAAGAAGAAAGGGCAAGCAAAATACATGCCAGTTTGCTAACATCAAAACCAATACAAAGATGAGCATCCAACCACTGAAAGAAACTGTGTTTGACATGGTAGCAGGTCAAGCATAAAGCCAGCAAAAGTCAGACATGGGTGAATGATTAAAACAACAACAATAAAATATTTAACATAGCTGCACACCTCACAACAGTTATTCTAGACAGTGCAAAAATTCAAAACACCATATAACCATGTAAACTGGGGGTGAAATCCAGCAGGTTCTGACAGGTTCTGGAGAACTGGTAGCAGAAATTTTGAGTAGTTTGGAGAATTGGCAATTACCAGTTCTGGCTGGCCCCAGAGTAGGGTGGGAATGGAGATTTTGCAGTATCCTTCCCCTGCCATGCCCACCAAGCCATACCATGCTCACCAAGCCACGCCCACAGAACCGGTAGTAAAAAAAATTGGTTTTCACCCCGATGTAAACCATGAAGTCTAAATAATAAAGCCAAGTGTTGAATTTATATTTTACAGACAAAGAAATAAAGGAAGACTGGTATAGATCTAGTTCAAACTATTTAGCTCTCGTCAGCTAGCCATACCCTTTTTTGGGATTCAGACTCAGTCTACTTGAATATTAGGTAGATGTATTAACCTCTAAGCCATGGGCTCTCCTCACTTTGTCGGCTATACCAGGGGAGAGATTAAATGTGTTTCCACTGAAACCGGTCTATCAGGGCAACCTGGTCTACCCAAATATGGGACAGAGCATACTGCTTCCACTTTCGAATCGCAGAAAAGGGCTAGCGGACAAGAGCTAAATAGTTTGAAATAGATATATACTAATCTCCCTTTATTTCTTTGTCAGCAAAGTATAAATTCAGCACACACAAAAAATAGTTTGTTGCAAAAGCGACTGCCTGCGAAGGTTCCTGGTGTGGGGCTGAAAGATGAAAGTGGAAGCAGTATGCTTAAAATACTTAATAAATTCAAGTAATAAAATCAACTTTACCAGGAGAACATGCCTAAGCTCCAAGCCTGGACACACGGATAAGCTGCCACATTAGCCAATTATGAATGGCTAACATTAATGGTGCACCATTCATTATCTGATTGATCTAATTGATTCTACTCTTCAAATGACTTATTTTTGGAAGGGTGCTTGTTTATTTGTGCATTTCCTCACATCTGGATGTTGCTGCCGCCCACGCAATTTGCATAAAAATTTGTATGGATGTCAATGGCTAAAAAATGACAACTATGCCTTGGGTCTTTAAAGGTAAAGGTAAAGGTTCCCCTCACACATATGTGCTAGTCATTCCCGACTATAGGGGGCAGTGCTCATCTCCGCTTCAAAGCCAAAGAGCCAGCACTGTCCGAAGATGTCTCAGTGGTCATGTGGCTGGCATGACTAAACACCAAAGGTGCACAGAACACAGTTACCTTCTCACCGAAGATGGTCCCTATTTTTCAACTTGCATTTTTTACGTGCTCTTGAACGCTAGGTTGGCAGAAGCTGGGACAAGTAACGGGAGCTCATTCCATTACGTGGCACTAGGGATTCAAACTGCTGAGATGCTGAGCTTTTGATCGGCAAGCTCAGCGTCTTATCCACTAAGCCACTGTGTCCCTTTACGGCTCCTTAGAATGAGATAAAACCCAGATCAGAATGAAAGTTTTATAAATATAGTGGGATGGAGAGGTTGAGAGAAAGAAAATGGAGACAAAATAGAATTATTAACTTCTACCTTTAAAGGCCAATAAATTAACAAGTGAACAATACTGTTCCATAGCCCAAAATACAATGCACAGAACACATTCCTTAAAAAAAATGGTGAAGTAAACATAATGTTGGTATCTGGATGTAAAGGATTACGGCTTTATCTAGGGATTTAATAATAATTTCCTACCTGGCTGTGGTGCTTTCTTAAATCCATTATTTCAAGTTGCATTAGATTCAGGTTTTCCATCCCTTTTCCAACTTGCACGGTTCTGCTAGGTTTTGCAATATATGCGTTAAACTGTGATCTCACTGTGTTATTAGCTCCCTGCAGTGAGTTAAAAATGAAGCTTTCTAACATAGATTTGAATATCCTGGTTACAGTTCCACATGGATAGACCGAAACTCACACTTTCTAAATAAACACCGAGGGCTTTAGGAGAACAATACCGAATATGGAAACAAGTGGTCTTTAAACAAAATAAACTCCGGGGCATAAATCTGACTTTTTGCAGCAGAAAAGAGTTGATCATTAATCATGAAAGTTGCCATTTGGGGGGCTAACAGACCCCAGAACTGCGAGCGGAACCTTTAAAAAAGAAGAAATGTGTCGGTAGCTTTACCCCCAGTGGTGGAAAGTTGCATAAAAATGCCACAAACAAACAAAATTCCTTCTTACAGTTATATAAAATAAGATGTGTTCCATCGTGTCACAGACAAAAAAATAATAATGTTAATGTCACGCCTACATTGCACTATTTTTAAAGGAATTATTTAAAACTCTTGTTTAATTCAAAACCTTTTGGATGGACAGGATGTCATGCAATGCTAAAGGATAAATATAGCTATGGTTTACAGATCTTAGGAATGGTGGTAATTCTGTGCTGGGAATAGCCAACTCCCCTCCATATAGTTTTAGCTGCATCACAATTGCACTAAGAGACAACTATACCCACAATAGTAACTGAAAACGGACATTTGAAATTACTTTTGCTCTTAACCAGTGATAGAAGTTGGCTGAACTTGTTTGATCAATTTTAATTAGATAGGTGGCCACTGATAGAAAATTCTTAAGGAAGGCAAAGACATCTCCCTACTGTTACTAAGAAAGCAGCATGGATGTGTCAATAGGAGTCAAATCTGTTTCAAATGAAATGCTTGCACGCACACAAGCACATACACACACCTCTGTAACAGCTCCTACTAGCTGGGCAACCAATCTGTTTGTTACCACATCGGTTTGTTATCAAAACAAAAGACAGATAGAATTTGTCCTTCTAGACAAATAGGGTTGTCAAACTCGGTTACATTGAGGGCCGCAAACTTGGTTATATTGATGGCTGTATCAGAGTTCAGACTTCGGGGGGGCAGGGTGTGTGTGGCCAGCTCGATGTCACTTGCATTGGGACACCTGTGATGGCCTGAGCACTCTGGCAGTGAAAACCTGCTCCCAAGCTCCATTTTTGGCTATGGCAGCCTCCTGCAACCCTCTGCCAGTGAAAACGGAGCTCAGAAGGGCTGCCCGAAGACCTCGTGAGCTCCATTTTTGCTGGCAGAGGCACTGTGGACTTGTTGTGGCCTGTCAGCAGCCTGTGCAGATTGTAGCTGATTCTGACTGTGAGGAGGCTGGTGTGGTGTTGCGCCAGCATCCTTGCAGCTGGCACCCAAGTCAGGCAATGAGGAGGCTGGAGAAAATGTGGTGCCAGAGGCAGGGATTCAGCCAGGGCCTTCAGAACCTCCAGAACTTCCTTTAAATGAAGAGGATGAAGAGGAGGGGCTGCTTCTCGATGCACGGGCACGCAGAGCTGCCAAAAGGTAGGAGTGGCTCCTCAGGAGGAGGTCTCCTCAAGAGTAAGCCTATTTGAGCCTATTTAAGGAGGAACGCTGACTGAAACAAGTTGTAGGGAACAACTTTAGTTCACTCAACTTCGCATCTGGATTCTCTGCACTTGGCTTCTGGGCTTTCTGCCAACCTTCGTAAGATTGTGATTACTTTATCTTCAGTTTCTTGTAGGCTGTCAGCATGTTCCAAGTGAAGCCAACTCTGACCCCATGTAATTTACACCCCAGGCATGACCCTGTTTCCCCCCTCCCCACAGGGTGTGTCATCAGTCACAATGGAGCAATTTTGCAGGTTGTAGAGATCACTCCCCTCCAGCCACTATGGGTAACCCTGGGAGACAGCCTTTTGTTTTTGGCTGCCATGCTGCTTCGCCAGTTTCCCATCCCCCTTGCCTATGGCAACTCGAGAGCAGGCCAGGGATGCTTTGCGAATTGACATGTTCATTGCATCAATGATACTATCTAATGATAGTATCACTGATAGTATCAATGATACTATCTCATCCTCTGCTGTCTCCTTCTCCTTTTGCCTTCAATCTTTCCCAACATCAGGGTCTTTTCCAATGAATCCTCTCTTTTCATTAGGTGGCCAAAGTATTTGAGCTTCAGCTTCAGGATCTGTCCTTTCAAAGACCAGTCAGGATTGATTACCTTTAGGATTGAATTATTTGATCTCTTTGCAGTCCAAGGGACTTTCAAGATTCTTCTCCAGCACCACAATTCAAACACAACAATAAATCTACTGATCAACATTTCTTGCATCTTCTAATATTCTGCTGTTTCCACTCCAACATTTCAAATGAAGCATAACACTTGTCTTTAAAGCCCGGTTAAGTGTACGGCATGAGTACTCCAGTTGAAAGAGTGTGTGTGTGTTTGTGTGTCTGTGTGCGTATGTGTGTTTTCCATATCATCTTGTCTGGGCAACTGATTATTCTTTGTACCCTCTTCTATAGTTACTTCATCATTTGAACTGAGGTAAATGTTGGGCAGAAATGGTTAACTACACACCAATTCTTGAAAAGAATTTGTTTGGTAGGAATAAGAGACGAGTTTGAAGACAATTTTTAATAGGTGTGGAAATTATTACCAATTTGGGTATGCTGGTCAATCCTTATTGTTCTTCTGAGGAATCTTAAAGCCTGATTTATTCTTTGTGGTTGGATCTAAAGGCTTTTATTGACCTGATAAATGGAATTCATTTCACTTTGTTAGCAATCTTGGTGTTTTTATTATTGACTCTTATTAGCAATTGACTCTGCTTGTAATGTTACAATATTGATATTTCGCTGTGTTGCAACCTTTCCTGAAATGCTTTTCTTTTGCCTGTAAAAGTGGCCTGCAAACATTTTAATTTTTTTTTTTACTTTTTCTTTTATTATACCCTCTGAATTTTCCATGGGAGATTCAGAAATTAGTTTTTAAAAAAACCTCACCCTGACAGCATCAGCTAGATTTCCACTATTACAGCATTCTAAATCAACGTAGCACCTTGAATGGTGCTTAGCATATAATCAAAATTTCAAAGCAGACCACCTGATTTTCTGAAAAGGGCCCTCTGCACATGTGCAAAGTGTGATTTTTTTTAAGAACAGAAGGGTTGCTTAGCCCATTGGTTGAATGAAGCACCCCTCTGAAGCTCAACAAAACCCAAAGAGAAAATAATAATGCAGAGAAAAAGTAAAGCATCTTTTACCAAGTTAAATAAATATATTGAACTGAAAAAGATATGGCCCTGTCTGTTATCTTTTTTAAAATGTGTATTTTACTCATTCAAAATCATGATGGTTTATCAAAACTTCACCTTATATTGTCATGACAGTTGTATGGATTTTGAGTGTGTTTGTTTTTTTTTAACCACACCCAAATTATATCTCAAAGTCCAAAGTCAGTGTGTGTTTTTCATTTCCTACAGTTTCATAGGCATGGATAAATAATAGGGGTAGTCTGGACCATATAATTTAGTCTCAACTTTCAGAAGAAAAAGCAACTTTATAGCTCTTATTTAAGGTATGGTCTGCTTTCTTTTTGGCAGTAACTGTATATCCTCAAGGTGTCTGTGTAGCTGCAGTGAAGTCAGCAATGGGTAAACTTAGCACCAAATATCTTCTTTTGCGTTCTCTCTCTCTCTCTCTCTCTCTCTCTCTCTCTCTCTCTCTCTCTCTCTCTCTCTCTCTCTCTCTCTCTCTCTCTCTCTCTCTCTCTCTCTCTCTCTCTCTCTCTCTCTCTCTCTCTCTCTCTCGCACACACACACACACACACACACACACACAATCTTTCTTCTTTGCCAATGCCAACTGACTCTGAGAAGTGATAGCTAATGGTCACAAGAATTTAAATGAATTCTTCAAGACCATACTTTGACCATACAAGACGCAAACTCAGAAAGCTCAAACTGCCCAAGGAGCTGCTGATCCAGTTCTACAGAGGAATTATTGAGTCTGTCATCTGCACCTCTATAACTGTCTGGTTTGGCTCTGCAACCAAACAAGACAGACACAGACTTCAGAGGATAATTAGAACTGCAGAAAAAAACCATTACTACCAACCTGCCTTCCATTGAAGACCTGGATACTGCACAAGTCAAAAAGAGGGCTGTGAAAATATCTACAGACACCTTGCATCCTGGACATAAACTGTTTCAACTCCTATCCTCAAAACAACACTATAAGGCATTGCACACCAGAACAACTAGACACAAGAACAGTTTTTTCCCGAATGCCATCACTCTGCTAAACAAATAATTCCCACAACACTGTCAAATAAATTACTAAGACTGTATTACTATTCTTCTTCTCTTTACTAGTATCTATCTCTTCCCACTTATTACTATAACCACGTTGCTTGTATCTTTCAATTATATTGTTTTTATTTGTTTCCTTGTACAATTTGATAGCTTATTAGTAACCTTGACTATTACTAAGTGTTGTATCTTTTTATTTTATTTTATTTTTTTAAATTTGATTTATATGCTGCCCTTCTCCGGAGACTCAGGGCGGTTTACAATGTGTTAAGCAATAGCCTTCATACTTTTGTATATTTATACAAAGTCAGCTTATTGCCCCCACAAACTGGGTCCTCAATTTACCCACCTTAGAAAGGATGGAAGGCTGAGTCGACCTTGAGCCTGGCTAGGATTGAACTCACAGAAATTACAGGCAGCTGGTGTTAATTGCTGCCTTTAGTAGGAGGCATTAGCCCCCTACGCTACACAGGCTCTATTCTATTCTTGATGAATGTATTTTATTCTCCTTATGTACACTACATAAGAACGTATACACCTAAGACAAATTCCTTGTGTGTCCAGTCACACTTGGCCAATAAAGAATTCTGTTGTTCTGTTCTATTCTGTTCTGTTCTGTTCTGTTCTTTGTCCACACAGGAAATGGGACATCTTACCACATCCATCTTGCTATGGTCAATTTGCTGTAGGTGGGACAAGTCATCACAGGACAATTCAACCATTCAGTTCGATTATTTAAAATAATTAAAACGTTATTTTAATTTTTTTCATTCACATTTTATTTTGTCCCTCCTTTGACATCCTTTATTTGATTATTTTATTCCACCATTTCTTCTATAATAGTGTAACAGTTGTCCCGTGGCAAACTGACCATGGCAAGTTGACTGTGGTCAGTTGGCTGTGGTCAGTTGGCTGAAGCAAGTTGTTCCATCCACACATTCCTTAATAGTATGAGAAGATGAACATAAAACCCTCTAGATCCGTGATGGTGAACCTATGGCATGTGTCCCACAAGTGGCACACAACGCTCTCTCTCTCTGTGGCCTGCATTGCCTCATACTACTTCTCTTGTTCTGAGTCAGGAAGATGCTTGCTTTGTGTGAAATTATCAGGAGGAAGTATAACATTATAAATCAAAGGCAATATTTGCCTTTGATTTATAAAAAACCACAGCGATATTTGTGTCAAAGGCAATATTTGCCTTTGATTTATAAAAAACCACAGCGATATTTGTGTCAGTTGCCACAAATATCGCTGTGGAGGGATCCCCTTTGTGGCCCTCTTGGAACGCCTCAGAACAGCCATCCATTCTTCTTCCATTTTGTCCTCATCTTCACCATCGTCGCTAGTGTCAGCATCCATGGCTTGTGAAGATGGAACATCAGGTTAAGAAGAACTAGTGGATGGAACATTTGGTGTGAATCTTGGTCATCAGACTGTGCGGCATCAGCAGTATCATCTCTAGGAAAATAAACTCCAGGAACATTGGAATGAATCCTGGGCCAGTCAGCATCTTCCTCAAAATTAGCAGATTGGGAAATCACTATTACATGTTTGGAGTCAATAAATTTGCTCCACTTTGAGTTGTCATCCATACCCATAAATCTCATCCTCTTTGCTGCTGGACCTCCTTTCCTTCTTTGAGCTAAGGGAATGATCACCATAGCATATGAACCAAAAATATGGAAGTTCTTGAGGTCGGGCTTCTACCCAAACAACATGAAGAAAGGAATCTGATTTATCACACTACTCCAAGTACTATGGGCATGTGAGCCATTGCCCCAGTTGAGCTCTGCTATGAATGTGTCTGTACTTCCCTCTGGCCAACTGGTCATTGGGTCTCTGTCACACATATGCAGGGGGTGGGGCATATATGGAGGGGGTGGGGAGCATGCATGCATGGGGGCATGGCCTGTGCAAGGGCGCATGCATGGGGTGCCTGCACAGGGCCACACACACATTGTATTAGGGGGGGTTCAGGTGCACATGCAGGCATTTACTCTCACACATGCTTTGGGCATTCAGTCCGGAAAAGGTTATCCATCACTACTCTAGATGTTTTGGGCAGCAACCTCTTTACCATTTTTCTGTTGCCAATGATTGATTAGGTGAATCCATCTGCAAACTAGATGGGTCTTATGAAGTGTCCAAAACTGGGGGAATACCTGAACAGGGGTGGGTGGGGGGCAGACTTATGCCAGCAAACTGAAATTACGAGGCTAAAAATGCTGAATGTTAAATTATAGAAATTCAGGAGGAAATATATTCCGATACGCTCAATTTGCCTTTTAAAAAGTAGGCAACATTATCTTTTCTTAGTACGCATTTCCATTTTTAGCACTGTCCTTGCCATATGATTTGATAAATGATAATGGAAAGCATCTCAGTTTGCAAACATACTCCTTTTAAATAGGTTTCCAACTGGTGCACGTTTTGTGATGCTAGTGTTGTACTTCGGAGATGTGAACGCTAGAAAGGAAAGCAAGTTGGGGAAATGATTAAAGACAACCTTAAAATTCATTGTCTTTCTCACATAATAACCATGGCTGGAGGCAGCATCTAACATTTTTACAAATGCTTTAAATAACAAGCAGTTTTCAGGGGAAGTGCAAATCTTTACAGCTCAAAGTTCCTCTTGCAAATTTGTCAAACTTCAAAGCATAATGATAAATACAATGCAACAAGAACTAGACTTTGTGTTTTCTCTAGTTTTACATTTTGCACATCAGACTGTTTTAACAGCGAACACAGTGAATTGTGCATAATGAATGTTCCTTTAAAAGACTGTATACGCTGCAGCCTTGAAAAATCCCCTTCTTTCAAACGTATTATATTTTTACAGTATTTTCAGTTCACTTACCTTGTTGTGGCTCCATTGCCTGAGCCTGCGTCATCAGCAGGGGAGGACTCTGAGAGTGAGGGAGAGGAGTTGGCAAGGCCTCCTTCTCCAGGACTCTCCTCTCTGGCAATGCCTCCGGAGGACACCGAAGGGCAGGAGATAGGCCCAGAGCCAAGCTCGTCCCCGCAGCCACAGGAGGACATTGACGAGGGGAGTGAGTTTTGGTTGGACCCTCGCCAGCGTCGGAGAGACAGGAGAGCCCAGCAGAGGAAAAGGCGTGGTCGTGATTAGCTGGTGGACCACGCCTCCTACCAGACTATATAAGTGAGGGATTGTAGCCATATCTTTGTGACGAACAAAACAAAGATACGTGGATCCCAGTTTTGAATCGGCCCTGCGTCTCAGCTTTGGTGTGTATGTGACGGACCTTTTAATAAAGACATTGGCAAGCAGCTGCAGATTGCTGCCGACCTTTGTTATCATCTCACTTGGTTGCCTGCCAGTTCATTAGCCTCTGGTTGTCTGAGGGGGGGTTATTTCTGGGAACGGGGCCAGAACATACCTCTTGTCCAACGTTTTTCTTTTCATTGTAGAAATGCCATAATTCAGACAGAGTTCAAAATTTCAAATGCTACACTGGTAGCAGTACTATTAATTATGGCACAGTGAGTAATTCCTTAATTCAGTGTTATCAACCACAGGACTTCTATTCTGTGCAACTCCATGGCATGTATGTTGAAATAAATTGTATTTAATAAATATGCATTTGAAACAATAAAGGAAGGTGTATATATATTTTTAAAGAATTTGGGACCAATCCAGAATTCTGATTCTAGATTGCTTCAGAATTCTAAAAATATTACATAAAATTACATAAAATATTCTGTAATAAAATTATATTAATAAATATAGGTAAAGGTAAAGGTTCCCCTCGCACATATGTACTAGTCATTCTTGACTCTAGGGGAAAGTGCTCATCTCCATTTCAAAGCCGAAGAGCCAGCGCTGTCTGAAGACATCTCCATGGTCATGCGGCTGGCATGACTAAACACCAAAGGTGCACGGAATGCTGTTACCTTCCCACCAAAGGTGGTCCCTATTTTTCTACTTGCATTTTTTACGTGCTTTCGAACTGCTAGGTTGGCAGGAACTGGGACAAGTAATAGGACAAGTTATGCAGCACTAGAGATTCGAACCACTGAACTGCCGACTTTTCGATTGACAAGCTCCACGTCTTCGTCACTGAACCACCAAGTCCCATATTAATAAATATAAAAATTAATAAATTAATAAATAAATTGTGTAATAAAATTCTGTAATACAAAGTACATAAAATATTCTGATTGAATAGAAATAAATCATCATAACATAATAGCATTTATTTCTTGGTTGGTTTGGTTATTTGATACATTTCTGTTAATTTTGAGCAATCCAGGTTGCTAAAGAAGAGGGAAAAGTGACCCACAAAATGATTTTTTTAAAAAAAAGGTTGCATTAATGAAAGTAAAAACCTAATAAAAGACATCTATATATAGTAAAGGAAGAGAGATAAGTAGGATCTTGCATTCCAGTATGGGAAGTAATATCCATCTGGTTCAGTTCCAAGCCTGAAACATGAAGGCTGATTGGAAAGATGGTTTAATGACGAAGCAGAACCACATGAGTTCTGGATAGCTGACCACATGGAGTTGAGACTGGAGGGTATTTATACCTTCTCTTGGGCTTTGCACTTGAGCTTCCTGTTCCTGTGCAAGAACATGTATTCTAAAGGCTGTTGTCAGATTCCCATGGGGCCCTGTAGCAGTAGTGTAAGGGTCATAGCTGGCTCTACAGGCAAAGTACAATACCTATGTGTTTGTCTGACCTAAGTTTGCTTGAAGTTTGGACTGCTCTGAGGGTGATGCAATAATTCCCATTGTGGCTTAATGGCTTTATCCTGTGTTGGATCTTGAGTGATGGCTATTTCCAATCCTACCATTCTGCCTTTGTTTCAAAATATTGAATGGATTACCAAATCTGCATTTCTAAAAGATAGCCTGAGTATCTACCGGGGCTATTAAGGAAAGTGGGGTTTGCTTTCTGCCTCTAAAAAACCCATGCTTCTCCATTTCTCCCTTTCGTGGAATATAATAATCTGCCTTTTTTAAATATTCCTCAAAATATTTCATTCTTCTAGGAGGAAGGTGGATTCCCATATCAGAATTGAGGGTAACATGAACAAAGGACCAGTCATAAATAGTAGAGGGAAGATTCTGACAGTAAAGGCATTTTTAGAAGACCTGTCCTGCCTATGTGATTACTAGTTATGTTTCTAAGAGGAGCAGAAATATTCATCTATTTCCAAATGCAGGTATGGCTGAATCTCCAGCATCCACAATACCATCAATATCCTTTCTTCCAAAGCTTTTTTTTGCAAATTTTACATCACATTTAAATGGGTGTCAAACATTCTGGCTGAACCTGATTACTATTTCTTTACTTATTTCGTTACAAAGATTTGTAAGCCCCTTGATTGTTCAGATTACTCTTTCTAGCAGTAATTCTATACAGATGTGGACAAATCTGCCTTTATAGTTTTCTTTTGTATTTCTGGTTTTCAAGCACTCAGCCGCTCCATGCACCTCTCCTTCCAATTATTATTATTTTAAACGGAATGTAGAAATGTATACCAATTTTCATGTGGGGTTTTCAATATTGGACCAGACAAATTCTTCTATGCTCTTTTCATAAAATACAAAGCTTTCCATTCACGTCTCTTACCTATCTTTGCAATTTTGCAACACGTTTGCATCGAGATTGGGGCACAGTTTCCCTTACTGAACACTTTGCGGTAGGCATTTTACTTTACCCAATTGTAGAACCTCATTTCAAATGACAGAAAGCTGCAAAAAATTGCAGGGCCACTCCATTCTGACTTAAGAATTACTTCAAGAAACTTTATGATTATGGCAATGCACATTAAAACACATTTTCCACTATGCTTAATATGTGACAATACCAAAAGAAAAGGAAAAAAAAAAAAAACTCAGCTAGCATACCTGAAAGATAATGAAAAGTATGGAAGTAATTGTCACTTTAAGTGTTTGAGTTGCTGGTGTGACTATCATAGGAACTGCAAAGCCAGATTCTTAAGTTGGATGCAACACCTGTCATCTTTTTTTTGTGCCATATCTGTCATCGGACGTTGGCTATCATGTTGGTGATCCTATTTTTATCAACAGCCGCACAAAAAAGTGCTGCTAAGTTTTGTCCAAACCAGTCCTTTAGATTTTGAAACCATGATGTTCTTCTTCTGCTTGGACCTCATTTGCCTTCAATTTTCCTTGGAGAATAGAAAGAATAGGATAGGGTAGGGTAGGGTAGGGTAGGGTAGGGTAGGGTAGGATAGGATAGGATAGGATAGGATAGGATAGGATAGGAGTAGAGTAGAGTAGAGTAGAGTAGAGTAGAGTAGAGTAGAGTAGAGTAGAGTAGAGTAGAATAGAATAGAATAGAATAGAATAGAATAGAATAGAATAGAATAGAATAGAATAGAATAGAATAGAACAGAATAGAACAGAACAGAACAGAACAGAACAGAACAGACTAGAATTCTTTATTGGCCATGTGTGATTGGACACACAAGGAATTTGTTTTTGGTGCATATGCTCTCAGAGTACATAAAAGAAAAGATACATTCGTCAAGAATCATAAGGTACAACACTTAATGATAGTCATAGGGTACAAATAAGCAATCAAATCCTACTAGGAAACAATCAATATAAATCATAAGGATACAAGCAACAAATTTACAGTCATGCGGTCATAAGTGAGAGGAGATGGGTGATAGGAACAATGAGAAGATTAGTAGTAATAGCAATGACTTAGTGAATAGTTTGACAATGTTGAGGAAGTTATTTGTTTAGCAGAGTGATGGCGTTCGGGGAAAAAACTTTTTTCCGGGATTAAGTTCGGGATTAAGTGAAGTATGCAATATTTTTTTAGGTGTCGGATCACATGTCCAAAATATTCTAACTTTTGCTTTTTGTGGTTTTGATGATTTCCTTTTTTTTTTTTTTTAAGGGAAAATTATTTTTATTTTGAAAAATAATACCTGACATATACATGCTTCATTTGCACTGATATGAATTTCAGCGGCATAGCGCTGTGACAGCGACTGCTGCCTTCAGCGCCAATTTTCCGCCGTGTTTTAGGGTCCCTTCGAGGAGCGGGGGCTTGGTTTTGATGATTTCCATTGGCTTTCTCAGGCGGCTTATCACCACCTCAATACCTGTCATGGTGGATCTTTAAATGCCAGGTCCATTTCAATGCCTATCTACCAGAATTGGCCTCATCAAGTAGACCAGAAATCAGACTCAGAAGCTTCTCAGAAGTCTTTAATCATGGGATGAGAGGCCACCAGGCTAATGCTGAGAGCTTTAAAAAAAATCCAGAAGACAATGGCAAGATAATTACATACAGTATTTTGTTAAAACCCACAGTGATGAATGTTAAGAAAGCTTTACACTTTATCCAGATAGTAGAGTCTGTAGTTAATGAATATACATGATAATTGTAAATTAGCTATATTTTGATTTGGCTGCCAATATTTTATCTTCAGCCAGACAATAAATGAAAACACTGAAATTGGGAAAGATTGTGGATCAAAACAGTTTGGCCTGCCCTTGCCTGAGGAAATTCCCAGCACAAGATCTGTTTTCAAGGACCGCTTCTACTTTTAATAATAAGGCAAGAATCTTACAATATGAGAAAATTGGCAGATGTGACTCTGTTTCTGAGTACATTCCTCAGGTTTGTTGGCATGTGGAACATTTTCTAATCATTTGGAATATAATAGCTGGGACCTTAAATGTGGATGATCATTCACAAGGGAATATTGTTCCAACGTGTTGGGTAGAACAATGATGGAAGGAACTAGATCAGTGGTGGGTTGCCCCTGGTTCAGATCTGTTTGCAAGAACCAGTAGTAAAATGAGAGGGAGGCTCCGCCCACTGCCTCGGATGTTGTCATCGGCGATTTGCGCATGCGCAGAACCAAGGAGCACACATGAGCGAAGTGAGAGAGCGCACATGCAATCCTGTTGCAAACCAGTAGTAGAGATAAGTAGAACCCATCCCTGAACTAGATACCGTATCACTGTTCTGTCCCCGTCTCACACACGCACCCCCACAGACGGCCCGGAGTTAATAAGACACACGACAAAGTCTTTGAAGATAAAGCTAGCCACAACCCAGTGGCTGGCTGCCAATTCAAACTTTACTCTCATAAACAAAGATAAGTCCACAAGCCTTCTGATAAGGCAGAGCTTCAGCAATACAAGAATTAATCCGAATGCAGTCCACTTAAGCAGGCACAGTTTCAGCAACACAAAGTCCATGGATGATTTCTAGTTTTGCTCATCACAAACTGAACCGGCCACCACACCCACATTTATACCCTGTGGGGTGTGGTCCAGTGACTCAGCTAATCTCTGGCATGCCTTGTCCTCTGCTGCGTATGCTTCTCCCTGCGCCGCTGTCGAGTATCCAGCCAGCACTTATCTCCTTCATCGCTGTCCACCTGTGGCTGCGTGGACGTGCTTGGCTCTGGGCCTATCCTTGGCCTTCGGTGTCCTCCGGAGGCATTGCCAGAGAGGAGGGTCCTGAAGAGGGAGGCCTTGCCAATTCCTCCCCCTCACTCTCAGAGTTTGCATCTGTCAATAGCC
Organism: Masticophis lateralis; assembly: GCA_030761175.1. Classification (NCBI taxonomy): domain Eukaryota; kingdom Metazoa; phylum Chordata; class Lepidosauria; order Squamata; family Colubridae; genus Masticophis; species Masticophis lateralis. Next base: position 118,738,016 of record JAUDYJ010000004.1, on the reverse strand, counting down.
CAGGCTCAGGCAACGAAGCCACAACAATCACTTTCTTTTTATTTCCCTCATTAGAATGGCAATCATAGCAGAACATTCTGGAAATTTACGTTGATTTGTTTGTTTGCATCCTGCCTTTATTATTATTATTATTATTTTTACAAGTAGCTCAAGGCAGCCAACATATCTAACACGCCGTCCTTCCGCACAACAGCAACCCTGTGAGGTGAATTGGCTGTGAAAGAGCTGGCTCAAAGTCACCCAGCTGGTTTTCCTGGCTAAAGCAGCACTAGAATTCACGGTCTCCCAGTTGCTAGCCTGGTACATTCACCACGAGAGACAAACTGGTTTTTAGAAGTATAAATCACCTTGTGGGTTTAGTTTTTCCTTTGTCTGTCTGAATGCCACTCTAACATTCCTCCTTTGTAGACCCATATTTCCATTGGTACATGAAATTTCAGGCCTGGTTGAATGTCTGCAGATTTTTCGTGTTTACTCTGATAGTCCCCCCCCCACCCAAATGCACAGTTTTCTGTCTCCTTCCCTCCCTTCCTCCCTCCCTCCCTCTCTCTCTTTCTCTCTTTTCTTCGGGCTGGTTCACAAAAAAAGTTTAATTGCTATTTAGAAAATGATCCATGGGTGCAGAAAAGAAACATGCCCCCTTCCTCTTACATTGGCACCTTGCCTCTTTTCATAGACCACATGTAGATTTTTTTTTCATTTGAGAATAGAGTGCTTGCCGGAATTCTTGTAAAGTTAATTCTATGCTAATACCCATCACTAATCAGAGCTCTGAGAAACATGGTGTCTGGATTAAGTGTTTCCAGTCCAGGTTGCTATAGGAGAAATCTGACATCTTTTCCTTGTACATTGCTATTTGCATTTTCAGAGACCTAAAGCTTAGTGGTGTGCATTCTTATGTTAAAAGGATATTATTATATTTACTTTAACAAAGATTTCTCCATTTCCCTGAAAATATGTTAATTTATTCCTATTATTATTTTTATTCAGTCTAAATGTTCTACTTAAGTCCATAAGGTAAGGTCTGAATTGAATGGTATTTATGACAAAATTTGAAGAAAGTGTAAAGGGATACACACCCACCCACCCACCCACCCACACACACACACACATCAGTGGTGGGTTTCAAAAAATTTTACTACCAGTTCTGTGGGTGTGGCATGGCTTGGTGGGCATGGCAGGGGAAAAATACTGTAAAACCTCCATTCCCACCCCACTCGAGGGGAAGGTTAGTGCAAAATCCCCATTTCCTCCCAATCAGCTGGGACTCAGGAAGCAGAGAATAGATGGGGGCAGGGCCAGTCAGAATTTTTACTACTGGTTCTCCGAACTACTCAAAATTTCCGCTATTGTATTGTATTGTATTGTATTGTATTGTATTGTATTGTATTGTATTGTATTGTATTGTTATGTTATGTTATGTTATGTTATGTTATGTTATGTTATGTTATGTTATGTTATGTTATGTTATGTTATGTTATGTTATGTTATGTTATTACATTACATTACATTACATTACATTACATTACATTTGCTTATTATTATTTTATTTTATTAATTAATTAATTGAATTAATAAACTGCCAATGTTTTTTTTTTCAGGTAGGATTTATTTCAGTGTTAGATTAATTTATCATTTTGAATTGTAGGATGATGACTCTTGAGATGTAACCCAGAGTTTCCTTAAGTACTATTGAAACATCTTATTTCAAAGATAATATGAGCTGTTAGCTTTTTCTTATAGCTCTGAATATCTATTAATACATGAATAATCTCTCTGTGTGTCATCTATTAATACATGAATAATCTTGGCTACAATTCAAAGCATTCTCCTTCCACATCACCATTTCCACTGGTCTGTTGGTTTGCCTTGTTACCCTTCTCCCTCTTCCACCCAGTCTTTTTAACTTGAAATCTTCCTTCCCATTTTCTCCTTTCACTATTTCTGAATTCAGCCTTTAAGCACAATATAAGTACCACATTAAAAGTCTATTACTGGTAATGGATTTAATGCAAAAGTGCAGATTACCTATAATTAATGGGAAAGTAATTCCATGTCTGATCCGATGTAACGGAGTCCCATTTTAATTTAAATACATTGTTCATCTACTGAGCCATCAAAAGGAATGCAATGTCTTCCGGTGGCTTAGAAGTATATTCATTCCATCAGAAACTCTCAGATCTTTACCTAGTTCACCTCTGAAATTTGGCAGTAACTGCAGGACATACCTGTAATCTGGCTTCCCTGATGACCCTTAGGTAGACCAGAGCAAGGGCAGATGGTAACTTAGATTTATTTCAGTTCTAAGAAGAGAGATCCTGGAAGCTATCTCTGCAGCAAGCTCTTTTATTTTCATTCTTGAGTTATGAGTCTGAGAGGAGATCAAGACATAATTACGCCCAGCACACAGGACAAGAAGCCCTTCTATAACATGGTCATGTCTGCCTTTTCCAATCATCAGAAAGACATAAATTATGGCTGTAGGAATGACTCTAAGACACACAGTGTGTATGTGTGTGTGTTTGTGTGGCTTCTGCGAGTGAACAAAAACTGGAGACAAAAATTCCACTACAGCTTCTTGCCTTCTGGTTAATGTTCTCTCAACCTAACTCTCGGAGGATCCATTCATGGGAAAAAAAAAAAACAAAACCCTTCACACTTCTTTCTTTTTAAGAAGAGAATTCCTTAGGCAATGTGAGACTAGCTAAGAGACATGACAGTGGGGGTTTGTGCAGCTGTTCATGGCACTTAGAAATTCTGGTTTTTCTTCTTTACAACATTTCTTTTCCTTGTAAAGTAGAAAAAAAGGATTGTCCATCGATTGCATTCTTCTCTAAATGATGCAACCCAATCAGGGTTCCTGTAACAGAGGGCAGATGTTTCTCGACCTTGGCAATTTGAAGATGTGTGGATTTCAACTCCCAAAATTCATGCTGGCAGGAGCATTCTTGGAATGCAAATCCACACATGTTCAAGTTCCCAGGCTGGAGAAATAGCAATAGCAATAGCACCTAGACTTACATACCACTTTACAATGCTTTATAGTCCTCTCTAAGCAGTTTACAGAATTGGCATATTTCTTCCCTAACAATCTGGGTGCTCATTTTATCCACCTCGGAAGGATGGAAGGCTGAATCAAACTTGAGCCTGGTGAGATTCGAACTGCCAGATTGCAGGCAGCCTGAAGGCAGCAGAAGTAGTTTACAGTACTGCACTCTAATGAATGTGCCACCTTAGCTCTTAAAATACTGCTCTAGACAGATTATTATATAAGTAATATCCTCTTCTTTAGAAATATTCATTATGTATACATGTCACAGACACCAGAAAGAGAACGACATCTAATATGTGATGTCAGAGAGATGCTCCTGACCCTTACTCAAGAGATGACAGACTTATCTAAGTAATAACAAAAGAGCAATTAATATGATCACATAGTAGTATAACTCCAGGTTAAAAAAAAATTGGCCTTTGGTTTAAGTCAATGTGTGGAAAAGAACAAAAAAAAAAGCTATGAAATTGTGTGCTGTAATTCAGTAAGACTTTTCATCTCACTTGGATTATCTGCAGCCTCCTGACCAGTGGTGGGTTTCAAAAATTTTTACTACCAGTTCTGTGGTTGTGGCTTGTTGGGCGTGGCATGGCTTGGTGGGCGTGGCAGGGGAAGGATACTGTAAAATCTCCATTCCCTTCCCAATCCAGGAGAAGGTTACTGCAAAATCCCCTTTTTCCTCCCAATTAGCTGGGACTTGGAAGGCAGAGAATAGATGGGGGACGGGCCAGTCAGAATTTTTACTACCGGTTCTCCGAACTACTCAAAATTTCTGCTACCGGTTCTCCAGAACTGGTCAGAACTTGCTGAAACCCACCTCTGCTCCTGACTGAGGTTTCCAGCAACAAGTTCTGAAGTAAAATTTAAGGGAAAAAAAAAGATTTGGATGAATTATCCAGGTTTACCTCTCTCAAAAGCTTCCCAGGCAATGATGCAGTCAAAAAATGTCTGGAGTTCAAGCAGAAAAACTTAGCACAGGTAACTAGTTCGAAGGCTAAATAGCGGAAGAGATGTTCAAGAAATTATGGGTAATATAGAACTTCACAACTCAGAGGCTTCAAGAACCAACATTGCTAACACTCCATTCCTCCAGCCAAAGACCTCTAAAGAGGAAACATGATACCTGTTCCAAGATCAATCTGAGGAGATAGGATTATGTATGAAGAGCTTCTGGCTTTCAAGAACACCATTAGTCCTATGTCACTGTTTCTTAAAATCTGGACTCTTCTGTTACTCTGTTCTTTAATGTAACTCTATGCTACCATCTTAGTGGGTTCCCAGGAACTGTTTTACATCAAGAGCTGATTTTGTGTGAATTCTGGGAAAGTTCATGAGAATCAGCATTTTCCATCCCTTTGTCCTTCTGCTTCTCCTGCTATTGGATGAAGATTTCTCCTGAAGGATCTTGCCATCTTTTCCTTACTATTATTACTATTATCACCTTATTATCACTATTGCACAGGTACAGTATATGTGGTACCTTGCTCAATAGTAATAACTGTGAGAGGGATCTTGGAGTCCTAGTGGACAACCATTTAAATATGAGCCAGCAGTGTTCAGCAGCTGCCAAAAAAGCCAACACAGTTCTAGGCTACAAAAAACAGAGGGATAGAATCAAGATCACATGAAGTGTTAATGTCACTTTTTAATGCCTTGGTAAGGCCACACTTGGAATACTGCATTCAGTTTTGGTCAACACGATGTAAAAAAGATGTGGAGACTCTAGAAGAAGTGCAGAGAAGAGCAACAAAGTTGAACAGGGGCCTGGAGGCTAAAACATATGAAGAATGGTTGCAGGAACTGGGTATATCTAGTTTAATGAAAATAAGAGCTAGGGAAGACATGATAGCAGTGTTCCAATATCTCAGGGGCTGCCACAAAGAAGAGGGAGTCAAGCTATTCTCCAAAGCACCTGAGGGTAGAACAAGAAGCAATGGGTGGAAACTAATCAAGGAGGGAAGCAATTTAGAACTAAGGAGAAATTTCCTGACAGTGAGAACAATTAATCAGTGGAACAACTTGCCTCCAGAAGTTATGAATGCTCCAACACTGGAAGTTTTTAAGAAGAGAGTGGATAACCATTTGTCTGAAGTCGTGTAGGGTTTCCTGCCTAAGCAGGGGGTTGGACTAGAAGACCTCCAAGGTCCCTTCCAACTCTATTATTCTATTCTATTCAAAGTAACCTCTTCAATGGCTACCCAACATTCTGAGTGCTACCTCCATAGATGGCAAATATTAGGTTGTATCTTCTTCAAAAATGATTTGGAAGAAGCATTTTGGATCTTTCATGGTACCTCCCTGCTCTTCATTAAAGCAGCTTATTGCTTTTTTCCCAAGCATCTGTGGACACCTGTTGTTGTTTTGTGAGTCAACTCATTAATGAGTATCTTTTTAAAGCAGCAGCAGCATTTTTTTCCCCCCAGAATCGCACCAAAGCCAGGTTATTTTCAGAAAGGTCTTCTATTTTCATACTTGCAGGAGGATTTAATGCAGTTCATCCAAATTACTTTTTAAAATATATGCCCTGCCCTGACAAACACCTCTCCGTGTGCAAATACAGTGAGTTCTCTCTGTATGAATAAAGTATTCGAAAGAAACTTCCCATGGCACGTGGACAGATTTTTTTCTTCCATCAGTTTGAGTCAGCATATAAAACATTATTTAAACCTCCTGAATAAATGCATCGGGAGTTTTTTTTACTGTTATCTTATTTTAACCATATGTTGCATTTATTCTGTCTCAGGGAGAAAAAAAAAAACATTATCTCTTTAGCTTTGCAAACAGCACATGTATAGTCATGGGCGTGCAGTTATAAATCCAAAGCACACAACCAATGTAGGCACAAGGAAGTTAAAATCTGTCTGGCAGTTATGTTCTTTTGCCTTAAGATTGAATTCTAAAGTCCTTGTTAACTGCACTGGCTATAAATTATTAATGTTAGAATTAATAGAGATCTGTTGCCAAGGGAAGAACAGAATAAAATGGTTTATATTGCAGTCATTTGCACTCAAATATTTATTCTCGATGCGCCATCTATTTTTAGGAAGCACCATTGGCTGTGTCACCTACTCATGGTCATGGAGAGCATGGTTTTATTTCCCGCATGGCCAGAAGATAGCACTGTCTCAATCCATTCTCTTGGACAGTTTTATATTTTTGCAACGATTATGCCCCGTAATTATGCATTATGTGCAATTAGCTTTAGCAAGGTAATCTAATCTAATCTAATCTAATCTAATCTAATCTAATCTAATCTAATCTAATCTAATCTAATCGTTCTATGCCACATTCACATTAATATGCAAATGGAACCAAAAATACAAAATTGCACGGAAATAAAAGTTGGAAATTAATTGACAGTTTGCTCACAGAACCATCAAAGAACAGAGGGTTTTGTCATCCAAGGGAGGGTTCCATCAATCTAAGCAAAGAGATTTGATTGAGATTGGGCACAAAGAATGGTTTGGTATGCTGTTGTGAGCTCTCTCTCCGATGCAGGTGGTCCCATCACGGTAACCTGGCACAAAATTGCTGCCATTTATTATGTACAGAAAGTGCCTGGATTGCAAGCTGAGGAGAAGCATCCATAGGACAGCTAGCCCTGTCAGAAATATGATACATCAATGCCAAAAGCTTAATTACACCATTAATTAATAGGACAATTTTCAGACCGCCTTCCAATGCAGCTCAATACTCATTAGTGCCATTTTGAATAATTTCTCCCAGGGTGATATTACTCTACAAAGTCTATTTTAAGGGAAATGTAGGACTGGATGATATAAATAATAATCTGAATTCATGAAACAAAGCATACATTCCAATTACCTTTTGCCCTTCCTTCCTTCCTTCCTTCCTTCCTTCCTTCCTTCCTTCCTTCCTTCCTTCCTTCCTTCCTTCCTTCCTTCCTTCCTTAAATCTGACCTACAGTTGCCAAAGCATTGGGAAATGTTTCCATCTGAAATCATTCCAAACATTTATATTGTACCCTAAGAGAATGTTGCAAAGATCTGAAATGTAAGTTGGCTTTTTGGAACACAAAGCCATGGAAATCATTTTGCTTAAGGCAGGGCCCCCACACTTTTTCCAGCTGGTGGCCCTGCTGAGGGAAACCGGGCCATGTTGTTTTGACCTAGACTCCCTTAATAAGCAGGAGGCAGGAATTACTGGCAAAACCTCTTTTATTTACACGCTGTGAATTACGTCCATTCACAGTCAGCAAGGTTTGTCCAAACAGTTTTGCAAAAGAATATTTCTCAACACATCTTATCACATTTGGCAAGCTGCCACATAAATTGTTTCTAACTGCAGTACAAGGCAAAACTTGGAACAGAGTCTCTCACGATTACGGAATGAACGAATTGTTTCCTGCAAAAGCCCATTCCCTGTTCGCTCCTCCTTAATTTCCTATGGGAGGGGCCAATCACCTCCAAGATGTGGCTTTACTCCCGAGTGGAACTTGCTTTCTGAGTTGTTCTTGTCTTCTGGCAGCTCTGCACATGCGCGCAGCGGGATCAGGCTCCAGCTTTTCCTCTGCCTCGCTGCTGTCTACCTCCTGCTCTGCCTCTGATGCAGAGCCCTCAACCGAGCTTTCTTCAGCCCCCAGGACTGGCCCAAGTTCTTCCCCAACCTCCTCACTGTCCAACTCTGCTGGCCGCCAGCAGGCCACATCACACATGAGCAGCTAGCTGGTGTGGAAGCATGTACGCACAGCTCGACTTGTGGGCATGCATATATGTAAGCACCTTGACTTTTGCAAGCCAAGCTGTGCACAGGTGCGTGCCAAAGCCCCTCCACGCTCACAGGGCCAAGTTGTGAATAAGCCACAGTCTGGTAGTGAACTGCAGTCCAGAGGTTGAAGATTCCTGGCTTAAGGAACAATATGGATTTCTGGCTTAATAGGTTTTATTTCAATTTTTATCCAGTAATGATATGAAAAATTGTTTGTTTTTTAAATTTCACAATCCAGCAATCCAAAAATATTTCAAGGCTTATATTTAATATAAGAGCCCACTTTGTGCCTGCAAGATTCTCCTTTAGAAATGCCATTGCGACGAAGTAATGCATCTATATACATTTATCAGGGAATAAGTTCTTTGATTTTTAAACCTTTTATTAAGTGATAAGATAAGATACAAAATGCAAAAGCAAATAGGAAAGCGGTGGGGAGAGGGAGGGGGGAAGAGAAATGAGAAAAGGTGGTGGTGGGGGAAGCATTGACTTCTAACTTCCTCCGTTGCAGTAGAATAAAGCATTAACCTCAAACCACAACATTTCGCTTTTTCATAGTAATGAAAACTCGCCATTTCTTATAAGCATCTATCAATCTAATTGGCAAAACCCAAAATCAAGAGTTTCATTTTTTTTCCAACCTCAAGCACAAAGTTGAGAAGTGGTCTCCATGCAGGAACAAAGGTACTTATAGTCTTTCCTTTAATCAAAATAGTCATTTCTGCCAACTCCAGGGAATAGGTTCTTCGAAAGGTAAACAAAAGTATGATTTATTGCAGAGGTGAGATTCACATAATTTACCTACCAGTTCACCCAGCACTGAAAATGTGAACATGAGCATGTGCTCCTCCACGCATGCGCCCGGCCTTCTCCACGTGTGTGTGTGCCTTCCGCGCATGTGCCCAGCCTCAAAAACATGCCTAAATAGAACAGCATAGAGCTGGGATGGGTGGGCAGGCCCACCTGTGATTTCCGCTACCTGTTCGCCTGAACTGGTCTGAACTGGCTGAATACCATCTCTGACTTACTGGCAATACTGGAATGTGAAATCTTCCTGTTTATTTGCCTCCATTTAATTTATTCATTTTTTGCTCCTTTGTTCTTCATATATTTAGTGGCTTCCCAAACCTTTGACATACAGGCAAACATCTGGAGCTACCTACCAGGTCTTTTAAGAATCATGGAGAGCCTCAGTGGGTCAAACGTACATAATGCAAGCTGATCTTCTACTTTGCACAAGGATTTGGCGCATGGATACACATTATTTCATATGGACTTCAGACTGTCAATGAACCACCCACAGAGAGACACTAAGAGCTAATATTTAGCATACATTTCTTATGGTGTATATTTAATCCTTTAATACACATATACAGATAATTTGCTCCAGACAGAGAATTGTGCACCCCAGGTATTCCAAAGGTATAGTGATTCCATACAAGGACATTTCAAAGGATCAGCAATTATTCAGAGGCTTGCTTCACTCTTCTTTGAAAAGGGACAATGTCGAAACCCATAATGTTTGAATCCTCCTTCCCACCATTTGTAATTCAGACATAATTCCATCTGGGATGACCTCAAGAAGTTGGCCCAGTTACATGCAAGATTTCTTAGGGCCTTTTGAAGGCCATTTCAACTATAGGATAATAAAATTTTAGGAATATAAAACAGAATACATGTTTCTGCTAAGATCATGTTGGGAATAAGGAATAAGAGGACCTTATGTAGTGCCTCTAGTTTATTACTGAATATTAATGAGTTACACGAAAGCTGGAACATTAGAAAGGCTGAGCACCAAAGAATCGAGGCCTTTGAACTATGGTGCTGGAGAAGACTCCTGTGAGTCTCTTGGACTGCAAGGCGATCAAACCGGTCAGTCCTATAGGAGATCAACCCTGACTGCTTAGTGAACTCACCGGTTCTGTGGGTGTGGCTTGGTGGGCATGGCATGGCTTGGTGGGAGTGGCATGGTGGACATGACATGGGAAGGATACTGTAAAATCTCCATTCCCTCCCCAATATAGGGGAAGTTTACTGCAAAATCCCCATGATCAGCTGAGACTCGGGAGGCAGAGAATAGATGGGTGTAAGGCCAACGATAATTTTTACTACCGGTTCTCCGAACTACTCAAATTTTCCGCTACTGGTTCTCCAGAACTGGTCAGAACCAGTTGAAACCCACCTGTGGTCCAGTTGCCTTTGAAGAAAAAAGCACCTATGATACAACTATGACCTGGACGACTGAGAATTTCCACAGACAAATGGGCCACTGATTTACCATTATTATAGAGGAATAACGATGAAGCTATAATTCCAGGACACACTGCACTTGAAGGAAAGGGCCAAGTGGTGAATTTTAAGGAAAATAACAGAGAACTTCCTGTTTACACTGAGGTGGGGGGAATATTAGAAAAAGGAAACTTGAAGGCATGCTGCATCAGGAAAAAAAAATCTTTCGGAAAATGTCACACACACACACACACACACACACAGAGAGAGAGAGAGAGAGAGAGCAATCTTGAAGATAGTGGGGGAAGGTGCCTCAAATGCATGAGATTATGTTCATTCAATGTTACTCCTCTTTGCAGGCTTATAGTTGTATTGTTAATTTTAAACACTTTTGAATTCATTTGTTGGCAGGTTGCTTATTTAACTTCACACAGGAGGAATGTATTTATTTATTCACTTCTGTGATTTATCTCCATTTACATGACCTTTACCCATGGACTTCCTATCACACCTGTTGCTCAGTGGAACAACAAAACATTAACAAAATAACAAAGATAATGACTTTTTGACTATGTTAAACTGTGTTACGCTAAATCATCATCTAATTGGGCTAATTACAAATGTATCAGCCAACTTTTCCCCCTGAAACTTGACACCATTATTTTTACAATGAATATATTTAAAGAAAAAAAAAAGTGTGTGCTTGAATCAAGCTTGACTTCTTTTTTAAATATTTTTATTAAGAGTTCTACAAAAAAATTTTAAAAAAGTAATAAAGAGAAAAAAACAGACAAAAAGACAAAAAGGACAGAAAGAAAAAGGAAAAAGAAGCTTCTGATTTTGTTTGCAGAAAATACAAATACAATTAGAAAGTTATATGTTATTCTATGATTAATCAAGCTTCACTTCTGATTAGCATATGGACACTTCGTATTATCTAGACTCTAGATCAGGGTCTCCAAACTTCACAACATTAATACTTATGGACTTCAACTCCAAGAATTCCTCAGCCAGCATGGTGTCCAACCTGCAGCATGACTGGCTGGAGAATTCTGGGAGTTGAAGTCCGTAAGTCTTAAAGTTTGAGGACTCCTGCTCTAGATGATATGAAGTGTCCGTATGCTAATCAGAATTCTAGAGGATCTAGAATCACCTAGATTCTAGAGTGTCACCACTGCTTTATTCTGGCTTTTCTTCTTCCCTTCCCTTCTAATCTACAGCTTAGAATTACCCCTCCTATCCTATGTGAGTATGTGCAAAACCCAACCCTGGTCATCTTCTGATCTCAAAGAAAGTAGTTGAATTTATTTATTTATTTGTTCAACTTGTATGCCGCCTTTCTCTGAAGACTCAAGGCAGCTTACAATGCATTTAAAAACTATATATAAAAACATTAAAACATTAAAACATTAAAAACAATTAATGGGGTGGAGTACCACCAGTACGCTGATGACACCCAGCTGTACATCTCCACCCCAGACCACCCCAACAATGCCCTTGAAGTGATGCCCCGGTGCCTGGAAGCCATACAGATCTGGATGGGGAGGAACAGGCTCAGGCTCAACCCATCCAAGACCGAGTGGCTGTGGTTTCCGACGTCCCGATATAGGCAGCTGGTGCCATTGCTGACTATTGAGGGTGAGTTATTGGCCCCCACGGAAAGGGCTCACAACTTGGGCGTCCTCCTGGATTCACGGCTGTCTTTAGATGAGAACCTGACGGCCGTGACCGGGAGGATTTTTCATCAGATTCGTCTGATTCGCCAGTTGCGTCCCTTTCTAGATCGGGACTCTTTACACACAGTCACTCACACCCTCATCACCTCCCGCCTGGACTATTGTAATGCTCTCTACATGGGGCTCCCCTTGAGGAGCACCGGAGGCTCCAACTGGCGCAGAGTGCGGCTGCGCAGGTGGTTATGGGAGCGATGTGGCGCTTCCATGTAACACCACTCCTGCGTGAGCTGCACTGGCTCCTGGTGGTCTTCCAAGTGTGCTTCAAGGTTATCACCTTTAAAGTGCTCCATGGCTTAGGACCTGGTTATTTACAGGACCACCTACTAATACCAATAGCCTCCCACTGGCCAGTACGCTCCCATAGAGAGGGCCTCCTCCAGGTGCCGTCGGCCAAACAATGTCAGCTGGCGGCTCCCAGGGAGAGAGCCTTCTCTGTGGGAGCACCTACCATCTGGAACGAGCTCCCCCCGGAGATACAGAGGATCCCAGACCTGCGCACCTTCCATCGCGCGCACAAGACTCACTTATTCCATCAAGCCGGCCTGACCTAAGTCTTTTCCCCCTTTTAAATGGGAATTTTAATTTGTTTTAAATTATTGGGATTTTAAATTTTTCAGCCAAATTATTTAATTTCGTTTTAGTCTATTTTAAATTTTGTATTTATATGTTTTATTTTATGGCTGTACACTGCCCTGAGTCCTTTGGGAGTAGGGCGGTATATAAATTCAATAAAATCTAAAATCTAAATCTAAAAAATCCATTCACACCATTCATGGCCAGATCTTGCCAGATCGCAACAGCAAGATCAACAGCCCGAGGCCTGCCGGAAAAGCCAAGTCTTCACCACTTTTCGGAAGGCCAATAGGGTCGGGATGGTCCAGATCTCAGGAGGTAACTGGTTCCAGAAAGCCGAGGCAGCCACAGAGAAGGCCCTCCTCCGCGGGCTTGCCAGCTGGCATTATTTAGCTGACGGGACCCAGAGGAGACCAACTCTGTGGGATCTTACCAGTTGCTGGGAGCTATGCAGTAAAAGGCGGTCTCAAAGATAACCTGGCCCTGAGCCATGTAGGGCTTTAAAGGTAATAACCTTTAAAGTTCTGACACCCCCCCTCCCCAAGCTAAAAATATATCAAAGAAGCCCATGGATGTTGGTTTATCCTGGCGCTACAATAATGAGGACATACCTACACAGTTTAGACTGGGAAAATTCTCTTTGCGAGTCATAGCCAATTTTAAGCAGATCTCTTCATTCATTTTTTTTTTTTTTTTTGATCTCTTTATTCATTTTGCTAGAAATCTCAACTTATGGTTGATGTTAAGGGAAAAAAGGAAATAAGCTGTGACAGCTGCTCCAAATATCAAAGAATGCCTATTCCTCCAAATATGTAAGGTTAAAGGATGGTTTGACCACAATGGAAAGGCCAAATGGAAATTCTCTGGAGGCTTTGATTATTAGGCGTTCTTCAGTTAAAATTTAGACTACATTTTCAGATCCTGCAGTCTGGGTTCCAAACTTCCTTTTATTATCTTTCCCTTGAATTACTTTTTTCAAAGGCTGGTTCAAGAATTCGGATGAAGTCATTGCTTTCTTTCAAATGCACCCGTGCCCAGAGATAATACATACGGTTAAAGTATTTTAAATGCAATCTAAAATGCATCGCGATAAAACAAAACGGACAATAAAAATCTTTCACAGAGTTTAGTTTGGCTGAGAATTTCAAAATGCAATTGAAGTGAGGTGTCATCGCTTGTTTTGAAATACGACTTTTTATAAAGTGACAACCACGTAGGATAGATTTAGAAGTGAATCTCAATTATCTGTCCTGTTTATGCAATCATTGTCAAAAGAGCTAAACTTGAAATATGGCTGTTGGTTAGACAGACGTTTGTCCCTTCCCTTCTTTCATTTGTATTACAAAGCATGGAATAATACTATATTTTCAAACATGCATTCAAATCATTGAATAGAATTCCATGTTTTATGCACACTGGGGTGTTATCTTCTAAATATATAAAAATGGCTGTGTGTGTGTGTGTGTGTGTGTGTGTGTGTGTGTGTGTGTGTGTGTGTATTCCAGCATAACTCTGGAACGCCTCAAGCAATTCAACCAAACTTGGTACATAGATGATTTACTCTCTGGAAAGAAATACTGTGGGGGTAAGATACCCCTAACACCCCTCGGGGGTGGGGGGTTTCTGTTAAGATACAGCCTGTTGTGCCTTAAAATGGCTTCTACTGTACAGCATAGTGGAGTTGCCACGGTAACGGTTTCACAGTACTCCACTAGGAGGCTCCCACTGGTAAGGGGGAAAATCCAACATTAGAAATTATATTTGATCCAGACATCAAACATCAAGGCTTTGATTATTCTTGAGGACAAATGTATGGCCACGATCAATAAAACATTACTGCATGCAGATTACATATGAGAAAAGAACTACAATGTCAAACAATGTCTTGTCCGTGCATATATCACGGACAAGAAGCCACTTCTAAATCAAGATCAGAAAAAAGCATACCAAATGATCATGGATCAGCTAGCAAAACAACAGGGTGGTGTCATTTTACTTGATGTTTCTGGGGGCATAGGGAAAACATATTTAACTAATTTAATTCTTGCCAAAATCAGGGCTCAGGGCTCTTCCTGTCTAATACAGGATTGGGATAAATAAATACCTGGGCAATGCCGGGTTATTAGCTAAAAAGGGAGAAAACTGATGATCTTATTATTGCACAGAAATGGAGGCCAATGACTATTAAGAATATTCTTGTTAGCTCTCTGTTTCTCGTAGTAGCCATAAGCAAGAATGACAAACAGCCATGTTTGCCTTATTAATACTTCACTACTAATATATCAGATTTAACTAAGTCTCAGGTGACCTGACACTCTAGATTTCAGAATGGACCTCGCATGCTTCCACAGTATTATGATGTTAGTTTTCTTCTGACACATCTAATTACAGGAAAACTGCTCCATTGAGGGAGTAGGCTTTCTCTTGATATTCCCTAGGCTACGTAAAGTCAGAGTGATTACAGAAAATGTGCCCCAACAGTGCATTATAAAAGTGCTACCATTGACGTTGTTTTTAAGAGCCGATCCCTCCTTGAAGACTTGAATGTTATTGATGAATCCTTGAAGAAGATCAAAGGGTTCTGGCTTGCTTTTGCAGGCTATGAAAGTAAACGCTAGCTTTACAAAGGATACTAGAAAAAAATGCACAATATTCATTTCAGCAACACAAAATGGTAAGCTGGGAAGCAGAATTTCTCAGGGGTATGCTTGAAGCAGAGATCAGGACACAATTACATTGAAACACCAATTGGTTTATTGTCAGTAGCAGAGAGACTGACTAGAAAAACCTAAAGGGGGATAGAGATATGAAGTCTCATTACAGACATATGCAAGTTATTCCTTTATTTGCCTGGCAATGGTCAAAGCTACAGGAAGTTATTAGTCATGCAATAGGAGATAGTGGATAATAATACACATAATGTAGAGGCTCAACCTCTACATTAGAACACCGAGTTCCCAGGTCTTATGGTTACCATATTTTTCAGAGTATAAGATGCACCTTAGCTTTTGGACATTTCTTCCAACAGTATCCTCTAATTTGAAATTGGATTTGAACAAATAGCATTTGTATTTGTGGAATCTTATTTTTCTTGATCTTAATGTTTAAATGTATTCAATGTATTACATTATATACATATGTATGTATGCATATACATATGTATATAACCAAGCCCCCACCCAAACAGAACACCCCCCCATCCAATCAGAGCACAGCCAACCCCCCATCCAATCAGAGCACAGTCAAGCCTCCAACCAATCAGAATACACCTCCACCCAATCAGAACACAGCCAAGCTCCCATCCAATCAATTCATACCTCACTAGCAGTTAAAAGGAAGAAACAGCTGCATTCACACATTGCTCCTAGAAGCACAAAGTCAAAAACACCAGCCTGAAGATTACGAATGAGACTTCGTCGAAATGTCGCTAAGACACTTCCAATTTTACGTGGGAGAAAACCCGAATAACCAAAGACCTATATATATAAGAAAATAGAAATAGAAATAGAAATAGAAATAGAAATAGAAATAGAAATAGAAATAGAAATAGAAATATATATATATATATATATATATATATATATATATATATATATATATATATAGAGAGAGAGAGAGAGAGAGAGAGAGAGAGAGAGAGAGAGAGAGAGGGAGGGAGGGAGGGAGGGAGGGAGGGAGGGAGGGAGGGAGGGAGGGAGGGAGGATGGAATGCCAGCAAAATTAATCAGTGAATCAGTTCCATTGATTTCCCTCTTTCGTTGTGATTATTTCATCGATGAAAGTGAGAATGCAATTCAGGAAATATTTTAAAATTGCTGCTTTGCTGCTCCAGCCTTCATCAGCGTTTTGGATCCAGAGAAACCATCTATTCTAACATCCCTCATATTTTTTAATAGGTCAGTCTTTTATTAAGCCGTGTAATCAAAAGCACAAATCCAGCCAAATCAAATTCTACTCTGCCAGTTTCATTTTATTTCTCAGGTTTGCTATTCACATTGAATGAGGAGGGATTGCTAATCCTTGGTGGAAAGGACAGAATTACTAATGCAGTTAAGTACTATTTGACATGTTAAGTACTTCCTTCTGAATACAGAAATTAAGCAGTATAGGATAAATAGTGTTCCTTTCCCCCCGCTGGTTCTTCCTTTTCCTTGTTTTCCCCGGAAATAATAATAACAAAAAATAAAAATAAAAATGAAAGTCCTTTTAATGCTTCTTCTACAATTTCTTCATCTCCTGCTTTACAGCATCAGGCTCTGTCTCCTGGTCACCTGAATCTTTTTCTGTTTAGCATTTTATAGAAAATTATTTTATTACTTAAGAAAATGCCAGTGTCATGTTTCAAAAACTATCTATCTATTCTTTATTGTGGTCATAGAACAGCCTCTATCTAACTAATGTTTAGTCTCTTTCTCTGTATCTTTCTGAGTCTCTGTGTCTGTCTGTTTGTCTGACTGTCTGTCTCTCACTTTCTCTTCTCCGTGTCTCTGTCTCTGTCTCCCACCTACCTACCTACCTACCTACCTACCTACCTACCTACCTACCTATCTATCTATCTATCTATCTATCTATCTATCTATCTATCTATCTATCATCTATCTCTATCTCATCTCTCTCTCTCATCTATCTACCTACCTACCTATCTCTATCTATCGTCTACCTTATCTGTCTATCTATCTATCTTTTAGGTTTAGACCATCCATTTAAGAATTTAGGTCAAAAATTTTATTGGTGAAAAGACAAAGCTTGAGAAATTCCAACTGGATGAGACTAAATCCAAAAGTCTAACATTCCAATTGTTGTTATTTAGGCCAAAGGTAGGAAAACATTTTAGATCCTAGATCACACGAGGTCATCACACTCCATAATTTACTTCATTTCTATGAATATTTTAGAAGCAAAGAGGAACATGCAGAGAATAAAATTGATGGTGCATTTGAGGTCACTTTACGCGTGACTTTAAAATAAAATAAATAAAAAGCATTGGTGGGCACTCATAGTAATACAGCTGAGTTATCCTCTGTCACTCTGCAAGGAACATGCCTGACTGTTCCTTATCCAATCCAAGGTTACCTGAGCATGGAATACTCATATAATAATAACATTGGAAGGAATTTAAATTCTTCTACATTAACCTTCTAATTAACCTTCTGCAAAATTTATCAGATTATCCCAAAAAAATGGCAGTTCAATCTTTGTTTGAAAACCTTCAGTCATGGGGCATCTTTAAGTCCAGGAAGCAGGCTATTACATTGTTTATTAGGTATGACAATCATTTAATTTCTCATTTAGAAAGCCTCTCTCTCTCTCTCTCTCTCTCTCTCTCTCTCTCTCTCTCTCTCTCTCTCTCTCTCTCTCTCTCTCTCTCTCTCTCTCTCTGTGTCTGTTTCTGTCTCTCTCTCTCTCTCTCTGTTTCTCTGTCTCTCTCTGTCTCTTGTCTCTCTCTGTGTTTCTCTTTCTCTCTGTCTCTCTATGTCTCTGTCTCTCTGTCTCTGTTTCTGTCTCTCTCTCTCTCTGTCTCTCTGTTTCTCTGTCTCTCTGTGTGTGTCTGTCTCTCTCTATCTCTGTCTCTCTGTCTCTCTCTCTGCAACACCTGGTTCTATGGAAAATAAATCCATATGTTTTTTTCTTTGTGACAGCTCTTAAAATATTGGAATGCTGCTATCATATTTCTTCTTAGCTTACTTATCCTCCAGACCCTTCATCACCTTTTTCATTCTTCTCTGCACTACAAGAATAGCAATGTTTCCTCTTCATTATGTGAACCCCGAAGCATCAACATGGACTTTCTCAAGTTCTAAAGAAAGGTGGAAAACCTAATGAATTTTAATGAAATATTAATTGAAAACTTCTGAAAAAGCAAAGAAGCAGGGTGGGCGATGGAATTTCTCATTTACAAGGAATGAGCCAGGTTCTGAAAATGGAGGGCAGGTTTTGGTCCTGCATTATACTTTCTTGTCTGGAAGTAGATCACTCCTTTAATTACCTAAGAAAAGTTGATGGGGTGAGTACAGAAGATGGAACTATACTCAGATATAAACATTAATACATCATTTCAACCATTCACAGTAGATTCCTGGAAACCATCTCCAGTTCTGTTCATTTTAGAAGAAGCCAGAAGGAAGTATATTTTGTTAAAGAGATGACATACCCATAATGCCAAACCAGGCATGGCTTGCTCAGTCCCTGGGTGTTTGACTGCCTGGAAAGCTTAGTGACATGACAGAAGAGCCTCATGAATCATCTGCAACTTTGATTTCATGCTCTCTCTTCAAATATTTGAGGCAGTGACTTGGACGAGTGACAGTAATTCTGCTACAGGCTTCCCTCGTGAATATCTTTTGTTTGGTAAAATAGACGGAGAAGAAAAACAAGGATGTATGTGTAGTAATCATCACAGAGTACTTTGTGATAAGATAACATGGTAAGGCCAAGCCCAAACAGCTTTTCACTGGTAGGAATAACTTCTCTGTTGATAACAGTGATTATATTTTGGCTTATAACTTCAGTCAATCCTCTTGGTATAAATCTCATCCTAAACCAGAAAGACCTTTAATGAAAGTGATAACTGCTTTTGAGAATGTCTGTGTGTGATATTTGAAGTAGCTCTTTGATATGCATCTTGATACTGAATATATCATATTTGGGTTGTATACACACACAGTAGATGTCCAAGAGCCAGATGTTAAGGTCCCATGTAACATACCCATAGCAAACAAAACTCTGAGGCAGGCAAATTCCTCAAAGAATAAGTTTATTGAATATGTCATATTGGCATAAACTGGTGAAAACTGACTCTGAATATTCCCGCAGTTTTCACCTGATTAAAAGTGAAAGTTTGTCACTTTCTCAAAACAGTCACATGGTCCAATCAGGGTGCTGTCCCATTGCTAGGTAAATCCAGTCCCTCCTTCTGAGCACTGAGTAGGAATGTCCTCGGTTCCCCACGAGAAAATATTTTATTTTGGTTACAACACCCCAACTATCTCTATTCCCCCCTCCCTACTCCTCTTCCTTGGTGTATCAGCTCTGAAGTCTCAAAATGGCCTCAGTCAGGCCAGCTTCACAATTGACACCAGACTCGTATAGTGATCATGATGGAGAACAGAAAATTGGAAATAGAGATCTATAACTGTTACTAGTACTCTCTTGGGCATGGAAGCAGAAGGATGACTTTGGGCCTGTCCCTCTCTCTCAAAAAGCACACACCACACTGGTTTTTAAATGAAAAAATAAAATCAAATTTGAAAGAATAGATATGTACATCTCCTTGAGTTGACAAAACATAAAGATAGAATTTCCGAAGGTGCATTTTTATTTAAGGAAAAGAAAAGTTCTGACTGAAGCTTCTTGGGTGAGAAGCAAAATGTCTTCAAAGAAAAACAAAATCCAGTTGCCTTTTGAAAAAGCATCTTTGGGACAACTATGACCTGGATGACTAAGAATCTCCATAAAGATAAAGATAGGATGAAAATTTAATGAAGAATAAATAAATGTATGTCTTGCTTGATTTGAACACTAAACTAAGAAACTAAAACAACAGCCTGAAGTTACTTAGAAAATTATGGTTATATGCACATAATCGTCCAAGTCAGATATTCTTTTAAATATATTCATTGAGCTGGACTCAAATTGCACTTTATCCCATTTTAATGTTGGATTGACGTAAAGTAATTCAAAAATACTCTAAGGAGACAGAAGGGACATATCAAAGAATTCTGAAGTACAATTAATTAATCTGAAATCAAGCTCTGGTGCTCAGATCTTATAATCAAATGTGCAAGCCAAGAAACTCATTTCTTTAAAGGAAAATCAGTTGTGCAAATGTTGATAATTGGGATTTTAAACTGCTCAACCTAAAAGCAGAGGTCACACTTCTAAATAATGCTGCCCATAAGATGAATAATTTAAGAGACTTTGGTGTTAAGTTACAGCAATAACAATTAAAAGACAAAATCCAAGTGCAAGACCTCCATAAAGCTGTAGAAATGATACACCGCTGAGAAAAATAGACATTTAACAACTTAACCACTGGAGAGTCTTTTTGTTTAAGGCTGCAATCCTTTGTGTGTTTATATGGCATTGTTCAAAACGCATTCAGCTTTCTTCTAGTGAGGGCCATAGAAGAAAATGAAGATGGCTGGATGAGAATTAAAGGCATCAAAGAAATGACAGGACAGATCTGGGAATAAGAATTTGTCCAGGAAAAGAACCAGAGAAGATCCTCACTTATGGATGACCAATTAATTAACTAATCAGTGTGTGTGTGTGTTTGTGTGTGCATGTGTGCGTGCTCAGATGCAATTCCTGGTCCTGGGAATTTTATGGAAGAAGTCAAACTGGCTGGCAATGATTTATCCTACATTATTGTTTTCTTTTATCTAGGGACATGAAGGCTCAGTGGCTAAGACATCATCAAATGACTTAGGAGATACTTCGCTCTTAATAAATAACCAATTACACTCAAGGTCAGCTCAGGTAGGTTACTTCCACCATACCAGGTTCCCTCCAACCAGATTAGGAGCGTCAAAATATAAATGCTGAAAACAGGATAGAAGCTCAGAGAGTTTGTAGGAAAAGAACCATTCCAATTTTGCCATTTGGTTCAAATGGCAAAAGGTATAGGTCTGGTTTCAGAGTGATGCAGTGGCTCAGTGGCTAAGATCGAAAGGTCGGCAGTTCAGCGGTTCGAATCTCTAGTGCCGCGTAATGGGATGAGCTCCTGCTACTTGTCTCAGCTTCTGCCAGCCTACCAGTTCAAAAGCACGTAAGAAAGGCAAGTAGAAAAATAGGGACCACCTTTGGTGGGAAGGTAACAGCATTTTGTGGGTTTAGTCATGCCGGCCACATGACCACAAGAGACGTCTTCAGACAGTGCTGGCTCTTTGGCTTTGAAACAAAGATGACCATCGCCCCCTAGAGTCAGGAATGACTAGCACATATGTGCGAGGGGAGCCTTTACCTTTACCTTATTTTTTTTCTTTTAGTCCATCCAAATATAAATTCCGATTTGCATTTTTACTCTTCCAAAAATATTATAGATTTTCTTGGACAACAATATATATTTAGTTTTGCATGCCTTCAGGTCTTTAAAAAAAAACTCATATTAAACCTCACAGTTGTAGAGAAAATATTTTCCATTTTATGACATAATGTTATTATTAATTACTAGAGATGTTTTTTTTTTGTTTTGTTTTTTTGCTTGTTAATAAATTGGAGTTTTATAGTTACTGGCATATTTTTTAACCTGGCAACCTTACACATTCACACCAAGGGAAGAGATGGTGAAAGGGAAACTTCAAGGTTACCATATCTGGAGAATCAAAATCTCAGAGGCCACCACAAACAGCAACAGATAAATTCCTTCTCTGAGGAATAAATGTTTCTTGAATGGCTGCAAATTAGCCACTTAATTATTTTGAAGTGAGGGTTGGGAATATCAAAGAGTGTTATGAAAGATTTGCCTAAAGGAATCCTTGATAAACAAGGTTTATTATTATTATTACTACATTAACATAAGTTGTTTTTATTATTAAAGTAATCCACAGCTTCAAAGGCAGATATTCTGAAATGGAAGATGCAAATTGTCCTAAGGAAATAAAAAGCAGAGCAACAAGAATGATTAGGGGGCTGGAGGCTAAAATATATAAAGTACAGGAATTGGGTAAGTCTAGTGACTGATGGAAAGAAGGAGTAGGGGTGGCATGATAGCAGTGTTCCAATATTTGAGGGGCTGCCACAAAAAAGAGGAGGTCAAAGTATTTTCCAAAGGACCAAAAAGCAAGACAAGGAACAATGGATGGAAACTAACCAGAGAAAGAAGCAACCTAGAACTAAGGAGAGCATACTAAAAAACAGAGACATCACCCTGCCAAGAAAAGTACATATAGTCAAGGCCATGGTTTTCCCAGTTGCAATGTATGGTTGTGAAAGTTGGACCATAAGGAAGGCTGAGTATCAAAGAATTGAAGCCTTTGAGCTATGGTGCTGGAGAAGACTCCTGCGAGTCCCTTGGACTTCAAGGTGATCAAACTGGTCAGTCCTAGAGGAGAGCAACCCTGACTGCTCTTTAAAGGCCAGATCCTGAAGATGAAATTCAAATACATTGGCCACCTAATGAGAAGGAGGGACTCACTGGAGAAGAGTTTGCTGGGAACGATTGAAGGCAAAAGAAGAAGGGGATGACAAAGAATGAGGTGGCTGGATGGAGTCACTGAAGAAGTCAGTATGAGCTTAAATGGACTCCGGGGGATGGTAGAGGACAGGAAGGCGTGGAAGAAAGTTGTCTATGGGATCGTGATGGGTTGGACATGAATTTGCAACTTAACTTAGTTCTAACAAGAACTGAGGGGAATATTCGTAATGGTTAGAGCAAACAACTAATAGTTTGTGTCCAGAAGATGCACATACTCCATCACTGGAGACTTTCAAAAAGGAACAACCATTTGTCTGAAATGATATAGAGTCTCCTCCTTGAACAGGAGATTGGGCTAGAAGACCTCCAACCTCCCTTCCAACTCTATTATTCTATGTTTTATGAAGTTTTGTTCAAAAATAAATCTAACAGTTATACGACATTATCCAAGATTCTTCCAGAACAGCAAATTCCTGGATTTTTTCCAAAACTTCACGAGTCATTCCTTTCTTTTCCAGCTTGCCAACATAAAATTGAATATTTTCCCCTAAGGACATGCAATGTCTTAATAAATATAAAAGCAGTAGGAGCCAGAGACTTGGACTAAATTTAATATCCAGGATTACAAAT
Organism: Masticophis lateralis; assembly: GCA_030761175.1. Taxonomy (NCBI): domain Eukaryota; kingdom Metazoa; phylum Chordata; class Lepidosauria; order Squamata; family Colubridae; genus Masticophis; species Masticophis lateralis. Next base: position 118,714,933 of record JAUDYJ010000004.1, on the reverse strand, counting down.
TGATACCAAATCCCTGAAGATTTTCGATAAAACAGGAGGGAATAGGATATAATTCCCAACTCACAAATAATTAAACATATCAGCAGTCTTTATAGCCCAATCATCAAAGCATTCCACTGGAACAGCAATAGTTTTATTAGTCCCTAGGATTTCTGCTGGTTGAGCTGCCCCGAGGATTGGTGTCCAAGAGCTTTGTAATATTAGCCTTTTCCACCAACTTACTGCTATGCAAATCAGAAATGAGTTACACAGCTAGACAAACGGCAATGGCTAGCTTTAGAGAAAAATAGCCATGCTGAAGATGGTTGTGATTTTTGTGCCCTCAAAGTACAAACTGAAGACTCACCATTGTAAACAAAGATCTTAAACATGAAAGAAGTCAGAAATTGAAAAGCGGACAGAAAATTATGAAGAGGTAGCTGGATGAAAATGTGAAACTCCTTTTAATCCCCTCTCTGTTGACCAGTCATTCTCTCTTAATCCAAATGAATGGAGCAGGGCAGAGCAGAGCAGAGCAGAGCGGAGCAGAACGGAACGGAACGGAACGGAACGGAACGGAACGGAACAGAACAGAACAGAACAGAACAGAATAGACTTCTTTATTGACCAAGTGTGATTAGACACACAAGGAATTTGTTTCCGGCATGTAAGCTCTCAATGTACATACAACAATAGTGATAGATCATTAAAATAGTCATTGTAAAATACATTAATCATAAAACTTTAGATACAAAGCTTAGTGATAGTGATGGATATTGAATAAGGAATCAACATAAATCATACTAGGATACTAAGTAAACAATATAATTCATAAGATACAAGCAATAAAGTTATAGTCATAAGAAGATAAGGTGATAGGGAATAGGGAAGATGAGAATAATGATGGTAATACAGCCCTACTAGGTAGTTTGACAGTGTTGTGGGAATTAGTTGTTTAGCAGAGTGATGGCATGGGGGAAAAACTGTCCTTGTCTCTAGTTGTTCTGACATGCAATGCCACAGAGATACTGTTGTGGGTTGAAAAAGGAAAGAACATTACGTACTCTAGAACTCCTGTAACTAAAGCAGGTTATAAATCTAATCAATAAAATAAATTTGAATATGTTTGGGTCTTTTCAGCTTAGAAGGAAAAGTAAAAAGAAGGAAGGAAGGAAGGAAGAAAGAAAGAAAGAAAGAAAGCTGAGCCTCCTTCCTTCCTTCCTTCCTTCCTTCCTTCCTTCCTTCCTTCCTTCCTTCCTTCCTTCCTTCCTTCCAACATGTATAGGCCATCATCTTACCTCAAGAAAATTCTTCCCAGAATATTGGAATTTGGGATCATCCAATGAGGTAGAGAGATATAAAACAGTTTAAAAAGGAATTTCAGGTAGCACCAAGTTAAAATTGTGGAACATTGCAGATATTGTGGAATGATGGCTACCGAACTGAAGGAGTCTCCAAGGCTGTTAGCTGAAACCGTTGAAGGTAAGACTGTCCATGAGGCTTTTGTGGAGCAGAAGGAATCCTGAAAACCTCAGTCTCCAATCAGACGGTTGGTAAATAAGCTCAGGATATTTTCTTCCCAGTCTACAAGCAATTAACTATGACATGGGTAAAGCTTTGAAGGTCTTCCAAAGGTTATTTTTAATGAGTAACCAGAAGACAGAACATGAGGAACAGCCCTGTGTCACAAGACAGGGCAAGTGATGGTAGTCATTTTTTTTTTTTACTACAGGTTCTGTGGGCATGGCTTGGTGGGTGTAGTGTGGTTTGGAGGGTGTGGCTTGGTGGGTGTGGCAGGGGAAGTATACTGTAAAATTCCCATTTCCACTCCACTCCAGGGGAAGGATATAATGTAAAATTCCTATTCCCACCCCACTAACCTGCTTTCCAGCTGTCCAGGGCAACAAAAGAAGACTCAGTCAATCAGCTGGGACTCCAATCAGCTGGGACTCCAATCAGCTGGGACTCAGGAGGCAGCAAATAGATAGGGGTGGGACCAACCAAAGGTGGTATTTACCGGTTCACCAAACTACTCAAAATTTCCGCTACCAGTTCTCTAGAACCTGTCAGAACTGGCTGAATACCATCTCTGAAGAGGACCACGTAAATATTTGTAGATGTGGTTTGAAGCCTTTCCCGAATTTCCATATGGAACGAATTTTGAACTGGTTCCAAACTGATTGATTCATTTTGAATGTGCAGCCCTCTTTTATCGTTTTGTTGTTTCTCTAAATGAGAAATTGAATCAACTTAATTTTCCGAATTGCATTAAAAACTCATTTCTACAGACTGCTTGGGGAGAAGGTTATTCCATTAGATTGCGAAATAAGGGTTGAAACAGTTCAAACCTCTTGCATACTTGATGTAAGTTTCATGCAAATTGTATAATATTCAGATACCTTTGCGTAATTTATATAAAATGTGAGTTATACAAAAGGTACAAATATCGTTTTAGTCAAATTCGGAAAGGATGGCCCTTGTCCGTCACTTGAAGATGAAGTCTGAATTCCAATTTTGACCATTGCATCTGAAGTCTGCCGAATGGGAGCTTGATAAGGTAGACTAGCTTTGATTTATTTGGCACAATTGACGAAAATTCTATGAAAAGTCAATTGCACAAGATCAATTAACTAAATCAAAATGGTCATTTAAATCAGAGTTAATATGCACGGAGAAATATCAACATCACTTCATTCTTCTCCACAGGTCAAACCTAAACCTCAGCATCGACTAGAAACTAATAAATACAATGGTCTGAAGTCACCTTCACATTCTAAAGTATTCTATTAGAATGAATGAAGGTATCCTGAGATGCAAGTACACCGACAGCAATTCTTGTTCCTTGATGATGACACATTGTATTTGTTTCTAATAAGCAAATAACCACTCTAAAGAATTAAATTTGTAAGTGACCACTGTGTCATTATGATTACACAACTTCATATATTGCCTCTCTCACATGGCTGCTCCTATGGAGCTATGTTGGACGGAAGGTTTTAAGAGGCTATCAACTGATTTGTGATCAGCAACAATTTTCTTGATTATGAAACCTATTTTCCTGCCGATGCAATCACAGCAATGCTACTGACAATCTATACATTAGAGTGTAGATAGGTGGTCTATTTGGGACGTTGGAGTACTTCAACAAGGATGCTGTGGATGAAAATAAGGAGAAAAACAAAAATCTCTGAAGGCATATTCAGGGAATACTTTTATTAGAACATAGAATATCAGAGTTGGAAGGGAGTTTGGAGATCTTCTATTCCAACCCTTCTCTTCCCTCTCTCTCTCTCTCTCTCTCTCTCTCTCTCTCTCTCTCTCCCTCTCTCTCTCTCTCTGTTTTTCTTTGTCTCTCTGTCTCTCTCTCTGTCTCTCTCTTTCTGTCTCTGTCTCTCTCTGTCTCTCTCTGTCTTTGTCTCTCTGTCTCTCTTGCTCACTCTCTGTCTCATTCTCTGTCTCTGTCTCTCTGTCTCTCTTTCTCTGTCTCTCTCTGTCTCTCTCTGTCTGTCTCTCTGTCTCTGTCTCTGTTTTTCTTTGTCTCTCTGTCTCTCTCTCGCTCTGTCTCTCTGTCTCTGTCTCTGTCTCTCTCTCTGTCTTTGTCTCTCTGTCTCTCTCTGTCTTTGTCTCTCTGTCTCTCTTGCTCGCTCTCTGCCTCATTCTCTGTCTCTGTCTCTCTTTCTCTGTCTCTCTGTCTCTCTCTGTCTATCTCTCTGTCTCTGTCTCTCTGTTTTTCTTTGTCTCTCTGTCTCTCTCTCGCTCTCTCTCTCTCTGTCTCTCTCTCTGTCTTTGTCTCTCTTGCTCGCTCTCTGTCTCACTCTGTCTGTTTTTCTTTGTCTCTCTGTCTCTCGCTCTGTCTCTCTGTCTCTCTCTCTGTCTTTGTCTCTGTCTCTCTTGCTCGCTCTCTGTCTCACTCTCTGTCTCTCTGTCTCTGTCTCTGTCTCTCTGTGTGTCTCTCTCTGTCTCTCTCTTTCACTCACTCACACACATACACACAGACACACAAAACACAGAAGCAAAAAAAAAAAAAAAGAATCACACAATCCAGACCTTAGTTCCAAAACAGATTTGATATCTTGACCAATTCTACTGACTGATGTATGAACTGCTAGATCCAGTTCTGCTGTTAGTGACTGCAGGGACTTTCCCTCTTATATGCTTTCAGATAGCCTAAAAAGAGAAAACAGATAAACAGAAAGAAAAGAAAACAAACTTCTCTTCTTCTCAAAGTCCCTAAAAGGAGAATCCTAACTTATGCTTTTCCTGGACCCTATTTTTAAGAATGATTACTTAAATGAATAGGTCACATAGGGTTTTTTTAAGCCTTTCACTCGAAGCCGTAGCAAGGAATTTTCCCTACATTCACTATATGTAACAGTCTAAAATTCATCTATTACCCTTCATTATTTGCTCTCATTGTATCTGCTATTTAAGCTCCTTTGTATTTTGAACACTTTTATTATTCACATTGAAGAACTGAAGATACTTATGAGGTGTCTACTTCAATGCTTTCTGAATGCTACCGAGTCTTCATCAGAAGAGTGTGCAATTAGCTGTTAAAAGACGAGAAATACAGAATTGAACTAAATAACTATAGCATCAGTATCAATGATATCATTTATCTGTGACAAATACAATATTAAACCTTTGCTAGTGAGTGCTTTCATTCACTTCAGGAATGAAAGAGATATGTCATCATTCCAAAAATTTAGAAAAAAAATTCCAAAGTTTTTTTTTTCTTTTTCTTTTAAACATCCTTTGGAAATATTCATTAGAATTTGCTTAATTAGAATTAAACAAAACAGTTTAAAAAGTCTCTTGGGGACATTCAGTTACTTAGTAACCAACCCTACCTTGCCTTAAGCTCAGCCTGTAATACAATAGATCTCTGCTTTTTTAATGTTATTTTATATTTCATTTATTAAATTTATATGTCACCCATCTTAACAACTCTTGTCTTCTTCAAAAAAATATTTCTTTCTTTCTTTCTTTCTTTCTTTCTTTCTTTCTTTCTTTCTTTCTTTCTTTCTCTTTCTTCCTTCCTCCCTCCCTCCCCTCTTCCTTCCTTCCTTCCTTCCTTCCTTCCTTCCTTCCTTCCTTCCTTCCTTCTTTCTTTCTTCCTTCCATATGTTTCTATCAATACCTATCCCAATTATATTTCTCAATTTATGCACAGGACCAATTATCTGGAAAACAGTGCAGAGAATGAGACAATGCTACAGCATCACAGAGTTATTGATGATCAATGCATTTTTTGTTTGATTTTTTTATTTTCAATCAATGAACTAGGAGAGCTAAAAATATCTTCAAGTAAAGATAGTTCTTGACTTACCACAATTCTTTTAGTGATTGTTCAAATGTACAAAGTGTCAATGTCAGGGTTCCAAGTACCACCCCCAATGAAAGAAGACTCTGAGGCTTGAAGTTCCTCAAAGTTCATTTTTATTAGAGATGTCATATTGGCACATCCGGGAAAACCCAAATCTGAAACCTTCCAGGTTTTCCCCACCCGAAGAAAAGGCCAAGTCCCTGCCCTGCACCCACATGTCCATCACGTGGTCCAATCAAAGTGCTGTCCCAACTGGAGAAGCCTCCCAGCCACACCCCTTCAGGTGCAGGGCAAGATGTCCTTGACTCTCTGAGAGGGGAATGTTATTATGACTATATATCACCCTATATATCACACATCAAGGATCTCACCCACACAGGATGTTACGAAACAGCTGACTAATCTGCAAACATCAACTCCATCAACCAATCAAGATGTAACAACACAGGCAACCAACCTGCTCACAGCAACAAAGCCAGACCCCACACCTCCCCTCCAGTATTTATAGACAGACGGCAGTTCCGATCACACTTTCCTTGCACAAGCAGGAAGCCGAAAACACCAGCCTGAAGATGACAAGTGGGACCTCGTTGAAACTTCACCAAAATACTCTCAATCTTACACGGGAAAAGACCCGAGTACACCAAAACTTGCATACCCCTACCGTGAAAATCTACAAAAACATGTTACATAGATATATAATTATCCAGGAGCCTGGATAGCTCAGCAGTCTAATGCATTGTAATTTAACACCAGCTGTCTGCAATTACTGTAAGTTCGAATCTCCCCAGGCTCAAGGTTGACTCAGCCTTCCATCCTTTCTAAGGTAGGTAAATTGAGGACCCAGATTGTGGGGGCAATAAGATGACTTTGTAAAAATATACAAAAGTATGAAGGCTATTGCTTAACGCATTGTAAGCCACCCTGAGTTTCTGGAGAAGGGCGGCATATAAATCAAATATATATATATATATACATACATACATACATACGTGTGTGTGTGTGTGTGTGTGTGTGTGTGTGTGTGTGTGTTTTCTGAGGTTTTCGCGGGTGTTTGTATGTAGGTCTTTGGTTATTCTTTGGCAATTGCTCCTGAAGCACGAAGCCGAGAACACCAGCCTGAAGATGACGAATGAGACTTCGTCGAAACGTCGCCAAGACACTTCCAATTTTACGCAGGAGAAGACCTGAATATCCAAAGACCTACATATATATAGATAGATAGATAGATAGATAGATAGATAGATAGATAGATAGATAGATAGATAGATATATATATAGATAGATATATATATTTGTCTATGTATCTGTATACACACACACACACACACACATATATATAATTATTGCTGTTGTTGTTGTTGTTGTTGTTGTTATTATTATTATTATTATTATTATTATTATTATTATTATTATTAGGCAGGCCTGAAGGCCCAAAGCAAAAGATGGCTTCCAGGCCTGACATAAAGACAATGAAAAAAATGACTTCTGACATCTTCACACTTACAACTGCTGCAGCATCCCTGTGGTCATGTGATCAAAATCCAGTTGCCTGGTAACTGACTCATATTTATGATGATTAGTGTCCCAGGGTCATGTGATCGCCTCTTGTGACCTCCTGACAAGCAAAATCAATAGGGAAACTAGATTCATTTAATGATCAGGTTACTAACTTAACTATTGGACTGATTCACTTAATAACTCTGGCAAGAAATATCATAAAAACGGGGCAAAATTCATATAAGAACACTCTTGCTTAGTAATGGAAATTTGGGGCATAATTGAGGTCAAATGTCAAGGATTACCTGCACTTATTTTATTTTTTTTTTCCTGACAATAAAACACAGTCAGCAAAATAGGAATGTTTGCTTCACTGTTTTGGTAAAATAGATATCTTCCCATCTTTCCTGTACTTTTCAGAGCAAAGAATATTTTCCAGATTGCAATTATTTCAACTTCCAAATCACCTTAAAGGATCAAGAAGTCTTAATTAAAAGTACACGTTCATATTTCTTTCGTTAAGCACTAGATGAAACATGTCATGTCTTTAATATTCTCTGAATTGGTCCCAAACTTATTTTATCTGATGATAAAGAAATAAAACTCGCTGTGTATAAACTTGACATTCTACAGGAAGGTTGTGTTTAAAATGGATTAGCATTAATGCTTGGGAAAATACTGCACCAAGTACATTTTAATATGAAATAAAAGAAAGATGTTAACCAAGAACTACTCAAGTATGAAATGCAAATATACTTTCATATCTCTCTGGTGAATTTCCCAAGTAAAATACATTAATCCAATCATGTTTTTCAGTAATACTGGAACAACTTATGTGATTTAAATCATAATGGTTAACATTTATAGGAATGACATTTTTATTTTAGTTTCCCTCCCCCCCCCCAAAAAAAAAAACAAACAAAAAAAAACTTCATGTTGGGAGAAAGAAACATTTTTATTGAATCTAACTCAAGGCTGACTTGGAAATTGCTTTTCATGGAACGGCTATTGTTCAGATGCCGAATTCAGAGATCAGTTGAAAATGTATTTGCAAATGTTGGAAGAAATATCCATCTGGCTCAGTTCCAAGCCAGCAGGAAGACACTGGAAACATGGAGACTGACTGGAAAGATGGTTTAATGATGAAGCAGAACCACCAAACACATTTTTTAAAAAAAGAAATGATTTATATGACGCCCTTCTCCGGAAACACAGGGCGGCTTACAATGCGTTAAGCAATAGCCTTCATACTTTTGTATATTTATACAAAGTCAGCTTATTGCCCCCTCAAACTGGGTCCTCATTTTACCTACCTTAGAAAGCATGGGAGGCTGAGTCAACCTTGAACCTGGTGAGATTCGAACTTACAGTAATTGCAGACAGCTGGTGTTAATCACAATGCTTTAGTCTGCTGAGCCATCAGGCCCTTTTGATTTGATTTGCAAACAAAACAAAACAAAACAAAACAAAACAAAACAAAACAAAACAAAACAAAACAAAACAAAACAAAACAAAACAAAACAAAACAAAACAAAACAAAACAAAACAAAACAAAACAAAACAACAATTCCAGTGGGAAAAAATTCCTTTGACCGCATGTTTGGGAAGGAAATTACATGAGAAACTAAGGGATTTTTAAAGTTTAGCTTATTATTGCACTCATTAACCAGAGCATTTTAGGAATAAAATAATAGTAAAATAAATACATTAAAATTGAGATACCTCAATTAATTAATAGACCCAATCAATTAATAGACCCAGACCCATGCAAAATTCTATTAATGTAAGATCACGTTAAGATCTAACTGACTTGAAGTTTGATTAAATCCAGAATATAGGAAAAAAGATAGTGTACCTATTATAGAAGAATGGACTTTGAAGATGGCTAATTTTGTGGAAATGGCAAAGATTTCTGCATATTTAAAGGATAGGATCCACAAAGTTTTTGTTCGGGAATGGAAGAAATGGGTGGATTATGTGCAGAATAAATATCAAACTAAGAAATATCACTTAGTATTTGATTGAAAATATAGAGATTAGTTAATGTTTGGGGAAAGGTAATTGGGGGAAATTAGGGTTATTTTCTTATGTATTAAGGGGGATTAATTAATATAGATAATTAGTTTTATTATACCTACTATATTGATAGGTGGGGAAATTTTAATGTTACAAAATATTTGATATATTTATATATATGTTTGAATGACAGTATATATTTGATAGAGTAATCTTACTTTATACACACGATAGAATTGTTAAATTACTAATACAGTATCTTCTATAGGGACTAGTTAATGTTTAGGGATAAGTAATTGGGGAAAATTAGGTTTTTTTCTTTATATTTTGGATTTTATTATGCAATAAGGGGGATTAATTAGCATTTAATGTTAAAAACATTTGATATGTTATTTGGATTTCACCTATATATTTTTTCTTGTTGAATGTTGATAGACATATAAGAACAATATTTTTTGTAAGGGACGCCAAGGGGGGGAAGGGAGGGGAAGGGGAGTTGGGGGGGGGGGAGAAATGATAAAATTTGTATTGTAAAACTTTTTCAATTAAAAAAAAAATCCAGAATATAGAAGCTGCACAAGGTTGTTAAGCTAGTAACAGGGTTCTTAAATGAATCTGATTTCCCCATTGATTTTGCTTGTCAGAAGGTCAGAGAAGGTGATCACGAGACCCTGGAACTGTCATAAATATGAGTCAGTAGCCATGAGTCCGCATTTTGATCCTGTGACCATCAGGCTACCACAAAGGTTGTAAGTGTGAAAAATGGTCATACATATTACTTTTGTTTTTTTGGTGTGGTTTTAACTTTGAATGGAGCATATCATGAGAAAGGCAGGGCTAGAGATATCAAAAGTTGGGATTAAGATTGCCTGGAGAAATATCAACAACCTCAGATATGCAGATGATACCTGTCTAATGGCAGAAAGTGAAGAGGAACTAAAGAGCCTCTTGATGCAGGTGAAGAAGGAGAGTGCAAAAGTTGGCTTGAAACTTAACATTAAGAAAACTAAGATCATGGCATCCGGCCTTCTCAATTTCCTGGCAAATAGATGGGTAAGAAATGGAAATAGTGACGGATTTTATTTTCCTGGGCTCCAAGATCACCACAGATGGGGACTGCAGCCAAGAAATTAAAAGACACTTGCTCCTGGGGAGGAAAAATCTAGACAAATCTAGGTAGCTTACTAAAAAGCAGAGATCTCAACCTGCCAACAAAAATGCGTATTGTCAAGGCTATGGTTTTCCCAGTTGCAATGTATGGCTGTGAAAGCTGGACCATAAGAAAGGCTGAGCACCAAAGAATTGAGGACTTTGAACTATGTTGCTGGAGAAGACTCCTATGAGTCCCTTGGAGTGCAAGGTGATCAAACCGGTCAGTCCTAGAGGAGACCGACCATGTCTGCTCTTTAGAAGGCCAGATCCTGAAGAGGAAACTCAAATACTTTGGCCACTTAATGAGAAGGAAGGACTCCCTGGAGAAGAGTCAAATGCTGGGAACGATGGAGGACAAAAGAAGAAGGGAACGGCAGAGAACGAGGTGGCTGGATGGAGTCACTGAAGCAGTAGGCATGAGCTTCAATTGACTCCAGAGGATGGTAGAGGACAGGAAGCCCTGGAGGAATATTGTCCATGGGGTCGCAATGGGTGGGCCACAACTTCGCAACTAACAACAACAAAAAGTCAAGAACTACCCGTACTGTTCTTCAGGAGCATTTAACTTCCTTCCCTCCCCAAACGTTTATAGAAAAAAACATTACAAGAGGCCAATGCTTCATTTTCACTTCATTTTGATCATAAAGAATTTAGTGCTTTTGGTTTCCCTGATTTCAAAGAAACAGCGAAGAAAAGAGAATAGCTCTCTACACAAAGGATTTTGCTTACAGTCCTCTTTCCTTGATTTATTCTTCCTCTATAGCCGGCCTGGATACCTCATCCCCTCTTGGATTTGTGATCTATTTAGAGAAGACAGTTTTCTTCCCTTTTAGCTTAACACGCATAAAGAAAATTAATCTCAGCTACTTCAAATGGCCCAAAAAAAAAAAAAAATTAATAATGATAAAAATGTCAACTGTGTGCTCTTTAGGAAGAATTTTTTCTCTCTCCCTTCTTCCTTCTCTTCCCTTTTTCTGCTCTTGTGGAATTTTCTTTCTTACATTTGGTGACTATATTGATTTCTGTTGCTTGATAGAGTGGTTTATGCTAAAAATAAATGTTGGACAAAAGTATCAACAACAAATATGTATGTACACACATGTATACTTGTGTGTGTGTGTGTGTATGCAAGTCTTGGTGTATTCGGGTCTTCTCCCATGTAAGATTGTAAAATAATCTTACACGGGAGAAGACCCGAATACACCAAGACTTGCATATCTGTACCCGTGAAAATCTACGAAAACATATATGTGTATGTGTATGTGTGTGTGTGTGTGTGTGTGTGTGTGTGTGTGTGTGTGTTTCTTTAAGTCAGGTTTTTCCTACATAACCAAGATCTTTCTGCAACTTTCTGGTTACATAGGAAAAAACTGGCTTAAAGAAAAACACGCATAAAACCTACGAAAAGTAAGAATACACACACACACACACACACTCATACATATACATACATATATACTATACACACACATACACTTTGCTTAGCTTGTATATGTATGTGTGTGTCTATACATACATACTTAAATGCCTATGTACATACATACATATATACATACATATATAAATTTTATATTTGCTGATAAAGAAATAAAGGGAGTCTAGTATAGATCTATTTCAAGCTATTTAGCTCTCATCAGCTAGCCACACCCTTACTCATATTCAAACTTCGACTGCCTGCATATTAGGCAGTTGTATTAACCTCTGAGCCACAAATTCTCCTTCCTTTATCAGCTTGAGCCAGGGGAAAGATAAACCACTGTTTGAAAAACCTCTGTGTACTGTATTTTGCTCCTGGGTTGTCTAAAATAGTAGTCACACTGTGTACACTGTATATAATATATATAGTGTATATAGTGTGTGTGTATATATATATATGCACACATACACACACACATATATACATACATATAGATAGATAAATATACATACATATATGCATTCATATAGAAACATATGTATACATATACATGTGTGCACATACAGATACATATAAATACAGATAAATATAAATACATATATATAATGACTTATGGTGATACAGTGGTTAGAGTGCAGTACTGCAGTCTACTTCTGCTGACTGCCAGTCGCCTGCAATTTGGCAATTCAAGTCTCATCAGGCTCAAGGTTGACTCAGCCTTCCATCCTTCTGAGGTCGGTTAAATGAGGACCTAAATTGTTGGGGCCAATAGGCTGATTCTGTAAACTGCTTAGAGAGGGCTGTAAAGCCCTATATATAGGTGTATACAGGTATATAAGTCTAAGTGCTATTAGTGCTATACATATACACCTTGATGTAAATAACTGCTCCTGAGAAAGTCATTGCTTCTAAGAAAAAGGTTTAGAAGTTGCTGAAGTTCCACTTATTAATTGTTCTAACGGTCAGGAAATTTCTCCTTAGTTCTAAGTTGCTTCTCTCCTTGATTAGTTTCCACCCATTGCTTCTTGTCCTGCCCTCAGGAAAGAACTATTGAAGAATAGTTTGACTCCCTCTTCTTTGTGGCAACCCCTGAGATATTGGAGATAGTGAAAATAAAATGAGTAAAAGGTACTCAAGTTACCCTGTGGTAAACTGGATGGCCAATACATTTGATCAATAAATAAACAAAATAAAACAGTAGAGCAAAATATAGTAGTGCAGAGCAAGAGAACAGATCGAGAAAGTAAGAAAATCAGACTGGGAAAATAATTCAGTGATGCAGAGGAAATTAAAACAAGAAATTGAAGCAATCAATATTACTTGGTTTGTTATGAGTGGCTTCCATGTGCATTAAGAATTTACATATCTGTATCCATCTAATTCAACAAGGCTAAGGAAGATTGGTCATGCTTAATAACCCTACTTTCTTATCAGTGATATAATTCTATGGAATTCTTTGAGATGAGAATTAATTTTGATCATCCATAGCAGAATAGTGAAGGTTGTTGAGTCCATGGTGGTGCAACAGCTCCCGCAGTTCCTGGAGAAAATGGAGTTCCTAGACCCATACCAATCAGGGTTCTGGCGTGGGCACAGCATGGAAACGACATTGGTTGCTCTGATGAATGATCTCTGGTAGGCCCGGGATGGAGGTTGTTCCTCCATCCTGATCCTACTTGACCTCTCAGCGGCTTTCGATACCATCAACCATGGTAACTTACTGCAGTGACTTGGGGGGTTGGGGATAGGAGGCACTGTCTTACAGTGGTTCTCCTCCTACCTCTCAGGTTGCTCGCAGTTCGTATGGGCAAGGGGGCAGAGATCCACCCTAAGGCCTCTAACCTGTGGGGTGCCTCAGGGGTCGGTTCTGTCCCCCTACTCTTTAACATCTATATGAAGCCGCTGGGTGAGATCATTTGTGGTTTCAGGGTGAGGTATCATCAATATGCTGATGATACTCAGCTATACTTCTCCACCCTGGACCACCACAGGGATGCCCTTTCCTTGATGTCCCAATGCCTGGAGGCGGTGCAGGCCTGGATGGGTAGGAACAGGCTCAGACTCAACCCCTCCAAGACTGAGTGGCTGTGGATGCCGGCACCTCATGTTCTAGAAGTCCCATCAGTTCTGATGGGGGGAGGTACTTGCTCCCATTGAAAGGGCCCACAACTTGGATGTCCTCCTGGATTCCCAGCTGTCGCTGGGAGACCATCTGACAGCCGTGACCAGGGGAGCTTTCGTGCAGGTTCACCTGGTGCACCAGTTGCACCGTTTCCTAGACTGAAATGCCCTTCACACAGTAACTCATGCCCTGATTACTTCCCGCTTGGATTACTGCAACTCCCTCCACATGGGGCTGCCCTTGAGGTGCATCCAGAGGCTCCAGCTGGTCCAGAATGCTGCCACGTGGGTTGTTTCAGGAGATCCCCGTTACTCCTGTGTAACACTTCTCCTACTTGAGCTGCACTGGTTACCAGTGGTCCTCCGGATCCGCTTCAAGGTGCTGGTACTTACCTATAAAGCCCTACATGGCTTAGGTCTGAGGTATTTTCAGGACCATCTCCTACCCACTTTCCACCGTCCTGTCCGCTCACACAGGACTGCCCTCCTCAGGGTACCATCGACCAGACAATGTTGGCTGGCAATGCCCAGGGGTAGAGTGTTCTCTGTGGGCTCTCCTGCCCTCTGGAATGAGTTACCCACTGAGCTCCGGACGGCCCTTGATCTCTACTCCTTCCATTGAGGCCTAAAGACTTGGCTATTTCAACAAATGGGCTGATTCAGATTCTTGGGTTTTATTATTTATTTGGCCCTGTTTTAATTGGTTTTTAATTAGGATTTTTTATTATTATTATGTTTCTAACTTGTGTTCACCGCCCTGAGTCCTTTGGGAAAAGGGTGGCATATAAATATTTGTAAATAAATAAATACAATAAATAGCAATAACACTTAGACATATATTCACAGTGCTTTACAGCCCTCTCTAAGCAGTTTACAGAGTCCCAACAACCTGGGTCCTTATTTTACCGACCTTGGAAAGATGGAAGGCTGAGTCAACCCTGAGCCAGTGAGAAAATAAATTTGAAGGAGGATCTCCCTTGTTTTAGGTGATCATGATTTATTTATTATTTATTAATTCAATTTGTATGCCGCCCCTCTCCGAAGACGCAGGGCGGCTCACAATGCATTTAAAATCATTATAAAAAACATTTAAGAATTAAAAACATTAAAAACATTAAAACTCATTCACACCATACATGGCTGGATCTTGCCGGTTCGCATGAGCAGGATCAACAGCCCCAGGCCTGCTGGAAAAGCCAGGTCTTCGCCGCTTTTCGGAAGGCCAATAGGGTGGGGATCGTCCAGACTTCAGGAGGTAACTGGATCCAGAGAGCTGGGGCAGCCACAGAGAAGGCCCTCCCACATGGACCCACCAGCCGGAATTGTTCAGCTGATGACTCTTTCACAAGATCTTCTACATAACAGTGGCCTTCCTCCTTTCAAAACCCTTTTAAACCGAGCCCCTATTTCTATTTCAGCAGAGTTGGGAACAAACACAGCAGAAACCTGTTGCTTTGAGATGGAATTGCCTTTATAACACTTTAAATGAAATTTAAACACTGAATTTCCCATGGCAGCTGGGAAGACTTTAGCAATTAGATAGACTCGGCTTGCCTGTTCCCTTGCAAATATGTCCCTCCTTTTTCTTACTGTCAGGTAAATAAACCAGTTTCTCTTAATTAGACTCGATTATGGGAAATGAAAACATTATTGCAACGGCCATCAGATACCACCTTTTATGAAAAGTGACACCATATAAATGTCTTAGGCTTTCCTGCTTGCCGTGATAAATAGGTTATGCTACATGCTTATTTTAATTACTATCAGCAAAATCTGATGAAGCTTAAGCATTGCTCTTGGTGGAAAACACACCTCTACATACGCCCAGAGAGAACACCTTACTCATGTCAACATGATTCACTAACTGGTGACCCCTGTATTAGTCAATGGATTTAAATTGGTAATTAATAAAAGCCTGTTGTTGCAAAGGCTAATACAGTAAAAATGCTAACTAGCCCTCCAGCCCTGCAGACAGCTTATTGACACGTTAATTCTACACTAAAGATTTTCTAGTGTGTGAAAAAAAAAAAATTCTTTCTTTGGAGCGTAACTGCTAAACGTAGTAGACAGCTTTAATTTTGCACTTTTTAATTCAGTTCTTAATGGAGAAACAAAGAGTTTTGCTTTTTTGATTTTTTTTCTTCCCTCCTTCCCTTCCCCCCCCCCCCCCCCACTCCAAGCTCTATTCTATCAAATCAACTTTCTTCTAAATTGCAGACTGAAAAGAATAAGAATGATCACGGAAGGAAAATACAGAATGGTCTCATTGGGATTATTTTAACAACTCCAATTGTATTATGGGAGAGAAAGGTGATTGATTTGGATTTGAACTGTAATCTGCAAGAAATCTGAAGTCTTCACTTATGAAGTCTATAGGCTCCAATAGTTTGGGGCATGTAAGTTTCAAACATCTGTTCGAAAAGGATTTTCCCTATTTGTCTATTGGAGAAAAAAATATTCCTTCGGATAACTTTTCCCCCCCTTAATGTCAGCACATGTTTGTAGCATGTGTGTAAGACACATACATCATGTACATGTGTTAGGGTCTTAGCATCTTAGTCCAGGTATATTGTAATCCCAGTCCTGCTATATAAAATGAATTAAAATGGACTATTGAGAGTGTTTAACAAACTGAATCACTGTTTGGTTGGGTGGCTGCAGTGCCTCAGATAGAAAGCCCCTACAGAGAGTGGTAAGGACAGTCGAGAAGATTATAGGGAGCTCGCTTCCTCTTATTCAGGATACTGCTTATAAGTGCTATGTGCTTAGAGGTCAAAACATTGTTAGAGACCCCACACACCCACTTCATGGTCTGTTTCTATTGCTGCCCTCTGGGAGGAGGTTTCAAATTATTTCTAGGAGGACTACCAGATTCTCTTTATGCCATCTGTCTGGTAAACTTGCAAGATTCATTTTTCTCGCCATGTACATGTATACATCCGAACTAGACTGTGTTGTTTCTCTGTGTCATATAATATACTGTATGTGGGCGTAGGCATAATTTTGTATTGATTTATTGATTTTGTCATGTTTATGTAGTGTATATTGGAGCTGGTGACCCTTTGAGAGATGTATGCAACGGAATTTCATTTTAATGTATGCCGCTTAGTGTATATTCAAAGTGACAATAAAATTATTCTATGTCTAAGAATGTCAATTAATTATTAATCAATTTAAGTAAAATTTGTTTAATTTCTAGTCAAGTCTCTCTCCCTTTTCTTTTCCTCCCTCTTACGCCTCGGCCATAAAAATGTAATGGAGTGATGAAAAAAAAGAAAATACTACAGTTTGAGAAAACTTTATCAGGAGTGGAGATTTTATTTCTTACTTAACAAACAAAGAGACTTGAGTGTTCTTTCCTTTCTTTTGAGTATGTATGTCAGAGAAGTATTGATAGCTACCAGAACTGATGGTCAAAATCCCTGGCAATATTGCTGATCATGTGATACAATGCATCTGGAAGAAACCCACAGTTATTTTTCTCCAGCCTTCTGAATCTAGTTTCAATGCTTTTTCTTTGCAAGATCACCATGGAAACAATGCTAGTTTGTGTTGTTTCTATAGTGACCTGACACAGGACAACCACCTGGCTGGAAGGAAGTCAGGGACTTTCCTCCATATTTCCAGAACTGAACAGAAATGAATTTTAAGAGTTCCACAAAAACTGTTTGCTGTTTCTATGGAAGCTTAGAGAATTGCTTTTTGAAAATTAAAGTCTCTCTCTCTCTCCATCCACACTCCCCCCTCTCTAACTTGAATTTTGTGAGCTTTTCTATCTCATCTCATATTTCTATCTCATCTCTTCTTTTTTCTTTTTTGCTCAATCACAGATTGATTGATTGACTCCCATTCTCCTCCTCCTCCTCCTCCTCCTCCTCCTCCATAATTGTTCATAATTGTTACAGGAATGTTCCCTTTTGAAAAGTAATTAATGCTCATCTTAGGCACTAATGTATTCATGGTTTTATGAACTTTTCAAATGTGACCTTTTCAGACTTTGTTCTGGAGGTTATTGAGTAAAACAATTTCACTTCTTGCCTACTTCCAGCAACAAGAAATAATTGCACCAAGAACCCTTGATTACCAGGGTGGGGGTGGGGGGACAAACCCACAACCTTTACCCTTTAACTAATGGATTGATCCGCTTTGAAGAAATTTATTTAATCCCAAGGTCCAGTCCAGATTCTTCACTTCTTTTCCTTCAAATTGATAAGTGGATTTCTAGTTACGAGTTAGGTGAGAATCTGAGTGGTGGTTGTGTAGAAATAGCCAGCGATTAAAGTATTTCATACATTTTCTCCAGTGGTGGGATTCAGCCAGTTCGCACCACTTCAGGAGAACCAGTTGGCAAACTGGTTGTTGGAAGAAATCATTAGGGCAGAGAACTGGTTGTTAAATTACTTGAATCCCACCACTAATTTCTCTCTCTCTCTCTCTCTCTCTCTCTCTCTCTCTCTCTCTCTCTCTCTCTCTCTCTCTCTCTCCACACACACACACACACACACACAAATTGCAACTTCCTTCCCATGTTGTTGAAATATAGAAGAATGAAGAATATTGCATTAAAAAATCCATCACAATATATCAAGGTTAAAATGGGGAAAATAAGCGTACATAGATTGCATTCCCAAGGCAACCACGTAAGAAAAAAAAAAGTTTTGATGGTGTTAATGTTATTTATGAATTGGAACTATGTTTTTATTTATTTAGCTACACTCTGACAAATGCATTTGCTTTTTTCCTGTCTCAGGGTGACTTTAATTGGAGAAGAACTGGTTTCTGATTGAATATCTTACCTGGATGAATAGACTTTTCTCTTTCACAAGTGCTTTGCATTGTGGAAACTATCATTTTTGTTCTAAAGATACAAAGGTGATCCATGATTGCTGTATAACTTAGTGTTTTTAGGAACAATGTGTCAAAGACTGCAGGCAGTTGTTAGCTGGAGTGTTATATACAAAAGTTTTAAACAAAACATGTAATATTAACAAATGGTAGCTAGCTGTTTCTCATAAATCTTTAACGCTTGCTGATAAAACGAGTGAGAGACTAATTTGAGTGGCTTCACTGGGGTTAATAAATTAGCTTTAGAGGCTAAATCAGGAACAATTCTTTGTACCCCATGGATGAAACCAGGGGTGGGCTCCTGGGGGTTCGGCAGGGTTCGGGCAATCCCCTAGCCAAGGATCGCTGGGGTTCGGTAACCCTCAAATGCCACTCCTGCCTGGCCATGCCCACCCTGCCCCTCCCACCTCACCCCGCCCC
This sequence comes from Masticophis lateralis, assembly GCA_030761175.1. Classification (NCBI taxonomy): domain Eukaryota; kingdom Metazoa; phylum Chordata; class Lepidosauria; order Squamata; family Colubridae; genus Masticophis; species Masticophis lateralis. The sequence goes on along the minus strand of JAUDYJ010000004.1, from coordinate 118,696,157 downwards.
TTCCAGGAGTCTCCATGCGGCCCGTTCAGCATTCCAAGTAAAGGCAGGGGCTGCATCGAGGGTCTGGGAGGGTCCAGAAGTTCCAAAGTCTGGAAAAGGGCCTGTTTCTGGCCTCTAGAGGGCCTCCAGAGGACCTCCAGAGCCCAGAGGAAGCAGTTTCTGCCCTCCTGGAGGCTCAAGAAAAGCCTCCGGAGCCTGGGGAGGGCAAAAAATGCCTCCCCCCCCACCATGGTGCACTAATTCCCCCATTACTAATTCCATGTTTGTTTTTATTTAATCTTTTTTTATTATTATTATTGAAGTAGCATTTGCCACCAGTAAATTGGATTCTTCCTCAGTAACCTTGAGGTAATGACTTGTTTTGGGCAGATTAAAGTTTCAAATGTGTATTGAATAATTTAATTTTTTTTCCTTCCCATTTTCTTCTTCCCATCTCCAAGGACATCAATATCAATCCACTTTTGAAATTAAAAATAACAATGCAGCATAGTGTTAAGTAGTCTGTTAACAGGATAAAAATACCAAAACAAGAAACTTCACAAGACATGTTTAGCAGCTATCTTGCTGCATGCCTCTAATGTGCTTTGCAGCTCTGAAATTTTGACTTGAAAGCTGAAAGACATGGAATGAAATTCAACATGTTAAAGATGGTGGGAATCAATTGACTTAAATTCTTCATTGTTTTTTATGTTATATACATAGTTATTTTCCTGTTCACAGATTTTTTTATATATGTTCTTCATTCACAACCTTGTTCAGAACTAAGACAATATTTTCTGGTCTATACATGTAGATAGATAGATAGATAGATAGATAGATAGATAGATAGATAGATAGATAGATAGATAGACAGACAGACAGACAGACAGACAGACAGACAGACAGACAGACAGAGACAGACGATTGAGCAATAGCTAGCTACTTACCTAGCTAGATAAATAGATAGACAGATAGATAAACTGTTAGATGATAGATAGATGGATAGACAGATGGATAGATGATAGGTGAGAGTTAGATCATAGATAGATGATAAATGGATAAATGGGTAGACAGATGATAGACAGATGATAGATAGATAGGATATCAATCTGCAATATCTATCTATCTATCTATCATCTATCGATCTATCTATCATCTATCGATCTATCGATCTATCAATCTATCGATCATCAACAGATAGATGATAGATAAATAAAAGATAGACAGACAGACAGACAGATGATAGATGAAAGAAAGAAAGAAAGAAAGAAAGAAAGAAAGAAAGAAAGAAAGAAGGATGATAAATAGATTAGATAGATAGATAGATAGATAGATAGATAGATAGATAGATAGATAGATAGATAGATAGATAGATAGATGATAGATAATTTCTTTGAATAAATTATAGGTACTCTTAAGACATTTTAGTTTCATTCATCTAAAGGCCTAAACCAATAACTATAGCCTGTCACTGAATATATTTCTGAGCATATTTCAAATACAGCCCATCAAAATTATCAGGAAAACCTCTCTGTAGGTTTCAGTTTCTGCTTCCAGATTCAGTTTAATTCTTCAAGCGGTGTTTCATGAAAAATCAGACGATTAAGGCAAGTTCTCTAACTAATAACCTTATTGACTCCTTATAGGTGACCATCGTCATCCCTAGACTTTGCTTAAACTTAGATAAATACATTTCCAAATCAGTGTTTCTAGGCATAAACGGTTGTTTCTCAAGGAGCACTGTTTTCAAGTCGTCGCTTTATCTGAGTATCTGCAGAGTTAATTGTACAAGAAAGTGAAAATGCAATTGCAAGGCAGAGGGCAAAGTTTGTTTCTCACCTTCTGTTGATGTTTTGAAGCAAATTGCTAGAACTGATGACTCCGTAAAATTACATGTTCATGTGCATCATTCAAAGCTTGAAACTGAAAGACTGAGTAATTCTCCTTTGTTTTCATGACTATTACTTTATCCTTCACAAAACATTAGTCCAGGGATTTGAAATGCTTTACAACAGTGACAGGAGGCAAGGAAATTGATCAACTTTCCTGTTTTCTTTGAATAGAAATTGTTAAGATTTTTGTTGTTGTTGTAGAAACATCTTCATCGTAAGATATTATACAATGTGATATTGTATAACAGAATAACAGAGTTGAAAGGGACCTCAGGGGTCTTTTAGTCCAACCCTCTGCTCAAGGCAGTAGATCTTATATCATTTCATGGCTGCCCAATCTCTTTTTAAAAACCTCCAGTGATGGGACACCTGCAACTTCTGGAGGCAAGTGGTTCCACTGATTCATTCTTCTCACCATCAGGATATTTCCCCTTAGTTGTAGGCTGCTTCTCTCCTTGATTATTTCCCATCCGTGGCTTCTTGTCCTGCCTTCAGATGCTCTGGAGAATAGTTTGACTCCCTCTTCTTTGTGGCAGCCACTTAGATATTGGAACACTGCTATCATGTCACCCCTAGTCCTTCTTTTCATTAAGCTAGACATACCCAATTCCTGCAACCACTGTTGTATGTTTTAGCCTCCAGCCCCCTGATCATCTTCGTTGCTCTTCTCTGCACTCTTTCTAGAGTCTCCACATCTTTTTTACATTGTGGTGGCCAAAGCTGGATGCAATATTCCTTGCCAAAGAATTATAAAGTTGTGTTAATACTTCACGTGATCTTGATTCTATCCCTCTGTTTATGCACGCTAGAACTGTGTTGGCTTTTTTGGCAGCTGCTTCACACTGCTGGCTCATATTTAAATGGTTGTCCACTAGGACTCCAAGATCCCTCTCACAGTTACTACTGTTGAGCAAGGTACCACATATACTGTACCTGTGCAAAAAATATTTTACCCGTATCAGGTAGAAAGAAGTTTTTGACAAGCAGTTTTGGATAATGTAGTAAAAAGTTTGGGACATACTAGCCTAGATAATTTATTTCATCCAAATCCAGGAACATAATTCCCATCTGCAATTCCTTAGATATTTTCTTGAAATATTGGGATTGTCCTTTGTAGATAATATGCAGCTTCACCTGTGAACAGATAATACATTTGTGTGTCTATGAGCTCCAAAGTACATTTTTGGAATTACTGGTTTAAGGAGCCTGGATAGTTCAGCAGACTAAGCATTGTAATTAAAACCCAACTGTCTGCAATTACTGCTAGTTCGAATCTCCCCAGGCTCAAGGTTGACTCAGCCTTCCATCCTTTCTAAGGTAGCTAAATTGAGGACCCAGTTTGTGGGAGCAATAAGCTGACTTTGTATAAATATACAAAAGTATGAAGGCTATTGCTTAACACATTGTAAGCCACCCTGAGTCTTTGGAGAAGGGCGGCATATAAATCAATTTTTTTAAAAAAATCTCTCTTATGTCAATGATCAGTTTCATTGAACACAAAAGTGGATGGGAGTATGGAGTAGCTATTCCCCCCAAGATATCTCTGAACATATCAATCCTAATAGTATACCTCCAGGATTTAACCTACCCCGACACATATGGGTGACATATAACAGAATTAGAACAACTCATGGGGTGTGTGCTGACTCCTTGTATAAATGGGGAAAGACACCTTCAGCATAATGTGATTGCGGGGCCCCTTAACAGACTATCCAGCATATAGTGGATAGAAGGTATCCAGGAGATTCTAGGGACTTCCTCTGCATAACAATGGCAGCTACTGACTGGATCTCCAAACTCGACATTAAATTCTGAAATGTTATTTCTGTTTTCCTTTTAGGTTTTCTTACTGCTTTTTTTTATTGTTTTAATTGTTTTTAACCTGTAAAAATGAAGTGTTTTAATACTGTGTGTGATCAGCCATACGCTAAATAAATAAATAAATAATCGATGAATTTGGAGGAGGAGGAGGAGGAGGAGGAGGAGGAGGAGGAGGAGGAGGAGAAAAATACACCTTCAACAAAAAGGTTAATAAAAAACTAAAAGGATAATATGAATGAGGTTTTGTGAGTCTTGCACACTCTTCAATTTCGTTAGCCTTTATCTCCCAGAGGAGTCAATATTCAAATTAAAGATAACTGTTAAAAATCCAAGCTTTTCTGTAATGCTTTCCATGTCAACAAATAAAGCCAAGGAATTGCATTTTAAATTGAAAACCTTTGTGATAAAAAGATGTGGCATCTTAATTTTTCCTCCCCTGTTCCTCAGGTCCCACTTCATTCTCTTCCTTAATGTGATTATTGTTTGGGACATAGTTAAAACATGCTAATTACATTATCATATTCAGACACATATAATTGCAGGTTAGCGGAGGGGCTATCGGAGGGGCTGCCCTCAATCAATATCGGAGGGGCTGCCCTCAAAGAAGAAAGGGTCAGGCTATTCTCCAAAGCACCTGAGGGCAGGACAAGAAGCAATGGGTGGAAATTAATCAAGGAGAGAAGCAACCTAGAAGGGAGGAGAAATTTCATAACGGGGAGAACAATTAACCGGTGGAATGGCTTGCTTTCAGAAGCTGTGGGTGCTTTCAAGTGGACAGCTACTTAAATGGAATTGTACAGGTCCATGGTGGAAAAACCTATGGCATGCGTGCCACAGCTGGCACGAGGAGCCGTCACCCACCTCAGCTCCACTGTACATGCATGCACACTTTCTGCTAGCCAGGGGGGCACATGCAGGGGTCATGCGCACATACATGGGGGCAGGGGGAGCACAGAGAGCTGTGGCATGCCCCCTGTAGCCTGTTGTTAGGCCCAGGAGGCTGTAGGGAGGCCTATTAGGCCCAAAAGCGGCATGGGGGGCTGCGACATGCCCCCTGGCCAGTTTTTGGGCCTAGGAGGCTGCAGGGAGGCCTCCTAGGCCCAAACAGAGGTAGGGGGTCACATGCGCATGTTCAGGGTCAGGGAAAGCGTGGGGGTCTTTTGTGCATGCATGGGGCACATGGGGAGCATGAGGGGATCATGTGCGCATGCGCAGGGGAACCCCGCATTGCATTATGGATGCCGGCATGCGCATGTGCTGTCGGCACATGACAAGAAAAAGATTAGCCATCACTGGTATAAGTTCTCCAGCTTGAGCAGGGGGTTGGACTAGAAGACCTCCAAGGCCCCTTCCAACTCTGGTTTTCTGTACAGATGTTGAACACTGGAAAAACCTTATCCCCAGCCACTTGCACAGGAAGAAGCCAGAATTAGTTGATAGATCACAGAATATTGGTAGATCAGGGCAGTTCAAGAAGGAATCATCAATCTATCAGCAACTCAAGACTAATCCTCCTTGCATTCCCATGATGTTGTCATTTATTCCAGATGTTGCCTTTCACCTACTTCAGTGTGGGGAAAGTGGATTTCTTTATATGTCCTGGATTTTCCAATTATTCAAATTTGCAACTCAGCATAATTATACAGTGTATTCTCTCTCCCTCCCTCCCTCCCTCCCTCTCTTTCTCTCTCTCCCTCCCTCCCTCCCTGTCCCTCTTCTCCTCCCTCTCCCTTCTTCCTTCTCTCCCTCCCTCCCTCTCTCTCTCTTCATTCTGCTTTCCTTGCAGATCTCAAGTCATGAATGTTTATCAATGAGAAACAGAGCCATTCTTTTCCCCAACTTTAATCAAAGGAAGTATATTGTTATCAACAGGTGTGATCTTCGCCCCTTTATTCTATTTGCATTCCTGGCTGCTGTTTCCAGCCTTTGCAAAATGATTCCACCAAAAATGAATATTATTATTATTATTATTATTTTAAAAAGGCAGTCAACGATTTATAGAATTAAGATCTTTGCAAAATGAGCCAATTTCTGCTGACAGCCCACGTTTACCCCCTTCCTTGGGGTAAACGGTAAACAGAAACAAAACCCCGCAGCATTTAAAGGCAGGCAGAACATTAAAGCGGGATTAGCTTCAGGAGTCGATGACAGATGCAAAGTGCTTTGCGCATGCTGCTATGTGATGTCGAACATATGCTATCAATTTTTTTAAAAAAATGCTTAAGAAATATTTAACAAGGCAAGTCTCACATAAGCATGGGTTTGTAAGAATAGCCTCTGTTTCTGCTTCCCTGCATTGTGTTTCATTGGAGTTCAGGCTTTCAGGGTGAGCAGAAGACCGGAGGAGAGAAAGACCCCACCGGTTTGATACCATGGTTGCCGCTCTAATTTACTCCCTGGTGTGGTGTGTGAATTGTGTTTTTCGGAAACCTGGCATTACCTCTGCTTCATTAGAGAAGCAGGAAGGCCCTGAAACATGCAGCTTTAAGGCAGTGGTGAAATCCATTTTTTTTTACTACCGGTTCTGTGGGTGTGGCTTGCTAGGCATGGCAGAAGAAGGATACTGCAAAATTTCCATTCCCATCCCACTCCCGGGGAAGGATATTGCAAAATCTCCATCCCCACCCTCCTCCAGGGGAAGGATACTACAAAATTCCCTCCCCACTCTGGGGCCAGCTAGAGGAGGTATTTGCCGGTTCTCCGAACTGCTCAAAATTTCTGCTACTGGTTCTCCAGAAACTGTCAGAACCTGCTGGATTTCACCCCTGCTTTAAGGGCTCAGCACACAGATCTCTCTTTGATCCCTTTTTGTATAACACTGAACCGAACAATCTGGCTTAGGGGAGCTACTAGTGAATAAGTGGACTCAAATTACTTCCAAGAAACCAGGGGTGGACCAGTTGGGTGAACCAGTAGCTCCGACCGGTAGCTCCAACAATCAGCTGGGACCACCTGCCCACCTGCACAATTTTACTACCTTTATCTTCTCAGCTGATTCGCGGAGTAGAGCAGATTGCTGTGCCTCAGCTGTGTTTCTCCTCTGAAGAAACACAGAAGTGAAGATTTCTTCAAACTCCGCACACATGCAAAGTGCACGCACACACAAAGCGTGCGATCGCCAAACCGGTTATTAAAGCGTAGAGGGCTAATGCCTCCTACTAAAGGCAGCAATTAACATCCAACTGCCTGTAATTCTGTGAGTTCAATCCTAGCCAGGCTCAAGGTCGACTCAGCCTTCCATCCTTTCTAAGGTGGGTAAATTGAGGACTCAGTTTGTGGGGGCAATAAGCTGACTTTGTATAAAATATATACAAAAGTATGAAGGCTATTGCTTAATGCATTGTAAGCCGCCCTGAGTCTCCGGAAAAGGGCGGCATATAAATCAAATTAAAAAAAAAAAAAACGGATGTCAGGGTTCCAAGTAACACCCCCAATGAACTCAAACTCCGAGGCTTGAAGTTCCTCAAAGCTAAATTTTATTAGAGGTGTCATATTGGCACATCTGGAAAAACCCGAATCTGAAAGCTTCCGGGTTTTCCTCACCCACAAGAAAGTTGAAGACCTTGCCCACATCTCCCACATGTCCACACAGCTTCAGTCAGTTCTTCCTCGAACATAAGACATCCTCCAAGTTCTTCTTTGCACAGCTGCCGGACACCACGGCCTTGAACTTCTCTTAGAGAAGTTTGTTATGGCTATCTCTACTTCACTCATGCAATCCCCCCTCCCAACTTCCCATAGTATGATTGCGGCAGGACTGGATCCTCAAGGCACACAGGTAATATGGCTTCCAGGCATGACACCGGGAGGATCCCACCACATGATTTCTTTTTCCACAGTCGCTCAACTTCAATTTGCAAGTCCCAGTACTTTGTGATTTTTGCTTGCTGCTTATCTTCAATCCATGCATCACCAAGTATTGCAATATCAATGAACCATACTTTTTTCTTTTCAACTACTGTTATGTCAAGTGTGTTGTAGACCAAGTGCCTATCAGTCTGAATCCTAAAGTCCCACAAGATCTTGAGTTCCTCATTCTCTAAAACTTTCTCAACCTGATGTTCCCAGTGGTTTTGGCTGTACTCAAATCCAAACTTCTGGCACAATTTCCAGTGAATGATCTTAGCAACGCGGTTATGGCATTGTAGGTAGTCAGTTTGTGAAATTTTGCTGCACCCACTGATCAGGTGGTTGACTGTCTCATCTTTCTCATTGCAGAGGTGGCATTTGCTGTTGGTAGTAACATGTTGAATTTTTGCCTTCATGCAGTTTGTGGCTAGGGCTTGTTCTTGAGCTGTCAGAATAAAGCTTTCTGTTTCTTTTTTCAGTACTCCTGATCTTAACCAGTTCCAAGTTATTGTTGTTATTATTATTATTATTATTATTATTATTATTATTATTATTATTGGTTAATCTGTACTGAGATTCACAGTCTTTGAGGCTGGTTAATAGCTCAACAACTCGAGTCCTAACCAAGGACCTAGGAACTGTTAGGTATCATCGGAGGATGTAAGCTGTTCCGAGTAAGGTGTTTTTTTGTAGAGTCAAAATGTTCAAGTCTGGTAAATTTAGAATTTCTAAATAGCGGGGTAGCCCTTTGGGTATTGCTCCAAGGGCTCCAATTACAATCGGAACAACACATGATTTCTTTTTCCACAGTCGCTCAACTTCAATTTGCAAGTCCCGGTACTTTGTGAATTTTTCTTGCTGCTTATCTTCAATCCGTGCATCACCAGGTGTTGCAATGTCAATGAACCATACTTTTTTCTCTTCAACTACTATTATGTCAGGTGTGTTGTTGACCAAGTGCAGCATTATTATTATTATTATTATTATTATTATTATTATTATTATTACTATTTGGATTTATATGCTACCCTCTCTCCAAAGGATTCAGGGCAGCTCACATCAAACAAAACAATCCCAATAAATACAGATTAAAACATACTAAAACATACTAAAAACAATTTAAAACAATAGACCCCATCAGTCCTGGTTAGGGCGTTCAAACAGCCAGGTCTTAAGCTCACGGCAGAAGGTACGAAGGTTGGGGGCCAATTGAAGACCCACAGGAAGTTGGTTCCACAGGATGGACGCGGCCACAGAGAAGGCTCTACCCCTGGGGGTCGCCAGCCGACATTGTCTAGTCAACAGCATCCTGAGTAGGCCCTCTCTGTGGGAAAGCACCGGGCAATGGGAAGTCGATGCTGGTTGCAGGTGGTCCGACAGATATCCTGGGCCTAAGCCATGGAGGGCTTTATAGGTTAACACCAGCATCTTGAATCTCATCCGGCAACCACTGCAAGTCATGCAGGAGAGGTGTAACATGGGAGTATCAGGATCCTCCCATTACAACCCGCGTGGCTGCATTCTGCACCATCTGAAGCCTCCAAGTGGTCTTCAAGGGCAGCCCCAGGTAGAGAGCATTGCAGTAGTCAATCCGGGAGGTAACTAACACATGGGTGACTGTGCATAGGGCATCATCCTATGCACAGGAAACATCCTGCTTCCCTACTTCTGGTGGGCCTAGAAGGCCCGAAAATCAGCTGGAGCTGAGCTGGCATGCCCACTGATATGGCTACTCAAGCCACCTGTGGCACGCGTACCATAGGTTCGCCATCATGTGTCTAGACAGTCACTTATCTGGTATAGAGTCTCTTGCTTGAGCAGGGGGCTGGACTAGAAGACCTCCAAGGTCCCTTCCAGCTCATTCATTCTATTCTAAAGTTTCTCCTTTTCCTTTCCTAACTGCAGCTCTGATATCCTACTAAAGCTTCAGAGTGTTCCACCAATCTGTAGGTAGTCCTCGACTTACAACAGCTCATTTAGCAACCATTCAATGTTGCAAAGGCAGTGAAAAAAGTGACCTATGACTGTTTTTCACACGATTGTCTTGGCAACTGTCTCCTATTTATGACAGTTGCCATGCAACTGTCATAAATCTTCTCATCATTCCTGTCACCCATCTCCTCCCACTTACGATTGCATGACTGTAACTTTATTGCTTGTATCCTTACGATTTATACTGATTGTTTCCTACTATGATTTGATTGCTTATTTGTACTCTATGACTATCATTATGTGTTGTATCTTATGATTTTTGATGAATATATTTTCTTTTTATGTACATTGAGAGCATATGCACCAAAGACAAATTCCTTGTGTGCCCAATCACACTTGGCCAATAAAGAATTCTATCTATCTATCTATCTATCTATCTATCTATCTATCTATCTATCTATCTAACTATCTATCTATCATCTATCTATCTATCTATCTATCTATCTATCTATCTATCTATCTATCTATCTATCTATCTATCTATCTATCTATGTTTTGCATCATTTATATTTCCAAAATGTTCTGCAGTGGTCACCTTTGTTCTAAGCCAAACCGTTGGTACACACAAAGTAATATTGTTTTTATGGCTTGGCTCACCCCTCATTTTTCCTTGTCAGGATATCTGAACCATTCTTCCCTGGCCTGAGATGTGAGATGCTGACATTTTGACCTTCTTTTGCTCTTGCAGAGAAGCTTTCTTAGATTGCTTAAAGCCCTTGGCATTGATTCATCAATCCTATGTGTCAATATTTACTTCAATCCAACCTTGTATACGTGATACACAGGGAAAAAAACAACAACTTATGAGTGCTTGTACTGCCTGAATTATATTACAGCAAGGTGTTCCTCTGTGTTCATGTACCATTTTCAGAATCCTTTTGTGCCAAATTTGGAAAAAATGTGTATGAGTGAGGGAAAACATATGAAGAACAGTTGCAGGAACTGGGTATGTCTAGTGTAATGAAAAGAAGGACTGGGGTGACATGATAGCAGTGTTTCAATATTTGCCACAAAAAGTGGGAGTCAAGCTATTCCCCAAAGCACCTGAAGGTAGGACAAGAACCCAAAGGGAGGAAATTAATTAAGGAGAGAAGCAACCTAGAACTAAGGAGAAATTTCCTGACAGTTAGAACAATTAATCAGTGGAGCAACTTGCCTCCAGAAGTTGTGAATGCTCCAACACTGGAAGTTTTTAAGATAATGTTGGATAACCATTTGTCTGAAGTGGTGTAGGGTTTTCTGCCTAAGTAGGGGGTTGGACTAGAAGACCTCCAAGGTCCCTTCCAACTCTGCTATTCTATTCTATTCTATTCTATTCTATTCTATTCTATTCTATTCTATTCTATTCTATTCTATTCTATTCTATTCTATTCTAAAACTACCATTAACCACAATGTATGTTTGCACATTTTGGAAGGGTATTCAAATACTTTTAGCAACATGAATTATTTCTTTTCCCCATTCCCCCCCCCCCAAAAACCCTTTCAACAATAACTTCTTTCTTATGAGACTACACTCATGAAAATCTCTAGAATCTTATAGCAGGTCCTTTAAATAATGAATCCTAATAATTAGCTCATTTTGTGTCAGATATTCTATTGCTTGATTTCTTTTGAAGTCCTCAATGGGTCTTCACTTTCCCCCTAGCTAATTCTATCATATGGCACCTTCAGTATTCTTTCACTTGTTGTTGGACACTTCCTAATGCTGATTACTAGCTCAGATTTGATTTCTAACGGAACACAAACTTATACTTGAGGTATTAAAGTAAAACTCCACCAAAGCCTATAATAAGACAAGGGAGAATAAATAGGCTGCATTAATAGAGAGAGATTCAAGATCATATAAAGTTCTAGTACTGTTTTACAAAGCCTTAGTAAGACCACACTTGGAAATCTGCATCCAGTTCTGATTACTACAATATATATATTGGTTCTTTCATTGCTGAGAATGCCAAAGGTTCCAGAAGCTACGTAGGAAAAAACTTATATATATGTGTGTGTGTGTGTGTGTGTGTAGGTCTTTGGTTATTCGGGTCTTCTCCCGCGTAAAATTGGAAGTGTCTTGGGGATGTTTCGATGAAGTCTCATTCGTCATCTTCAGGCTGGTGTTCTCGGCTTTGTGCTTCCAGGAGCAATGAAGCTCCTGGAAGCACAAAGCGGGAGAAGACCCGAATAACCGAAGACCTACATACAAACACCCGTGAAAACCTCAGAAAACACACACACACACACACACACACACACACACACACACATACACATACATACATACATATATATATAAAGTTGTTGAGACTCTAGAAAGAACGCAGAGAAGAGCAACAAGGATGATTAGGGGGATGGAAGCTGAAACATATGGTATCAGGAATTGGGTATGTGTAGTCTAATGAAAAGAAGGACAAGAGGTAACTTGATAGCAATATATGAGGGGCTCCTACAAAGAGAAGGGGGGGGTGTCAAACTATTTTCCAAAGTACCAAAAGGCAAGATAAGAAACAATGGATGGAAACTAACCAAGAGGAAAAGCATCCTAGAACTAAGGAGAAATTTCCTAACAGGGAGAACAATCAGCCAATGGAATGGCTTGCCTTCAGAAGTTGAATGTTGTGGTCCACCAGTAGCCTGTAGAGCTGGCAGCGGAGTCAGACAGAGAGGAGGCTGGGGAGGAACATGGGCCAGTCCTGGAGTCTGGGGAAAGCTCAGATGAGGGCTCTGCATCAGAGGCAGAGATGGGGCCAGGGCCATCTGGGAGTTATGTGCGGACTCTGAAGCCTCCAGAGTCGGATATCAGAGAGGCAGAGGAACAGGAGGAGACTGTTCCTAGTGCATGCATGCGCAGAGCTAGGCAAGAACAGTTTAAATAAAAGGGGCAACTCGGGAGAAGGCTTGAAGATGATTGGCCCATAAGACATAAGACATAAAGGATGAGCAAAGGCATGTGGGCCTTTGCAGGAAGCAACATTATGGATGGTGTCGGTTTGTACTTTGAAGCTCCATTTTTGGCTCTGTATTTCCATGTGGCCTTGCCAAGATAATTGCCAATCAGGACTTTGGCAGCATGTCAAAGAAGATGAAGGTGGGTGTTTACCAGCCTTATCCAAAGGACTGTGGCAGACTTCTGTTGCACTATTTATAAACTCTTAGTGATTCAGCACATGCTGTGAATGAAAGGAATTCACAGCCGTTAAAATTTTTAAAAAGGTTTTTGGGACTAATTGTGTGCTTTTTACTATACCAGGAAGCCTAGGTGAGAACACTGTGGGTGCTCCATCATTGGAGGCTTTCAAGAAGAGACTGGACAGCCATTTGTCTAAAATGGTATAGGGTCTCCTGTTTGAGCTGGGACTTGGAATAGAAGAGGCCCTTTCCAATTCTGTTATTCTATGTTCTAAATTGCATTTTGTTACTCTTCTTTGTGGACGGACTAGCTAAGTATTAATGCATACTGTATCTCTAGCCAGTTGTAGTAGAATAGACAATTTAATGTACAGCTTGTGAAATTGAAGCTTCCTAACTTATTTCTCTAGGCTGACCTGTGACCAATCCATCTAATGGAATCATTTTCCACCTATCCGTATTGCCAGAGAATCTTATGTTTTCCATCAGGCATATGTTTGGCCTTTCAGGAAGGAAGTTTATATTATCCCTGAAATACAGTGTACAAATACTTGATCAGACAATCATTTTTTTCTTCTTTTTCATGCATTTTACTTTTATGTGCTTTAAATATATAAATAAATATCAGGAGGGGCCAGACACAAAGCCCTTTAATTTAAAATTTGTCTTTAAAGTCTTCTCAGAGGAAACTCATAACACTTCAGTTTAAAGGATATATTTGCAGCCAGTTCTGGAGATTTGCTGTCTGAGACAGTCCTGATAGTGGTAGAGGATGCCGACTTTCAGCAGTGTCAGAAGACGCAGATTACTAAATACCCTGCATACAATTAAGAAATAGTTTTGCAATTTTTTCCCCCTTTAATTAAGAGATGAGTGTATCTGCTGATGCTGCAGGAACTTGAAGCAAAGTAACACTTGGAGGTCTAACAGCTGGGATAACTAGTAATGTTCCTTAAGTGAATGAGTAGATCATCTATAAAGAGATAGGCTACATTGGAATTAATGCTGGCTGGCAGTCCTAGAATCAATGGGAGAAAAGAATTAGGGCTTCATCCATTGTTCTTCATGCTCATCTCTCTGTGCTTTAGCAAACAATGAGCAGAGGAAACCTAAAGATTCTTGCTGACATTGCAAGAGGTTGCTGAAATGCACAAAACATACACACAGGTAGCTGGCTATATGTATAAATTGAAACTGGATGTTGATGCACAGCGGTGGTGAAATCCAACATTTTTTACTATCAGTTCTGTGGGTGTGGCCTGGCAGGCCTGATGTGGTTTGGTGGGTGTGGCCTAGTGGGCATGGCAGAGGAAGGATACTACAAAATTTCCATTCCCATCCCGCTCTAGCACCAGCCAGAGGTGGTATTTGCCAGTTCTCAGAACTACTCAAAAATTCTGTTACCGGTTCTCCGAACTGCTAAAAATCTCCACCACCGGTTCTCCAGAAGCTGTCAGAATCTGCTGGATTTCACCCCTGATGCACAGGTACAATTACAATGCCTTGATAAGACCACACTTGGAACATGCATTCAGTTTTGGTCCCCACCAAAAAAAAAAAAAAAAAAAAAAGTGTTGAGACTCTAGAAAGAGTGCAGAAAAGATCAATGAAGATGATTAGAGAGATGGAGGCTAAAAATAATGTAGAACTGTTGCAGGAATTGGGAATGCTAGTCTAGTGAAAAGAAGGATTAGAGCTGATATGATATCTTTCTTCCAATATTTGAGGGTCTGCCACAAAGAACAAAGAGGTCAACTTATTTTCCAAAGCACCAGAAGGCAGGACAAGAAGCAATGGATGGAAACTAATCAAGGGGAGAACCAGTGTAGAACTTAGGAGAAATTTCCTGACAGCAAGGACAATAAACCAGTGGAATGGTTTGCCTTCAGAAGTTGTGGGTGCTCCATCACTGGAGACTTTGAAGATGAGATTGGATCATTTGTCTGAAGTGGTTAGGGTCTCCTGCTTGAAAAGGCTGTTGGACATGAAGACCTCCAAGCAGAGGTGGGTTTCATCAGAAACCCACCTCTGACCAGTTCTGGAGAACCAGTAGTGGAAATTCTGACCAGTTCTGGAGAACCGGTAGTGGAAATTTTGAGTCCCCATCTATTCTCTGCCTCTCAAGTCCCAGCTGATCAGGAGGAAATGGAGTATCCTTCCCCTGGAGTGGGGTGTCCTTCCCCTGGAGTGGGGAAGTATCCTTCCCCTGGAGTGGGGTGGGAATGGAGATTTTACAGTATCCTTCCCATGCCATGCCCACCAAGTCAGGCCCACCAAGCCATGCCACGCCCACCAAGCCACACCTACAGAACCGGTAGTAAACAAATTTGAAACCCATCACTACCTCCAAGGTCCCTTCCAACTCTTATTCTCTATCTATAAACTGCATATTATATTCATCAATGTGACTGAAGAAGATCTTGAGTGTTGGATCATTATATTTATACATTTATAGCAAGCAAAGGGCTTGTAATCTGTCCAAGAAATCAAGAGAATGTTGTAGGAAACAATAGAAAGGTTTGTTGTGAATGTGTGAAATATTTCTCCTCTCTTTCTCGCTCTGATAGATATTTCTATTAAAATATTTCCATTTTTTTTCCATACAGTTGTTGACGAACTCAACGGTGTTTAATGTTTGATCTCTGTCAAGTGGCTCACATATTCACTATTTAAAACACTATTTATAAACGTAACCAAACCTAAATAAAAATAAAAAATTGGGCTTCTTTTATCCATGGCGTGTAATGATTAGAGTTGAGAAATAAGTCCATTTTTGTTTTGTTTGATGGAATTCTGCCAAACCCTTTCGAATGTGTTGCTTTATTGAAATTTACCTGCAACTGTCAACATTCATCCTTCATTTCAACAATGAAAAACAACACATATTATTTGGAACTCTACTGATGCTTAATCCCCAATCCCCCATATATGATAAAGTTTCTTTGACTGAAGGATAATCATTGTAAAAAGTCAAAAGACTGAATGTTGCCAAGAAACTAAATGATAGACTGTATTCAGTTGGGAAGCAGAGATTAGGACTTGTCAACTGTATCCATTTCACGTGGCTTCTTTGTTTGTTTTTAGTATTATTCATATCCCATTAAGGCAAATTGCCTTTCTGTTAAGAATGTCACAAGCATTTCAATGCTTCAATGCTGGAGACGCCATCATCGCATTATTTTAAAAGGAAGGAAAGCCGAACAAAAACAAAGATGGTAGAACCAAATTAAAAACACCTCAACGCCACTCACTTTCAAGGGTGAGCGAAACAAGCTTAGTAGTGCTTAAAGTGAAGAGCTATAGAGAAAGATTCCCTTGCTACCTCTTAGACGTCTGGCATCCACATAGCACTTCCATGCAGAAGGATTGAGTTTATGACATAGGTGATTTACTAAGATGTTTGTTGCAACAGGAATAAACCTAGCACAAGATTGTGTGTGGGTGGGTGGGTGGGGAGGATCCCGTATCTTACCTATGATATCTGACTGGGAGGCTAAAATTAGAAAACATGTTTAAATGGCAACATTGCAAGAATATGTTCATAGCAGAAGTTAACCTAAAGTCAGAAATGGTTCACTTGCTTACAGTATATCACAGAGCTAGGTGGATATAGGTAGCTGGGATTACTGAGTATATTAGGGAAAGAAAGGAAAGAAGAAAACAAACAAATGGAGCATCAAATAAATAAACCAAAACTTCTCATGAGAGCCAGAAATGACCAGGTTCAATTTATACTACTTTAGATGCATTACATGAAAACTCATCTCTCTGGAGAAGACTCTGATGTTGTGAAAGGAGACAATGAAGATGACCAAAAATAAGGTGGATCTACTCAGTTACAACAGTGATGGATCTTCCATTGGAAGACCTAAAAGACCAAGTTAAGGACAGATCATCAGGGAGAAACACAGTGTACTGTGCATGGTCAAGAAGAATTGACACTAATTTGATGGCACATAATCACTCACTCCATCAAATATCCAAACTACGACCCATGGTTGTGGATATAAATGATAGGGAAGAGAAGGTGTAATCTAGGGTTTCTTTGTTTTTCCTTGAAGGTGTTTCACTTCTCATCCAAGAAGCTTTCTGTTGAGAAGCAAAACGTCTTCAAGGAAAATCAAAGAATGTCCAGTTGCCTCTTGAAAAAGCACCTGTGGAAAAACCATAACCTGGTTGTCTGAGAATCTCCATAGACAAGATGTAATCTACTTTTTCTTTTAATTCCCACTATGGCTTTCTTTCTAAAATTTAAATGTAGTCACCTCTTTTGGTATCATCTTGCTTTTCCTCCCTCCCTCTCTCTCTCTCTCTCTCTCTCTCTCTCTCTCTCTCTCTCTCTCTCTCTCTCTCTCTCTCTCTCTCTTTCCTATTTTCCTTGCACTCCATATCTACTTTTTATATACTTTGTATTTTAATACCTCAATAATAAATACATTTTAAGTTATTACTAGGATTCCTTGCAAAATCAGCCAGATGCAGAGGTGGTATTCAGCCAGTTCGGACTGGTTCGGGTGAATCAGCAGCACTGACCATCAGTTAGCCCTGCCCACCTGCCCCCGCTCTACACTGTCCTTTATTTCCTGCTTTGTAGTTCATCTCAATCGCATGGCACAGCTGATTTTCCCCCCTTGCTGTTCTAATTACCAATGCTGACTTGGAAGGTAAGCAGCTGAGCTTCTAAATGCTCCATTTTCAGCACTGTGCACAAGCGCCTTAGGCGTGCACATGCAAAATAAGTGCTCCCCAAACCGGTTGTTAAACCGGCAGCATTCCACCACTATACAATTGGGATTTGGCATTATCACCCACCCAGTGGCGAAATGCTACCAGTTCGCAACTGTTCGGGCGAACCGGTAGTGATAAAAACTACCAGTTCGGGTGAACCAGTAGTAAAAAAGAAAAGCTACTGTTTTTAACGATCAGCTGTGCCGTGTGATTTAAAATTGCTAGAAAGCAGGAAATCCTGCTTTCTAGTGAATCTAAATCATGCGGCACAGCTGTTCCTCCCCCCCCTCACTGTTCTACTTACCTTCCCAAGCCTCCTTTTTCCATGCACAGCATGTGTTAGGCTTGCACAAGCATGTACATGCTTGGGCTGCAAACTGGTGGTAAACCAGTTCAGATTTCACCACTGCACCCACCCATCAAGTCCTTCCCAAGGACCTGGGATAAGTATTGTTTATTAAAAAGAAAGTGTGTGAGAGATAGATTTAAATTTATGCAAAGGGTACCAGCTTCTTTATCTTTTCGCACCATTTCAGATTACGTCTCCCATGGGCTTCAACCAGGGCAAAAGAAGTAGGAGTTGCTTTCATAAGCTTTCAGGTTTTGCCTGAAGCGATATTGTTGAATTTAATACTATGCTTCAGGCAGCAAAGTCTCTTGATGTCCTCATATTTTAACAGCAGAGATCCAAACTACACCTGAGAGACAAAACCTCAGAAAATATATTCATGTTTTGTTTTTTGTTTTTTTAAATCAATCACAGGCCCTTGAATAAATTGATATATACAATTTATGCTGTTAAAATTACTACTGAATACTCATGTTTTTCTTCTTCCCTTCCAATTTAAGGAATTTGAGGATCAAAGATACAGTCAATGTAGAAAAACAGACTTCCTGTAACTTTTTTCCCCCCAATTGTATAGTATAAATTTATTATACTCCATCAAAATCAATGTATTGATAGGATCAGGTAATTTTTTAAGGGCAGAAAAATTTGAAAACTCTTATAGGCAACATCGTATTTTAGTAGACTTTCCTGAAGAGGACACAATACGTTGCCTTTGGTACATATTTATATGTATACATTTGTAAACCAAATGTAAGGCAAATGTAAAAGGCACAGTGCTCATCTCTGTTTCTTGGCTGAGGAAGCCAGCATTGTCCGAAGATAATTTTAGTGGTCCTGTGGCCAGCATGGCTATATGCCAAAGGTTCATAGAACCTGGTTTCCTTCCCATTAAAGTGGTACCTATTCATCTACTCGCATTTGCATGCTTTCAAATTGCTAGGTGGGCAGAAGCTGAGGCAAGGAATGGGAGCTCACCCTGTTGTGCAGAGCTCAGGTCTCGAACCCCGGCTTTCAGCTCTCCAGTTGGCAAGCTCAGCCGCTTTCAGCACTGAGCAGTCTTGCCCCAAGAAACCAACTATATATATCAAATAAAATTCACCAGCCAGATCCCCCTCTGAGGGAGATGGATTGAAAATAAATAAATAAATCAATAAATCAACAAACAAATAAATAAATACAGCCCAAATTTCAACATTATTGGGAAGATTACTGTAGCCATAGCAGTTAAGGGAAGGAGTCAAGAGCTGGAACATTGTTTGGTAAATCAGCAGTAGAGAATATATCACAGTATTCTCTGATTCGATGATGCTTTGGAAGTATTTTTTTAAAAAGTTGGTGTTAGGATATGATTTGGGCCTAACAGTTGTCCAGGCAATATATGTGTTCTGTGACTTTAAGTTTTAATGTTGCATCATGCTGTAATGCTGAGTCATGCTATAATTACTTGTAATTTAACAATGTATTTAAGAAGGGTACTATAAGGTATTCAGTTGGATGATAAGCTGCTATCAGCACGTGCATGTGTGGGTGGATCTGCTACCATCCGGGGTTTGTGAACCAATTACTGTTTGTTTGGTAAGAGTTTGTTTGGAGTTAACCGGTAAAGACTTGGACTGTTTAGAAGACTACGAGATTGTTTATTTCCTATTATAAAGAAAACTTTTGATAACATCAGTTTGTATGTATCTCTATCTCAGTGCTCTCAGCAACGTTTCTCTGTGCACTTTACTCTGCTAGTTGTTACACAACAACAATATCCTTAACATTGGTTATGGGCCCAGAGCCAACCAACCAGAACTAACTAGGATTTTTTCAGAGTTACACTGAGAGCTAGTTTGAGTTTGTGAGTAGTACAAACTGTGTTTGTTATAAACAGTCTACGTGAAGATGGCACTAGAACAAGCAGAAAAATTTTCCATGATAACCCGGCTGGACGGAACAAACTATGTATCGTGGTCTACAAAATGTGGTCTACTTTTGCGTAGAGAAGGACTGTGGGACATAGTTAATAATCCACCGGATGTAACAGCATGGGATCCTGCTGATGAGGAAGATGCCAAGAAAGTAACCAAGTTTAACAGAGACAATGAAGAGCTCTTTGTATTATTGGACTGACACTGGGTGACCAGCAGCTTGTCCATATCCATGGTGAAGAGTCTGCTGCTAGGTGTTGGATCAAGTTGAAGAGACTATATGTTCGTGACTCTATGGGTGCTTATATATATCTCACACGAAGATTATTTAGACAACATCTTCTTAAAGGGGGAGATATGATGGCTCATTTGGAATCCATGACCAGAATTTTCCAGGAGCTGCATGAAAAGGAACTTGTTTTCTCTGAACTACAACAAGTTTACATAATTCTTTCTTCTTTGGACGATAGTTATGACAACTTTGTTTCTTCGTTAGAGGTTTTGTCCAGAGATGAACTGACATTGGCTGGCATAACTGGTAGGTTGTTGGAAGAATCCAAAAGAAGACAAGAAAGGGATCAGTTGAGAGTGAAACAACCAAAAGAAGAAAAAATGTACTCAACTGCTTATTTTGTAAAACGTTGTTTTGCTTGTGGGGCTAAAGGGCATATAGCTAAATATTGTAAAAATAAGAAAATGCCTGTTAGGGACAATAGTAGACCCAAGAAGGGTTGTAATTTAGCTATATCTAGTTCAACTACTGATGTTAACCAGGATTGTTGGGTTGTTGATAGTGGTGCTTCTCAATCTATTATTAGAAATAGAAAATGTTTTGTTAAAATGGAGAAGAGTAACCAACATGTTAAACTAGCAAATGGCTGGAAGGTTAAGGTAGCTGGAGAGGGTGTTGCTCGTTGGTCATTTAGTAATGAACCATTGCCTATGTTATATATTCCTGGTTTAAAATTCAATTTATTATCTGTTAAATCTTTGGTACAATTTGGGTTTACAGTAACATTTAAAAATGATAAGTGTCTTATAGAGAAGGATGGCAAGGTTGTTACTGCAAGTTTAGAAAATGATTTATTCATTTTAAGGGAGAACCCAGTATTGGTGGCTAAGTCTAAGTCTGTTTATGAGAATGTTAAACCACATGATGAATGTATTCATCTGTTACATCGGAGACTTGGGCACTTGAATTTCAGGACGTTAAAGAAGACAGTACAATTATCAGAAGGGATAAAACTACAAGCATGTAGTAAACATCTGAACTGTAATGCCTGTAGTCAGCAGAAAAGTAGGGTTACACCAGCAAACCGTGTTAATGGTTTTAAAACTACAAAGCCGTTAGAGGTCGTGTTTATAGACCTAATTGGACCCAAGAAACCCAGTATAGGAGGTGCCTGCTATATTCTAAGCATAGTAGACCATTATTCAAGATATGGATTCTGTTATCTTATGAAAACAAAATCTGAAACATTCCAGCATATAAACAACTGGCTGCGTTTTGTGGAAAGGAAGCAGAAATGTAAAGTGAAATGCTTAGTGACCGATAATGGTACAGAATTCACTAACCAAAGGTTAGAAAAGTTTTTGCAGGATGCAGGGATCCAGCATAAACGATCTGCTTCTTACAGACCACAGCATAATTCCTGTTTATTTCCTATTATAAAGAAAACTTTTGATAACACCAGTTTGTATGTATCTCTATCTCAGTGCTCTCAGCAACGTTTCTCTGTGCACTTTACTCTGCTAGTAAAGTGTTGTTACACAACAACAATATCCTTAACAGTTGGCATTCCTTTTTTAAAAAAAATTAAAATATTCAGGATGGTAGCCTCAATTTCATTTGAAAGTCAAATACTTTCAGGGGGGAAAAAAGGTGCAAAAAAAGATTTCTGTGTATGTTTTGTTACTGGATGTGTTGAAGAAAAACTCTAGCCAGCTTCATATCAAGTATTTCATCTGTACCAGTAATTAAAGTGAAAAGTAGCAGAGGCCATATATATATATATATATATAAATGTGATTGCCCATAAATATTTAGTATGTCACCTGATTGAACTTGGAGGAAAGGTGATGAAAATCATGTCACTTCAGATATTTGTTGCTAAAGATTGATAAAGAGCGATCACAGCTCCTTTTAAAATTAACTACAGTGATCGGTGAATAACAACAGCATAAAAACTGACACCAACAGTTGACTTAAAAACCTCCATTGTTATGGCAACTGTCATCAAACTGCATGTTCACTAAACAATTAAATGCTAGATAAGAAAGGGGGGGGGAATCTCTGTGTGAGTTTGAAGGGCCATATAAATCTATTAAATTAAGAAATAAAGGAGAATTCCTGCAACGGAGCATTTAGCAATGGAAAACACCAAAAATTAGCAGTAGTTAACAGGTTTAGAAGAGAAGTATTCCACAGATACAAGATTTTTCTTTAAGGCTACACTGCTCTCCGTGAGAATTACATGCTATTAGGAAAGTAACAAACCAGGATGGTAGAACATGTTAAGAAAATCTCCGAGGTTGCTAACAATATTGGATTTTGCTACTTTCTGAACTCAGCATGGAAGGTAAGCTCTGGTTAGTACATCAGAGGTAGATGAAGGAAATCACAGGGTTGTGGGCAGTGGTGGGATTCAAGTAATTTAACAACCGGTTCTCTACCCTAACGATTTCTTCCAACAACCAGTTTGGCAAACTGCTCAGAAAGTTAACAACCGGTTCTCCCGAAGTGGTGCGAACTGGCTGAATCCCACCACTAGTTGTAGGAGAAACTGCAAAAGAGGAGAGGAGAGGAGAGGAGAGGAGAGGAGAGGAGAGGAGAGGAGAGGAGAGGAGAGGAGAGGAGAGGAGAAGAGAAGAGAAGAGAAGAGAAGAGAAGAGAAGAGAAGAGAAGAGAAGAGAAGAGAAGAGAAGAGAAGAGAAGAGAAGAGAAGAGAAGAGAAGAGAAGAGAAGAGAAGAGAAGAGAAGAGTGCTTTATTTGGACAAGTGTGATTAGACAGTCGAGGAATTTGTGTCAGGTGCAGAAGTTCTCAGTGTATATGTAAAGCAACAGAATAATAATCACCATCATAATAACAATACCAATAAGAGGGAGTAAAGGATGATGATGAGGAGGAGGAGGAGAAGGAGAAGGAGAAGGAGAAGAGGAGGAGAAGAGGAGGAGAAGGAGGAGGAAGAAGATTATACAGCGATATTACATGGGTAAATATACATACAGTAGACATTAGAAAGTACTGTAAAAAATAAGTTTTTAGCAGAGCAATGGCACAGGGGGAAAAAACTGTGCCTGTATCTATTTGTTGTGTCATGCAATACCCTATAGCAGCATCCTAAGGGGACAAGTTGAAATAGTTTATGTCCCAGATGTGAAAGGTCTGAAGATATATTTTCAGCCCTCCTTCTGACCCACACAATATACAGGTCTTCTATGGAAAGAAGCTTGGTCGCAATTGTTCGTTCTGCAGTCCTATCTCAGAAGAACCCTCTTTGCAGTCCTAACTATCTCAGAAGAAGACACTGGAAAACCACTTCTATGCTGTTGCCAGAAAAACCACATGAAGGTGTCACCAAATAATATGCTGATTTTCTGACCTCTAGGATCACAGATGTGGAATATATTGCTTTGGTGGGTAAGGCAACAGAGGAGGGGTGAAATCTACCAGTTCGCTCTGGTTCGGGTGAACCGATAGTGATAAAAACTACCGGTTCGTGCAAACTGGTAGTAAAAAAATGTTTTAAAAAGGTAAAAATAAGGTTCACATGACCTCCCCCATCAAGCCACACCCACAGAACCGGTAGCAACAAATTTTACATTTCATCCACTGCAACAGAGTCAAACTTAACAAGATTTATATGCTCTCAAAGCTTCCTAATCTGAAAACTAGTATTCCAGGAAGTTACAAAAATTTCCTCTTTTCCCCTTTCCCTGATTCACAAAACGCCAGACAAAGAAGGAAATGTATGAAATATACCTGCAAAAAAAATCTGATCTTTATTTATTACCTTCTCTGTTGCACATAATGGAATATGGTTTTCTTTTCTTTCTTTCTTTTTTTGTTTAACTCTCAAACAAGGTAAGAAAAAAAAATCTCAATAAATCCTTCTTGTTCTTATTTGTATCCTGTGGTTCCTTACTTAAGCAAAGCCTTAGGAATTGTCAAAATTAATCAATCAAATTGGATATCTCTGTTAGTTTTATTACTATCCTATGAGAACCCCAGGAATCAGATTGTAGCTAGGGATGGAAAAAATCCATCAATGTTGATTTCTCTCCATTTTTTCCCTTTCTTTCAGAAATTCAGCTACAAAACTAGTTTCAGTCACTTTTTCAAATATATGCCCTGTCCCTTACGGCGGCTCAGTGATTAAGATGCTGGGTTTGTCAGCAGGCAAAGCTGGCAGCCTAGGTTCAAGACCCATGCACCACATGACTGGGTGAGCTTCTGTCATCATGCCAGTCCCTACCAACCTAGCAGTTTGAAAGCATGCAAATGAGAGTAGATCAATAGGTACCACTTCGATGGGAAGGTAACAGTGCTTCATGATGTCATGCTGGTCACTTGACTGTGGAAATGTCTTCATACAGTGCAGGTTCAATGGCTTTGAAATGGAGATGAGCACCGTCACCCCCCTTATATTCGGAAACAACTAACGGAGTAAAATCTGCAGCTCTTAATGTTGATAATGTTTACAAAGTATTTTTTTTCTTCTCAGAATGCATGTTCTTCGTAATTTTTGCTACTTCAGGCATTTTTCTACAGACATTTCTGTATCTCCTGTCGCTAAACAATGGCGGATGGCGGGCCCATGGGGGAGGGCCTTCTCTGCGGCTGCCCCAGCTCTCTGGAACCAGTTACCTCCTGAGGTCCAGACCATCCCCACCCTATTGGCATTATGAAAAGCGGTGAAGACCTGGCTTTTCCGGCAAGCCTGGGGCTGTTGATCTCATTCTTGCGATCTGGTGAGATCCGGCCATGAATGGTATGAATGAGATTTAATGTTTTAATATTTTTTAAAAATTTTTAAATGTTTTTATTAGGATTTTAAATGAGTCTTCGGAGAGGGGCGGCATGTACATTGAATTAAATTGAAATTGAAATTGAAATCTCTGTTTGAGTTGCATAATTTGGGGAACAGCACGGAAATATTCAGAGAAGGGCATGTTTCAAAAAGGTCTTTTCATAAAGAAAAATCTTCTTTGTAACAGTATCAAGGAAAGGAAATTGAATGAACTGATGCTTCCTTAAGCTAATTAAGCCTGGATAGCTCAGCAGACTATTGCATTGTGCATTGTGATTAACTCCAGCTGTCTGCAATTACTGTAAATTTGAATCTCACCAGGCTCAAGGTTGACTCAGCCTTCCATCCTTTCTAAGGTAGGTAAACTGAGGACCCAGTTTGCAGGGGCAATAAGCTGACTTTGTATAAAATATACAAAAGTATGAAGGATATTGCTTAATGCATTGTAAGCCACCCTGAGTCTCCGGAGAAGGGTGGCATATAAATCAAATTTTTTTAAAAAAATGATCAAGCTGTGGTGGGAAGATAAGGGGTTCAATTCTTTATATAACTAACCAGTTGGTCTACTTCAGGGGTGCCAAACTCGCATCATCACGGCAGTGTCACGTGCCGTGTCGTGACTTTTTCCCCCATTGCTAAACCGGGCGTGACCAGAGGTGGGTGTCAAATACCATAACAACAGGTTCACCCAACACTGGAAATGTGAATGAATGCCATCCACGCATGTCTGCAGCATCACAAAACATGGGAATTCACTTGTGTGCGCCATCCACGCATTCATCCGCCGTCAAACAACACAGCAATATATGACGGGATTGTGCTCGGGTGGGTGGGCAAACCCACCCGCAGGTTACAACTATCAATTCACCTGAACCGGTCTGAACCAGCAGCAGCCCACCACTGGACGTGGCATATCCGGCCTATGTGTCGCATCTGGCTCACAGACCATGAGTTTGACAGCCCTGCTCAAACAATGACCACCAGTACATGAGCCTAGAGGTGCTTATTATGTTCTTTCTCTTTCTCACTCTTTCTCTCGTCCTCTCACTAAGTGGTTCATTACCTCACAGGTATGCCTT
This sequence comes from Masticophis lateralis, assembly GCA_030761175.1. Taxonomy (NCBI): domain Eukaryota; kingdom Metazoa; phylum Chordata; class Lepidosauria; order Squamata; family Colubridae; genus Masticophis; species Masticophis lateralis. Next base: position 118,670,404 of record JAUDYJ010000004.1, on the reverse strand, counting down.
CATGAAGTTGGGTTTGGTTTAGACCAGGGATCTGCAATCTTAAGTGCTCAAAGAGCCATTTGGACCCGTTTTCCAGAGAAAAGAAAACACCGGGAGCTACAAAACCCGGGTGGGCATGGCCAACTTGATGTCACTCACTTCCACTGGTCACATGACCCCCTCCCCCAGCCACATCTACCCAGCCAGTCATTAGGGCAGAGAACCAGTTGTTAAAAAACACCGGGAACCACAAAACCCTTTTGACATTTCCCTCTTTCCCCTCCCTAACCCCCTCTCCCTCTGTATTTCTTTATGTCTCTCTCTCTCTGTCTCTCTCTGTATCTCTCTCTCTCTGCCCTGGCCACTTCTCCATCCCCTGCCATTGCCCTTAGTTTCTCAGGCCAGGCAAGGAGTGACTGGTCGGGGCGGGCCAGCCATTGGTGGGATCACCCAACAGGGAGTCACAGCAGAGGGCCCAAAGAGTCACATGTGGCTCTGGAGCTACAGGTTGCTGACCCCTGGTTTAGACTTTCTCTTCCAATATATAAATAAACAATCAGGTTATTTTATTTATAATTGTTAATGCTGCTTGGAAAGTAGAGCTGGTTTTCTGAAAGGTAATGATAAATAATTGAAATATACAAAAAAAAAAAAAAATACACAAACACAAACCAGACCTATAAAGGGAAAGGTTCCCCTTGCACATATGTCTAGTCGTTCCTGACTCTAGGGGGCAGTGCTCATCTCCATTTCAAAGCCAAAGAGCCAGCACTGTCCAAAGACGACTTTGTGGTCATGTAGCCAGCATGACTAAATGCCAAAGGTGCAAGGAACGCTGTTACCTTCCCACCAAAGGTGGTCCCTATTTTTCTACTTGCATTTTTTATGTGCTTTAGAACTGCTAGGTTGGCAGAAGCCGGGACAAGTAACGGGAGCTCATCCCGTTACGCAGCACTAGGGATTTGAACCGTTGAAATGCCAACCTCTCGATCGACAAGCTCAGCGTTTTAGCTATTGAACCACCACATCCCTCTGAAACCAGACCTATATAAGATGCAAATTTTGAACCAAATGGCAAAATTGGAATGGTTCTTTTCCTACAAACCCTCTGTGCTTCTATCCTGTTTTCAGCATTTATATTTTGATGCTCCTAACCTGGTTGGAAGGAATCTGATATGGTGAAAGTGACCTACCTGAGCAGACCTTGAGTGTAATTGGTTATTTATTAAGAGTGGAGTATCTCCTAAGTCATTTGGTGGTGTGTACATCACCACGTTCAGCTTGCTGTCAGCATGAGGAGATACAAATCTGTTATGTACACTAGGACAGCATCTTGTGTTGACAGGATCAAATACATTTGTCTTACAGGAATGGTGAAACAGCATTATTTCCAACTATAAATCTCAATTCTGCAGACTCTCTGTTTCCCCCATAAATTCTGCTATGATCCACAGACTTACCTGTAATGGGCAGTTTCACCTAGTAGATGTTCCTTTAGTTGGAAGATTTCAAGCCCTCAATAATGTCATATTTCTCTGCCCATCTCCGTCTCACTTCAGTCAAATTTCCAGGACAAAGAAACCACTCAGCTCTGAAGTTTTGCATCTTGATTAAAAAAAATCATACCCAGGATGTCAGGAAAATTAAAACTGTCAGAGAGGTGTACAATTAAAATTTGTAAAATTAATGGCCTGCAAAGAGAAAAGGGCTTTCTGAAAGCAGTCCAGATGATCTGGTCAACAGGAGACGTTATTAAAGTGCACATGATAAATGAAGACAGGTGAACATTTTCTAGGCTAAAAAAAACCAAGGACATTTTTTTTAAAAAAAAAGAAAGTGGGAAGTGATATGTTTTAAGATTTCTGCAGGATTATAATTAACCACAGAAGAGGAAGGAAAGAATCCATACTGGTAATCTAATGAAGAGACAAGCCTTCTGCTGCTGGGCTAAGAAGATACTCAACTAAAGTTGGGCTGAAATTCATCCTGTCTTAATGAGGTATCCAGAGTCAAAGATGCTGAGACACAAAGGGTTTTTTACACACAACATCAGCAATACTTCTGTACTTCTGTACTTCTGTACTAATGTACTTCTAAATTATACTTCTATGCTTCTGTTTAAAAGTACTATACTTCTAAACAAATTGATCTGGGATTAACCTTTGAGGTACAAAAAGCTGTAGACCCTCTAGATTCTTGGACTTCATTTTCTACAGTCTCTTGCCATTGAAAAAAGCTTCAAAAAGCTTTTTGAGTATAAGATGCACCCAAATTTTCAGCCTTCTTTAGGGGAGGAAAAGGTGTGTCTTATATTTTGAAAAATATTGGAATCTCCTATTTGGATAAAAGAATCAGTTTAACCATCTCCTCTTTGCTGTGGGGAATAATATATAATTCATTCTCATACTTTCAAATCTAGTCCATAATATTATAACCAACTTTAATTGTTACATTGCTTTGAATTTTGTGGTTCAGTTCCTGGTTTGGAAAGTATGCACTTGCATTCCAGCATTAAAACATGCGCACACATGCATACACCTATACCCACACACAAAATGCATAATTTATAGGGAAAGAGTACAGAAAGGGATATGAGCAGAGGTGGGATTCAAGTAATTTAACAACCGGTTCTCTGCCCTAATGATTTCTTCCAATAACCAGTTTGCCAAACTGTTCAGAAAGTTAACAACCGGTTCTCCCGAAGTGGTGCGAACTGGCTGAATCCCACCACTGGATATGTGGAAAATAAATGTTAAAAATCCATGTGTTTTTTAAACAGCATTAGTTTTCTCTCCCTCTTTCTCCCTTTCTGCATAAACACACACACAAAATGCAAATATAATAAATCAGAAGTAAGGGTTAAGGGGGGAATTAGTCTGGAATCATTATGTAGACACAAGAGGGCAAGGTCTGACTCCCCTTGAATTCTGTTGAACTTCATCTAGCCTTTACCCAGGAGCACTGCCAGTCTGAGAAGATTCCTGTGAAATAGGCACTACAACAGTAAAGTAGCTAATACAAACTCTTCATGTGTGGGTTGGTTCACACCTGACAACAAGGGCTAAAATGTTGATCTACACAATCCATTATGTCCAGTGGTGGGATCTTGCTGGTTTAACAACTATTTTGGTGATTGCACGCTTTGCTGAGCATGTGTACGTGTACAGTTTTACGAAAACTTACTTTCCACATTACTGCTGGGGAGTAACACAACTGAAGCGCGGCAATCCATTCTGCCATGTGAATCAGCTGAGGAGATATAGGTCACCTGCTTGATTGTTGGAGCAAATTGGTTCACTCCCAGCTGACCGTTGGAGCTACCGGTTTGCCCAAACCAGTCAGAACCAGTAGAATCCCACTCTTGATTATGTCACATTAACCATTAACAAAAGAGAAGAGCAGAGTAGCTACTTCTTCTCATCTCCTCAATCACCTGGAACGTCCCTGCACAGCCATGTAGGAAATATTATTTGTTGGCAGAACCTTGAATTAGAACAGGTAGTTGTTGCCTGCCTGTTGCTGTTTTTCATGTACCTCCTGAAAACTCATCGTGTTTCACAGAAGACCATTAGCACCAATATATGACAAATTAATTAGCATGTGTCTGAAAATCGTTTATCTTTTATGACTGGGGACCTGCTTTGGCAGGGGCCATTCACCAGGGGTTTCACACTAAACAACAAATTTACCTCAGAATTAAGACTTATTTCCCAATTAGGCTATGCCAACTGCCCAAGGCTACTCCAGGACATAAGAGGCTATGTCTGTTAATGCAGACTGAGTCTACCAGTCTAATAGGTTTTACTTTTCCTTGCATCTATCCCCCTTTAAGATGTAATTAATCTTTTTTAAAAATACCATTCTTTTTCCTTAGGAAAATCTGAAGCTCCTGTCGCCTAATAAGCAAACAAATTGCCTTATTTGTTTGGCAGCCAATGGACCTGGTAACAGGTCTGGGAGCAGTTTCTGATGCACTCAATTCTTCAAAAGAAGCCACACACAATTTTTTATAGTTGTTTTCCTTCAAAAACAGGCACAAGAAAACATAGACATTATTTAATTTTTACAGATCAATGGCATTCCGGAAGTGACAGGTGTTTTTTTCCCCCTCAGAAAAGTCCATCCACTAATGAATATTATCAAGGCTGTTGTTACAGACATTAACTCCATTATGTGTTAGGCTAGCCTTAAGGATAGACATAGGCTATGTCTGATAGGCTTCCACAAAAAACAAGGATTTGGGCTTAGACATCCCTACGGGCCACCGAAGTGGCCTATACCCCAGGCTTTAAATTTTAGGTCCGGATAGCCTTGAACTACGCCGTCTATGTTCCGACCTAACCTTAGTACACAAGATTATTTACCATAACGTCCTACCTGTTAATGAGTACTTTAACTTCAACTGTAGTAACACAAGGGCTATCAATAGATACAAACTCAGTGTAATTCACTCTAAGCTTAATTGTAGGAAATATGACTTCTGCAATAGAGTAATAAATGTCTGGAACACTCTACCTGATTCTGTTGTTAGTCTCTCTAATTCCCATACCTTTTACCTTAAACTCTCTACCGTGGACCTTTCATGTTTCTTAAGAGGTCCCTTAGGGGGCATGCATAAACACACCAGCATGCCTACCATCCCTTTCCTACTGTGCCCATTTATATGTACTCACTTTATGTGTTTATGTCTATGTTTTGCTTATTTATTTCCTTTTATTTGTGCCAATTTTTTTTCATGTGTCCATGTCCATGTCTATACTGTTACTTGTTTCCTTGTACTTGTTGACAAACAAACAAACAAAAAACAAACAAATAAATAACTCAGTAAAATCGATACCAGGGGTGTCAAACTCAAGGCCTGCAGGCTGGATCTGGCCTGTGGGGTGCTTAAATCTGGCCCGCAGGCCCACCCTGGAAACAGTAGATTGGTCCACCATGCCTCTGCCAGTGAAAACAGAGCTTGGGAGGGCTGAGCACATCCTCCCCAAGCTCTGTTTTTGCAGGCAGAGGGTTGCAGGAGGCTGTCAGATCTGAAAATGGAGCCCGGGCGAGTTGCATGTGGCACCCTGAGCTCTGTTTTTACTGGCAGAGGGCTGCAGGAGGCCACTGCAGCCAAAAACAGAGTCTCGATAATGGTGGGATTCAGCCAGTTCGGGCCAGTTCGGGTGAACTGGTAGCTAAATTGCTGACTGGCTCTGTCCCTCCCTGCCCCTTCCCATCCTTTCCAAGAGTCCCCATTTTGGCTCCCAGGCAAGTACAGGGAGGTCTCCTAGGCCCAAAATGGGCTGCAGAGGGGATATGGCACACCTACCCCACAGCCCATTTTCATTCCCAGGAGGCTTCAAAGGCCCAAAATGGGGTGAGGGGAGGTGCGGCACCCCCTTGCGGCCTGTTTTTTGCTCCCAGGGGGAGTGCAGGAGGCTGAGTCCTGCCTGTCACACACCCTGGCCATGCCCTCCCTGGCCGCACCCACTTGGCCCCCAATGTGGCCCTCAATGCAATTGAGTTTTACACCCCTGATCTACACCTTTTGAAAAAACATCAGGAAGATTGTCTTCCTGCTGTTTTCTATCTCACAATATCTCATCAGAGTTTCTGCAAGACTTTGCATGCCTGAAGCTCTAAATTTGGCATCTTGATTTCCCTGTAGAGAGCCCTACAGGGGATCTTTGGGGAGATGGGAAGAAAGAAGCAGAACAGAGGTGTTTCTGCAGATGTCAAACAATAGGACAATGTGCCTTAGACTGAAGTCCAGGGAGTCTCATTTTCAGGGAAATTAACAGAGATGTGAACATTGCATTGCTTTTCAAATGTTTTAAACCCCAAACACCTCATTTCAATTCCATCAGAAAGTTCCAGTCACTGTCCTGACCATATGGAAGTGTGTCTATTTCAAAAGAAGCAATTCCAACTCTAAGCTGTTTTGAGCTTAGAACATGTTTGGAATGGTTAAAGCAGTGTTGGGACACTTCAAGTGAAAATGGAAAATGTTTTGGGCTCCTAAGGAGACATTTGGGATCAATATGTTGTGAGTTCAAAGCATTTTGTCCACTGAAATAAATCACTAGTCACATCCTGCTTTCTTAATTAATGACATTTGAGATAACTTACGAACTATACTTTTCAGCTATGTTTTTAAATAAATGAACAGGTTGCTCTTTTACTTGATTATTATCTTCCTTCCTTCCTTCTCTTCCTCCTTCCCCTCCTTTCTATTTTATTTTTTAATTCAGCAAGCATCCAGAGACATTGGACCAGAGGTGAAATCCAGCAGGTTCTGACAGGTTCTGGAGAACTGGTAGCAGAAATTTTGAGTAGTTCAGAGAACTGGCAAATACCACCTCTGGCTGGCCCCAGAGTGGAGTGGGAATGGAGATTTTGCAATATTCTTCTCCTGCCATGCCTACCAAGCCACACCCATGAACTGGTAGTAAAAAAAAAAAATGGATTTCACCACTGCTTTAAACATTCTATGTAAATAGATAGGTACTTACAAAATATTCACTGAATGGACCAGGAATCTCTGTCTTAATATAAAACATTGTCTTTACTCTACACATTACTATTTTCCTATCTCACTGGATGTTTGAGCTTTAACATTTTTTTTCTTAACAGGTCTTTTGATTCTCCAGTTATTTAAAAACTATTTTTAAAAAAAAAATCTGTGCAATTTTACAGATACAGGAAGCAAGTCAGAAAGGTTGACACAGTCAGCAGTCAGTCTCATCTGAACCATAGGTAATTCCAATTTGAACTTCCATCAAGACTAAACATTTATTATAACCAGTTCATGTCATTTCACACATTTTAAATCGATCAACAAGTGAGGAACAGGAACGATGTAATTAGTAATAATTGCACTAATTGTTTCTTTGGTAAGATTGTACGCTTGTTTCTCAAGAAATCAAAATAGATTTGGAAATAGATATATGACCTGTGTAGCATATTCAGCACATTGATTCTCTTAGAAATAGTTTAGAGTCTCTGTGTTAAATCTGGACAATAATTATGAGATGGATGTAACCTTCCTTCATCAGCAGCATAACAATGTTCATGACATACTAAATAAATGTGGGGGGAAATTATTTATACCTTTACTATGTTTAAGAACTAAGAGAATAAGAAACATTTAAATTAAGGTACTTAAAGTTAAGCTTTAAAAAGCTAAAAAAAAGAGAGAACACATTACCTTTGAGACCGACTTCTCCACCAGTAGCCTCCCACCAGCCAGTCCGCTCCCACAGAGAGGGTCTCCTCAGGCTGCCATTGGCCAAGCTATGTCGGCTGGTGACACCCAGGGGGAAGGCCTTCTCTGTGGGAGCCCCTGCCCTTTGGAATGAACTGCCCCCAGAAATGTGTAGGATCTCCGACCTCCGTGTATTTCGCTGTGCCCTCAAAACCTTGTTGTTCCACCAGGCTGGGCTATCAATGTAATGATTTTAACTGGACGTTTTAAATTTGGGGTTTTAAATTTGGGGTTTTATATTGAGCTGAAATCATTTAATAATTTTAATTATTTTTAATTTATGTTTGTCTTTGTGCTTTTAATAGGCTGTACACTGCCCTGAGTCCTTCGGGAGAAGGGTGATATAGAAATAAAATTATTATTATTATTATTATTATTATTATTATTATTATTATTATTATTATTATTATTATTATTATTATTATTATTATTATTATTATTATTATGACTTATATACTCCTTCATAGTGCTTTACAGTCCTCTCTAAGCAGTTTACAGAGTCAGAATATTACACCCAACAATCCGGGTCCTCATTTGACTAATCTTGGAAGGATAGAAGGCTGAATCAACCTTGAAATGAACAGAATCAATCAGAATCGAACTGTTGAAAGGTGGTAGAATTTGCCTGCAATACTGCATTCTAACCACTGTGCCACCATGGCTCCTTAACAATATATTTCTATATCAGCATTGACAAAACATTCTAATGCAAAGGGCAAATATACGTGCTATTCATTAGTAACCTGATTAATCAAAGGCAGGCTGAAATTAAATTATGTTTATATTTTCATCTAAAACAGAACCATGAAGGTAATGCATAAAATATGTATGCAGGCAAGGGAGTTACGCAAATGAAATTCCATGCTAATACAAAACTCTTGGATCTACCTGCCCAATGGATCTTCGTAGTTGGTGAAGGAACAATTGTCACAACAGATCGAAAAAGAATTAATGTTGTCATTTTTTAAAAAATTTGATTTATATGCTGCCCTTCTCCGGAGACTCGGGGAGGCTTACAATGCATTAAGCAATAGCCTTCATACTTTTGTATATATTTATACAAAGTCAGTTTATTGCCCCCACAAACTAGGTCCTCAATTTACCCACCTTAGAAAGGATGGAAGGCTGAGTCGACCTTGAGCCTGGCTAGGATTGAACTCACAGAATTACTGGCAGCTGGATGTTAATTGCTGCCTTTAGTAGGAGGCATTAGCCCCCTACGCTACTCAGGCTCTATTTCTATTTGAAAATATTGGTACATAAAGATGATCTAATAGCTTGAAGCAAACATGTATAACTGAAGTGCAAGATTGGTGGAACATTTTGGTTCATAAAAAACCTACTATGTTCACCCCAAACCTATATTTCCAGCTACTTATATTAGAATCCTGAAGCAAATCTAGATACCATACTAAAAAGCAGAGACATCACCCTGCCAACAAAAGTGTGTATAGTCAAGTCTATGTTTTTCCCAGTTGCAATGTATGGCTGTGAAAGCTGGATCATAAGGAAGGCTGAGTGCCAAAGAATTGAAGGCTTTGAACTATGAAGCTGGAGAAGACTCCTGCAAGTCCCTTGGACAGCAAGGCGATCAAACTGGTCAGTCCTAGAGGAGATCAACCCTTACTGCTCTTTAGAAGGCCAGATCCTGAAGATAAAACTCAAATACTTTGGCCACCTAATAAGAAGGAAGGACTCCTGGAGAAGAGTCTAATGCTGGGAAAGATTGAGGGCAAAAGTAGAAGGGGATGATAGAGAACGAAGTGGCTGGATGGAGTCACTCAAGCAGTTGGTGTGAGCATAAATGGACTCCGGGGGATGGTAGAGGACAGGAAAGCCTGGAGGAATGTTGTCCATGGGGTCGCGATGGGTCAGACATGACTTCGCAACTAACAACAACAAAATTCTTTGCTAGGCAATTCCATGTAAAGACATTTTTCTATCTTATTTCAAATCAAATGAAAAGAAATTGTTTCAACCTTTGTATCTACCTTCTCTTTTTTCTCCTCCTCCTCCTTCATCTTCACTTTCCATATTGAGGCATTTTTCTAGTTAATCCCTATTTTCTTTGCTGTCCTTCTGTCCATTTTGTTTGGAAAATCTTCATCATCTTCAGAATCCTATACAGGTAAAGATTTTTTTTTCTTTTCTTCGGGGGGAATATTTAGGAATTTGAAGACCCAAAGGGAAAACAATAGAAAGATGGACAGAAAGATTTACAGCTGGAAAGAGAAGCACTTGGATGCATTAATTTCTTTCCTCATTCCAACTACTTGTAGTTAAGAGGGAAAAAAAGTTTCCTGCTGTTTTATAAACAAATTTCATTTCTTCAATATTCAAAGAGCTGATGAGCTAAATCAACTGAATTAGTTAAATCAACTTATTTCGCAGTTGTCTTGTGACTGCAAATGCCTGGGTAATTTACTTAAAATTTCAGCTAATCATATTATTGCCTTAAGTTTATGTAACTGTAACTTCAGTCATTAAAATTAAATTGATTACAGAACTGATGTTAAAAAGTTATAAAGAACATTTTGCTTCGTTATTATTTAACTCAGTCTGAATCTATTTCCTGTGAAATGATCTCTAGTGTTATCAAACAAGAATACGATAGGGTGAAAAAGAAAGAAATAAAATAGAAAGCTTAAATAAATATAATTAGAATGTGGAAAGTGAGAAAATGTTTTACTTTACTTAATCCAACTGAAATTCAGCTCCACATCTATTTAGAACAATTTCCCACTAAATTTATAATATAACATGCACAGGTATGCACATGGACTAAAAAAAAAAAATCAAAAGATTATTTCTTGTGGATTAGGAAAAAGATAAATCCATAAATAGGAATTAAATCTACCAAGCTCATTTTCCATTAAATTTTCCCCTCCTGACTTTTGGAGAGTGGGGGTGAGGGGGGTGGGGGTGAGGGGGGTGGGGGGGGGTGAGGAAATGTGTTCAATAAGTGTATATTTATAAGGAATATAATGATATGAATCTATATTATACTGTCTTTTTTTGTACATGTAATGGGTGTGATGTGGTGCCAGTCTGTCTGTCTGTCTGTCCATCATCTCTCTCTCTCTCTCTCTCTCTCTCTCTCTCTCTCTCTCTCTCATCTTTCTATCTATCTACCTTCTATCTATCCATCATCTATCTCGACCTACCTTTCTCAACCCATTTATCTGTCTGTTTATCATCTATCTATCTCTATCTCTCTACTGTCTTTACATATCTATCTGTCTGTCTGTCTGTCTATCTATCTATCTATCTATCTATCTATCTATCTATCTATCTATATCTATCTATCTATCTATCTATCTATCTATCTATCTATCATTTATTTCTACCTACCTATCTGTCTCTACCCCACCTATCTCTATATCTGTCAATCTATCAATCTAATCTGATCTAATCTAATCTAATCTAATCTAATCTAATCTAATCTAATCTAATCTAATCTAATCTATCAGGTTTTAATTATCTTGCATGGGATTGGAAGGGAAGGGAAAGGACAGGAAGAAATCCAGTGCAATTTAGAGCCAGTTTTTACTTACTTGTTGTACTGCCTGTAAATTCTAGAAGTCACCACCCTATATATTTACTTTATAAATAGTCCTAAATGGAATTTTACCTCAGTATCTAGAATCCTGGTTAATGAACACACTGAAAAGGAAACAGCCTGTAACTCAGAGTGAGAGAGAGTCTGAATTTTTATTTTTTGCATCATTTATTTAGGGTACTTAACCTACTTTGGAAGGGGGTTGCATGACCACACCACTCCCCCCCCCCCAAATCCCCTGACCTTGCATAGATAATGATGTGACCTAATTGCTTTTTATTTGCATGAAGGCTCTAGGTTAATATATCAGCATTAATTAGTATAAATTAACAAGGAATATATCAGCTACAAACAAGGAATCCCACAAGCATTTCATCTCTTGGGCAGTGGGGAGGAATTGAGAGATGGGGACAAGCAGGTTTTATCTCCAAATCTTATTGTCATAGCAATCTAAGCTAAGGTGTAGAAGAGACTACATGTCTCTCACAAGCTTTTAAGCATTTTCTCCCTTGACTATGCAATGCAAATATCCTTGGAACAGAAGATCCCTAAGAGGACAAACAGGAGAAGATTTTTTTTTTAAAAAATGACATTATTTTACGTTTACCTTTTAGAGCAGGAGAAAGTGGGAAGTCTAGTCTCCCATCTCTGAAGTCTTTGTCCCCATTGTCCACTGAGCATCATAGAAGATGGGCAAAGACAAAACAAAAACAAAATAAAAAAAACAAAAAAACAACCAGGTGTCACAAATTCTAGAAGTCACCACCCTAGATATTTACTTTATAAATAGTCCTAAATGGAATTTTACCTCAGTATCTAGAATCCTGGTTAATGAACACACTGAAAAGGAAACAGCCTGTAACTCAGAGTGAGAGAGAGTCTGAATTTTTATTTTTTGCATCATTTATTTAGGGTACTTAACCTACTTTGGAAGGGGGTTGCATGACCACACCACTCCCCCCCCCCCCCCCCAAATCCGAAGTGGAAAAAAAACCATGAACAAAACTGCAGTTGCCATACTTCTTATTGTGTGAAGATTTTAATCATTTCATCCCTGGGACCTAAATATCTTATGATGAATTGTTTCACTGGTGGACATCTGGTGACTGACCTATCCAGGATCTCTCTAATTCACTTTTGAGTAGAATATATATGACAATTTCTAACTATTGCTGGGTTATTACAAATGTTTAATATAAAGGCCCCTGAATGGCAGGAAAAATGGCATTATCTGTGTTACTGGGGAAAAGTGGAGGGAAGATGGTGATGATAGCTATAATAATCATGAAGAATACTTTAGCCGTATTTCTAACATAATCTTTCTAGCAGAAAGATATCACATTTAGTATAATTCACTGGCTGGACAGTGTTCACAATCATAGATTTTGGGTTTCACTCTTTTTATTTCTCTAGTTAAATAGTGCACAACTGGACAATGATGGCATATCAATTAGTGGCAACATTAAACACCAAGTTTTAGAATTCCTCCCCTTGAGTTCTAATATGTAAGTAGCATTTGGGGTCAATGGAAACCCCAGGAAAGGGAGAAGGCTATTTTATTCTGAAATTTGGAAGGAAGGGAGAAACAGTTCTCTTGCATGAGAATAGAAATTGTCTAATGCATCAATAAAAGTTGAAGACATTTATGGGATTGGGATATTTATCATATAAGGTATTTATGGATTAGATCAGGGGTGTTAAACTCAAGGCCCATGGGGGTGCTTAGATCTGGCCCACAGGGGGTGCCTGGAAACAATCAAGGACCAGCTTGCAGTGCATCTGCCAGTAAAAACAGAGCTGAGGAGGGCCGCGTCTGTCCATCCTGAGCTCTGTTTTTGCTGGCAGAGGGTAGTAGGAGGCCATCGCAGTCAAAAATGTAGCCTGGGAGACCATTTTCTCTGTCAGAGTGCATGGGTCACCACAGGTGCCCCCAACACAAGTGATATCAAACTGGCTAAGCCCACCCTGTCCATGCCCCACCCAGGCCTCCTGAGGTCAAACACAACCATGATGCGGCCCTCAATGAAATCAAGTTTGACACCCATGGATTAGATGGACTGAGGAAGCAACACAACACCCAATATTATGAAGAATAAGTTCTTCCAGGCTTTCAGGCCTGACATCTGGGACATCTGGGGTATTCCTTTGTTGAGAACATGAGAGAATATCCCTAACTAATAGACAACCGTTATGCTTCATATGGTATGATGTTTCAATAATAGTCAGTCCAAAAGGTTTGTGATCATAGGCAAAGTTGTCAAGTAAGAGAAAGGACAATGTGGATCAGGACACTAGTTTGCAGGGCTGTTGCCAGACAATGTTATTGGTAGGATAGTCTAATATGTATCCGTTTTTCCTTTTCTTCTTCACACACTTAAAAACCAGAGTCATGGTTGTCTGCAGATACAGATAAATTAGCCAACACTATGAGGAATTGACAGGAGGAGGAGGCTCAAGATCCAGATGGATCTTGAGAGACTTGAACACTGGGCCCTATCTAACAAAATGAAATTCAACGTAGAGAAAAGTAAAGTCCTACATTTACACAACAAAAACTAAAAGTACACTGTAGACTGATTGAAACCAGGCTTAATAGCAGTAACTGTGACAGGGATCTTGGGGTCTTAGTAGACAACCAGCTAAATATGAGCTAGCGGTGTGCAGCGGCAGCCAAAAAAGTCAATGCAATCCTAAATTGCATGAACAGAGGGATACAATCAAGATCAAGTGAGGTACTAATACCACTCTATAAAGCCCTAGTAAGACCACACCTAGAATACTGCATCCAGTTTTGGTCACCACACTATAAAAAAGATGTTGAGACTAGAAAAAGTGCAGAGGAGAGCAACCAGGTTGATTATGGGATTGGAGACTAAAATATATGAAGAACAGTTACAGGAACTAGGCATGGCTAGTCTAATGAAGAGAAGGACCAGGGGAGACATGATAGCAGTGCTCCAGTATTCGAGGGGTTGCCACAGAGAGGAGGGGGTCAAGCTAATTTCCAAAATACATGAAGGCCAGACAAGAAATAAGAGATGGAAACTGATCAAGGAGATACTCAACCTAGAAATGAGGAGGAACTTTCTGACAGTAAGAACTATCAACCAATGGAATAGAAGTTGCCTTTGGAAATTGTGGGAGCTTCAATACTTGAGACTTTCAAGAAAAGATTGGACTGCCATTTGTCAGAAATGGTGTAGGGTCTCCTGCTTGAGTGGGGGGTTTGACTAGATGACCTATAAGGTCCCTTCCAACTCTGTTAATCTGTTATGTGAGGAAGAGGAGGAGGAGGAGGAGGAGGAGGAGGAGGAGGAGGAGGAGGAGGAGGAGGAGGAGGAGGAGGAGGAGGAGGAATAGCTGAATAAAATTATGATGAAAATATTTTAATATGGATAATAAAAAGAGCTTCCTGGCCTATTGTCAGATTTGTGACTCCAAAATATTCCCCAAAAATAACACATTGCTACCATTGAATAATAACTTTGCTGTGAATAGGCCAGGAAAATGCAGCATGAAAGAAAATTAGTCTGCATAAGAAATAATTGCAGGTTAGAATAAAATAACTGGAAATTTGACATATTACAGTAAGATTATAAATAATTGACCAAGGTTTACCCCCACATACACACCTGAGGCAGGCTGTTAAATTGAAGAAAAATAACTAATAAGGGGCTGAAGGTGAGATATGAGAGAAGAAAAATCCCAATCTAGGCCATGATGTAATTTCTGGCCTAATCATCAATGAAATTTATGAATAAATAATAAGCTTTCATGAGATTGTCTGGAGTGAGAGGCATCTGTACTTGCCACATTTCCCTCCCCACCGCAATTATCCCTGTGCTTTTCTGTTGTTTTATAGCTTTTCTAATAGACTTTATTTAATCAATCGGTTAACTATTGGAGTAACAAACATGCAAGTGACATCCCTAATATGAATCATCATTTTGTTCTGACTCTTCCTAAATAGGTTTTTAATTAAGATGAGTTCTCCAAGTTATGGGGAATGAAGGGATAGAGCTATGCTTCTAATAGAGCTCTCGGCCATACCAACTCTGTGGATAAAAAAGGGGCTTGGAATGTCGTACTGCAGAAGAAGCTGCTTCACCCATATGGAAACCAATATGAAATGGCAGAGAATGGCAGCTTCTGTCTCCAAGACCCCCTTGAAATCTGAGATGGCCGAGTCCAGTTATTTTAGCCTACTCCCATTGTGCTTCATTCAATGCCCAAGACAGTTCCAGTGGTGAAATGTAAAATTTGTTACTACCGGTTCTGTGGGCGTGGCTTGGGGGGGGGTAATGTCATTGGGTGGGCGTGGCTAACTTTTTTTTTTTTACTTTTTTAAAAACATTTTTTACAACCTATTCGGGTGAATAGGTTGTAAAAAATGCTTTTAAAAAGTAAAAAAAAAGGCTCTGATGATCACAGATGTGGCGCACCATCATCAGAGCCTTTTTTTAACCTTTTAAAAGCAGGAAATAATGACATCCAGGTGGGTGGGTGGAGCCTCGTGCCACCATCGCTACCGGTTCTCTGAACCACCTGCCAAAATCGCAATTGGATCGCCTGATCCAGTCTGAACCGGGAGCATTTCACTCCTGGACAGTCCTAAATATTTTCTATTTGAGAAAATGGAGATTGGTGTAGAAACTGTACTTTCAAGAGAAATACATAAATTCATAAAATGAGCTAAAGTAACTTCTTGGGAAAAATGCTAAGGTCCCTGCAGAATTTATGTTGCATGGGGATACCAATGTGTCTATCCACCTGCATGCAAAAAAGGAGGAAGAGACACATGAAAGAACAAGGTGAAATATTTATATTATCAAGTAGAAAAAAATGTAGGCATAATTGGGAAGGTATATATTGCTCGTATATAAATGCTCGTATATAAATGCTCAGCTTTGCCCGTGAAGACAACCTGGTTTTTCATAAAAAGCAGTGACCTCTTTTCACTATCCAAATAGTCTCTCTTTGACAAGAATAAATGGGTCTAAATCCATTCCTGGGGTGGGTGACAAAGGTTATAACTGGAGACTGGGAAATTTCTAGTCTGCCACGTGTGAATTACTGCTGTCCTAACTTACAGTGTCTTCATAGGTTATGCTAGTTTTACAGAGAAGCTTCATTGATTTTCCTGACACTCTCTCACCTTTTTACAAACTACCTTTTCTTTCTCTTGCCGTTCATTCAACTGTCTATAATAATGTGATTTGGGAACTGAAGTTCCTTAAAGTTCCACTCCAGGTTTTGTAAACTGAAGTAGATTTTTTTGTCCTAGAATTTAGAAGCTTTTTCTGGGATTTAATTAAGGCAGACATGGAGGCTGTGACCTGACATATCAGGGGTGTCACACTCGTTGTCATCATGTAATATATTGTGACATTTCCCCCTCCCTTTTGCTAAATCAGGGTGGGCGTGGCCAGTGCGTGATGCAACTAGGCCAAGGGCCGCGAGTTGGACACCCTTGTGATATATCATGGCTTGCAATTTTTCCATTTCTGAAGTTCCACTCCAAAAATGAATTACTTTCATTTCTCGGTAATAACAAAGTAGCATGAACGAATACATAGTAAAGAGATGGGACAAGAGAAAAGGAGTCTTCCTATGAAAGAGACTGTTAATGAAGAAAAACAGATCGTTCTGAATTAGGCTTCCCAAGAGCATGCAGCAGACTCCTCGCCCTGATAAAACCTCTTTTATTTAGGTTAAAGGGAAATTCCTCTCCAGCAAAGTCCTGACAAACAGTGTTTCACGAGATTTCACAACTACAGACCTTTATCAGGCTTGGAGCGTTGCCAGGCCAATATCTTCCAAACGCCACGTTGGAGCAACAATTACTTGGCAAGAAGTCACGAACAGATCTTCACCCTAATGACCTGAATTACTTGTCTCCTGCAAACTCCCCTCCTCTTCACCCCTCTTTATTCCCTATGGGAGGGGGCATTCACTGTCCACCTGTGCCTTTACTTCCGAGTTGGCCTTTGTTCCTTAGCTGTTCTCTTCTCCTGGCAGCTCTGCACATGGGCACATCAGGAACAGGCTCCAGCTGTTCTTCTGCCCCACTGATGTCCAACTCTGAAGGCAGCTGATAACTGTCAGATGGCCCTGTCCCCAACTCTGTCTCTGATGTAGAGCCCTCATCAGAGCCTTTCCCACACTCCAGGACTGGCCCATGTTCCTCCCCAACTTCCTCACTGTCTGAGTCTGCCACCAAGTTCTGCTGGCCGCTGGCAGACCACAACACAGATGTTCAACACAGTACTAGGAAATAGATGATCTACTGAACAGAAGCCAATACATTTTCAATATTAGTCTGGATCAGAATTGGAGAGTTTTACCCCTATATTTTTCTTCCTCCCAAAACAAATGCAGTTCAAAAGGATCATTTCTGATAATAATGGAGATTAGAAAGCAAATATTTAATAATTATTTTGGCAAGGAGATTCTCAGAAATCTGACACCTCATGTACCAAGGAATATATTTATTTTATTTTATTTATTTTATTATTAAAATTTATATGCCTCCCTTCTCCCACAGGACTCGGGGTGGCTCACACAATAAAACAACAGCAACAATAATAACAAAACAGTGGTAAAATCCAATTTTAAATTTTAAATTCCCAAATTAAAAAAACCCATAAACGGTCAGGGAATTTGATGAAAAAGCCACGTCTTCAGGCTGGTGTAGAACGTGTGGAGATCGAGAGCCATCCAGAGCCCGGTGGGCAATCCATTCCAGAGGGTTGGTGCGGCCACAGAGAACGCCTGCATCCTGGAGGTTGCCAGCAGACATTGTCTAGCTGACAGCACCTGGAAGAGGGCTGATCTATGCAAATGCACAGGGCAGTGGGAGGCTGGTAAGAGGTGGTCCTGCAGGTACCTTGGGCCCATGCTATGTAGGCCTTTATAGGTAAGTACCAGCACCTTGAAGTGGATCCGGAAGGCCACCGGCAGCCAGTGCAGCTTGTGCAGGAGAGGTGTTGCTTGGGAGTAATGGGAGGCTCCCGTAACAACCCGCATGGCTGCATTTTGGACTAGCTGGAGCCTCCGGGTGCACCCCAAGGGCAGCCCCATGTAGAGGGCATTGCAGTAATCCAATCGAGAGACAATGAGAGCTTGAGTGACTGTACGAAGGGCATCCCTGTCTAGGAAAGGCCGCAACTGGCGCACTAGGCAAACCTGTGCAAATGCCCCCCCTTGTCATGGCTGTTAGATGATCTACCAAGGACAGCCGTGAATCAAGGAGGATGCCAAGATTGCGAGCTTTTCAGAGGGAGTCAACAACTCCCCTCCCATCATAAGTGACAGGGTGGCTAGATCAGGGGATCCAACACGAAACATTATTATTTTATGGAAACTTATGATTGTTTAATGATTAGGTATACCTCTGTTTTTATATACAGTATATTGTGCCAAAACATTGATCTTCCAGATTACTTTTCATGTGAGTTTGTCCTTGATGCATGATTCTGTACTTTCTGGAACATATTAAATGTATAATTTTAGTTCATGCGCTTCATGTAACAAATGAATCCATATTTAATTTCTACTCAGTGGGCTACTGCATATACTGAAATTATGCTGCAACTGTTTACAATAACAAGTTACGGTGCATCCTGGAAAATCAAATAATGTATCTCTTAAACAACAACAACAATAACAACAAAAATGAAAACTAAAATAGAAGTCTGCGATCTTGCGGCTTAAATCTAATACGTTATTAGATTTAATACGTAATTAGATTTGGTTATGTGTTATTGTGTATCAAGACAGTAAATGCAGTGTGGTTGGGTTGCTGGGCAGGAGGTTATCAAGCCTATATTTGAGATCCAAGAGCTGCTGTGGGGTGAGGTTGAGCTCTTGTCTTTCACTCCAGCTCCTGTGGGGGACATGAAAGGAGACCCCAGCTGGGCCACTCCAGGGCAATAGTGATGTTACCAGCTAATTTCAAACTGGAAGTGCCTCAGTGACTCTGACACAAGTGCAAAAAAAAAAAAATGGAGACAGCAGTACAGGCCTTGAGCAAAGTGGCATTTATTTGTTTGTTTGTTTGTTTGTTTGTTTGTTAGATTTATTTATTTATTTATTTATTTATTTGTTTGTTTGTTTGTTTGTTTGTTTGTTTGTTAGATTTATATGCCGCCCTTCTCCAGAGACTCAGGGCGGCTTACAATGCATTAAGCAATAGCCTTCATACTTTTGTATATACCTGCTTAGTAGGGCTTTCGCCCCCCGCCCCAAGCGGTGTTCTTTTTTATACAAAGTCAGCTTATTGCCCCCACAACCTGGGTCCTCGTTTTACCTACCTCGAAAGGATGGAAGGCTGAGTCAACCTTGAGCCTGGTGGGATTTGAACTTGCAGTAATTGCAGGCAGCTGGCAACTAAGTGCTACTTTAACAGCACTTAGTCCACTGCGCCACCAGGCTCTTCTTCTTTTGAGAGCTGGGTGAATGAACCCAGTCGGAAATACCAACTTTCACAACTTACTCAACAACTGATGTTCAGTGAATTGTTACAATAATATCCATCAATGTCATGATTCAAATCAGGATATTTATCTTCAGAAATCTATTGTTCTGACCCAGCTCCTCAAACGTGACAAACCCTCTGATTTTAACCCAAAAGATTCCTTTAAT
Organism: Masticophis lateralis; assembly: GCA_030761175.1. Taxonomy (NCBI): domain Eukaryota; kingdom Metazoa; phylum Chordata; class Lepidosauria; order Squamata; family Colubridae; genus Masticophis; species Masticophis lateralis. The sequence continues at coordinate 118,650,977 of JAUDYJ010000004.1, read as the reverse complement.
TAGGAGTGCCAGCAGCCCCGACAAAAAGTTTCTTTCTCTGTCTAACAAGTCCGGCCGACTGGAAGATGAATAGTTGTCTGCCACATCTATTCATCTCCACCCCCTGCCTTTTTATCCCCAGAGCTAGGATGGGGCTTCACTAGCAGCGCTGGCTCTTCCATCCCAAGGATCGGCCCGTAGATTTCCACTGGTCTCCTCTCCTTTGCCTTCTTCTCTTCCTCATCAGCCACCTCCAGTCCTGGGGACTGTTGACTCTCCATCTGAGGGTTGATGGAGCCTCTGTCTCTCTCTCTCTGACAGCTCCATTCCCTCATACCCCTTGGAGCTCTCGGATTGCCCTGATGCTGATCCTGACTCCCACACCTCCTCCTCTTCTGATTCAGGTGCTGGAGGGGCTGGTGGCTGACAGGCCACAATGTCTACCTTAGAAATTGAGTGAGTGTGAGCACATATGTATGTGTCTATAACACATGCATAAAGAATCATGTAGGAGCCATCCAAGGGCTCCTTGGGTGAATTCAAGTTGCTTCTGGGTTTTGTACCTTTTCCAAGGATGTCAAAGAAGATTCGCAGTCATCCCAGTAGAGTTGAAGCTGAAGTCTGAAGAATCTACTTGCATCAGTAATGAAAAAGAAAGAAAGAAAGAAAGAAAGAAAGAAAGAAAGAAAGAAAGAGGGAGGGAGGGAGGGAGGGAGGGAGGGAGGGAGGGAGGAAGGAAGGAAGGAAGGAAGGAAGGAAGGAAGGAAGGAAGGAAGGAAGGAAGGAAGGAAGGAAGGAAGTCCAATTGCCATGATTCAATTTCCAGACTTTTCTGAATATGTATAGACTTTCCTGGAGAGCTTTGGAGAATGAATTGTCCAGCCATTCTTGTAGTAACAATAGCCAATATGGATACAGTGAATTAACATCAATCAATAATATTTATTTGATCAATGATCAATAAAAATTAAAAGGACAAAATAAACAAATATAGATTGAAGCATACACTATATAAATACAGTAATATACTAACAGCTAGCAAACTAAATCATTGAATATAACATTCATTCCTCTATTACTATGCTAATACAGTTGTTACCTGGGTGATACATCAAAAACATGAATAGCTATCAAATAAAATAGAAATAAAAACTATATATCCCCTACCGTTAATAGTTAAGATGTATCAAAACAAGTAGCATTTTAAAGCAAGTGCAAGGAAGGCTAGAAATACCCAACATGGGTTGTAAGATCCATTTAGTCTCCACTCTGAGAGGGGGAAATTACTATTATATTTTAATTATATGGTTTGCTATTTCAAAACAAAGAGTTAATTGGGAAGATGAAGGTTCTAAGTCAGTGATGGCTAACCTTTTTGCCATCTATATTTGTTTATTTTGTCCTTTTAATTTTTATTGATCATTGATCAAATAAATATTATTGATTGATGTTAATTCACTGTATTGCGTGGCAAAAGTGGGGAGAGCGCAGGGGGTTTGTGTGCGTGTGTGCCCACACCCATAATTCAATTCACCCTGTGCCCCCGCACACGTGTGACCCCCCCGTGCTCCCCCCATTTTTGGCACAGTGGGCCCACTAGGCCCGTTTTTCACCCTCCCCAGGCTCCAGAGGCTTTCTAGGAGCCTAGGAAAGGTGAAAACTGCCTTCCTCATCCCCCCCGAAGGGAGGCTGGAGGCTGGAAACAGCCTGTTTCCTGATTTCCAGTGTTCCCAGAAGGGCCGAAAATCAGGTGGCCGGTGCGTGCATGCGTGCTGGAGCTGAGCTAGGGCAACACTTGTGTGCCAAAAATACGGCTCCACATGCCACCTGTGCCATAGGTTTGCCATCACAGTTCTAAGTTAACAAGATTGTGAAATCTGGATTTTAAGAACATCTAATGCTGTGATGGCGAACCTATGTCTCTCAGTTCAGCTCCGCCACACATGTGTGCATGCTTCCTGCGGGCCAACTGATTTTTGGGTCTCTGGCTTGAGGCGGTGTGTATGCGGGAGACGCACCGATGTGTGGTGGTCTCACACGCGGGGGTGGGAGGGGGACTTGCATGCATGTGTGGGGGGGGTGGGGGGAGTTCAGGGGAAGTGGTGTGCCCCCCATGCCAAAATGGGCTGAGGGGAAAGTGATGCACCCCCTACCCCACAGCACTTTTTTGGTTCCAGGAGGCTTCTGGGAGGCTTGCCAGGCCCAAAACGGGCCACGGGGGGTCACACACATGGGCAGGAGAGCACGCGGGTCACGCACGCATATGTGGTGGCTAGGGGGAGTGTGGGGAGGTTGTGTGAGGGGAGCAGGGGGGACACATGCACATGCGGGGGGTGGGGCATGCAGGGGGCATTGCATTATGGTGTGGGCATGCATGCCCACGACCCCCCCCCCCGCACATGCTGTTATTCATGAAGAGAGTTGGTCCCTATGCCAATTCCCATCCCAATCAGAATGATTAATCTTGAAGTACATGATTCGGATATTTAAGGCTTTCACAAATTGGGAAATATCCATTTCCTGCATATTTCTAATGAACTGTATTGGGTTTACTACAAACAGGGATTCCATGTCTGACCTGGTGCTTATACAAGGAAATTTAGGTAACATTTTATTCATCGCCTGAAAACTACTGTGCTCTCAAATTTGACCATGTAAAACATTGAATCTAGAGCAGTACAGGATGTTGAATAACAAGCTAAAAAGATAACAATTCTGTTATCTATTGGATGTTTCTACCAGAACTGCTAGTGGGGGTGTGAGCTGATTGGGTGGGAGCTTGGCCGTGTTCTGATTGGGTAGAGGTGTGTTCTGATTGGTTAGGGGCTTGGCTGTGCTCTGATTGGATGGGGGAGTTGGTTGTGCTCTGATTGGCTGGGGGTGAGCTTTCACGGCCACAAACACAAAGCCAAACAACAACAACGCAGCTCACCAGCTCAAATCCCCCTGCAACTCAGACTAAGCCGAGCACAACCAAGCCCCCACCCAAACAGAACACACCCCCAGCCAATCAGAGCACAACCAGTGAGCCTTTATGACTGATCCCGTATTGTAAACAAATAAATAACATCAGTTTTCAGTGAAATCTGATCTGTTGAGATCCATAATAATCATAAAGAGGTAGAAAATAATACGAAAAGTTATGTATTTTTCAGAATATAAGACGCACCGGAGTATAAGACCCATTTTAGCTTTCAGGGAAGAAAATAAGAAAAAAGATGATTGGCAGGTGGATCGGCCTCCCGGAATACCCCCAATCAGCTGTTCCCAGAGGTGAATTTTACCAATAGGTTCCTTGGTTGTGAGCTCTGTGCCTTGCTTTTTGTTGCTTTTTTCCCTGCCTCCGAAACTTCTGAAACTATTTCAGAAAAAAACTTTCTTTCCTGCCTCTGAAAGCCTCCGAAACAGAGCTTCAGAAAAAAAGCCTCTGAAGCTCTGTTTGAGGGCTTTTTTTCTGAAGCTTCGTTTCTGATGCTTTTTTCAGCCTCTGAAACCTCTGTTTGAAAAGCAAGGCGGGGCTACATTCGGAGTATAAGATGCACGCAGATTTTCATCCTCTTTTTTTTGGGAGGGAGAAAGGTGTGTCTTATATTCAGAAAATACGGTATATTTTTTGTAAGAGCCTTATTGTTCAGAATGTGTCAAACTACTGCACATTTTGGAAATTTTTCTCTTGTGTGCCACTCTAATCCTCTGTGGAGTTTTCATTATTATTTAAAGTAACCACTATTTTTCTAAAAGTAATAATTTAATGACTTTTAATGCATAGAAACACAAATCTTGGCTAAATCAATGTATACTAAATTCAACTGAAATTTGTTGTTCTATTTGTACACTGTTTGTGCTCCTCCTTTGAGATTTTATTAAGGTTGTTAATGAAACAAATATAATAAAATCTTTTTTAAAAAAAACACAGTACTTAATAACTATTGCTATTTATATAGTTCCATTAAGAGGGAAATAAGTAGAAATATTTTAAAATTGAAATGCTAATAGAAAAAGGGGGCAAATTTAATTTTCCATGAAGGAAAAGTAATTTATGCTTATATTAAGTATCTGTTTGCAACAATTATTCTTCATATCTAGATTTTTTTTCTAATTAAATAAATCCACATTTGCCTCTTTTACCTATTAAGATGAGTTTTGTAGGCACACTCAACTGTCAAGTATGCTTGTAATTGTCTCATTCTCTGTTTGTAGACCTCAGACTCTAAGTATGCTTTTATGCTATAGTAAAGAAGTGTTCTTCAGTGTTGATAGAGCCTAGAGTTCCTCAGAGTTGTAAATACATTCACTACTGAGTTGTTGTTGTTGTTGTTAGTTATGAAGTTGTGTCTGATCCATCGTGACCCCATGGACAATGTTCCTCCAGGCCTTCCTGTCCTCTACCACCCTCTGGAGTCCATTTAAGCTCACGCCAACTACTTCAATAACTCCATCCAGCCACCTCATTCTCTATCATCCCCTTCTTCTTTTGCCCTCAATCTTTCCTAGCATTAGGCTCTTCTCCAGTGAATCCTTCCTTCTCATTAGATGGCTTTCTGTACCTACTGAGTAGTAGTGAAATTAGCTATAAAGTTGAGACAGTTTAGGAGACCCTGCTCTGCAAGTAATATGTTCTGGGTTCTACTCCAAAATAGGGAGGGAGGGAGGGAGGGAGGGAGGGAGGGAGGGAGGGAGGGAGGGAGGGAGGAAGGAAGGAAGGAAGGAAGGAAGGAAGGAAGGAAGGCAGGCAATAGCAACAGCAATAGCACTTACAGTAGTGGCCAAAATTGTGGAAACCGTTTGGGAAAAGTGTATTTTCTAAAACAAGCTAATAATACCACCTTTTTTTGGAGTAGTACCATAAAATTATATATTAATGGAAAGATAATTTAATCAAGAATGTAATGCAATAACTTTTATGAAGGACTTGCTGTTAGAATAGCAGTTACAGTATAAAGAAGAAAAGTGAAACACGTACAAAAAAAATTGAGAAATACAAAAATTATCACCATGTCAGTTAATACTTAGTTGGGTAACCTTTAGTATGAATTACGGTCTTACAACATCTTCCCATGGAGTGAACCAAGTCTTTCAGTTCTGCAGCAGTTATAATGTGAAACCAAGATTGAAGGATTGCTTCTTTTAACTGGGTTTTATTGCTGGGTCGCTTCTGACTAACAGGTTTCTTTAGTCGGCTCCATTGATTTTCAATTGGGTTAAAGTCCAGGCTATTCCCAGGCCATTCCAGGAGTGGAATAGGATTATCTTGAAACTCCCCCCCCCCCAAAAAAAAAGTGGTATTGTGATCCATCAAACCTCAAAAATACACTTTTCCCAAAAGATTTCCAGAATTCTGGCCATTACTGTAGACTTATATACTACTTCACAGTGCTTTACAGTCCTCTCTAAGCAGTTTACAGAGTCAGCCTATTGCCCCCAACCATCTGAGTCCTCGTTTTACTGACTTTGGAAGGATGGAAGGCTGAGTCAATCTAGAGCCGGTGAAACTTGAACTGCCGAACTGCTGACAGTCGGCAGTCAGCAGAATTAGCCTGCAGTACTGCATTCTAACCACTGTGCCACCCCGGCCCTTAGTTGTTTTGGCATGCCATGCTCTGTGGAGAGGAAGGAGTTGAAAGAGTTTATTCTTATGTGGTTTGTAGAGACCATTAATAGGACACACACACACACACACACACACACACACACACACACACACACACAAAGAACCCTGTAGCTTTAATTTTTAACATTGGCTGAATCCTGAAACGCCCAACTGTTTTGACTAGAGGAATGGGGGGGGGGGGGTTTAACTTCAAACAAATATTACTGGTCTTTCTCGGAAAATTAACTGGAAGTTGCCCTTTCATGTTTGTTTGAAAAATCATTGTGCATAACATTCAAAGTGATCACTGAGCTCATAGCTTTGATGAGCATCACCCCAGGGTTCCAGATAGTGACCTCAAGAAACAATCTCACCGATTTATTGAAACAAGATCAGAGACGTAAATGGAAACAGAAATTGGTTGAGACAAGTAAGTCCTTAACTGCACACATAAACAGATGGACTTGAGTTCAATTGGCGGATAACTAACATTTATTTTCTGCGTATTTCAAAGCAACCAAATGTTGCTTCTCTCGACAAGTACGTTCGACCGACGGTGAAGAAAGGAGACTAAAATTAAACCTTTCGTGTCAGAATAAAAGACAGCGGTGTACAGCTTCAATCATGTGGTGAATTCTTAATTACCTCAGAAACTAGGGCTGAGTTTTAGATCTTCGAATTAATATATTTATTTATTCGCGAAACACGCAATATCAAATCCACAGCTACTATTGTCTGCAAGAGAGGGGCAGGAATTATCAAAAATAATTCAGCATAATACTCTAGCGGATTAAGGAAAAATGTGCGGTAGTCCTATAACGCTCAAACATGGATCACATTCTAAAAGATTTGGCAAAGGACTGAAAAGTATTAAAGATCCGTTATGAATTTGTAGAAATTTATGTCAGTCCCTAAGACAGAAACCCTGAAAGATTTTTTTTTTTTTTTGTGGGTTTAATGTGACATGCGTCTTCACGCTGTACACATTATCCTAATATATACGCATTTATCATCACTGCCTAGCTGTATGAAAGAACTGGTATTAGCTTTATTTTGTATCATTTTATTTCCCCCTAAAGAATCTTAGAAATTGAAGTTAATTAGGTAGCCTACAGACCTTCCTGTTAACAGAACTGCAATTCCTTGGTGTCCCTAGGGATATTAAATATACATTGAAAATTATTAATTTTAGATTAAACTTTTAACACATGCCTTGTGTTGAGCACAGCTGAAAATAGCCTGACGAACAAGCCGACATCACAGCCCATAAAGAAGAATAGGATTGTTTGACTTCAGAGTTAATTTACATATTATTGTTATCAAATATTTTGTCATGTGTTTAGGCTAATTACTGACAATGAGGTGATTGCCGGAACAAACATTTAGCATAATCCTCTGGTAGAAGTGAAATGAAGTAAACCATCAGATTATATGTAAGCAATGACTTTTCTAGTAAATTTCAAGGTGAAGGTGACAAGGGAACCAGGAATTTTCTGTAAATCATATTTTAAGCTTGGCAAGAGAAGATAAGAAGATGTGTGTCAGGATGCCACAGGCAGCAAATCTATCACATGTGAACTTTGTTCCTGTTTTCTATTGCACTGTGCAGTATATGTGTGTTCATTTATAACTACCGTATTTTTCAGACTATAAGATGCACTTCCCCCCCCCTAAAAGAGGGGGGGATTTAGGTGTGTCTTATACACCGAATGTAGCCCTGCCCACCCACTGGCCCCCATCCTTTGGTCTCTGCCTCTCAGCAGTTTACCTCCTTGCAGCAAGCAGCAAGAAGAAACAGCTCGTTTCAGCTTCATCACAGCCTAATTAGCACAAGTTGATTGGATCGCCCTACCGGCTCTCAGCTGTTTTGCGCGGGCCTCTGCTGCTTGCTGCAAGGAGGTAAATTGCTGGGAGCAGATTTTTTTTTCGTGTGCTAATTAAGCTATGCCGAAAATGAAAATGAAAGTAAAGCAGGCTATTTGCTGTTTGCTGCAACAAGGCAAAATTGCTGAGAGGCAGAGGCAGATTTCTTTTTCTTGTTTTCCTCACCAAAAATGTTAGGTGCATCTTATAGTCCGGAGCATCTTATACTCTGAAAAATATGATACATATATAGTTCAAACTATAAATTATCCCCACCCCATTTGAACTCAAAAGTATTCAGACTGAGATTTGGTACATTTTTTATGCTTCCTAGTTGTTTGAAAGTCAATGCCAACATATTGGTTTGCAAAACCGCCTCTCCTTTAGAGATCCCAAATTGCACAGAATAACATGACCATGCTTGGGATAATACTGAGCATCGATTATGATGTGTACATCAAAATGTGCCGTAACAGGCCAGCACTGCTTTTCTAGTTAGATGGGCATGCTGCAGGTGTCTATGACAACTTGCCACAGCCAACTCAACATGGCCAACTCCCTGAGCCAACTCGCCACAACTAACCTGCTGTGGCCAACTTGCCACAGGACAATTCACCATAGTCACCCCATAGTCACCATGGGATAAGAGTTACACTAATATCAAAGAAATAGTGGAATAGAATCATTATTCTATAGAATCATCATCATAGGGCCTGGGTACTTACGGGACCGCCTTCTGCCACTGATAGCCTCCCGCCGGCCAGTACGCTCCCACAGAGAGGGACGCCTCAGGGTGCCATCGGCCAGACAATGTTGGCTGGCGACCCCCAGGGGGAGGACCTTCTCTGTGGCAGCACCTGCCCTCTGGAACGACCTGTCCCCGGAGTTACGTAGGATCCCTGATCTCCGGGCTTTTCGCCGTGCCCTTAAAACATTTTTATTTCATCAAGCTGGGCTGGCTTGACACCCCCCCCCCCCTTAGGTATTTTTAGATATTTTAATTGTAAATTGGTTTTAATAGGGGTGGTTTTAAATTTTATTGGGCCAATTCTTGTTTAATTTCTTTTAAATATTTTTAAATTTTGTATGTGATGTTTTTACCTTTGGCTGTTCACCGCCCTGAGTCCAGTAGGAGAAGGGTGGTATAAAATCAAATCAAATAAATAAATAAATTTTTAAAAAAGGATGCCAAAGGAAGGACAAAATGACACCTGAATGACAAAAAATAAAATATTTTTCTATTTTGTGCTGCAGGTAGGTTGATTGTGACTTGTGCTGCAGGTAGGTTGATTGCTAGCCAGGTAGTCTGCGCTTCTCTCTTACAAAAATGAGACGTGAAAAACCCTCCATTAACTAAAGCCATAATGGACAGCAGAGCAGAGTATTGACAGACAATCACAGTATCTGGAAGATTGTGGCTTGGAGCGCAAGAGCATTAAATAGTCAAGAACATGTCTTAATGGATGAGAAGTTGAGAGTAAAGTCAATATTGACAAGTAATAGTTGGATGGAATTGATGGGATGGACAAGAGAGAGAGAAAGAGAGAGAGTTGGACAGTTTGAGGTCAATGTTTGAAACAGGACAGGAGTGTAATGAAATCAGAAATGTTTTGCAGGGACAGAAATATTTAGAAGAGAACAGAATAACAGAGTTGGAAGAGACCTTGGAGGTCCTCTAGTCCAACCCCCTGCTTAGGCAGGAAACTCCACACCACTTCAAACAAATGGTTATCCAACATCTTCTTAAAAGCTTCCAGTGTTGGAGCATTCACAACTTCTGGGGGCAAGTTGTTTCACTGATTAATTGTTCTAGCTGTCAGGAAATTCCTCCTTAGTTCTAGCTTCTCTCCTTGATTAGTTTCCTCCCATTGCTTCTTGTCTTACCCTCAGGTGCTTTGGAGAATGGCTTGATTCCCTCTTCTTTGTAGCAAACCCTGAGATATTGGAACACTGCTATCATGTCCCCTCAGTCCTTCTTTTCATTAAACTAGACATACCTAGTTCCTGCAACTGTTCTTCATATGTTTTAGCCTCCAGTTCCCTAATCATCTGTTTTTGTTTTTAATTTGATTTTTATGCTGCCCTTCTCCGGAAGACTCAGGGCGGCTTACAATGCGTTAAGCAATAGCCTTCATACTTTTGTATATTTATACAAAGTCAGCTTATTGCCCCCACAAACTGGGTCCTTAATTTACCTACCTTAGAAAGGATGGAAGGCTGAGTCAACCTTGAGCCAGGTGAGATTCGAACTTACAGTAATTGCAGACAGCTGGAGTTAATCACAATGCATTAGTCTGCTGAGCCACCAGGCCCTTCTCTGCACTCTTTCTAGAGTCTCAACATGTTTTTTACACCGTGGCAACCAAAACTGAATGCAATATTCCAAGTGTGGCCTTCGCAAGGCATTATAAAGTGGTATTAACAGTTCACGTGATCTTGATTCTATCCCTCTGTTGTTGTTTTTGTTTTTGTTTTAATTTGATTTATATGCCGCCCTTCTCCGGAGACTCAGGGCGGCTTACAGTGCGTTAAGCAATAGCCTTCATATTTTTGTATATTTATACAAAGTCAGCTTATTGCCCCCAACAAACTGGATCCTCAATTTACCCACCTTAGAAAGGATGGAAGGCTGAGTCGACCTTGAGCCTGGCTAGAATTGAACTCACAGAAATTACAGACAGCTGGTGTTAATTGCTGCCTTTAGTAGGAGGCATTAGCCCCCTACGCTACACAGGCTCCTTCTATCCCTCTGTTTATGCAATTTAGAACTGTATAGGCTTTTTTGACAGCTGCTGCACAGTGCTGGCTCATATTTAAATGGTTGTCCATTGTACTCCAAGATCCCTCTCACAGTTACTACTTTTGAGCAAGGTGCCACATATACTGTACCTGTGCATTTTGGAGAGGTATACTAATACTGTTGGTGTAGACTTGATTTAGCTAGATTCTTTTTTCTCTTTCCTATCTCATCTCTAAAGATCTTACTCCTTTCCTGTGTTTTTTGCAATGTTGCCATATCCGAAAGGAAATAATGTGTGTATTCAGGTAAAGGCGCATGTTGTCCTCAAATCTACTTTAAACTGATTGGTTTTGAAGTGCTGGGCTTATTTGCAAGTGCTGAAATTGTAACGTGGTGTGGTTATTTTACACTGGGTCAAAACATACTTTCGTTCTTCTTTATTTCTTACAATCTCCTTCACACCAGTAGTTCATCTGAAAAAGGAATTTCACATGGCTTTTTTTCTTTTTATTATTCTCTCATATTTTCTTGCTTTTTTTTTTTCTTACCATGTTATCAAATATCATTCTCAGATTGCTTTTTGCATTACAGCCATCTTCAGTATCAATGCTGCTGTGTTTTCAAGGGGAAAAAAATAGGATACTTTTTAAGTGTTTGGAATGCACCTATCGGTGTGAAAACCCAGGTGACATGAAAATTCCCTTGATAATCATTGCCCTCACATTATTATCAATATAAATTCTGTTCAACTGTTTGACTAAAAACAGTTCATTACCTTCATTTGCATAATGACTTACCGTATGCCTATATTTTTGCTTTTCAAATGATCTTAGTGCAATGCCTCCATGATTTAATAATTGTGAAAGAATTGCTGTGACGATATACTTAGCTGGTATACATTTAAGGGGAAATGACAATTTATGGTTGGACAGAACCGGAAAGAGCAAATACAGCAGACACAAGCCTTCTAAGAGCCGAGGTGGCGCAGTGGTTAGAGTGCTGTACTGCAGCTACTTCAGCTGACTGCTAGTTCAGCAGATCAGCAGATCAAATGTCACCGGCTCAAGGTTGACTCAGCCTTCCATCCTTCCGAAGTGGGTAAAATGAGGACCCATATACAAAGAAAATGTTTTTTGGAACACTTGGCAACCATTTGTGGACTTTGCACTTGGGAGATTGGATGAATCGGCGCCAGTACCTTATCGAAGAGATTTCTGGAAGAATTGAAGACTTTAATTTCCTAAAATTTCCTTTCCATTTGTATAGCACGTTGGAGGGAACGTTTTTTTTTCTTTCTTTACTATTGATTTTTGTACTGGTTTTTTTTCTGTTATTCTTTAACAATAAAAATACAATAAAAATCAAAAAAAAAAAAAAAATGAGGACCCAGATTGTTGGGGGCAATATGCTATTTAGTATACTGTCGATTGTTGTAAGCCACCCAGAGTCCTCGGAGAGTGGGCGGCATAGAAATATGAATAATAATAATAATAATAATAATAATAATAATGCAAGGGTGTAAAGCTTGATTTCATTGAGGGCTGCATCAGGGTTGTGTTTGACCTCGGGAGCGTGGGGGGAGTGGCCATGATGGGCATGGCCAGATCAGTGTGACTCGTGTCAGGGGTGACTGTGGTGCAGGGGTGGGTTCTACTTACCTTTACTACTGGTTCACAGCGGGGCCACGCGCATGCACAGAAGCTTCTATGCATGTGCAGAAGCATTTTGATGACATCGGGGTTGGTGGGCGGGGCCTCCCGCTGGTTTTACTACAGGTTCTATAGAACTGCTGTGAACCAGGGGCAATCCACCACTGCTGTGGTGGCTTGGGTGGGACTGGGGAAATCCACTGTGTCCAGCAGAGGAAGGCAAGACCAGGGAGAGTGCCAATCCCTTGTCCTCCAGAAGAGCCTCTATGTCCCTCACAGGCCACGTGGAAGGACACGGGCAGCGGCGCAGGCTGTCCAACAGAGGGCAAGTACCCAGCCTGACCCTCAAGCTTCCAGGGCACGAGGGCCTCATAGTCCTGAGCTCCATTTTTGACTGTGATGGCCTCCTGCAGCAGTCTGCCAGTAAGAAATAGAGTTCAGGGGCAGGGCCGGATTTTCCTATAGGCTAACTAGGCTTCAGCCTAGGGCCTCAAGATCAAGAGGGGCCTACATTCAAATTGTTAGCAAAATTAAAATTACACTATTCTAAAAACAGTGAACACTAAAACACTGAACTGAAAAAAATGGGAGGTGAAAGGGCCTCATAAGTGGAATAGCCTAGGGCCTCTTTTCATCTAAATCCGGCCCTGTTCAGGGGTGGGATTCAGCCTATTTGGTCTGGTTTGGGCGAGCTGGTTGCTCCAACGATTCAGCTGAGACCAAACTAGTTTGCACTGACTGTCAGCTGGGCCCACCCGCCCCATGCTTTACCTACTTTCATTTCTTTTGTTGGAAGCCCAGCTGAGAGACACAGCAGAGTGGATTGCCATGCCTCAGCTGCTTTTAATGCTTTTAACACTGCTTTAAATGGTGTTTTCTAATAGACTGCACACATGCTGAATGAACCCGTTGTTACACCAGTTGAATCCCACCACTGAGTGCACGGCAGTGGTGGAATCCTCCCGGTTCGGCCCGGTTCGGCCGAGCCAGTAGCGGTGACAATATGACATCACCGAACCAGTTCTCTTTGTTTGGGAGCTGGGCCCTCCCGCTCCCCCACACCCCCTGTGTTATTCTTACCTTTTATTTGGCCCCACCCCCAATCTATTGCTGCCTCCTGAGTCCCAGCTGATTGGCTAGAAGGAAAAAAACTGTTTAAATTCTTGCCGCGGGGCTTCAAAGGGCCGCCCTACAGCTGATCAGTGTTAAAAGGCACTGCCTCCAAAAATGAATGAGTAGACCGGTGCCTCCAAAAACAAATGAATAGACCGGTACAGCTCTGTAAGCAGTTAAAAGCCTGGTAGACCAGTACCTCTGGTAAATCCTAAAGAATTGTCACATGGCCATCAAGCCATGCCAACAAAATAAGCCACGCCCACAGAACTGGTAGTAAAAAAATTTAGAACCCAGCCCTGGTGCACAGCCCTCTCGAGCTCTGCTTTCAGCGGTAGAGGCACCGTGGGCGGGTCCTTTGATGTTTCTAGGGTGACCCCACAGGCCAGATTTAAGCACCCCAAGGGTTGGATCTGGCCCCCGGGTTTTGCATTTGACACCCCTGTTTTAATATCCCAAAACAAAGCATTATAAAGCCAAATAAGAGACAGAAGACTAAAAACCTTCATTTCTTCTTAAATAATGTGTAAACATGCAACGTTTTTATAATGCAGTAAATACTGGTGATCCTTTGAAAATGATTTGGTGGCAGTGCCTTGGATTTCACGTGAACACAACTCATTTCTGCTCTTCATTAAAGCAATTTAACCAGCTTTAAATTGCTTTAGTGTGTGCAGCAGCATGCAGCAGCAGCCCCAAAAGCTAATACAATGCTTACTTTGTTGCATAAACAGAGGCATAGAATTAAAACCACGTAAAGGGCCTGGTGGCTCAGCAGACTAATGCATTGTGATTAACTCCAGCTGCCTGCAATTACTGTAAATTCAAATGTCACCAGGCTCAAGGTTGACTCAGATCTTCCATCCTTTCTAAGGTAGGTAAATTGAGGACCCAGCTTGTGGGGGCAATAAGCTGACTTTGTATAATATACAAAAGTATTGAAGGCTATTGCTTAATGCATTGTAAGCCGCCCTGAGTCTCTGGAGAAGGGCGGCATATAAATCATTTTTTTTTTAAAAAAAGTATTAGTACCACTTTGTAAATCCTTAGTGAGGCCACACCTGGAATACTGCATCCAGTTTTGGTCCCCACATTACAAAAAAGGATGAGGAAACTTTGGAAAAAGTGCAGAGAAGAGCAACTAAGATGATTAGAGGCCTGGAGACTAAAATGTATGAAGAACGGTTGCAGGATTTGGGTTTGGCTAGTCTAGAGAAAAGAAGGACTAAGGGAGACATGATAGCAATAGTCCAGGATTTGAGAGGCTGCCATAAAGAAGAGAGGGTCAACCTATTTTCCAAAGCACCAGAAGGCAAGACAAGAAACTACGGATGGAAGCTAATCAAGGAGTGAAGCAACCTCGAATTAAGGAGAAACTTCCAACAGTGAGGACAATTAACCAATGGAACATCTTCAGAAGTTGTAGGTGCTTCATCACTGGAGGTTTTTAAGTACATCCACCTATCTGAAATGGTATAGGGCTATAATGGCGAACCTATGGCACGTATGCCAGAGGTGGCATGCAGCACCCTCTCTGCTGGCACGTAATCCGTCACCCCAGTTCAGCTCTGCTGAGCATGCTCAAGCACCTACTGCCGGCCAACTGGTCTTTGGCTCTTTGCTGTGCATGTGGGGAGGGCCGCTTGCACATGCATGGGGGGGGTGGGTGGGATGTGTATGAGGGCCATGCACAGGGGGCAGGGGCATGCAGGGGGCCACACGCACATGTGGGGGTGGGGAGCATGTGTGGGGCCCACTCACACATTGCATTTTTGGGGATTTGGGCCAGTGGTGGGTTTCAAAAAAAATTATTAACGGTTCTGTGGGTGTGGCTTGGTGGGCGTGGCTTGGTGGGCATGGCAGGCAAGGATACTGTAAAATCTCCATTCCCTCCCCCCTCCAGGGAAAGGTTACTGCAAAATCCCCATTTCCTCCCAATCAGCTGAGACTTGGGAGGCAGAGAATAGATGGGGGCTGGGCCAGTCAGAATTTTTACTACCGGTTCTCCGAACCAGTCCAAATTTTCACTACCGGCTCTCCAGAACTGGTTAGAACCTTCTGAATCCCACCTCTGGTTTGGGTGCATGGAAGCATTCACATGTGGACATGCACGCTTGGGCATTCGGTCCAGAAAAGTTTAGCCATCACTGGTATAGGATCTTCTTCTTGAGCTGAACTAGAAGACTTCCAAAGCCCCTTCCAGATCTATTCTGATTGAATTTAATTTTTAAAAATTGCTCTATGAACCCTGGGGAAAAATGCTGCTACTTTAAATTTCCAAGGGACAGGGTTTTGATACCCCCCTTCTTGAAATATCATCTTCCAGACCTCAGAATGAAAAAAAAAATAAAAATTGAGAAATGACATTAGAGCAGAGGAGAGCAGAGAAATTGAAGGAGACAATATCAGAAACTGAGTTCCCAGCTGCACAAGAAATGAAGGCAATTTGAACTAGGCCAAAGAATCATGCTTTGTAAAAGCAGCAGCTAAGGAAAGGTCCCCCAAAGGTCAGGAGAACACCTTATTTGCCTCTGATTTTGCCTCTATTACCTAACTTTCCTCTTAATTTAAAATGTCCTTGAACTTCCTGGAAGTCTAGCAATTGATGCCTGGATATTAGGGTAGTTTGGATGTTGCCATAACTATGATAGTGGGGAAAATGAATTGGACTGAGTTTATTCAATGTGCTCCCAAGAATTGAGTTCACCCCATAGACCAGTGATGGCTAATCTTTTCCGGACCGAGTGCCCAAAACGTGCACGAGAGTAAATGCATACATGTGCACCTGAACCCCCATAATGCAATGTGTGCATAGCCCCGCGCATGCATCCCATGCATGTGCCCTTGCACAGGTCCTGCTCCCACGCATGCATGCCCCCCACCCCTTCCACACATGCCCCACCCCCAGTGCCTGTGTGGCAGAGACCCAGTTGGCCAGGGGGAGGCACGTACGCATTCGAAGCAGACCTGAACTGGGGCAATGGCTCACGTTCCCACAGAGAGGATGCTGCATGTCACCTGTGGCACGCGTGCCATAGGTTCGCCATCACGGCCATAGACTTACATAGACATTTTTTTTTTTTTTTTGCAAAATATTTCTTTTTAACAAAACAGCCATAAGATGGTTGATAAGCAAACTTTGGATGTTTAAGTGAATGGCCAAATGAGATAGAATAAAGAGAAAGCTAAGCATGTGGGCAATCCTTGAAGTTAATTGCTTGGAAAGAAATGAGAGGAAAAGTATTGGGATTTCTTTAAAATAGAAAAGCCCAAATATTAATTAATATAAATATTATAAATATTAATGTGAATTAATATTCTTAATTGTTAGTACTACGTAGCCCGTACACATCTCCAGTGGTGGGATTGAAATAATTTAACAACCGGTTCTCTGCCCTAATGACCGGCTGGGTGAGCGTGGCCATAGACGGTATGAACAGGGGATGTGACAAGCAGCACTTGGCCTCCTGCATCTCATGGGAGCAAAAACAGGCTATGGTGGGGGATGTGCTGCCCCCCGTCCCCCATTTTGGACATAGTAGGCCTCCCTACAGACTCCTGGGAGCAAAAATGGGCCACGGAGAGCCTCACCACATCTTCTGAGGCCCATTTTGGGCCTAGTAGACCACCCTGCAGCCTCCTGGGAGCAAAAATGGGACTCCTGGAAGGGGTGGGGAGGGGAGGGGCAGAGCCAGCCAGCAATTTAACAACTGGTTCGCCCAAACCGGCCTGAACCGGCTGAATCCCATCACTGTACACCTCCCATATCCATACCCTTAAGATAAATCTTGACTTCCCTGCCCTTCTTCCTGTCTGTTTATTGCAAAGACTAAATTTACATATTAAATAGATATGGGAACAGTGAAATAGTAGCAAAATTCTACAAAAGAAAAGGGGAAAAAATCAACCCATTTTCTACCCCACCTCCAGCTTAGAAAGATCTACGTCTGAATTTGAAAAGCAAACAACCACTTTGCTTTTTAAAGCTGTCAGAATTTGGAACTCGCTGGAATGTAGCAGTATTTCTTGTTCCCTAGCGGTACAACCAAATTGCCTGTATTATTTTTAAAAAAAAAAAAGATAAAGCAAACTGAATTGTCTTAAAAAACAACAACACGGTTTTATCTTCTTGCCCTAGTTCCAGAAATTTGCTACAGAAGTCAGGTTCCAGCAACAGAGTTTATTAAGAATAACTCACAAGGTTTTTGTGTGCTATTGGGGGGTGGGTGAGTTGTGTGTGAAAGAACATTTCCATTCAGGGCCTCTTTGGTCTTTTACAATTTGTGTGCAACACATTGCAATAAAGAACACTAGCAAATAATCACATAAGTTGCACGGTCTCTTCATTGGCAGTGATCCCAGAAGATAATTTTTGAGACAGGTTCTGCATACCTACACTAGATTCTAATTGGCACCGCCAATAAGCTCAGAGTGCAGGCTCCAGAGTTCAACAAATTCTGACAAAAGATTTAAACTAGAGTACAACGAACAAATAACCAACATGTAACAACAATATAGTGACCAGACATCCCGCTTTTGGTGGGAGTCCCAATTTTTAACAATTTGTCCCACATCCCATGGCGTTTTAAAAAAGTCCCGATTTTTGGGAGAACGGGAAGGAGCTTCCTAGGCCGGTGGGCTTCCTGCCAGGGAAAGCAGCACAGACTCCTTCCAGAGACAGCTTCCCTCCTCAGCCCGCTTGCCGTTTGCCAGAGGAGAGGCGTCTGGGGCGACTAGGAGAAGCTGCATGGGGCGCGCCTCTGAGAGTGGGTGGAGGGCCGCGCCCGATTGAGTCAAGGTAGCGGGCGCAGCTTCCCTGATCCGGCACCTGGCAGAGAAGCAGTGGGCATGCGCGGCTCATCCTCGGCACCTCCGGCCAGCTCAGCTTCCTTCTTCTCTGGCGGCGAGGGAGCAGTGGTGATGAGGAGCAAGAAGAGCAGCGGGCAACGGCCGAGCGAAGTGCCAGCCATCTCCGCCAAGGCTCCGGATACGGACTCAGACAGGGAAGGCAGTTGGGCACCCGCTGCAGGCGGCGCTTGACTGGGAAGGAGGCAGAGGCGGGGCGAACAAGCTCCACCCTCAGGCACCCAGGAGGAGTGGTGGCCAGAATGCGAACAACCTCACAGGGTTGTTGTGGGGAAAATAGGAGGAGGAAAGTGTACCAAATATGTTCACTGTCTTGAGTTATTTGTGAAAATTTTTAATCGAACCCCTCCCCCCCCCCCCCCGTCAATGGTGTCCCGCTTTACCAATGTTAAAATCTGGTCACCTTAAACAACAAACAACAAGAGAACTGGAAATAAGGAATGTCCCATCGAACTGAATGTCTCCATTTTCCACCTACAGCAAGCTTTGACTGAGAGTAGGACATTAAAATGTAAAGTGACAAACAAACAAAAAACCACAATTGTCTGAAATAATTCCTTACTAAAAAGTGGAAGGAACTTCTAGTAGTAAAACAGAAAGCATTGTTGAGTAGAGTATTTTGGGAGATAGAAAGAATTTTAGATAGTCAAAAACAAGGACAATTTTTCATTGCAAACAAATATACAAAGCCTTCAATACCTGTTGTATTGTTTACTTATTTTTTTTCTTTTTTATTGTTCCATTATGTTTGAGATCATATTAACTACAGGCCGAGCTATACTAGAACTACTTAAAGAAATTCTGTACCCAGCTAATCAAAATTCTCAGCTAAAAAAAGATGAGTTTTGTGACCTGTATAATCATGCAAATTAAGCTAATTTGCATTTTCTCATGCTCGGTATCATGCATTGTGCAATTTTTACTATTTGAAGAATTCATTCTTGTCTGTAAACAGTATAAATGTTACCATTTTATCATTTAGAGGTGTAAAACTCTATTCTCTGGCTGCTAGAAATCTTATTTAACAACATGGTATATATTCCTTTCAAGTTAAAATCCGGACTTTAATGCCCTGGATTTCTTTCCTTTTTTTACTCCTTAGTCTATTTTTGAACAGTACATTTCTTGGTGGTTTCCCACCTAAATGTTAATCAGCTCTGACACTCAATTAGGTTCTGCAACTTGTTTGAAATCATTTCTTCGTTTAAGATGGCAAAATAGAAGAAAACTAGTTGCAAAATTCCCTTCACTACTACTACTACTACTACTACTACTACTACTTCTTCTACTACTTCTTCTACTTCTTCTTCTTCTTCTTCTTCTTCTTCTTCTTCTTCTTCTTCTTCTTCTCCTCCTCCTCCTCCTCCTCCTCCTCCTCCTCCTCCTCCTCCTCCTCCTCCTCCTCCTCCTCCTCCCTTGAAAAGACTCCAGAAGAAAATATGGCCAGAGGCATTTTACAACTTTAAATACATGTTAATCATCCTCTGCTCCTATATCCATTACTTTATTGACATATTTCAACTATACTGCTGAAACTACTTTAAGCTCCATTATAATGGTAATTTGAAAATATTGACTTTGTTATGTCTTTGTGTCTTCCCGCTCACTAATACTTTAGAAGTCTTTAATTTATTTACTCTTTCTTTCTGAGACTCCTTTCTTTCTGGTCTTTAAAGAATTGTACTTCCACGCAGAAAACAAACTCAAAATAACAAGTTCCACAGAAATAAGGAAATCCCTGTCAGACATTCTATGATTGGGAGTTTTAAGGAGAAGGAAGGAACAAGGAATTCTACAGAAAAGTAGCTGATAATTACTTTAAAATTAAACATCAACACACTGTCCAAATCAGTTAATTAGTAGTAGCAGCAGTATTTTCCTTTATAATGTCCTTAGGACAAAACTGTGAAAAAATATTTTACATAATATAATAAAGAGCCTGTGAACTGATAGAATAGAATAGAATAGAATAGAATAGAATAGAATAGAATAGAATAGAATAGAATAGAATAGAATAGAATAGAATAGAATAGAATAGAATAGAATTCTTTATTGGCCAAGTGTGATTGGACACACAAGGAATTTGACTTTGCTGCATATGCTCTCAGTGTACATACTGTAAAAGGAAAAAAGTACGTTAATCAAGAATCATAAGATACAACACTTAGTGATAGTCATAGGTTACTAATTAGCAATTAAATCATACTAGGAAACAAATAAAACAATATAAATCATAAATATATAGGTGTTGAGTCCTCGCTCTTACGACAAAGTCCTCGTACTTACGACGAGGTCCTCGCACTTACGATGCACGGCCTTGATTGGCTAAGATGCACCATCCAGCCAGCGGGAGAATACTAAATCCTTATTGGTTGTTGGTTTGACAGCTAGGGTAGTTGTCAATAGCTGTCAAACGCCTAGCTCTTTGCTCTGTTTCTCTCTTGCTGTTCTGTTAGCAATAAATGTTCTTGTTTGACTTTTTACCCGCCTCAGTTATTGACCCCCGGGTTGCCCTACAGAGCAATAAGCAACATGGTTATAGTTATAAGTGGGAGGAGATAGGTAGTAGGAAAGATTAAAAGAATAATAGTAATACACTCTTAATAATAATTTAAGAGTGTTGTGGGAATTAGTTGTTTAGTAGTGATGGCATTCAGAAAAAAAAAAAACCTGTCCTTGTGTCTAGTTGTTCTGGTGTGCAGTGCTCTATATCATCATTTTGAGGGTAGGAGTTGAATCAGTTTATGTCCAGAATGTGAGAGGTCTATAGATAGTTTCACAGCCCTCTTTTTGACTCGTGCAGTATACAGGTCCTCAATGGAAGGCAGGTTGGTAGCAATTGTTTTTTCTGCAGTTCTAATTATCAGTTGAAGTCTGTGTCTGTCTTGTTGTCTGTCCAGAGCTCTGTTATCAGCTACAGAGGCCTTCAGGAAACCCTTGCTGGTTGCAGAAGAAATGGGCTGAGGTATGCAAGGCCTGGATGCAATTATCTGAAGCTGAAGAAGTTCCTGAAGGTCTCTGATAGCAAAAAGGAAGTTGGGGGTGATGAGCATAAGTGAGGAGAGTCAGTGGATGACATCCCCTCTGAAAATAAGGCCTGGTGCCTTTTTCGATGGAAAAAAAAATATAAGACAGGGTCTTATTTTTGGGGAAATAGATAGGTAGGTATTATGTACCATCAAGTTGGTGTTGACTAGTAGCAACCACATAAATACATTTATTCCATGGCAATTTGTCCTTAATCTGGTCTTCCAAGTCTTTCAATTGTGCATCCATCACCTCTATACTTGAATCCAGCCACCACACAGCTGGTTATCTCCTTCTTTCTCTCCTAACATTACAACTTCTTCAGATAATTTGCATAATTTGTCTGAAGTAGGATAATTGGAGCCTGGTCATTTCTATCTCAGGTAAGAATTCTAGATTCATTTATTTGATGATCCATGTATTTCTTTTCTTGGTTATTCATCATATTTTGTAATCCTTACTGAAGTTTTCAAATTAAAAATCCTATAGTCCATGATTATTGCCATATTGTCCAAGGCTCCCACATACAAGTTCTTCATATAAGATAGATTGACTATAAATACCTTAAAAGAGAATAACAGAGTTGGAAGGGACATTGGAGGTCTTCTAATCCAACCCCCTTTGACTCCATCTTCTATCTGGCAACACCGAGATATTGGAACACTGCTATCATGTCACCCCTAATCCTTCTTTTCATTAAACTAGACATACCCAATTCCAACAACCATTCTTGATATGTTTTAGCTTCCAGTCCTCTAATCATCTTTTTTGCTTTTCTCTGCATTCTTTCTAGAGCATCTGTGGCTCATGGGCCAGATGCATCATGTGTGGCCCTACCCTGTTTAGCAAAGGGGGGGGGGGGGGAAGTCCCGATACGTCACGTGACACAGCTGTGACAACACATGTTTGATATCCCTGTTCTAGAGTCTCAGCATCTTTTTTACATATGGCAACCAAAACTGGATGCAATATTCCAAGTATGGCCTTACTAGGGCATTATAAAGTGGTATTAAGACCATGTGATTTTAATTCTATCCTACTGTTAATGCAGCCTAGAACTGTATTGGCTTTTTTGGCAGCTGCAGCACAAGCTGGCTCATATTTAAATAATTGTCCACTAGGATTCCAAGATTCTTCTGTGTGTGTGAGAGAGAGAGAGAGAGAAAGATTTGGAAAAATCATTTATCAATTCTAGCATTTGTTGTTATGGGAATAATCCTACCTTTAAAAATGTATCTAAATTCATCACTGCTTTCTTCTTTAAGGATTACCTTCCTCTTTGCTTCTCCATCACTTTGTCCATATTGATGTGTTCCCGAACTGAAAATCATTAAACCATCAATCATTTTTTGCTTTTTCTCTAAGTTCAGCAAAAATGCAGGCTGCTTTTTAGATTTGAGTTATACCAAAATTTTCCATTTTTCTTTTGGCTCATAAATACAATTGTGGGGAGGGCTCACACAGCTGGAAAATAGCTTTTCCTTCTGGTAGAATCAAATATATTGCTTGTCTCAAAGCAAGATGAGAAAGGAAAAGGATTCCAATTAAGTGAGTGAGGTTTCCCTTGCAAATAAGATGTAAAGGGGAAAAAAAAAGTCAACATACTTACTTTAACCTAAAATCATCATTATGAAGAAAAATCTGAGGAATGATTCCTTACCTCTTCTTCTGTTTTACGTATCCCTATGTTACTTTTTGATATGCTTACATTATTTACATTTTTTAAAATTTTGTTTCTTACTGTTCATCATTACTCATGCCTTTTTTTTCTTCCTCTTTTATTTTTCTTTATAGGTTTTTTTTTTTGTTTTTTTGTTTGGTGGTTGTGGAACTTGATTTCTTTTGTGTAATGGTTTCTAAACTTACAGTAAGTTAAAGTGCTGTTTGTGTACATGTGTGTGGGTGGTCCTTTAGATTATGTGTCACACTTCCCTACTCAAGTAAACCTTGCACGATCAAAATACGTTTTTGAAAATGTATCTCTAAAAGACAAATATCTTTTTTTCCTCCAAAATAAGACTGAACTTCAATTTCCGAAGCCCCAAGGAATGCTGTGGGAAATGCTATTAAAGCGAAATATTTTGTTGCAGGACAAAAATCAATATTTGTATCCACGAGCCAGAACTAATTTATTGCATTGTTTGTATTGTGAGGAAAGAAACAATTAAATGTAATAAAAAATGAGGAGCCTGGTGGAGCAGTGGACTAAAGTGCTGTTAAATAGCACTTAGCTGCCAGCTGCCTGCAATTACTGCGAGTTTGAATCTCACCAGGCTCAAGGTTGACTCAGCCTTCCATCCTTCCGAGGCAGGTAAAATGAGGACCCGGATTGTGGGGGCAATAAGCTGACTTTGTATAAAAAAGAACACTGCTTGGGGGGGGGGGGAAAGCCCTACTAAGCAGGTATATACAAAAGTATGAAGGCTATTGCTTAAAGCATTGTAAGCCGCCCTGAGTCCCCGGAGAAGGGCGGCATATAAATCGAATCAATCAATCAATCAATCAATCAATCAATAAAATAAAAGATAGCAAAAAAGAAAGAAAGAAAGAAAGAAAGAAAGAAAGAAAGAAAGAAAGAAAGAAAGAAAGAAAGAAAGAAAGAAAGAAAGAAAGAAAGAAAGAAAGAAAGAAAGAAAGAAAAAGAAAAAGAAAAAGAAAATAGACATATTGGACCCTTCGGTGAATTTCTAGTTAAATCAACATAACTGTATATGCATCTTAACCTGTACCAACATTTGCTTTTGGATCTGTCTCTTCTGACACAGATCTACAAGGTCACCAAAGGAAAGAGAGTGAATTGTAAAATTCTTCTGAAATTAGAGAGGGATCTTGGAGTCCTAGTGGACGATCACTTAAATATGACCCAGCAGTGTGCAGCAGCTACCAAAAAAGCCAATACAGTTCTAGGCTACATAAAGAGAGGGATAGAATCAAGATCACGTGAAGTGTTAATGCCACTTTATAATGCCTTGGTAGTGCCACACTTGGAATACTGCATTCTGTTTTGGTCGCCACGATGTAAAAAGATATTGAGACTCTAGAAAGAGTGCAGAGAAGAGGAACAAAGATGATCAGGGGACTGAAGGCTAAACATGTGAAGAACGGTTGCAGGAACTGGGTATGTCTAGTTCAATGAAAAGAAGGACTAGGGGAGACATGATAGCAGTGTTCCGATATCTCAGGGGCTGCCACAAAGAAGAGGGAGTCAAGCTATTCTCCAAAGCTCCTGAGGGTAAGACAAAAAGCAATGCGTGAAAACTAATCAAGGAGAGAAGCAACTTAGAACTAAGGAGAAAATTTAATGACAGTGAGAACAATTAATCAGTGGAACAACTTGCCTCCAGAAGTTGTGAATGCTCCAACACTGAAAGCTTTTAAGAAGATGTTGGATAACCATTCGTCTGAAGTGGAGTAGCTTTTCCTGCCTAACTTGGGGGTTGGACTAGAGGACCTCCAAGGTCTCTTCCAACTCTGTTATTCTATTCTATTCTAGATATCCATGCAACTCATGTGTTGTGACTTACTCCAAGAGCCATTTATTTATTTATTTATTGGTTCGATTTATATGCCGCCCTTCTCCGGAGACTCTGGGCGGCTTACAATACGTTAAGCAATAGCCTTCATACTTTTGTATATACCTCCTTAGTAGGGCTTTTGGCCCCCACTAAGCAGTGTTCTTTTTTATACAAAGTCATCTTATTGCCCCCACAATCCAGGTCCTCATTTTACCTGCCTCGGAAGGATGGAAGGCTGAGTCAACCTGGAGCTTGGTGAGATTCAAACTTGCAAAATTGCAGGCAGCTGGCAGCTAAGTAGTATTTAACAGTGCTTTAGTCTGCTGCTCCCCCAAGGCTCCATATAACCAACCATCTAACTGTATAGCTGACATAGCTGGCCATTTTTTTGGGGGGGGGGGGGGTTGATTCTTACAATTGCCAGTCTGTTATTTTTCTACAATCAGTTTGATGTAGAATTAGGGGCAAGTCCTACATAGGCATTTAATATACTGCTATATTTTCCTGCATTTAGTCAAGACTTTCCAATAATGGTCATGCCTTTTCAATAAAGCTTACTCAAAAATATGTTAAATGACATTCATCTACTGGCCATTTTAATGCATTCTATTAAAAATTAACTAATGAAAAGGCAATTCATCACCCTTTTGATTACCTTAATGCTAGCACAACATAGTTAATTATCTATTCCTTCACTTTACTTTTTAAACCTCTATTTTAGTGTAGAAGAAATGATTTGTTGAAACATAAGGGCAAAAAAAGCAAAGATTTTATCCATGGAATATTACCAGACTGTTGAAAACCTTCTCAGTTATTTAGTAGATTAATGTTAGCAGGTTTACAAATTCACTTTTTCCCCACAATACAATATAGTCATTGTTTTAAAAAAATGCTACACCTTAAAGAAATAAATACACACACACACACAAAAAAAAAAAACAAACAAACCTGTATTTGTTTAGTTATTTATTTGCTGATTTTACCAAAGCAGTTAAATAATAGGCATTGAATTGATAATGTAAGGAACTGTAATGCTTTAAAAACACTGGAATTTTTTCACATTAAATTTAAATCAGCAAATTTGGTGTTTTTTTTTTAAAAAAAATATTTGATTGTTGTATGCTGCACAGGTCACTTTTAGTGAGATGAATAGTATATAAACATGATTAATAAATAAATAAATATTGGGAGTAGTGCTTAACAGATGTCATATACTGAATTTCATATTGATCTTCTAGAGAAATAACTGGGAAGCACTAGAATTTACACAGACACAATATCATTTTGTTAGACTGATAGTAACAAACCAGTTTCTTAGGAATATAATGAATGCTAATGGAATTGGGAAACCGTACTGGAATAGAAAGCGAGTTCATAAAATTAATACAATTGTTCTTTCATTTACTAACAGTTGTCAAATATTTGGTTTAATCATACTCTTGTTGGGGCTCTTGAACAAAGAAGATATTCATATCTTTAATAAATCATGTTATGGTTTTGGTCTGAAGGAGGTAATTAGCAGTAAAACAATTAAATATTATTTATAACCTCCGTTGAATAATGTCAGTTGTTGTATCGCCTATGAACGGCTCATGTGATATGGTCTACCTTATTTGCCCTAATAAAAACGCCTCTTTTTTCAACTCGGCCCGTGTTCCCTTTAATTTTCCCTGAACAAAACAGGCATTAATATTCATTACCTAACACATACTAATAAGAGTGCTAATACATGAATATTTATAAGTGTGGGTTGTGGGAAACTGTTAGAAAGCATTATCCAACCAATTCTGAGGCAGGCTTTTGAGACAGTGAGAGACAGGGAGGGTAAATGCAAAAACCCATCTTATAATTTAAAGATCAGCAGTGACTAGTTAGTCTGAAAAGGGTTCCAGGAAAATCTATGTAGTTAGTTTAAAGTCTGTTCCAGGTAAATTTCTGGAAAACAAATTTCTATTTTAGATGGGGAAAAGATGTGTCTTATAGTCTGAAAAATATGGTGTGTGTGTGTGTGTGTATTTGTTTTCTAAGGTTTTCATGGGTATTTGTATATAAGTCTTTGGTTATTCGGGTTTTCTCCCGTGTAAAATTGGAAGTACCTTGGTGACATTTTGACAAAGTCTCATTCGTCATCTTCAGGATGATGTCTTCGGCCTTGTGCTTCTAGGAACATTGTGTGATCGTAGTTGTTTCTTCTTTTTAACTGCCAATGGGGTATGAACTGATTGGGTGGGAGCATGGCTGTGTTCTGATTGGGTGGAGGTGTGCTCTGATTGGGTGGGGGGGGGTTGGCTGTGCTCTGATTGGCTGGGGGTGTGTTCTGATAGGGTGGGGGCTTGGCTGTGCTCAGGTTGGTCTGAGTTGGAGGGGGATTTGAACTTGTGAGCTGCATTGCTGTTGTTTGGCTCCACATTCGTGGTCATGCCACATCTTCATAGAGTGTGTCAGTTTGCTTCATGTATGCATTGGAGGGGTTTAAAGTGGTTAATGATGCAGCTTTGTTCTGGCTTCTGGTTTGTGGTCATGCTTCATCATCGGTGTGGGTTTGGGCTTGCTTTTTGCATGGATGTGTGGAGGTGACATCCTGTCTGGTTTTCATGAGTGCGGATCTGGTGTTATTCTGTGTTTGGGATTTGTTTGTCAATAAGGGCGGGTTTCCAAATGGCTGGTAAGTGGGAGGTATCATCTCTTTTATTCATGCTGTGGGGACGTTTTTCTATCTCGATGGCTTCTCTGATTATTCTGTTGTTAAAGCGTTCAGTTTTGGAGATAGTTCTGATTTTTTAAAAATCAATTTCATGTCCTATGACTTTAAGGTGTTGGACTAGGAAAGAAGTTGGTTCCTCTTTTCTGACTGAGTTTTTGTGTTCTTCAATGTGTGCATTTATTCTTCTGTTGGTTTGTCCGATGTATGAGGTGGTGCAGGTGGTGAATGGGATTTCATATACTCTTTGATTTTCTAACTCAATTTTGTCTTTGGGGTTTCTTAGGATGGTAGATATTTCTCAGTTTGTGCAGAATGCTGTCTTGATATTGTGTTTTTGGAGGATCTTGCTGATTCTGTCTATGGTGCCTTTTGTGTATGGGAGGAGGGCTTTGCTGTTTTCTTGTTCACCCACTAAAATCCAAGACAGAGAACAAGAAAACAGCAAAGCCCTCCTCCCATACATAAAAGTCACCACAGACAGAATCAGCAAGATCCTCCACAAGAGGATCAAGTTGATCAAAGTGATCAACTGAACACTTTAACAACAGAATAATCAGAGAAACCATCAAGATAGAAAAACGTCCCCACAGTATGAATAAAAGAGATGATATCTCCCGCCTATCAGCCATTTGGAAACCTGCCCTTATTGACAAATGAATCCCAAACACAAAGAATAACACCAGACCCACACTCATGAAAACCACACAGGACGTCACCTCCACACATCCACACAAAAAGCAAGCCCAAACCGATTGGGAGACTCCCAATGGGCAGCAGAGGGTTCTGCTGGCTGCCAGAAAAAAAGCCTAGAAACTAGTGGATTGTGATTTCACTGAACTAGGGCTGTATAAAATCTTGGTTACGTAGGTAGAACCTGGCTAAAGAGAAATACACATAAAGCCTATGAAAAGGAAAGAAAACAAATAATGTACCTTTACAGGAAGGATACATGAGGTGGGTGTGGCTAACTGAGGAAGCCTAATAAGGCAGAAATAGATCTATATTAGTCTCCCAATGGGCAGCAAAGGGTCTGCTGGCTACCAGAAGAAGAAGAAAAAGCCCAGAAACTAGTGGATTCTGATTTCACTGAACTAGGGCTGCATAAAATCTTGGTTACGCAGGTAGAACCTGGCTAAAGAGAAATACATACATACATACATACATACATACATAGAGAGAAAGATATTATTATAAAGTGCTTACTGAAATCTCTAACCTCAATGTCACATTGTTTTACACAAATCAGTAGAATAACATATGGCATATACAATAATCTAGACAAATTAGAAAATGCACACACACACACACACACAGAAAAAAAAAAAAAACCTACACAAAAAGGCCATGAAGCCAAAGCTCATTCTTCTACATTGAACATTTACAATGGAAAAAGCAAGCTAGGAATACAGCTAATGTATCTTTTAAAAGTGCATGGTAAATATGTATTTTACTATCACCCTCAATAATTCTACTCCTGATTGTATTACTTGGACTTCTGAACTAAAATAAAACGTTCTCAATCTGAGTTAGATGTGTTAGTCGAAAACATATTGGATAAATATTTGGAGTGTGACCCTGTTGTGCGTATGCTAATATTTGTAGTAACATTTGAATTCCATTAAAACTATACTTAACTTCGTTGGGGGAAAAAAACCAGAAATCCCTATTTTAGCCTTGCAAGTTTAATAATCTAGCAGTCTAGTTTTGATCGACAATTGTAACCTCAGTTGTTAATTTAACTTTAATTCACACCATTTATTTTAATTATCTGTGTTCATTTGTATTGCCATTCTAAGCATTTTCACTGTTAACATGGTGTTTTAACATTATTAAAATTTGAATTTCAATCATAAGTTCTCCTATAATGTAACACAGATTCTAGATGGGAGTCACTATGCAAGACGGATAAGAATGAACAATTTTCTGGGTCTGCTTCACTAAATGTGTATTCATGCCCATGCATAATTAAAACCATGTATTCCTTCGTGAAATAAAACTCTATTTTACAGCTTCTGAATGTGCAAACATATAATCTAAAATCAACCTTTTTTCAGCTTGTCACAGGAGTTTCCAACCCTAATTTACTGATTTTTAATGCAGTTAAGTTAGATAGCAGCTGGAAGACTTCTAGGATAAATGAAATAGAGAATCTAACCAAAACTAAATAATACATTTCAGAGTCTTTTGAGATTCTAAAATCAGCTGTTCCATCAGAAATGCTAGATTATTTTGATAGCTTTTCACCATGATTGATCTCTTTCAAGATATATATCCATAAGTATTTGGCTTACGTTAACTTTCCCGAACTGATCCCAGAGGATTTGGGATCTCAGTGCCCATAATTCCCAACCAGTATGGAATTCTCAGAGCTGTGCCTGAAGAATCTTCTTTTGGAGAAGACTGCCTGACCTGGAGGCCTGTGTTTTATGGGAATGATCTTCAAAACATTGCTAAAATCTATGCATATTTTATGAAATCACATCAATGACTATTGGCTTTTCTCCCCACTTACAAGTAACCATGGCAGAAACTCATATTCCCATGACATTTTCATCTCATTGTCTTCATCTAATTAGACAAATAAAATTGTGGGATTTTTCCTCACTTGAAAGGAAGTACATTACTCATTTGAAAGGAAGTAAATTTTGGGTCATTGTTATCAATGACCCAAATCAACAAACAGACCACAGAATGAATGCTAAACACAAGTGGAGATAAAAACAGATATACTAATGAAAAGATGATGCTAGGAAATCTCAAATCACCTGGATCCAAAGAAAAACCTTACCTGAGTCAGATCAGCCTGCAGAGAATTTGACAAGACGATGTGTATGTAGCAAAGTTAGAAGGATTGACCATGAAAAGACAGCTCATGTCCAGATTCAAAAGAGTTGAGTCTATATATGTTTGTATCCTTATGATTTATATTGACTGTTTCCTAATAAGATTTGATTGCTTATTTGTACCCTATGACTATCATTAAGTGTTGTGCCTTATGATTCTTGATGAATGTATCTTGTCTTTTTATGTACACTGAGAGCTTATGCACCAAGACAAATTCTTTGTGTGTCCAATCACACTTGGCCAATAAAAATTCTATTCTATTCTATTCTATTCTATTCTATTCTATTCTATTCTATTCTATTCTATTCTATTCTATTCTATTCTATTCTATTCTATTCTACTCTACTCTACTCTACTCTACCCTACCCTACCCTACCCTACCCTACCCTACCCTACCCTACCCTACTCTATTCTATTCTATATACAAGATGGCTTAGACCAGGGCTGTCAAACTCCCGGCCCATGGGTCAGATGCGTGACGTGCTGGCCATGCCCACAGCCGGTTTAGCAAAGGGGAAAAAAGTCCTGATACATCACGTGATGTTGCCGTGACGACAGAAGTTTGACACCCCTGGTTTAGACAGAGTCATAAAAATGTGTTATCTTGCCTTCTGATGATGGAAGATACAAAGTGGTTTGCAACAATTAGAAATGCAATATAAGTTTAAGCCCAGTTGTGATGCCTACCGTTGACAAATTACTCTAGTTTTGGTAAATGCTGACATTGTTGAAAAAGAAGAATAGTAGCATTCATTTCACAGTGACAGTGTTTTGACAGAATATTTTTTCCTGTTCTCCTAAATAGATTAAGTTTAGGTAAATCTGACTGGTAAATTATTTCTCCTTTTTCTGACCTTTCCCACTATTTTCAACTTTGGTTTCAACTGTTTTTCAACTTCTGTTTCGCTGTTATGAAATGCAAAAATGAATTCTCCGAACCAACACTGTCATCACAGCAAAAATATTTGGGGAAATAAATGGTTTTATATTTCCAACCCTATGTGAGACGTTCACTAGCTGATCTCACTCTGTCTATCTGCCGACACTGACAACACTTTACATGTGATTAAAAACCAGATGAAAACATCCTATGCATATCAATACAAAGTAAAGCCTTATAAATAAAACAAAAGCTCCACCAAGAGTCTAAAATAGTAAGGAAAAGACCTCTTAACAAAAGGGAGCCGATTAAGATTTATCAGAGTGAAGTCTCTGAGCTACAGAAAAAAATATTCAAGTGAAACAGTGAAGTTGCATAAAGCAAGGGAAATCGAGGACTGTAGATTGTTTTCAAGGCAGAAGTTTTGTTGAGTGAGATCCTTTTTGCATAAATGAAATGGAAAATAAATATACAGCAGGAGAAGCTCTGGGACTCCACTAATATGTAATATCATCAGAGAAAAGTGTACTTGTGATGTTATAAATGAGATGTTGTGTACGGGTAGTAATAGACTTACTGTCAAGGTTGAACTGATTTTGAAATGTTTAAGTCTTATCGCTATTCAACTTGTCAAAGAACTGGGGCAGAGGGAAAGGGAGAAAGAATGCCAATGTGCCAGATAAAGACCGTGAGAGCCAAGGCCACTGATGCAGGTGTCCAATGGAAAAGTGAAAAGTCCTCAAAACAAAAGGATAATTCATAATTGGACAATGTGACCAATCAAGGGTGTGGAGAAAGAGAAGCTATTGTTTAACTATATATGCATTGCGTGGGAAAATGCATATTTTGATTCAGAGTTGGTTTTGATTCTTTAGTACCAAAATGGTGTCTCCTATCAGGGGTGAAATGCTCCCGGTTCGGGCCAGATCATCCAATCCAGTAGCGATGGCAGTGGATGGTTTGGAGAACCGGTAGCAAAAATCCCTGTGCCCCCTCTCCCACCATGCCCAGCTGAGCCACATGACCATCAGAGGCTTTTTTTTTAACTTTTAAAAGCATTTTTTCTACAACCTCTTCCGATGAAAAAGTGCTTTTAAAAATAAAAAAAAAGCCTCTGATGATCGTGTGGCTCAGCTGGGATCGTCAGAGGCTTTTCAAAGCATTTTTTCCTGCAACCTCTTGGCCTAAGAGGTGGTAAAAAAATGCTTTGAAAAGTCTCTGACGATGCCAGCTGAGTTGCCTGATTGGGAGAGGCTTTTCAAAGCATTAGAAAAAAATGCTTTGAAAAGTTAAAAAAAAAAAGTTGGCCACGCCCACCCGGTCATTACCCCCCCCCCCACCAAGCCATGCCCATGGAACCAGTAGTAACAAATTTTACATTTCATCCCGTTTCCTATAAAGTATTGCTTTTGGGGTTTCAAAGTTCCTGAGACCGTTCATTTAGTGACCGTTCGAAGTTATAACCACCCTGAAAAAAGTGACTTATAGCAATAGATTCCTATCCCAGGTCCTTGGAAGGATTCAGTAGGTAGACAAAACTGCCAAATCCAGTCTAAACATCTGGAAGACTTATGATTAACTACAATATAACAATAAGGTCATGACATAAAAGAGGAATAAAACAAATAGATTTTCCCAGATTTTTGAAAGCCTGAATAACCATATCATTTTGAACAACTGCCTTTTCAGGAATTACATAATAATTTATAATCTTACATTTCCATTAGGCTGCCTCTAACATAATTGGTAATATACAGTCAGTGTCCTTTAGCTATTTTGGCAACGCAGTTCCATGGAGTTTCAACTGAAATGATCCAGTAAAATATCCCCTCTTCCTCCCTCCCTCCCTTCATCTTGTAGTATAAAATATTGTAACAAACTTTGGAACAGCACTAAAATATTTCAGAATGAGTGCCAGTATAAGGAACAGCTCTAATGATTTTAATTTTCAGATTTTTGATTCAGTGTAATTTCATCGTTCAGATCATTCAATAACATTATATTAATTTGTTGGTTTTTTTATTATATTCTTTTCATGGATTTCATTGTATTTTGTAGTTCTATACCTATTGGCAGATTATATTCATTTTAATAATTACATTAATCCAGGGTTGAAATGCTCCGAAGTCTGCTACCGGTTCACTTCACTACCGATTTGCTGCGTATGCGTATACGCGGTGCGCACCAAATGCACATTTTGCATGGAGACGCACCACAGACGCTACCGCACAGCACTGAAAAAGGAGGATTAAGAAGCCTTTTCTGAGGTAAGTAGAATAGCGGGGGAGAGGACAGCTATGCCGTACGAATATAAATTGTGCGGCAAAGTTGATCATTGGAAATACCGATTCGTCTGAACTGGTAGCATTTTTTTACTACCAGTTTACCTGAACCAATAGATTTTATTATTACCGGTTTGGGCAAACCAGTCAGAACCAGTAGCATTTCACCCCTGCATTAATCCCATCTACCTGCCCTTACAAAAATTAGAATATGCAATACCAGTACCTACAGACTGTTACAGATCAAACTACACCCAACACACAATGCACAAACTCTGGTTGAACATTTATAGCTTTTCTTTTTCTTTTTTGATAGAAATAAAAGAGATCATAGCTGCATAAGTTGTTAAGCTTAAGGGTCAGAAGGCACAATTAATTATATATTAAAAGTTTTTTTCTGCCTTGCTGTATCCCTTCAACAAGAAAGTACTATCACACCCAAAGAGATCTATAACTCCATGACTAAGCCGGCTTGTGCTCTCAAGTCTTTTAAGTGTAAAGACAAACAGCAAGTGAACAAAACAGAACTTTTGCAGTATGAAAAAAAAATCAATAGCAACATCAAAAAACACCCTCCTTTCAATTGCTTCTAGCTCTTAAAACCCTGAGTTTTAAATTTTGAGTACTAGCACAGTGTGGAAGCAATGTTTTCACATATGGGTGAGCTACTTTAAGCTGTGTTGACAGGCAGCAATAGCCAGCAAATGTCCACCGTGGGACTCTGTGAACATTCATCAGAGAAAGTTCTCTGTCTAACCATACAAGCAGCAAAGATTTCTGACATCCTCTTGATCAAAGATGTTGAGACCCTAGAAAGAGTGCAGAGAAGAGCAACAAAGATGATTAGACGATTGGATCAGAGGTGGGTTTCAGCAGGTTCTGACCAGTTCTAGAGAACCTGTAGTGGAAAATTTGAGTAGTTCATAGAACTGGTAGTAAAAATTCTGACTGGCCCCGCCCCCATATATTCTCTGTCTCCTGAGTCCCAGCTGATTGGGAGGAAATGGGGATTTTGCAGTAACCTTCCCTTGAAGTGGGGTGGGAATGGAGATTTTGCGGTATCCTTCCCCTGCCACACTCACCAAGACATGCCATGCCCACCAAGCTACACCCACATTACCGGTAGTAAAAAAATTTGAAACCCACCACTGGACTGGAGGCTAAAACCTATGAAGAATGGTTGCAGGACATATGTATGTCTAGTTTGATGAAAAGGAGGACTAGGGGTGACATGATAGTGGTGTTCCAATATCTCAGGGGCTGCCACAAAGAAGAGGGAATCAAGCTATTCTCCAAACCACCTGAGAGTAGGACAAGAAGCAGTGGGTGGAAATTAATCAAGGAGAGAAACTTAGAACTAAGGAGAAATTTCCTGATAGTGAGAACAATTAATTAATGGAGCAACCTGCCTTCAAAAGTTGTGAATGCTCCAACACTGGAAGTTTTTAAGAAGAGATTGGATAACCATTTGTCTGAAGTGGTGTAGGGTTTCCTGCCTAAGCAGGGAGTTGGACTAGAAGACCTCCAAGGTCCCTTCCAACTCTGTTACTTCTATTCTATTCTATTCTATTCTATTCTATTCTATTCTATTCTATTCTATTCTATTCTATTCTATTCTATTCTATTCTGCTTTCATTTCCAAGATCCCTTCCAACTCTGTTATTCTATTCTATTCTATTCTATTCTATTCTATTCTATTCTATTCTATTCTATTCTATTCTATTCTATTCTATTCTATTCTATTCATAGCAAGAGCAGATATAAAAGTCTACACAACCTAAAAGGGATATTCTTGAGTATGTGATTCCATTAACCCAATTTTAGCCCAAAATGCTAAGGAAACTGGTTATTGTGCAATACAATGTGATACTTGGTTAATTGCTCAGTGATTTTTTTAGTCTATCAAGGATTAGAGAGTAGATACAAGGTTTTTTTCCACCTATATTTCCCATGAAGAAAGTGAGAAAACAAACTGTGATTTCTTGAAAACTAAACTTCTAGGTATATTTATCGAATCACGTCAGCTGCATTTTTTTGGTTCAGCAGACAGTGCTTGGATTTCAAAAGCTTACATTGATCCAAAAGTGTTTTCTGCTCTATTTCTGGTGAATGGTCATTGCAAATTCCACCATGACGTGACTGGATTTTCACCACTTCAGCCAATACCAACAACTTTGATGTATCAGACCTGCAAACATGCAATTTACAGTAGTCAAAATAAACATGTAAATGCACATTAAAAAAATGCAACTAGATGTTTGGACATAGCTTTAACTAAAATTGGATCAATGAGAAAAATGGGACACGACGGCATTCAACACAAATAGAACAGGAATAGAACGGAACGGAACAGAACAGAACAGAACAGAACAGAACAACAGAGTTGGAAGGGACCTTGGAGGTCTTCTAGTCCAACCCCTTGCTTAGGCAGGAAACCCTACACCACTTCAGACAAATGGTTGTCCAATCTCTTCTTAAAAACTTCCAGTGTTGGAGCATTCACAACTTCTGAAGGAAAGTTGTTCCACCGATTAATTGTTTTCACTGTCAGGAAATTTCTCCATAGTTCTAGGTTGCTTCTCTCCTTGATTACATCTTCTCCTGCCTTCAAGTGCTTTGGAGAATAGCTTGACTCCCTCTTCTTTGTGGCAGCCCCTGAGATATTGAAACACTGCTATCTTGTCTCCCCTGGTCCTTCTTTTCATTAGACTAGCCATGTCCATTCCTTTCACCATTAATCGTATGTTTGAGCCTCCAGTCCCCTAATCATCTTGGTTGCTCTTCTCTGCACTCTTTCTAGAGTCTCAATATATTTTTTGCATCATGGTGACCAAAACTGGATGCAGTATTCCAAATATTAAAGCTGTTTCATCCTCATCCTCATGCTCATGATTCTAGCCATTGTGTGCAGGATGAAGACCTCTTCAGCATGTATCCAAACTATACGGTCCTGTACTTGCTTTTGCCAGTTTGGCCCACAATACTTGCTGATGTCGTTGATCCATCTTGTTTTAGGTCTCTTTCATGGATGTTTCTTATCAAGTAGGATCCATTCTATGACCACTTTGGTCCACCTGTCATCAGTTCTTCTTGCTATATGACCAACCCTTTTCCATTTCAATACTTTTACTCTCTGGATGATATTGTAGAATTTACTCCTCAGAAAGCTTCAGAGCCTCATGGTTGCTTCTTAGTGCCACCAACATCTAGCCTAGGAATAGGAACTATAATCTTCCAGATGTTACTGAATTACAATCTTTCTTAGATAGCATGGACAATCTCCAGGGATGATAGGACAGTAATTTTGAACATCTGGAGAGCCACATGTTCACCCTCACCCTGTTATAAACATGACATATTTCTAGCAGGATGACCAGATTCTATAACAGCTTTGTTCCCTAAGCCATCCATCTGGTAAACTTGCAAGATTCATTTTTCTTGTCCCTGTACATTTATATATCCGAACTAGACTGTGTTGTTTCTCTGTGTCATATAATATATGTGGGTACATGCATAATGTACCCACATATATTATATTTGGGTTTATTATGTTTGTTTGTTTGTTTATTCTGTCGTGTTTATGTAGTGTATATTGGAGGTAGTGACCCTTTGAGAACTATATGCAACAAAATGTCATTTTAATGTATGCCAATTAGTGTACATTCAAAGTGACAATAAAGCTATTCTATTCTGTTCTGTTCTGTTCTGTTCTGTTCTATTTTATTCTATTTACTCTACTGTACTGTTCTGTACTCTCCTCTCCTCTGTTCTGTTTCTTTTTTTAAAAAAAATAGATTTATATGCCGCCCTTCTCCGGAGACTCAGGGCGGCTTACAATGCGTTAAGCAATAGCCTTCATACTTTTGTATATTTATACAAAGTCAGCTTATTGCCCCCACAAACTGGGTCCTCAATTTACCTACCTCAGAAAGGATGGAAGGCTGAGTCAACTTTGAGCCTCAAATCTGCAATAATTGCAGACAGCTTAATGTTAATAACAGGCTATTTAGTCTGTTGAGCTATCCAGGCTCCTGTTCTGTTCTAAATGTTTTCATTCATAACTGCATTAGTCACAATCAGCTTACAGCAAGGTAATACAAAGCTACCACCAATGCAGTAAAACCTACAAATCAAATGAAGTCAAAAATCCTTAACTACCGTCAGAGACCAGTATAAAAAAAGTAGGATAAAAAAAATTAAAAAACATAAAACATACAGCAGAATAAAATTACATATCAAAAGCTTTAAAAATATGTAAGAACAACATTCTAACAAGAATCTAAAAAGAATCTAAAAGAAAAGGAGGGGAAAGGAAGGGAAGGGAGGAGCCGAAGAGCAATTCAGCTGAAGACCAAGGCCAAGATGGAATAAAATTTCATTAATTCAACAAAGTGATCAGAGATAAATGTACTCTTAAATTTTATTTAGAGAATTTACATGGCTGCCCAGTCACTCTCAGTGACTTTTGGCAGCTTACAAAGGAACCTTATATAATTTTCTTTCTAGTGTTCTGGTTAAAAATATTTCTACTTTTTTAAAAAATACTCCTGGGATTTCATTCAGTTGCATTGTGTTTAATTGCACAAAATTAAAGTATGTACTGCATTGGGAGTTCTGTCGCCTTAATCTAGTTAATTTACTAGCTATAAGGTCTCAGCAGAGAAAAGGAATTGGATTTATTTAAAAAAAAATTGGGAAAGACCAAAGAGCATTTTGACATATATGCAGAATGGCTGGTCATTTTTTCATGGGACAATGAAAGGTTAATTCTAACTATACACAGTATTTGTGCAACCCAGAGAAATCAATAGCAAGAGAGATTTGCAGTACATTCTCCATGGAAGTGCAGAAATGCGATGTTTAATTCCATCAGTGTGCACCAGACTAAACTTCGTAGGCTGGGAGACATCCTTCATACGTTGCAAATAGTACTGTATTTTTCAGACTATAAGTCACAGTTTTTTGTCTCCCAAAAGGGGGTAAAAATGTCTGTGACCATCTTATAGACTGAATATTACTGAAGCCCCACCCACCCACCAGCCATTTTTTGGCCTCCGCACGTCCCATTTTGGGGCCTTTTTTCTGCCTTTTTCAGGCCTTTTTTCATCCATTTTTGAAGCACTTTTGAGGCTTTTTTGGCCTGTTGTTGAGGCTTTTTTTGGCCCTTTTCCAGCCTTTTTCCAGCCCATTTTTGAGACTTTTTTCAGCCCATTTCCGAGGCTTTTTTGGCCCATTTTTTGAGACGTTTTTCGGCCTATTTTCAAGGCTTTTTGGCCTATTTTCTAGGCTTTTTTCGGCCCATTTTTTTCTGAAAAAAAAAAGGGTCAAAAAAGCCTTCAAAATGGCCCAAAAAGCCTTGAAAACAGGCTGAAAAAAGTCTCAACAATGGGATGATAAAAGGCTGGAAAAGGGCCAAATAAGGGGTCAAAAAAAGGGCTGAAAATGTGGCGTGCAGAGGGTAAACCTTTTTGTTTGTTTGTTTGTTTGTTTGTTTGTTTGTTTGTTTTCCTCTTTTAAATTTAGGGGCGTCTTATATTCCGAAAAATACAGTAACTTTTCATAAAACACTTTCTCCACACACATACCAGGTACATACAGAGAAAAGTGAAAATCCTAATTCAAAGCATTATTTGTTTAGTTGTCACATTTCTAGGACACCCAACTCAGTAGCTGTAATTTGTTTTAAGGGTTTCTTCTGAGGGCCATGAGCATTTTCTGTGAAGGATACAAACTGTCGGCATCAATAAGAGATGGAAGAAATCATCACTTGTTATTGTAAATAAACATGAATGGTGTAGTGCATAATTTCTGAAGATGGGCCTAAAACAATTTACTGCTATTCTCTGGGAGTTCGGTTACATCATCATTTTTTTTCTCCCTATAGTACTTTACAATACACTATCTTCAGTGGTGGGATTCAAATGCCCTAATGACTGGCTGGATGGGCGTGGCCATGGTGGGCGTGGCCTGCGGTGTGTGACTGGCAGCATTCAGCCTCTTGCACCCCCCTGGAAGCAAAAATGGGCCACGGGGGGAACAAAAATGGGCCACGGGGGCGTCGCACCCCCATGCCCCATTTTGGGCCTAGTAGGCTTCCCTGAAGCCACTTGGGAGTGAAAACAGGCCTCGGGAGGTGCAGTGTACCCCCCCCCCCATGCTCCATTTTGGGCCTGGTAGGCTTCCTTGAAGCCTCCTGGGAATGAAAACAGGCTACAGGGATGCACCACACTTCCTCACACCCCATTTTGGGCCTAGTAGGCCTCCCTGAAGCCTCCTGGGAGCAGAAATGGGCTGTGGGGAGGCACCCCACCCCACCCCACCACACTTCATTTTGGCCCTAGGAGGCCTCCCTGCACTTACCTGGGAGCCAAAATGGGGCATATGGAAAGGGCGAGGAGGGGACGGGTTGGGTCAACCAGCAAATTAACTACCGGTTCACCCAAACTGGCCCGAACCGCTTAAATCCCACCACTGACTACCTTCCCATTTATCTACCCATTCAGTCGCTCTCCCTCCAGAATTCAAAAATTAATATAACAGCTCTGCCAACAATGTTTCCATCATCATAAGTAAGACCACACTTGGAATATTGCATCCAGGTTGGTTTGCCATGATATAAAAAATGATATTTAGACTCTAGAAAGAGTGTATTGAAGAGCAATAAAGATCATTAGTGGGCTGGAGGCTAAAACATATAAAGAACAGTTGCAGGAATTGGGTATGTCTAGTTTAATGAAAAGAAGGACTAGGGGTGACATGATAGCAGTGTTCCAATATCTCAGGGGCTGCCACAAAGAAGAGGGGGTCAACCTATATTCCAAAGCACTAGAAGTCAGGACAAGAAGCAATGGATGGAAACTCATCAAGGAGAGAACTTTCAACTAACTAAGAACAATTCATCAGTGGAATGGCTTGTCTCCAGAAGTCCTCCATCACTGGATATTTTTAAGAAGAAATTGGATAACCCCTTATCTGAAATCTTGTGTGAGTGGGGTGGACTAGAAAACTTCCAAGGTCCCTTTCAACTGTTATTCTGTTATCTGCATCAATGTTTTTTCACAGCATTTTATTTGACGGTTTGTTATTAATGTTTTAGCCTGGAGTGTGGCCATTCCAAATTACCACATTTTTTGGAGTTTAAGACACACCGGGGTTTAAGGCGCACCTACCTTTTTTGGTGAGGAAAAGAAGAAAAAGAAATCTCCCTCTGCCTCTGCCTCTAAGCAATTTTGCCTCATTGCAGTAAACAGCAAACAGCCTGCTTTATTTTTATTTTCATTTTCAGCATAGCTTGCTTAGCACAAAGGGGGGGAAAAAATCTGCTCCAGTAATTTACCTCTTTGCAGCAAGTAGCACAGCCCTGTGCAAAACATCTGAGAGCAAATCAGCTGAGAGTCGGGAGGCTGATCCAATTAACTTGTGCTAATTAGGCTGTGCTGAAGCTGAAAAGAGCTGTTTTTTCTTGCTGTTTGCTTGCAAGGGGGTAACTGCTGCGAGGCAGAGGTCAAAGGGTGGGGGCCAGTGGATGGGTGAGGCTACATTTGGTGTATAAAATGCACCTAAATTTTCACCCCCTTTTAGGGAGGGGAAAGGTGCGTCTTATACTCCGAAAAATACGGTACATAATCAGAAAGAAAGAAGTGTGAAGAAGTCCTGGCTACTTGACAGAATTGATTGAGCTAGGTCTGTGAATCTTGAATTAATCTTGAGTTAATCTTGACTAAGTTTATTCTAAAGATATAGATAGTCATTATCCTAAAGACTAAAGATACTGTTTGATTACAGATCACCAAGTCAGTGTCTTTGCAAGTGACAATTCTCACTTGCTAACTCTTAGTAACCAGAGGTGGTATTCAGCAGGCTCTGACCAGTTCTGGAGAACTGGTAGCGGAAATTTTGAGTAGTTCGGAGAACCAGTAAATACCACCTCTGACTGGCCCCGCCCACATCTATTCTCTGCCTCCTGAGTCCCAGCTGATCAGGAGGAAATGAGGATTTTGTTTGTTCGTTTGTTTGTTTATTAGATTTATATACCGCCCTACTCCTGAACGACTCAGGGCGGTGAACAGCCATAAGGTAAAATACATATATACAAAATTTAAAACAGAATAAAAAATTAAACAATTTTGACCCAAGACAAATGTAAAAAACCCTGTAATTTAAAAACAGATTTAAAATTTGCATTTTAAAAAGGAAAAAGGGAAAAGATAAGGCCAGGCCAGCTTGATGAAATAAGAAGGTCTTGAGAGTGCAGCGGAAGGTGCGCAGATCCGGGATCCTCCGTATCTCCGGGGGGAGCTCATTCCAGATAGTAGGTGCCCCCACAGAGAAGGCCCTCCCCCTAGGGGCTGCCAGTCGACACTGTTTGGCCAACAGCACCCAGAGGAGCCCCTCTCTATGAGAGCGTACCAGCCGATGGGAGGTAATTGGCAGTAGTAGGCAGTCCTGTAGATAACCAGGTCCTAAGCAGTATTTTGCAGTAACCTTCCCCTGGAGTGGGGAGGGAATGGAGATTTTACAATATCCTTCCCCTGCCACACCCACCAAGCCACACCCACAGAACCGATAGTAAAAAAAATTGAAACTCACCACTGAAACACACAGATATATGTTCTTCAGGATGATCTGCCCCCAGTTGGCTCCTCCATTCTAATGGTAAAATCCTGCTCTAGTTGAATCCATCTGTTTTATGGATGCACCATGGGTCATCTCTTTATTGTTTCACTATAATTTTCCAGATTCTGCTTCACTGATTGTATTTTTCATTGAAGTAAAATTTCAATGAAGTACCCATTGATTGATTGATTGATTGATTGATTCATTCATTCATGGTGATTGTAGTAGATTATTGCCTTTTTTCCCCCCAGGTTCTTCATTTCTACCTTTCAGCTTATAGCTATGGAATCCTGCAGTAATCCTGCTTCTGAATACTAAGCTGATTTTGTACTGCTTAGCTTCCTAAATCTAGAAAATTTAATTTGACTTTGGAATGTCAAGCTTTCAATTTATTCCATCAATTCTGAGCCAGCAATAAAGGTTTTTATTTCCTCCCTACCCTCCGTGCTATTCTGAATGTTCACTTGCAAGTATTTTAGCTGTGTTACATACCTCAACTTCTGTTGGGTTAAAGCAAACTAATTATCCCAACTACTTCAGGTTTCTTTGGTTGCTAATTAAGACAACCATTTTGCACCTATAATATTAGATTGTTACAAGTAACAGTATAATATGCTTCATGTGCTTGAAATATCATTTATCATCTGGGGTTTGAAGACGCACAACAACAGGAAGTATGGGAAGTTAACTGAGAAGGCTTATTCGTCACTAGAGTATTTTTTTTTGAGATGTTTTGCAGGATTCTATGAAGCTAAGCTGGCCAATTCAGACAAGCTGAAACTGGGTTCAAAGAAGGACAGCTGGATCAGGGAAGTAAAAGCTAACTTTATGAAAACAGATAGAAGGATCTAAAAATGCTTAACGTTGAAAAAAAATCAAAGTTAATATGAGAACACTTTAAAAAGTACCAGATATCAAGTGCCAGGGAAATCAGAAGCTTCAGGAAGTTCAAATGGGTATAAAGATTTATTGCAAGCTTAAACTCTCTACAAGAATCTGAACTTCTAACGGTCAAAGCTAATTGATGGTAGATAAGAGTCAAAGGAATTCAAGGTGGACTGGACTTAGTTGTCTTCTGGGTGTGAAGGGAGTCATGACTGATGACATGTTTGACCCTTCCCTTGTGTACATCCTAGTCATCTACTTTATCTGAAGGGATATTTCATGGAAGAAGTCTAAGAACCAGTATCTATTAATCTGGAATCAAGAGATTTTAATAAGATCAAGAAAGGCAGATTTCAACTCAATTTCTTGATAAAGCAGTTCAACATTGGAATCAATTCTCTCAAATTTTCTGCACAACACTATTTTTTTTAATTTGATTTATATGCTGCCCTTCTCCAGAGGCTCAGGGTGGCTTACAATGCATTAAGCAATAGTCTTCATACTTTTGTATATGTATACAAAGTCAGCTTATTGCCCCCACAAACTGGGTCCTCAATTTACCCACCTTAGAAAGGATGGAAGGCTGAGTCAACCTTGAACCTGGCGAGATTCGAACACAGTAATTGCAGACAGCTGGTGTTTAATTACAATGCTTTAGTCTGCTGAGCCACCAGAGCTCCTTTCATTGCATGCCTGGGTTAAGCAGATATCTGAAAACCTTGTGTTTTCTCATTATTTCATGCTCTAATCTGACTGTTAAAAATTAAAATATTGAAGCAAGCAAAGGAAATAAGGAGATTATACAAATATGCCTTTTTAAAGGGAAGATTGCTAAACTTTGCCCAGCATTTATCACAATGTATCACAAAGTATAGTGTTATGAAAATTGGTCCTTGCTTAATTTATATTACATCCAGATGAACATTCACTCTAGAGGGATAGCCAAGTTAAAATCTGCTTGTTTCTCAGGATGCGCCAGGACGACTCAAACTTGAAGGATTTTATGAATCGGGGAAGAGTCCTGCTAATCCAGCTGCATTCTTCAGCCTTCTGAAACATCCCTTACTCAGTGTTGGAAAGAAAATCCATCTGGTTCAGTTCCAAGCCAGGAGTAAGGCACGGGAAATAAAATGGAGGCTGACTGGAAAGAAAGGCTCCCTTTATTGATGAAGCAGAATCACCAACCACATGTGATTCTGGGATAGCTGACAAAATGGGGTTGAGAGTGGGTGGGTTTTATACCTTCTGGATTCCTATGGGGGGGTCATGTAGGGGTCAAAGCTGGCTGTATAGGCAAAAGAGGAAATGCAAATCCTAGGTGTTTGTCTGAGCTTATCTTGTCACCCATTAGTTTGTTGCTTATCTGGAGTATCTGTCTGACCCAATCTTTCTGAATGGATTACCAAATCTGCATTTCTAAAAAGCTGGCCTCCTAGGTTTCTGTTTGGGAAAGGGAAACTGGGGCTGGTTTCTGCCTCTCTTAAGGCTTATATTTTTCCCCATTTCTCCTTTAGGGGAAATATTCTATCCTGTCTTTTTAATATCCCCTAAAATATTTCATTCTTTGGGGGGAGGGGAGGGAGAGGGGGCTTCCCACATCAGTCAGTACACAATTGCCATTCCCCTACAAGCTCAAATGCGTCTTAGAGACTCTTCGCTCAGGATGTTTCCCAGGTTGGTAGTTATGTACTCCAGCCTAATCCATCCTGCATGAAAACATCTCTTTTTTTGCCTTCAGTTAAGCACTAGGCCTAAACTCTGGTTTGAGGCAAAGTCCACACTTCTGCACAGATTGTATGGATTAGGAGACAAATTCCAACAGGCTAAAATTGGAAATCATTTCTCTCATCCAACCGCCTCTGCGAAGCCCTAATATACAGCTTGGGATGTAATGCAGCAGAGAAATGCGGCTTCTCAAGTTTTGTGTGTTTGTGCTTGCTTTCCTCCTTCCCACAAAGCACTATATCTAAAGAGGGATGATAGAAGTCAGAGGATCAATCTTTCTATCCTGAATTCAGAATTACCCTTCTGATCAGATTGACCACCTGCTCCTAATGTAGCCTTTTGGGTAGATGAATGGGAGGGAAGTGTATCTAGAGAGACATGTATGTTCTAAAGCAGTGTCTAAATCTTTGTCCCATGAATATAGATATACATCATACAAGAAAATACAGGTCCCCCCCCCCACTTACTAAGAATAAAATAATTTCTTCAATAAAATCTTAAGGCAGGAGAGCAGTTTGCCTCTTCTCTTCTCTTCTCTTCTCTTCTCTTCTCTTCTCTTCTCTTCTCTTCTCTTCTCCTCTCCTCTCCTCTCCTCTCCTCTCCTCTCCTCTCCTCTCTTCTCTTCTCTTCTCTTCTCCCCGCCCTTTTTAAAAAAATAT
This sequence comes from Masticophis lateralis, assembly GCA_030761175.1. Taxonomy (NCBI): domain Eukaryota; kingdom Metazoa; phylum Chordata; class Lepidosauria; order Squamata; family Colubridae; genus Masticophis; species Masticophis lateralis. Next base: position 118,606,040 of record JAUDYJ010000004.1, on the reverse strand, counting down.
TTATATGCCGCCCTTCTCTGGAGACTCAGGGCGGCTTACAATGCATTAAGCAATAGCCTTCATACTTTTGTATATACCTGCTTAGTAGGGCTTTCGGCCCCCCTAAGCGGTGTTCTTTTTTATACAAAGTCATCTTATTGCCCCCACAATCTGAGTCCTCATTTTACCTACCTTGAAAGGATGGAAAGCTGAGTCAACCTTGAGCCTGGTGAGATTCGAACTTGCAGTAATTGCAGGCAGCTGGTGTCACATTTACACCACTTTAAACTGCTGTGCCACCAAGGCTCTTATTCCTTTCCCTTCCCTTCCCTTCCCCTCCCCTTCCCTCTCCTCTCCTCTCCCGTTCCCCCTTCTTTCTATCACATAAATTTGCAACACCCATAACATTCTTCCACTAAGAATTATTATCTAATTATTGTGTGGTCTCCTGACCAGTGTTACACAAACACATCACCTTTGAATGGACATTTATTGCCAAAAAGAGGAAGCAAACAGCAAACACTGTTACAGGTGACTAAATGCACCAGAGGAGGGATTGTTGTTGTTTTTTTGGGAAAAAAAAGAAACGGGGGAGAGAAAATATCTTTTTTTATGTATCTATTTCAGTGAATTAAAAGAAAGAAAAATCATAGCACAAGAGGGAGACAAAGAGAAAATAAAAATGAACGACAGGCAATTTAAGTAGAATCCTTTGAAAGTAAGGGAGATTTGTTTTTAGAAAAAAAAAAGTTTGGTATATATATTTTCCCCATTTCACGAAGGTTTTTAATGCTGCATCAGCAAATGGTGAATATTGTAGAAGTTATGCCTAAAACTGCTACAGCATGCAAAATTAATGGGCTGTTTGAAAAATGAAAGCCGAATAATAATAATAATAAAAAAAAATTCTGTTCGCCACCCAAGATTGTATGCAGGTTGTTCCCCATGGCATTCTTCTGAATGAATTGTGGTGGATTTAAAAGCAAATAAGGAAAAAAAATAGTTTTGTTTGTAATTAACCAGAATCAAATGAGCATAATACTGACTTCCACATGTTCAGAATAGTTTCTTTTTCTTTTTAATGTTGGCTATTACATTCTTTAAAAGTAGGCATGCTCACATCCTCCTGATAAATTCTATTTTCTCCTTCAGGACCCAAGGAACAAAATACATACAAGAAGCAAAAGTAGCTAAATATGCATCTTTCTGAAACTTCCCATGACACGCTGGGCTTCATGTTGTTATGTATTGCAAGTTAGCAAGAAGAATTATCACACTGGAAGAGGAAAAAATAAACCCCCAGAGAGAACGGTGCAGCACTTCTGGGAGCAAACGGAAAAAAAAATTAGATGATCATCACACATTCTTTGCATATAAATGAAAAGAAATGTTCCGCCGCTACAAAATTGGGCTTTTCTTTGAAAAATCAAATGTTTCAGTTGGCCTTTACTTCCAATGGCTTCCCAGATACATCTGTGTATCAGCTACCACTGATGATGTTACTTAGGTTGGTAATCAAGCATCTGCCTAGCATTGGTTATGTTATCTAACTGGGTGATTAAGCATCTGCAAGAAAAACCACCAAACTCCGAGAGTATCAAGGATCCCACAGTTCAGCCCTGAACTACAAATATTCTCTTCTATAAAGTAGATACATTTGTATAATTTTCTTTGGCAAAGAACCCTAAACCTATTATAGAATAGAATAGAATAGAATAGAATAGAATAGAATAGAATAGAATAGAATAGAATAGAATAGAATAGAATAGAATAGAATAGAATAGAATAGAAATAAGAAATAAGAAATAAGAAATAAGAAATAAGAAATAAGAAATAAGAAATAAGAAATAAGAAATAAGAAATAGAAATAGAATTCTTTATTGGCCAAGTGTGATTGGACACACAAGGAATTGGTCTTTGGTTCATAGGCTCTCAGTGTACATAAAAGAAAAGATACATCCATCAAGAATCATAAGGTACAACACTTAATGATAGTCATAGGGTACAAATAAGCAATCAAATCACACTAGGAAACCATCAATTATCGACATCCGAACCTGCTCTAACTGCTAGTCTGATACTGAAGCAAATAACAAAATAGCAGAGTTGGAAGGGGACCTTGGAGGTCTTTTAGTCCAACTTACATACCCTTTACCAGTGATGGCTAACCTTTTAGCTGTCATGTGCCAAAAGCGTGAGGGAGCGTGGGGGGTGGGGTTGCACCCACACGTGCCCACACCCATAATTCAGTGTGCCCGCTCCCCCCCGCCCACAGGCACGTGCGACACCCCTGCGTTCCCCCCACTTTTGGCACATGATGGCACTGTGGGCCCAGTAGGCCCATTTTTCGCCCTCCCCAGGCTCCAGAGGCTTACTTGGAGCCTGGGAAGGGGGAAAACAGCCTTCTCCATCCCAATGTAGGCCCTCTGGAGGCCAGAAATGGCCCATTTGCTGACTTACAGTGGGACTGGAAGGCCCAGTCTTCGTCTCCCCAGCCTCCAGAGCCTTTCTAGGAGCCTGGGGAGGGCGAAAAGGCCTTTCCCCACCCCCCTTGAGGCCCTCCGGAGGCCGGAAATAGCCTGCTGGTGGGCCTGGAAGGCCCGAAAATCAGCTGAGCGGCATGCACATGCATGCCAGAGCTGAGCTAGGCAATGCTCGCATGCCCAACGATATGGCTCTGTGTGCCACCTGTGGCATGCGTGCCATAGGTTCGCCATCACGGCCCTATACCATTCCAAACAAATGGTTGTCCGATCTATTTTTGAAAGCCTGTTAACAGATTAACAGAGTTGGAAGGGATCTTGTACTGTAGGTACAACCCCCTGTCCAAGCAGGAAACCCTACACCATCTCCGACAAATGGCAGTCCAATCTCTTCTTAAAGACCTCCAGTGATGAAGCACCCACAACGTCTGAAGGCAACTTCTGTTCCATTGGTTGATTGTTCTCACTGTCAGAAAATTTATCCTTATTTCTAGGTTGAATCTCTCCTTGATCAGCTTCCATCCATTATTCCTTGTCTGACCTTTGGGTGCCTTGAAAAATAGCTTGACCCCCTCCTCTCTGTGGCAGCCCCCCAAATATTGGAACACTGCTATCATGTCTCCCCTGGTCCTTCTCTTCACTAGACTAGCCATGCCCAGTTCCTGTAACCCTTCTTCATATGTTTTAGCCTCCAGTGATGAAGCATCCACAACAGTTGAAGGCAAGCTGTTCCACTGATTAATTGTTCTCACTGTTAGGAAATTTCGCCTTAGTTCTAAGATGCTTCTCTCCTTGATTAGTTTACATCCATTGTTTCTTGTCTTGCTTTCTGAAACTTTAGAAAATAGGTTGACCCTCCTCCTTCTTTATGGCAGCCTGTCAAATGCTTAGAACAATGTTATTTTAAGGGATTTTCGATGGTGGAACTTTCCTTCTTTTGTTCTTCTTGCTGTTCACTGGATTGTAAACCATTGTCGGTATCAGCTATTTGTTGAAAATCATTAAATGCAGGTTTGTTTGTTTGTTTGTTTAAAAAAGCAAATACTGCAATAAAACAAAGCCCAAGTGAAAGTAGGCAGCTGGAGAGGAACAGGGTGGAAAGAGTTCAGCTTTTGTGCACTTCCTGCTAAACCCATCCTACGTCCTCAGCCTAATTTCAACAGACTTTGCAAATTAGCGGTTCATTGAACAAGTCTGCCTTGCAGGGAAAATGGCCGTAACATTTGACTCAGTAAAAGCCTATAACAGCACTTGAAGATCTCCTGTGCCCCAAAGACCCCTTTAAACTTTTCCCCCAAGGCTGTTTTCTTAAGCTGTTTTCCATTAGTCAACTCACTAATGTAAGACATTTGAACCAGGGGAGGTTTCAGCTTGCAGTTCGGCAGGACTTTGTATATCTTGTTCTGAAAGTGCACTAGGCTTTTGAAGAAAAAAATAATGAACAAGTCTTATTTTGTGTATTAGCTTCTGAGATTGGAACAATAAACTGCAATTGTCAAAACAGAAGCCTTCCTCTTTGTCTTTATGGGATATAGACTTCTGTCTTAGCCCCTTGACGTTTAGTCTCCTTAAGAATTTCGTGAGAGCAACATTAGAGAAATATAAATACTTTGCATTATAACGTTGAATCTTTCTTGGCCATTGAGCAGCTGACTCAATGAGCAATGTTAAACCAAAATATTGAAATTAGTGTAGATGCTATTCTGAAATTTGTCCTCCCAGTTCTTTTGGAAAACTATTAAAAAAAGATAATACTGGACCATAAGAATTTTTTTTTTAATTTGATTTATATGCCACCCTTCTCCAGAGACTCAGGGTGGCTTACAATGCGTTAAGCAATAGCCTTCATACTTTTGTATATTTATACAAAGTCATCTTATTGCCCCCACAAACTGGGTCCTCAATTTACTTACCTTAGAAAGGATGGAAGGCTGAGTCAACCTTGAGCCTGGTGAGATTCAAATTTACAGTAATTACAGACAGCTGGTGTTAATCACAATGCTTTTAGTCTGCTGAGCTAACTAGGCTCCTTCTAATCATCTATCTTCTGCCTTTGTTCCAGTAGTGAAATCCATTTTTTTTTGTGGGTGTGGCTTGGTGGGCGTGGTGTGGCTTGGTGGATATGGCAGGGGAAGGATATTGAAAAATTCCCATTCCCTCCCCACTCCTGGGGCCAGCCAGAAGTGGTATTTGCCGGTTCTCCGAACTACTTAAAATTTCCGCTACCGGTTCTCCAGAACCTGTCAAAACCAGCGGGATTTCACCTCTGCTTTGTTCTTACTACATTTCCTCCTTAAAAAAATAAATAGAGATTTTAGAGTACAGAAACGTGGATTGTTATTTCCAAACATTAGTTAAGGTTTGGATTTCCACTAGGGTTGATGATTAGGGTTCAAGAAAAGGAAGGAAGGAAGATTAGGGCTCAAGGGCTCCATTTGCTAATTAATTCAGTTATTTACAGAGGGGGGTATTCAGCCGGTTTGAACCAATTCACCCAAACCAGTAGCGGGAATTGCGGATGGGCCCACCACCACCTGCTCCCGCCTACCCCAGCTCTATGCCATCCTATTTAGGCATGTTTTTGAGGCCTGGCACAAAGTACATGCGCAGAAGACTGGGTGCATGTGTGGAAGGCAAGCATTCATGCAAACTGGGCACATGTGCACACGAAGTGAGCATGCAGATACTCTGTGAACCGGTAGTAACGTAATCTGAAATCCACCACTGGTTATTTATAATAGTTTTCTGTCAGATAGGGGGCGCAAATAGAAGAGGCAGGGCATTGTAGTCCATTTCAGCACTTTATTTCCAGCCACGATCAGGAACAAGAGACTGGCAGGCTGCCAGAGCTCTCTTTTTAAAGGGCTCTGGTAGTCTTGGCGACCACTGACAGTGGTTTATTTTTCCCGCCGCTAGATTAGCCAATCAGCGGTGGACATGTAAAAGGGTGCTCCGTACGTCCGTACGTAACATTTTCTATAACACCTTGCTCCAGACAAGAGACATTTCATTGCGTCCTATAATGTTATCGTCACAACAGCTTTGTGAGGCAAGTGGTTTATAGAGATTACAATTGGGACAAAAGTCCTCGAGTAAACTTTCTTGATTATATATCTGGATATTAAGTTTTCAGGCCTGTACCATTAAACTTATTTTCTAGCATGTCATCACTTTAAGGTTGACTGCCTGAGCAAAAATGTGAAGACGTGATGTGGTGTAGAGGAGGGGGGGGAAGACTTCTGAATTAGTTACAAAACTGTGCACAGTATAAGATATTTTCACCATTCGGCATCCTGCAGTTTTTGATTTCTAGATTTCTCATGCTGTCTGTTAGTTGAATTAAAAGTAAACCTTATTGGAGAAACCATGCGTGAAATTCTTCTTTTACTGAGCTGCAGTTTCCTTTCCAAAATTCCTAACATTTGAACTTGCGGTAGAAGCACAATCAGATAGCAACAGAACTTAGATTTATATACTGCTTTGCAGTGCTTTACAATCCGCTCTGGATGGGGAGAAACAGGCTTCGACTCAACCCCTCCAAGACCGAGTGGCTGTGGCTGCCGGCATCCCGATATAGCCAGCTGACTCCATCGCTGGTTATTGGGGGCAAATCATTGGCCCCCACGGAAAGGGTTCGCAACTTGGACATCCTCCTGGATCCACGGCTGTCATTAGAGGATCATACGACAGCTGTGGCCAGGGGGGCTTTTTATCAGGTTCACCTGATACGCCAGTTGCGGCCCTTTCTAGATCGGGACTCCCTTCGCACAGTCACTCAGGCGCTTGTCACGTCTCGCCTGGACTACTGTAATGCTCTCTACATGGGGCTCCCCTTGGGATGCACCCGGAGGCTTCAGCTGGTACAGAATGCGGCTGCACGGGGGATTATGGGAGCGACGGGGCGCTCCCACGTGACACCTCTCCTGCGTGAGCTGCATTGGTTGCCGGTTGACTTCCGGGTGCGTTTCAAGGTGCTGGTAATCACCTTTAAAGCGCTCCATGGCTTAGGACCAGGGTACTTACGGGACCGCCTTCTGCCACCAATTGCCTCCCACCGGCCGGTTCGCTCCCACAGAGAGGGCCTCCTCAGGGTGCCGTCAGCCAGACAATGTCGGCTGGTGACCCCCAGGGGGAGAGCCTTCTCTGTGGTAGCCCCCACCCTCTGGAACGATCTTCCTCCAGAACTGAGAACAATTGCTGACCTCCAGACTTTTCGTCGGGCTCTGAAGACCTATCTCTTTCAATGTGCCGGACTTGCCTGATCCCTTCTATTTTTAAAAATTTTTTAGAACTTTTATCTGTTTTAAATTTATATCTGTTTTAGTATGATTTTAACTTTTTTGTATTGGTTTTTAGTTGGCTGTTCACCGCCCTGAGTCCATCAGGAGAAGGGCGGTATATAAATTTAATTAATAAATAAATAAATAATTAATAAATAAGTGGTTTACAGAAATCAGCATATTGCCCCCAATAATCTGGGTCCTCATTTTACCCACCTCAGAAGGTTGGAAAGCTGAGTCAACCTTGAGCCTGGTGAGATTCGAACTGCCAAATTGCAGGCAGCCGACAGTCAGCAGAAGTAGCCTGCAGTACTGCCTTCTAACCACTGTGTCACCATGGTTCTGGATGCTGAATCTAAGGGGCTACCACAAAGAAGAAAGGGTCAACCTATTTTCCAAAGCAATGGATGGAAAACTAGAATTAAAGAGAAATTTCCTGACAGTTAGAACAATTAATCAGTGGAATTAACTTCTGGAAGTTGCCTCCGGAAATTGTGGATGTTCCAACACTGGAAATTTTTAAGAAGAGATTGGACAATCGTTTGTCTGAAATAGTATAGCGTTCTCCTGCTTGGACAAAAAGATCTCCAAGATCTCTTCCAACTCTTTTATTCTGCTATCCTACTAATAATATCCCCTGACCATTTATAACACACCAGGTTAAATGAACCCTCCATCTAATCCAGTGGCTAACAATCCAAATCAATAATACCACATCGACATCTACAATGTTGTAAATGGCATCTAAAATGTCACTTTTGAAAAGAGACTGGACAGCCATTTGTCTGAAGCGGTATAGGGCAGTGGTGGCAAACCTTTTACTCACCGAGTGCCGAACGGTATGTGCTTCGCACGCTTTGCTCATGAGTGTGTCATCCATGCTGATGCGCGGTTCCTCCCCCATGTGCTGTACACACAACCGCACCATCTGCACATGCACACAGCTTTTGTATGTGGCCCCACCGTGCGCTGCACACACAATCACACCATTTGTGCATACGCGCAGGTTTCACACGGCTCCCCCGTGTCCTGTGCACACAATTGTACCATCTGCGCATGTGTGTGGTTTTCCACACGTGCAATGCACATGCGCTAACGCCATCTTTCCATGTGTGCGCTGTGCACCAGTATTATCATTTATTATTATTATTATTTATTAATCATATTTCTATGCCGCTCACTCTCCGAGGACTCTGGGCGGTTTACAACAGTCGACAGTATACTAAATAGCATATTGCCCTCAACAATCTGGGTCCTCATTTCACCCACCTCGGAAGGATGGAAGGCTGAGTCAACCTTAAGCCAGTGAGATTTGATCTGCTGATCTGCTGAACTAGCAGTCAGCTGAGGTAGCTGCAGTACAGCACTCTAACCACTGCGCCACCTCGGCTCTCTCGCCACCAGTACTCTCGCATGCCTGCTCAAACGTGCATGCATGCGTAGGAGACCTCCAAAAGCCAGCTGGGTCCCCTGAATTGTGTGCATGCTCACTGGAGGCCTGAATACCAGTCGGGGGGGGGGGCATGCATGTCCAGCTGCAGGTGAATTGGGTGACAGTTCGTGTGCCTGGATAAATGGCTCTGTGTGTCACTTTCGGCACACGTGCCATAGGTTCAGCATCACGGGTATAGGGTCTCCTGCTTGAGAGAGGGTTGGACTAGAAGACCTCCAATGTCCCTTCCAGCTCTGTTATCCTGTTATGTCAAAACTTCTAAATGTATAATCAGGAACGAAGGATAGACTCACAGACTATTCAGTGCTGATGAAGTGCACTATAGATTACACCAGGGTAGTTGATTTTCCAACAGAAAAAGCATGAAGAGTGCAATGCATTTCAAGACAAAATGGTTTCTGGTTTACTCATGAGTTATCTTTTCACCGTACCGAAATGAACAGTTAAAAGCATTATTTTATTCCAGGGATCTTTGATACCATTCTCTTCATGCCACCCTTGAAAGCAACTGAGTCTCCCGTGTAAGACTATAGTTCTTTCTTTGTATTGTCTTACGTGTCAATTACATAACACCTTTGTCTTCATGTTTGGTATTTGGATTTTAATTAAGCTGTCTCCTTTCTATTGCTTCTCAAACAAACTTTCAGGATTTACCGAGATGAATTATGCCTCCTGTGATTGAACATTGTTCTACACCACAACTCCCCGTTCCTCATCTCCTTCTTGGTAAATGAGCATGGATTTGACATGTGAATTCTAACTTGCATAATATCCAGTCCAAACTCAGTTCAACAGCTACATTTGTCAGAATTTTGACATGTGTCTTTGTGTGTCCATTCTGTTCATCTAGTTCTAGGGAGGCTGGAAAATTTATTTATTTATTATTTATTTTATTTTGTTGAGTACATATTATATATATATATATATATATATATATATATATATATATATATATGTATATGTATATGTATATGTATATGTATATGTATATGTATATGTATATGTATATGTATGTATGTATGTATGTATGTATGTATATGTATATGCATATGTATGTATAAGCATGAATTGAATACATAAAATAAATACAATTAAAGGAAACATTAGGACAGGGACAGAAGGCACACTGGTGCTCTTATGCATGGCCCTTACAGACCTCTTAGGAACGGGGTGAGATCAACCGTAGACAGTTTTAGGTTAAAGTTTAGGAGTTTTTGGGATGAGACCACAGACACTGGTAGTGCATTTCAGGCATTAACAACTCTGTTACTGAAGTCATATTTTCTGCAATCGAGTTTGGAGCGGTTCACTTTAAGTTTGTATCTATTGTGTGCTCGTGTGTCAAACTTGAGTTGCTCAGAATCAAACTGCTGGCAGTGTGCAGAATTTGCCTGCAATACTGCATTCTAACCATTGCACACCATGGATGGAAGGGAGGGAGGGAGGGAGGGAGGGAGAAAAGGAATAGCAATAGCACTTAGATCTTTATACGGCTTCACAATGCTTTACAGTCAGTCTTCTCTAAGTGGTTTACAGAGTCAGCCTATTGCCTGCAGCAATCTGGGTCCTCATTTTACCCACCTCGGAAGGATGGAAAGCTGAATTCATATATAAACAAGGCACGGAATACTAGCTGATAGAGAAAGCAAGAAACATTAAATGAAATGTGGGATATATGTTGTATCCTATCCTTAGTTTGTAATCATTTTTCTCTTACCAAAAATTTGAGATATTTGGTTTGACTGTCTATGGAGACTCTCAGTCATCAAATGGTAACTGGACTTCATTTTTGTTTTTATTTATTTATTTATTTTTATTTGTCAAGAACGTATTAGGTAATAAGTATAAACATGGATTGGATACATAAAATAGATACAAATAGAGGAAACATCAGGACAGGGATGGTAGGCACCCTGGTGCACTTATGCACACCCCCTTACAGACGTCTTAGGAATGGGGTGAGGTCAACAGTAGACAGTCTAAGGTTAATGTTTTGGCAGTCTGAAGAACAAATCACCGAGTCAGATAGTGCATTCCAGGCATTGACCAATCTGTTGCTGAAGTTATATTTTCCGCAACTGAGTATGGAGCGGTTTGTATCTATTGTTTGCTTGTGTATTGTTGTGGTTGAAACTGAAGTATTCATTGACAGGTAGGACATTGTAGCAGATAATTTTAGGAGCCACACTTAGGTCATATTGAAGGCGGCGTAATTCTAAGGATTTTTTTTTTACTTAAGTTTGCTTCTCAGCCATGGTTCTTCAGTTCTGACTGAATGGTGGAGAATGGAAGGATTTACTGTATATTCCTTGCAGTAATGTAGTTGTTAGCACTCTTTCTATGAGTCACTGAGGCTACTTGTAGGTTTCTCTGTCCTTCACCATTCATTCAGAACTGAGGAAGCTTCTTGGATGAGAAGCAAAATGTCTTCAAGCAAAAGACAAAGCCCAGTTGGCTTTTGAAAAAGCACCTTTGAGATATATGCTTTGACCTTCACCAAGTAGAACAAAACCCAGTTTCAAAATTTATGGGTATGGAAAGAGCAATTATTATAACAGTTGTGAATCTGAAATAAAACATTCAACTGATATTTGTGGAAAACTAAAATATTCCTGGTATTTCTTACATGTACACATTCATGCAGATTTCTCAGTGGTTTTTCCCCTCTATGAAGTTTTTAACTACTTTCCAGCCCAGCCCAGGGTCATTGGCTTCCAAAGTGGTCACCCAACTAGCTATTAACTAAGACCCAGCCAGATTTTTTAATTCATCTAATATGAGCTGTTGCCACCTAGCTGGACTAGCATCATTTAGATACTAACAATTGACCCAATTGTGTATCTTTCTCTCGAAAGATAAAAGACCTGATGAGAGAAAGTGTGAGAGAGAGTAAGAGAGAGAGAGACGGAGACAGAGAGAGACAGTCAGAGAGAAAGAGACAGAGACAGACAGATAGAGAGAGAGAGACAGAGAGAATGAGAGACACATACAGACACAACATACAAACACACACACACAGACAGACAGACAGGGAGAGAGAGACAGAGAGAGAGGCAGAGAGAGAAAGAGACCCCCCCACACACACACAGACAGACAGAGAGAAAGAGACAGAGAGAGAGAGGTAGAGTGAGGGAGAGACAGACACATACACAGAGAGAAAGAGATAGAGAGGGAGAGAGAGACAGAGAGAGGGACAGAAAGAGAGAGAGAGAGAGAGACACACACACATACACAGAGACAGAGAGAAAGATAGATAGACAGACAGACACACACACACAAACACAGAGACAAACAGACAGAGATAGCAAGAAAGAGAGACACACACAGAGAGAGACAGAGACAGAGAGACACATACACACACACACACACACTCAGAGAGAGAGAGACAGAAAGAGAGAGAGAGACAGAGGGAGAGAGTCTTTTTGATTACAGAAGATGAATAATATTTATTTACCAGAAGCAAGTTGGATAGTTTCTATCTGAGTAGGCCAGCTGTCTACTACAACTGGACAATTCAGATTTCATCTCCAAAAAGTGCTCTGCTGCATGCATAAACATGGATGTAACACCTATCTGTAACATTGCAGCCATGTTTTTAATTTTTTTTTTACCTCAGGTGGCTTAGAAAATATGATACACCAGACCAGGTGTCTTTTTTTGATAGGATATTATTATAAGAAAAGGAAAAGATTGCTCCTTCTATAATAGGAGATGACATTTTCAATGTTCCCACCTTTTAAAATACAGTCTATTGCACACGTAATAAACTAGTCCAGGAGGAAGGAAAGTTTATTATACAATGTGCTAGCATGGTGTTTTTTTATTTGGCTCCCAATGAGTTTCTACACAGGAAGAATATCCAATATGGTGACCTCACCAAAGAGTGAAGTGCCAAAATTAATTTTATACCTTCAGAAGCTTGGAATATGCTCTCTGTTGAATTTGTAAATCAACCCCAGCTGCATGTGTCACTGAAGTGAGGCTGACTCAACTATGAATGGGTAGCACAGATTTCTCTCCAAAGGTAATGAATTCACCAATAAACTCTGTTTCTCGGATCCCAAGCTGGCGTTACTACAGCAGGCATTTTGGAACTGAAGCTTAAAATAGCTTTGTCTTAGTAACGAAATATTTTTTTTTTCCTAGGCATCATTAACCACGATTCAATTGGGCTTTGATCTCTTGGTTTCATATTTTCCTCCCATTTTGATTTAAAAAAATGATTTTTTTAAAAAAAAAGAAGTATTTAAATTGGAGCATAACAATCTACCAGCATCTTATCGGAAACTTGAAGGTGTAAATTTGGCCTGTGCATTTAATTGATGTATTATACCTAAATAGAACTTACGATATTAATAATAATAATAATAATAATAATAATAATAATAATAATAATAATAATAATAATAATTGGAGCCCTTGGAGCAATACCCAAAGGGCTACCCCGCTATTTAGAAATTCTAAATTTACCGGACTTGAACATTTTGACTCTACAAAAAACCACCTTACTCGGAACAGTTTACATCCTCCGACGATATCTTAACAGTTCCTAGGTCCTTGGTTAGGACTCGAGCTGCTGAGCTATTAACCAGCCTCAAAGACTGTGAATCTCACTACAGATTAACCAATAATAATAATAATAATGGATGGTGGGATAAAAATGTCCACTACAGAATAAAATAGCTGGGGTACAAAAAGAGATATAATCATTACCTTATAAAGTAAAACAAGATTAACTAATGGTTAAGGGCAGGGTTAAGGGTGTTAGGCAGAGGACATGAAGGAAAAAATGGCTTTTCTTTTAATCTCATTCTTTAAGTCTATTCACAAAAGTAAAGGTAAAACTTGTTTGGCACAAAGGTTTATCCATTTTGTCTCTTTATGTGATCTCAGAATTTAATTCCCCAACCACCACCCACAAAGGTACATTGCAAGCAGAGTGAACTCAATATATAAATAAATACATACATACATACATACATACATACATACATACATACATACATAACCTAGTAATTATAATTATTGTTCCATAGGGATGGATGTTTGGGAAAACATTTAAAAGCCTTTCGAAAACTGCATTTACTCCAGGTTTATTCTATTGTTCTATTTGTTATTGTTGAGTAAGAAATCTGGGTCACTTGGACAATATTTCATTAAATAAAAAAACAAAAGTAGTATGTACACAATTGTATGCAACTTTGGAAAATAAAACAACCTTGTATGAAAAGATAAAGCTCTTCTGAATTAACTCATATAAGAAAACAGTTGTCAGTTAAGAAATCTGGGTCAATAACTTTGATCACAATAGAAATGTATACAGAGCATGTAATGTAATGAGTTGTTATAACATGAAATTATTTCCCACGCAGTTATGAGAAAAGGGTTAATTGATCTAACACACACACACAAAAGCATAAAATGTTTATGATAAAACTTCAACGTTGATGCTAAGTTAGAACATACGATCATAGAACTGGAAGGGACCTCAAGGCAGGAGACCTTATAACAAATGAATGATAATGTGAGTAATAGTGTTTAGGCTGTTGTCATGTAATAATATAATTATGAATAGGAAGCTCTTCCTCCCTCCCTCCCTCCCTCCCTCCCTCCCTCCCTCCCTTCCTTCCCCTCCCCTCCCCTCCTTCCTTCCTTTTCCTTTCCTTCCATTTCTCTGTCCTTCTTTCCTTCCCTGCCTCCCTTCCTTTCCTTCCTTTTCTCTGTCCTTCTTTCCTTCACTGCCTTCCTTCCTTTTCTCCTTCCTTCCTTCCTTCCTTCTTTCCAGCAGGCCCCAAGGTATTTTAACTATCTTTTCCATAAATAAGAAAATGTGCTTCCTGAACAAAGTGCAAACCATAGCATAGTACAAGTAACATAGCATGGTTTTAAAACAAAACAATTTTGTGAACTTCCGCCCACAAAAAAAAGTCACCATTGCATCTCACATCAAAGTCAACTAATTGCATTATTTTCTTGCCCAAATTATTCTAAATGCAGCTGTAAGCCAACAATACAACCCTTATCCTTATTGCAAATCACTCTCAAATATACAATGTAGTATTGTTGAAAACAGTGTTTCTTTCTTTCTTTCTATGTATGGATGTGTGTCACGGGTGGGTTCTACATTTTTTACTACTGGTTCTGTGGGTGTGGCTTATTTTGTGGACGTGGCTTGATGGTCATGTGACAATTATTTAGGATTTAGCAGAGGTACTGGTCTACCAGGCTTTTAACTACTTGCAGAGCTGTACCGATCTACCCATTTATTTTTTGCAGGCACTGGTCTACCCATTTATTTTTGCAGGCACTGATCTACTCATGTATTTTTGCAGGCACTGATCTACTCATTTGTTTTCTTATAACACTGATCAGCTGTAGGGCGGCCCTTTGAAGCCCTGCAGCATGAATTTAAACAGGTTTTTTTTTCCCTCTAGCCATCAGCTGGGATTCAGGAGGCAGCAATAGATTGGCGGTGGGGCCAAATAAAAGGTAAGAATAATGTGGGGGTTGGGATTGTGGGGGGGCAGAACTGGTTCAGTGACGTCGTATCGTCACCGCTACCAGCTCAGGAGAGCCAGGCTGAACCGGGAGGAACCCACCACTGGTGTGTGTACATTTGCACATGGGTGTGGGCTGTCACCACCCTTATGAATCCTAGGAACTGAAATATGAGAATACACAGGATTAATTGAGGACTGCCAATGCTCCTCTTGTAGATAAAATTTCCTGAGGAAATGGAATAACTTGGTTAAACATGTGACTATGAACTGAATAGGGTTTATAGAACTGTTTGACATAAAGTATTAATACTATGATTTTCACATAGCTCTGTCCTGAAAAAAGAGAAAAAAAAATATTATTATTGAAAAAAAATATTTTTAAACAAAAACAACATAGAAAACATCATATCATCCTTCCAAACAATTATAGACAGCATTTTGATCGGTTAGAATCATTTAGTGCTCTCAATAATTTTCAAAATCTCATCATCTGACAAATATTTTTTCCTCTAATAAAAGATAAATATTTAAACATTTCATCCAAATTTCATTTCATATATAATATCTCATCTCCATGCTTTATTGTCTATCCATTGATAAAGTATCTCCCATATCAAATAATATTGTTTATCTTCTCGTTCTCTTATTTCAAATGTCAATCTACTGATTTCAGCACAGTCCAACATTTTCTTAATAATTTCTTCATTAGTAACTATCTTCTCTCCTTTCCATTTTTTTTTGCAAATACAATTCTAGCTGCTGTTAAAATATTCACAATTTTCATCAGAAAATGATTGTTTTTTTTTTTTTTAAGGACTGAATACCTTTTGACATTTCTTGGCCACAACCAAAGCAAGGTGGAAATTTTCAAAATGGCGGTAAAGCACGTGCAAGGGAATTGTATAGTCTTCCAAAATAATGTGTTCGTATTATACAGAGATGTTGATATGTTTAAAAAAGGCACTATTCTTTTTGTGTGAGGCAGAGTACCTATATTGATACACACACACACACACACACACACACACACACAAATAGAGAGAGAGAAAGAATATACAGTAGTTTGTTATTTTGCATGCTGACTTAGTGTGCCCATATATTCTGAAGTGTCCTCTTGAGCTCCACCAATTTCATATGAGTAAATCAGTATGCGGAAACAAGCCATGTTATTCACAGTTCCTTCCCAGGATACTGCAACTTCCATACTTTGAGTGAACCCAATTACTACGGGTAGTTTATCCAGAGGTGGGTGTCTCATACTGTAACAACTGGTTTGCCCAGAATTGAAAATGTGAGCACACACGGCATCAAAAAACCAGCAATTATATAGGATGTGATAGCACCAGGCAGGTGGGTGGGCCTAACCCTGGCCGGAACTACAGGTTTGTCTGAACCAGTCCGAACCGGGAACAGCCCACCATTGAGTTTATCATAATTTCCATATGGCCTACCAGCATCTGGGTGCCAGTTTCTCCTGCATTTAAAACCAGGTTGAATATTTTGCCACCTTGTATGAATGTGTAAATAAATATTTTGGTCTTTTAAAAGCAAAACAAAACAAAACCTACCCTGCAAAATTTAAAGGAACCCACAGATTCAGGTGCAGACTATGAAATTTGAGGAATGCACTTAATAAAGAGCATCCAGTGGATTTAGAACCTAACTTCATGTCTCCTTTCTTGTGTGATCCACAAGACACCCAATGCTCTATTCCCCCACTAAGGATGGACAGATTTTTTGCTCGGAAGTTGAAACAAATTCATCAGGATTGTGTACTAAACAGCCAGGTTAAGGTGGGAGTTTGGAATTGATAAAACATGGTCCAAGATCCAATTCCCTAATCCATTTAGAGAAATATCCAGAAGGATAGTTAGTTGAGCCAGAAGCTAAAATAATCAGAATAGAAATCTTCATTGGTCAAGTGTGATTGGACACACAAGGAATTTGTCTTTGGTGCATATGCTCTCAGCGTACATAAAGAAAAAATAAAATATATTTGTCAAGAATCATAAGATACAGTGCTTAGTGATAATCATAAAATACTAATAAGCAACCAAATCATACTAGGAAACAATAAAAACAATATAAATTGTAAAGTTACAAGCAACATGAATATAGCCATAAGTGGGAACAGATAGGTACTAGTAAGGATGAGAAGAAGAATAGTAATACAGTCTTAGTAGTTAATTTGACAGTGTTGTCAACAGGAACTAGTTGTTAAGCAGAGTGATGGCATTTGGGGAAAAACTGTCCTTGTGTCTAGTTGTTCTGGTGTGCAGTGCTCTATAGCGTCGTTTTGAGGGTAGTAGTTGAAACAGTTTATGTCCAGGATGTGAGGGGTCTGTAGATATTTTCACAGCCCTCTTTTTGACTTGTGCAGTTGACAGGTCCTCAATGGAAGGCAGGTTGGTAGCAATTGCTTTTTTCTGCAGTTCTAATTATCCTCTGAAGTCTGGGTCTGTCTTGTTGGGTTGCAGAACCAAACCAGACAGTTATAGAGGTGCAGATAATTCCTCTGTAGAACTGGATCAGCAGCTCTTTGGGCAGTTTGAGTTTTTGAGCAGAAGTTGTGGCTGCCTTGTTGTGGTTTAGCAGGTTGCACAGTTTGTGCAGGAATGTAGGCTGAAACAAGGTTGTCTGATTACAGCCCTTGGCTAGCACGGACTGAATTTGTATGTATGTATATATGTAACATGTCTGTATAGGCCTTGCTGACCTTGATTAAAATAAAGAATAGCAATGTTCCAATATTTGAAGGGCTACCACAAAAAAAGAGGAAGTCATCTTATTTTTCAAAGCACCAGAAGGCGAGTCAAGGACCAATGGATGGAAACTAATTAAGGAGAGAAGGAACATAGAACTAAGGAGAAATGTCCTAACAGTGAGAACAATTAACCAGTGGAAGAGCTTGCCTTCAGAAGTTGTGGGTGCTCCATTACTGGAGACTTTTAAGAAGAGACTGGACAGCCAGTCTGGAATGGTATAGGGTCTCCTGTCTGAGCTGGGAGTTGGGCTAGAAGACCTCAAAGGTCCCTTCCAACTCTGTTATTCTATATTCTGAAGAAATTATATGGAGTTCACTTTTAACTGATACTCCAAGGACCAAACATGTCCAAATTTCCTTCAAGAAGACACATTATTGTTTACCATTGAAGGCCATTTCCCCTTGCAATGAATCTCCCTTCCTCCTTTTTTCCTTCTCAGGTTTTCCCAGGGCTTCATTTTTTATTCCAACAACTGCTACTACAATGACACACTTAATTATGTCCAGAAGCTGTGATATATCACTGAATTTGACAGGAAACTCTGCACAAAAATAAACTACAGAAGAGCATTAAATGTCTTCCATCTTTCCTAAAGTTATGGTCAGCAGGAGGCTGTTGTAGCTGAAAATGGAGCTTGCGAGGGCTTCAGGTGGCCCTCCCGAGCTCCATTTTCACAGGCAGAAGGTTGCTGGAAGCCATCAGAGCTGAAAACAGAGCTCGGGAACCAGTTTTTGCTGGCAGAGTGCTGGGCTCACCACAGGCTCCACCGACACGTATTGAGCTAGCCATGCCCACCATGCCCCCCCCCCCAAGATCAAACACAGCCCTGATGTGGCCCTCAATGAAATCAAGTTTGACACCCCTGCTTTATAGGTATCATTCATTGAATTCGATCTATACAAGAACAGCGATCTCTCTCTCTTTTTTTTTAATCTATTTTTTCCCCTCAGTCATCCAGGTTATGGTTGTCCCACCAAAAAGGGACCTATTTACAACACAGTCCTTTCAGCAGTTCCAAGAAGTTTCCATCCCCATTTGCACTATTCAGGTGGCCCTGGGGGCAAAGATAAATCTCTAAGTGGCCACAACGACTCTCAGAAAGCATGCTAATGATCAGATAACTGCAAGGAATATAAATCTGCCATTCTCTGCCATTCAGGCACAACGGAAGAAGCTTTTTGGATAAGAAGTGAAACATCTGCATTCAGTTTTGGTCACCATGATGTAGAAAAGATGTTGAGACTCTAGAAAGAGTACAGAGAAGAGCAACAGAGATGATTAGGGGACTGGAGGCTAAAACATATGAAGAACGGTTGCAGGATCTGGGTATGTCTAGTTTAATGAAAAGAAGGACTAGGGGAGACATGATAGCTGTGTTCCAATATCTCAGGGGTTGCCAAAAAGAAGA
Organism: Masticophis lateralis; assembly: GCA_030761175.1. Lineage (NCBI taxonomy): Eukaryota > Metazoa > Chordata > Lepidosauria > Squamata > Colubridae > Masticophis > Masticophis lateralis. Next base: position 118,587,172 of record JAUDYJ010000004.1, on the reverse strand, counting down.
GGGAGTCAAGCTATTCCCCAAAGCACCTGAGGGCAGGACAAGAAGCAGTGGGTGGAAATTAATCAAGGAGAGAAGCAATTTAGAGCTAAGGAGAAATTTCCTGACAGTTAGAATAATTAAATGGTGGAACAACTTGCCTCCAGAAATTGTGAATGCTCCAACACTGGAAGTTTTTAAGAAGAGAGAGGATAACCATTTGTCTGAAGTGGTGTAGGGTTTCCAGCCTAAGCAGGGGGTTGGACCAGAAGAACTCCAATTCCCTTTCAACTCTATTATTCTAAATTCTAAATTTTCCAGGAAAACAAAGAAAGTTCAGTTGGTTTTCCCCTATGCAATTTTATTTTTTGAGGTTCTGGATTGTAATCTGGTTTTCAGCTATCTGTTAATTGCAATCTTGCAAATATGTCTAATCTTATGTCAAGTTGCCTGCCTGCTTATTTTGTAGGAGGGGAAAATTCTCCTTTTATATATGCCACAGGTCAAATAGAGGTGAACTGTAAATCTGTTTCTAAGCCTGGATATCGATCAACAGTGGGACTTGCTGATAAACAGTATACTGTTTCAGAGCTCCTAATAAAGACTTTGAATCACCGTATCTTTCTGGGTTGTATTTGTGTAGGATTGGAAAAATGCAACAGCTTATTTTACGCATATATACTTACCTTTTTTGTTAGGACTAGCTGATCTGTTATTTAATATCCACAATTTTATTCAATCGTTTATTTAATCTGTATGGAGTGTCAAGAACAAGAACATTTCAAAAAAAATAAATTAGGCAGTATATCTGAACACCACGTAAATAAACACAACAGGGAGAATTGCAAAACAGAAGACAGAATGGAGAGTCAACCTGATTAGACTGAAATAGATCGCACATCATTTTCTATTTTTGTAGAATATATTATGCAAATGAATAAACCCATTTTTTTATGATATACATTTTGTCACTCAGGTTTGTTTTCATATATGCAGGACATATGCTATTGTCTTCTGTAGAACATAGAAAAGTAGTAAGAAATAATAAGTCAGAGGTAAAAAAAAATAAATTACACCAATGATATTCATTATAGCTCTCCATATTTTTCTACCCTTGCAAACCATCTTTGTTTCTACTGTGTCCATATTTAAAAATATACAGGTTGCTGAGTAAGCAAACAAAATGAAGAAAAAAATAACATTTTTCGTTTCATGAACAGCAGACATTCATTTAAGGAAATACCCCAGATCAAAGTATTTAGAAGACAAATATCTTAGTATTAGCCTATGAATGGAGGATATAAAACTCTTTAAAGAGAAAAGTTCCATCTTCAAATGATAGAAATAACCTTGTTCTATTTGCAGAGTACTGAAGAAAGAAAGGAAGGAAGGAGGGAGGGAGGGAGGGAGGGAGGGAGGGAAGGAAGGAAGGAGGGACAGAAGGAGGAAGGGAGAGCGAGAGAAATATATATATGGTGGAACAGTCTTAAACTTTAAGAAGGGAGATTTGGTTAAAAATTGAGGACAATTTGACCCCAGAACCAATTACAAAGATTGATGACTTCTCATTCCACAAGCAGACCTAGATGGGGCTTTAATCCCCCCCCCCCCATGTGACTGGCATCCAGTATGCTGGGGAGTTTACAGCAGTCACCATGCATTCAGAAGTGTTATTGGCATAAGGAAGCCATTGAGCCTCTCCATAGAGAAATTTGAGGACAGATTTAATGATTGGCCCTAGAAGCAGACACATCAGATTGGATAAATATGAAGATAAATTTGGAATGGTTCTGCGTAAGAATGGGAAGTGACTAAAATGGGATGCTCAACATTTGGAAATGAGAGAAGGACGTGTAAATAGAGCTTGCAAGCATTATATTGCAAAGAATATTGCCACAATGCAATGATTATATATTTATTCTGATTTCTACATTCTCTATAGCATTTACTTGACCTTGCATCCAATGATTGTGAGCAGTTTTGTTAGCTTAGATCAATTTGGGGCCCAATAATGTACGAAGACACGCTGGGTTATTTACCATGAACAAGGCTTTATTTATTTACATCTGCTTCGTTACAGGTATCATCAGGAACAACTGTGGCAACAACAGGGAGAGACCTTAAATACCCAGGAGATGGAGTTACAGGTAATGGGAGGGGGAAGAAGGAGGGGTTAGGTTTGTTTAACTTGGTTAACTCTTGACATGCCAGGGTGCAATATTGAATATGCCCAGGGAGAACATTTACCTGTAACAAATCCCCCTCTAAATGCTTATCCCTGGGACTGACAGTCTCAACTTGGTTGATGTTCATGGGTAGAACACAGAGTTTGGAAGTAAGGTATGAATGCTGCTTAACTGGTAAGGGTTTTGTGAGTATGTCAGCTATTTGATGCTCGGTGTCACAGTGTGTAATGGTGACGAAGTCTGATTTGTGAAATTGCCTTACGTGTTTGTTCTTGATGTCAATATGTCTTGACCTATGGCCTACAGCATCTGATGTGGAAATTTCTATTGCTGCCTTGTTATCTTCATAAATTTGGATGGGATGTATGGGTTCGGCCCAGATGTTAGTCAGTAGCTCATCGAACCAAACGAGGTTGTTTATGGCCTTGAATAAGCAAATATACTCTGCCTCAGTGGTGGAGGTGGCTACTAGGTTTTGCTTACCGGTATACCAATATACTGGGCAATCATTTAAGAAGAGAACGTACCCAGAGGTACTTTTCCTAGTTTTGGTGTCGCCTGCCCAATCAGCATCAGCGTAGCAGTAGAGGAGAGGTTTCTCACTGGTATTGGGTTCTAATTTGAGGCTGTTATTGATACTGTACTTTAGATACCTAAGTATTCTCTTTATTGCTTCCCAATGGAATACTGTGGGGCTGGCTACGTGCCTTGAGAGTAGGTTCACGGGCAGGGCAATATCCGGCCGTGTCCAGTTAGCAATGTACAACAAGGAGCCTATTGTGGATCTGTACAGGGTGTTTTCTGGGAATTGGGGTGAGTCATTGTACACGTTTTTTTGAAAGTCTGCTAACATGGGAGTTTCACAGGGTTTGGCACCTCACATATTACATTTAACAAGAAGTTCGCTGATTTTTTCCCTTTGGCTTAGAAGGAAGCCCTTGGGTGATCTGGTAACGTGTACTCCAAGGTATTTGTTGATACCCCCCAATGATTTGAGAGAAAAGTGTTTGCCCAGTTCACTTGCGAAGGCATTGCAATCCTCTTTGTTCTTACTTATGAATAATATATCATCCACATATATGAGGACATACTCTATGCCACCGTTGTTTCTCCTGGTGAAAAGACAATTATCGGCTAAGGTAGCCTTGAACCCCATAGATTCCAATACTTTGACTAGACAATCATACCATTGTTTACCCGACTGTTTAAGCCCATATAGACTCTTATTTAGTAACCAGGTGTCGCCCTTGGTGGTGTCTTTACTAGGTGGAGCCCTCACGTAAATTTCTTTATCTAATTTGGCATGTAGGTAGGCTGTTTGTATGTCATATTGCTGCACTTCAAGACCTAGGGTGGCTGCAATGACCAGTGCGCTTTTGACACTCTCGGGCCTTACAGTTGGTGAGTATGTCTCTGTGTAATCATCGGGGAATCTTTGGGCGAATCCTTGTGCTACGAGCCTGGCCTTGTATAGATTCTGCCCCCCCCCTCTAAAGTCTTTACTTTAAAGACCCATTTCGTCCCAATGACGGTCTTACCCTCCGGTGCCTTAGATGTTGTGTATACATTTAGCTCCCTAAGACTGTTCATTTCTTTTTCCATTACGGCTTCCCATTTCTGTCTCTCTTTCAATGGCAACTTTGTTATTTCGCTATATGTCTCAGGGGTGATGGGCTCTGTCTGCAAGTGCATGACGTAATCATCGAATCTTTTTGGTTTTTGGTTCCTATTGTTTCTGACTGGCCTACCTTGCAGGGTCTCCGCGTCGTGCATGTATCTTGCCTCTTTATTAGTGAGTGAATCTACTTTCTGTTTGAGTTGGAGTGATTTTTGTGTGTAGTTGTCGTATGGGTGATCAATATTGTCTGATTTCTGCTGGCTGTTCTCTACCTGGTGATGTAATTCATTGAGGTGTATTTTTGACCAATTAGCCTGTTCGTGAAAAATGGCAGATCTGGAGATGATGAATTTGTTGTTACTGTCTATAAACCTGTATCCTTTTGTGCCTGTCTCATAACCCATGAATCTAAGTCGCTTTGATATTTTGTCTCCCTTTCTACGGAGTTGTCTGGGTATATGCACATCTGCTGTGACCCCAAAGATGTGGAGATGGGATATCCTTGGCTTTCTATTGTACATCACCTCGTAGGGTGTCATGTTTAGCACACTAGACCAGAGTCTGTTGATTGTGTAATTTGAATAAACCAGGGCTTCGGCCCAGAAGTGTTGGCCAAGCCCAGCGTCCTCGAGGACGCACCTCATCATCGTCTGCAATGCCGAATTTTTGCGTTCTGCGACGCCATTCTGGAATGGTGAGAATGGCGATGACTTAAAGTGCAGGACGCCCTTTGACCTCAGCCAACGGGAGAAGTCATTAGACAAGAACTCTGATCCCCTGTCAGTCATGATTTTCTTGATTTTTGTGTTGTGCTGTGTTTCCACACGCTTATAGAATTCCTTAAATTTTTGGTAGGTTTCACTTTTGTATTTTAGGGTGTACACAAAGCCGTAGCGGCTATAGTCATCCACTATAGTTAAGAAGAACCTCTTACCATACTTTATGGAGGGCCTAAGTGGGCCTATGAGGTCCATGTGTACCATTTCGAATATGTGATCCGTTGAGCGTGTGGCCTTTTTGGGTTTGGGGGCTACCTTTAGTTTAGAGCGCTTACATATAGAGCAGTCCAAGTAAATTTTGCAGTTTTTTATTCTTGAACCTTCAGTACAATCATTAACCTTTTGAATAACCGGGAAGCTAGCGTGTCCTAACCTGCGGTGCAGCAGATGTGCGCACTCATCATGGAGTGGTTTCCCTATACTAATCTTTTCCTTGTCTTGTGTGCCTTCCCTGCGGGGTCGGGTGCCCTCCTCCTCTTGTTCTTTGTTGCTCTCGGTGTCTTCTTTGGTATTGGCCCTGTCTACGTAAAGGAAGGGTAGTCGCCCTCTAATTGTGATTTTTCCTATGATTGTGTTTCCTTTGGTCATGGTGATTCCCCCCTCTTTAATGCTGATTTCTATTCCTGCCTCCTTGCTGAGTTTTAATGAGGCGAGTATGTTGTGGGGTATCTCTGGTACCAACAACACTCCTTCTAGTTTTCCTAATCTGGGGAGGGTTACGTTGCCTTTCCCTGTCACTCTCACATCATTTTGATTAGCCACTTTGATTAAGTAATTTTCTTCTGTGAAAGAAGAGAGGAGTTCCCTTTCACATGTGGTGTGATTGGTGGCCCCTGAGTCAATGAGCCACCAGGACCCTTTTTTGTTTGTCTTGCTACTCTGTGTGGCCCCTCCTACTCTGCATAGGGATCCGTCTCTGCTATCCCTTGAGTTGTCTCTGCTTTCTTTCTTCTCCCAGGGCCTGGGGGAATCCCTTCGTCTCATCCTGCTGTCATGGTGGCGCCTATCCGTGTGCCTTTCACGTGGTTCATGTTTGTATCTATCCCTGTGCCCTTTGGTGCAATCCCGTTTGTAGTGACCTCTTCGCCCGCAGTTATAGCACTCGGGGGAGTCGCGGGTGGTGTCAGTGAAGGCCACTCTTCGTGTTTGTTTATGCTCTCTGTGATTCACCTGGTGTTCCTTTCTGTGGTTGTCCTCTGCTATAAGTAGATTAGATAGGCTGTCTATTGTCATGTGGCCTAGGCTAAGTATGTTGAGTTGTGTAAGGAATGTTCGCCAAGAAGGGTCTAGCGAATTGAGGATGATACTCTTCTTGGTCTGCTCTGACACAATTTCTCCCCTTAGTTGCAATTCTGCCCTAGTTGCATTCAATTCCATTAAATGCTCCCCCATTGACACCCCTGGTTTAATCCTGGCTGAATAGAAGTCTTTGGAAATTTTAGTTGTAGTGGCTACACTGTCGCTATAAAAATACCCAAATATTGTCTGAATAACATCATATACAGTCAAATTATTTTCAATGCTATAATAAATGGTGGGTGATATGCTAGAGATAAGGAGGCAAAATGCCTTGTGGTGCATGCAGTCCAGTTCAAATGTCCATGGTGTATCAGGTGGGTCAGTTATAAAAAACATCATATTCTCTTTTAGAAATAAAACTTGGAGTTGCTGATACCACTCCATTAGGTTTGAACCCTCCATTTTTAAAATAGGAAACCCATTTGGTAAGTTTCCTGTGTTATTTTGTGTATTACTCACAGGTGGGTGTTGCTGTCCATGGTACTTGACATGCTGGAAATAGCAGAGCGGCTCAGGAACGCTGGTAGGTAATTTAAAAGTCCCTCCTTGCATTTTTTTTTCTTTTGATCCACAGAAGCTTCTGTGCATGCGCCGCGTTCATTTCGGCCGGGACTTCGTCGAGGAAGGACCTCTTCGTCTCCGCTCCGGCTTGGCTGTCTGTCCAAGGTGGGAAGGCCTCTGCTCCGGCTCCAGATGTCCAGCGGCGGTCAAGGAAGGCTGTTCTCTCCGCTGGACGGCTCCTGGTCTCTCTCTGCGGCGGCAGCGGTGAGTATTCTCTCCATTCGATTCCTTCCGGCAGGCGCGGCTTGGGAGTGGGGTGGCGTATCATGACCGGGGGGTGCTGCGGCATCGGTGGGTCCTCAGCGGCGTCCGCGTCCCTTGGTGAACAGTTGGGGGGTCTTCTCTTTTCTCCCTTGGGTTTTTTAGCGTTTTTCGGAAGCCCCTTTAAAATTTTTATTTTTGTCCCGAAGGCGGTGGTGAGCGTTTTTATCGCTTCTTCCACCGCCTGATCACTAGGAATGTCCTCGGGGGGTGATTCCTCACTTTCTTCCGAAGAATCATTAGTATTTTGTATTTTTTTGGGGTTCGGGCGCTTCATTGGTTGGCGGATCTGCATATTTAAATTTGGTTTTTTGGAGGTCGGCCATCTTTTTTGGCCACGTGTTCAAAGATGGCCAGCAGTCTTGATTTTGCGCGGGAATCCCCCCCACAGCCTTTGTAATATAACAGTTTTGGGGGGTTTTTTCTTACCGGGTTTGTGTCCGGTCGTCTTTGGATCTTCCTGGCCTCGTTCTGGCTTTGAATGAGGTAGCTGATGCCGGCCAGGAGATCTTCGTCCGTTGCAGGAGTTTCTAGCAGGCTCATCATTTCTCTCCTGAGTCTGCTGGTTTCCTTTTGTTGGGTTTTTTCTTCGTTTAGGTCTTTTTGCCCCTGTTCATCATCCGATGAATAGTCTTCGGGGCTGTTTTCTTTTTCTTCTTCCGAAGTCATTGGCTTTGCCATGTCTTCAATTGGGTTTTGTTGTTTTTCCCGCCTTTTGGTCTCTGACCTCGTCTGCGGTCTTTTTGGCATGTCTTCTGATTATTGGGTTGCCCAACCATCGACTGCTACCATTTTGTTAGCTTAGATCAATTTGGGGCCCAATAATGTACGAAGACACGCTGGGTTATTTACCATGAACAAGGCTTTATTTATTTACATCTGCTTCGTTACAGGTATCATCAGGAACAACTGTGGCAACAACAGGGAGAGACCTTAAATACCCAGGAGGTGGAGTTACAGGTAATGGGAGGGGGAAGAAGGAGGGGTTAGGTTTGTTTAACTTGGTTAACTCTTGACATGCCAGGGTGCAATATTGAATACGCCCAGGGAGAACATTTACCTGTAACAAGTTTATATTTATTCTGATTTCTATAGTATTTATGTGACCTTGCATCTAAGGATCAGAATGCCACTGAAACGGGTCTCTGTGTAACTAATAAAGACTCATTTCATTAAGAAAAGGATGTTAATGAGATAAGGCATTCCCTCATGTCTCAAGTCACATATAGTGTCCTACATTTCCTCACCTCTGCGATGGGAATTAGAGATATGATTGAAATTTACAAATGCCTTTTGGTGGGGTTCAGAAGACCCTCTCTGCTGAATAAGATATGGGATGCTAAATATCCTCTGGGACAAGTGTTTGGGGAACTGACTATGGAGCTTCTCAGTCATCCAGGTCGTGGTTATCCCAAAGGTGCTTTTTCAAGAGGCAACTGGGCTTTCTGGTTCACTTTCATCTGTAGGAAGTTAGCACCCACCCCTCTCCTAGGAAAATATTTTAGGAAATATTAAAAGGGCAGAATATTTCCCCTAAAATGGAGTCAGAAACTCAGCTCTCCCACCCCCCGCACGTTTGTCAATGAGCCATTAAGGCCTGGGCCAGTCTATTCTACATAATAAAGTTCTACCTCCTTCAGGCCATAGTAAGAATTGCCCAAAGCCCAGCAAGGCTCAACCAAGCCTGGAACACAGGCAACCTACAAAGTTACCCCGGCATGGCCCCATAGGAGTCTGACAACCAATCAGAATACAAGCTCAACAGAGGGTATAAATCTCTCTCTCTCTCTCTCTCTCTCACACACACACACACACACACACACCACTAGTGGGTTTCAAAAATTTTTACTACCGTTTCTGTGGGTATGGCTTGGTGGGCGTGGCCTGGCTTAGTGGGCGTGGCTTGGTGGGCTTGGCAGGGGAAGGTTAATGCAAAATCCCCATTTCCTCCAAGTGGGACTTGGGAGCAGAGAATCGATGGGGGCAGGGCCAGACAGAATTTTTACTACTGGTTCTCTGAACTACTCAAAATTTCCACTACCGGTTCTCCAGAATTGGTCAGAAGCTGCTGAAACCCACCTCTCTCTCTCTCTCTCTCTCTCTCTCTCTCTCTCTCTCTCTCTCTCTCTCTCTCTCTCTCTCTCTCTCTCTCACACACACACACACACACACAGACACACACCTTTTTTGCCCAGGACCTTAAACCACGTAGTCCTGTCCACCATTAAAAACCATCTTTCCAAGCCGTCTCCATGTTTCTAGTGTCTTTTCCCCCACTTGGAACCTAAACCAGATGGATATTTCTTCCAGTACATCCAAGAAGCTTCTCTCAGAGCTGAAAAAGCTTCTTGGCTGAGAAGCGAAACATCTTCAAAGCAAAACCCCAAAGTCCAGTTGCCTCCTGAAAAAGCACATTTAGGGTAACTAACTGAAAAGACTTTTATGAGTAGACTGACGAGAGGGAAATGATGGCAATTTTAACAATCCAGTTGCTTTTAATTTTGGCACACAGAAAAACCAAAACCAAAACACCATGCAGAGTGACTCACAAAAAGGGGTTTTGCCCTAACTTAAGAGGTTAGGTCTGCAATCCAAGACTTCTCTAGGTTGTGGAAAAACAACAAATATGTTTGTTTTTTAGCCTGTTTGCTTCAACCAATGCTGAAGAAACAATTATTAGCTTTTCCCCTGCTTATGCTACTGGAGTCTAGGGCAAGGGGTCCTGCTTAATATGGGCCAGAGGTGGCCTTCCCCCCCTTTTTTTCCTCCAAGTAGATGCTTCCTGTTAGACCTTTGAACGTTGTTGTAGGCAACGGCATTCCAAAAACAGAGTGAATGAGACTGGGGTAAAACCGAAAGTTGCTTTAATTTCCATTTACTTCTATAAATGCAAATTTAAATTTAATTAGAGTTGATTAGAATTAATTGTTCCTAATGTTATTACCTTTGATCAGTTGCCAGAGGAGAAGAGGCAGATCTTACGGTAAAATAAAGCAAAGCCGCATTCTGCATATGTACAAGGTTGTTTTTAATTCACTTAAATCAAAATAACTTCAAAACCTCAGGAAGAAAAAGTCTCTCTCCCCCCTCTCTTTAATTTAACTTGAATTTTGTGAGCCCCTCTATCTTATCTCTTTTTTTTCCTCATGGGCTGCTCAATCACTAAATAAACATTGATTGATTGACTCCCATTCTCCTCCTCCCTCCCGCCCTCTCTTTCTCTCTCTCCCTTTCTTTCTCTGTCTCTCTCTGCCTGGGTAATAAACAGTGGTGGGCTTCAAAAATCTTAGCAAGGGGTTCTCTGCCCAGTTGCTGGGTGGGCCTGGTCATGGTGGGCATGGCCTAGTCAGCCTCCTGTGTGGGGGGCTCCAGAGGCTTTTGTCAAGCCTCCGGGAGGGAAAAAATGGCCTCCCCAGGCTCCAGAGGCCCTCTGGAGGCCGGAAACAGGCCTGTTTCAGGCCTTCCCAAACTTCCGGTAGGCCCATTTTTCACCCTTCCCAAGTCTCCGTGTGCACCATGCACTTACCTGCATCCAAAATGGGATGTGTGGGAGTCCTGGGAGGGGCGGGGTTTTGTGGGCGGGGCCAGCTAGGAGTGGAATTTGGGGGATTCTCCAAACTGCACAGAATCTTAGCTAGAGGTTCTCCCGAACCCCTGCGAACCCCCAGCAGCCCACCCCGGTTATAAATATGTTCTGAACAAAAAACATGGATGCAGTCTTGAAACAATAAAATGAGCACTTGATGGCCAAGGGTTATAAATCTTTAAGCAGAATGACTAAGTAAGGAGAAAAAAATGTTGACCTGAGCCATGTGACCTAGTAGGCATTAATGTTAGGTGATAAGAACATTCAAAAGTTTTTCTGAGGACCTCAGTTGTATTTACTTCCCACCTAAGGGATAATGAGAGGTGTTAGCTATGTCTTTTGTTTATAGTGTCTATCTTCATATATGAGAGCCAGTCAGGTGTATTAGTTAAGCCATTAGGCTGGAAATAGGGAGAGGGTAAATTCTAACCCCATCTTAGACAGTCACCGAGGTAACCTTGGGCCAGTCACTCTCTCCCAGCCCTAGGAAGAAAGCAATGGCAAAACACTTCTAGGAAAAAAAATAACTTTGCCAAGAAAATGGCAGGGACTTTTGAAGGCAGTTTCTGAAAATCAGACGTAATGGAACGGAAGGAAAAAGTTTCCTCATCATGATCACCCTTTTCTTCCTTATCAACAACCAATAAGACATTTTTTTTTTAAAAAAAAGGAAAGATGATACACTAAAACATTTTCCAGTTCAGAAAGTGGGTCTGTCTATTTTGTAATAATGGATTCATGAATATTATTTTCCACCAAAGCCCATGTCCCCTTCTTTAAGACGTTTTCGAAAAATTCTGAACATCGAAATCTGGCACGCAGTAGTGCAATTCTTATCCATAAGACAGAATCTAATGAGTGTCATCAGACTCATGGATTGCATGAAAAGTTCACAAGCATGTAGAGTAAATCAACTGAGTAATGATAATAATGATTAAAAATAGCCAAAAATTTATTAATATGAAAACACCAATCCTATTCTTTCTGCATTAATTATCACAGCATGTTCTCTCTTGTGTGTGTGTGTGTGTGTGCGTGTGTGTGTATGTAATGAAAAGGAAATAAAGTTGTCCTTTGCAAGATTAAGGCTTTAGAAAGAGTAAAAATTATTGTGTTTTCCCCTTCCTTTTTATAGATTGATTTGGTTTGTGTACATACCTCTAAGGCAGTGTTTCCCAAACTTTTGACATATCTGTACCCTTTCTATAATTGCTGAGTAACGCTGAGTACCCATCATAAAAAACATATGCTTTAATAAAAATCAAAATATATTGATTATATATATATATAATCAAAATCTGTGGAACTTACTAAAGCACGATAACAGGCGCCCGGAACTAACTATTAAAGAAGTAAGTTGTCTCTATAACGAAGTGCAGTTTATTCACGCCATGTCACGCCTCACAAGACTGTCTAACTGTTAGATAACACTGCAATTCTCTGGCTTTTAAACAGCTCCGAGGCTCAACGTTAACTGTTAATGTTCCCGCAGTTTAAAAATGGCCGAACCAGAGCTATGCAAAGGATGCGCAGAAGTTCCCGCCATAATGAGGAGCCTGTGTAGCGTAGAGGGCTAATGCCTCCTACTAAAGGCAGCAATTAACACCAGCTGCCTGTAATTTCTCTGAGTTCAATCCTAGCCAGGCTCAAGGTCGACTCAGCCTTTCATCCTTTCTAAGGTGGGTAAATTGAGGACCCGGTTTATGGGGGCAATAAGCTGACTTTGTATAAATATACAAAAGTATGAAGGCTATTGCTTAACGCATTGTAAGCCGCCCTGAGTCTCCGGAGAAGGGCGGCATATAAATCAAATTAAAAAAAAAAATGAGTTGCGATACGATGTATGATGGCCCCAGTTCCCGTGTAAAAACTGTGATATGCGCCTATTTCTTTCTTTGTTCTGTGGGCGCAGTTAAGCACGGTGCAGTGGATATTCCCACGTGATCCCCACTAAACTCTGGTGCAACGCGTACCCCCACCAAACTCTTCCCGTACCCCTGGGGGTATGCTACCACACTTTGGGAAACACTGCTCTAAGGATCAGAGAAAAAAAATAGTTCACATTTCAATATATTTCAATATACATTTTCAATTAAAAAAATGCAATCTCAAATATAACCATCTTTCTGACTTCTCACTTTTCTGAATATTGTAATGAATTATAGGAATTAAAACAAAACGAAGCTATGTCTGTAAAAAAAAGTAAAAATGGGCAAAATTGCTTACTAACTAACTAACATGCATGCAAAATTGAAACTATGTTAATTGAAACATAGTTAATTGAAACTATGACATATAAGACATTGAAGCTGACAGATTTGTCTGTTGTTCCCAAGTCCCTCCTTTTGATTTTGGGTAATCAATTGTAAATGGCATCTCATTTGTCATTATTTTCTGTAATTAGTCTTCACATACTTCTTAAGAATTTTTCTCTCTTTAAGGTGTTGGACCAGGGAAGAAGTTGGTTCCTCTTTTCTGACTGATCCAACACCTTAAAGCCACAGGACATGAAATTGACTTTAAAAAGACCAGAACTATTGCCAAAACTGAACACTTTAACAACAGAATAATCAGAGAAGCCATCGAGATAGAAAAATGCCCACACAGCATGAACAAACAAGATGATACCTCCCGCCTACCAGCCATTTGGAAACCTGCCCTTATTGACAAACGAGTCCCTAACATGACGAATGACACCAGACCCACACTCACGAGAGCCACACAGGATGTCACCACCACACATCCACGCAGAAAGCAGACTCAAACCCACACTGATAATGAGGCACGACCAAGGACCAGAAGCCAAACCGCAGCTGCATCATTAGCCACTTTAAACCCCTCCAATCCATACATGAAGCAGACTGACACCCACCATGAAGAGCTCTCACGGCCACAAACACAAAGCCAAACAACAACAACGCAGCTCACCAGCTCAAATCCCCCTGCAACTCAGACTAAGCTGAGCACAACCAAGCCCCCACCCAAACAGAACACACCCCCAGCCAATCAGAGCACAACCAACTCCCCATCCAATCAGATCACAACCAAGCCCCTAACCAATCAGAACACACCTCCACCCAATCAGAGCACAGCCAAGCTTCCACCCAATCAGCTCACACCCCACTAGCAGTTAAAAGGAAGAGACAGCTGTGATATCACATTGCTCCTGGAAGCACGAAACCGAGAACACCAGTCTGAAAATGACGAATGAGACTTTGTCGAAACGTCGCCAAGACACTTCCAATTTTATGTGGGAGAAGACCCAAATAACCAAAGACCTACATGCAAACACCCGCAAAAACCTCAGAAAACACACACACACACACACACACACACATATTGATATTGTAATGAAATGAGTGAACAAGAAAGAAGAGAAAGATAAATGTATTAATACATAGATAAATGTATTAATAGAAAAAATGAGAAATGTGGGAGAAATGTTATAATAAATGAAGATATGATAAATAGTGGAGGAGTAGGAAGAAGACACAACAGATGTACTCAGATGATATACTGAATGATTAATTACGTATTGTATGTTTGTTTGTCTATAAAATTTAAAAAACACTTTTATATATATATAAAAAAAAGGATGCAGAGAGACTAAAAACGAGCCTGGGGAGATAAATCAACATTCCAGAAAGTGACAGTGGAAAACCACATCCATATTTTGCCAAAAAAATTATCTCAATTATCTCTAACAATGTTGATCTGATAGAGGCTATATCTTAGCCAAGTTAACCCTAGAATAACATATTTGGAAGGGATCTTGGAAATTTTCTAATCCAAGCCCCTGCTCGAGTAGGATATCTTATACCATTCCAGACAAATGACTGTTCTTTAAAACCACCAGTGTTAGAGCACCCATAATTTCTGAAGGCTAGCTATCCAACTGATTAATTGTCCTCACTGTCAGGAAATTTCTCCTTAGTTCTAGGTTGGGTCTCTCCTTGATAACTTTCCACTCACTGCTTCTTGTCCTGCCTTCAGGTGTTACATAGGTTAAAAAAGTTAGAAAGGACCTTGTAGGTCATCTTGTCCAACCACTCACTAAAGCAGGAGACCCTGACAAATGGAAGTCCAATCTCCCCTTGAAAACAGCCAGTGATGAAGCTCACACACCCTCCAAAAACAAGCTGTTCCATTGGTTGATTGTTCTCACTGTCAGAACATTTCTCCTTATTTCTAGGTTGAATCAGTTTTCATCCATTGTTTCTTATCTGGCCTTCAGGTGCCTTGGAAAATAGCTGGACCCCTTCCTCTCTGTGGCAGCCCCTCAAATATTGGAACACTGCTATCATGTCTCCCCTGGTCCTTCTTTTCACTAGACTAGCCATGCCCAGTTCCTGTAACTGTTCTTCATATGTTTTAGTCTGCAGTCCGCTAATCATCTTGATTGCTCTTCTCTGCATTTTTTCCCGAGTCTCAATGTCTTTTTTATAGTGTAGTGACCAAAACTGAATGCAGCATTCTAGGTGTGGTCTTACTAAGGCTTTATAGAGTGGTATTAGTACCTCACTTGATCTTGATTGTATCCCTCTGTTAATGCAATTTAGGATTGCATTGGCTTTTTTGGCTGCTGCTGCACACTGTTGGCTCATAAGGTGCTTTAGAGGATAGGTTGAACCCTCCTCAAATATTGGAAGACTGCTCTCATGTTTAACAAAGAAAAGAGTCCTTCTCTTCATTAAACATTCCCAGTTCTTGCCAGAATTTGCCAAATATACAAAAGTATGAAGGCTATTGCTTAATGCATTGTAAGCTGCCCTGAGTCTCCGGAGAAGGGCGGCATATAAATCAAATTAAAAAAATAAATTAAATTCAGTACCTGCTTCAAGAGCATGACCTCTATTGTCCTGAAAGAGCATCAATGAGTCAGTGATTTAATTGATTATTTAATTTTCACTCTCATCATTTAATTTCCACTGACGTCCTCTCAGAAGCCAACAGAGCTTGGCTGGTCTTGAGTTTGGCCAATTGAGCTTATGGGTGTGAGGCATTTGTTTGCCATTAAGTGTCAGGTATAATAATAATAGTAATGATGATGATGATGATGATGTCATTATGTAAAAAATATGACTTAACTGTATCCAAAAAGTCATGGGAAAATAAAGTGAAAAAGTTATAGAAAATGAGAAGGTGAAGATCTTGTGGGACTGATTGTCACTTGGAACACAACACACCAGATATCACAGTTGTCAAAAACTGAAACATACAATTTATTGACATCGCGGTAGCAGGAGATGCCAGAGTCGAAGAAAAAGAAGTGGAAAAAATCATGAAATATCATGACCTGGCCATCAAAACTACATGACTACAGATGAAACATCTAACAGTGATACCCATTGTCATCGGGGCACTTGGTACCGTGTCCAAGAATTTTATAAGATACATCAACAAATTGCAGCTTCCTGCAATAACACCAGCAGAACTGCAAAAAACTGCATTACTTGGAACATCGTACATCTTAAGAAGTTATTTGGATGATACCTAGGATGCTGGCATCAACCCGTATCAACCATTAGCACCAGTCAATGGTATTTGTGATGCATTTTTAAATGTTCAGCTGAATGAGTTTCATGTTTAATGAATAAAATAAATAATAATAATAATAATAATAATAATAATAATAATAATAATAATAATAATAATAATAATAATAAAACTTGGTTGATACCTAGGACACTGACAACAACCTGTATCAACCATTAGCACTAGTCAATGGTATTTGTGATTTTTGAATGTTCAGTTGACTGAGTTTCATATTTAATGAATAATAATAAAATATTTTTAGGCTAGTCCTAATTATGAAGGAATAAAGATTTGATTGGTTGTATTTTGTTCACTTTGTATAATCCTGAATAGCAGAGTAGATAAGAAAACTAATAGTGCTAAAAAAAGGGGGGGGGAATGGAACTTATGTGCATTTTATTACCAAGATACTGTTTATATCCAAATATGATTTCATATTAACCCCAACATCATCCGCAAATATAATTCCTTCTCTTTTATATCAAAAGCTTTAAACAAACTCCGGTGACATTCGAATTCCTCATACGTTAAAAACGGGGAAATCTTGACAGGATAAGCTGCTTTAGCCTTTAAAAGTAGGAAGCTTAAAACTCAAAATCAGTTTGAATTCTCTGAGTAGGTCTTTGTCTCTTAGGGGGGAAAAAAAAAAGATGAACAGAAGCACAAACTAGATAACAGCCTTTTATGGGGTACAGAAATTAAAGTAACCAAATTGCCTCTCAAAGAGATCCTCGGGGCTTTAATGTAAAAATAGCTATTATTTTATTAGACACGACTCTAATCCAGAAGCTGCTTTGACAGTACTCCAGACTTCCAAAGGATGATCAATGCTTTGCTTCAAGACATGATAGAAAGGGATAACAAAGCAGCTTCTGGAGAGCCATCTGGTGGTGAGTGGATTAAATCCATCCAAAGTAACTTGGAGAGGAGCAAGGAAAAAATAATAGCAACTAGAAAAGGCACAAAGTTATGACTTTACTAGGTAACTTGCATGGGACACGGTGGTTCAGTGGCTAAGATGCTGAACTTGCCGATCAGAAGGTCGGCAGTTCAGCGGTTCGAATCCCTAGTGCCGCATAACGGGGTGAGCTCCTGTTCCTTGTTCCGGCTTCTGCCAATCTAGGAGTTTGAAAGCATGTAAAAAAAGGCAAGTAGAAAAATAGGGACCACCTTTGGTGGGAAGGTAACAGCGCTCCGTGTGCCTTTGGTGTTTAGTCATGCTGGTCATATGACCACAGAGATGTCTTCGGACAGCACTGGCTCTGGCATAGAAACAGGGATGAACACTGCCCCCTAGAGTCAGGAATGACTAGCACACGTGTGCAGGTGAATTTGCTTCTTAATTTACATAAGGGATCAGGAATCACAGGGCATTCGAATGAGAAAGGTGACATGTTAACCAGTACAGTCTAAACCAGGGTTGTCCAACTCAATTTCATTGAGGACCGCATTAGGGTTGCGTTGACCTCGGGGGGGGGGCATGGCCAGAGTTCGTGCAGTCAGCTCGACATCACTCATGTGATCAAATGCCACTTTTGCTAATAGTTTGTTTTGCTAGCATTCTGCCAGAGAAAACAGAGCTTGTGAGCTCTGGCAGAGGCATTGCAGGCCAGTCCTTCATTGCTTCCAGGGAAGCCCCACGGGCCAGATCTAAGCACCCCAAGGGGCGGATCTGGCCCGCATGAGGCGTGATATTCACTTACCTTCACTACCGGTTCACAAATGTGAGCACACCTCTGAGCATGCACATATGAGCAGGGCCTTTCGCACATGCACAGAGCATTAAAAATGTGGATAAATGGGATGTGATTATGTTCCGGGGGGTGGGTGGAGCCACCCACAGCCACTGCAACCGATTCACCCAATCCGGATAGAACCAAATACGCTGAATAGCCCCACCAGCCTGCAGGCCTTGAGTTTAACACCCCTGGTCTAAATAATCCACTTTGTTTCCTTCCTAAACTCAGACTAGATCAGCCAGGTGAGATCTGTGGCTGATCTGTTTCATATTTCTCTCTCTTTTAAAAAAATCTCTTGCCCTTATAGTGTTGTTGTTCGTTGACTTACGAGAGGAAGTTGTCACACAGTCACAAGCTAAGCAGCCCAACAAGAAATGTGAAATCCATTCCTTCAGCCTACCGAGAGTGACTTCAAGTCCATTAACATTCTGTGGACAGGAGAACAGTCATAAGTATTTCATTGTTAGTTTCACTGTAAATAGGGTTTGCATTTGATACCCAGCAGTTACTGAAATTCTTTCAGACAGGCTACTATAATATTTCTATAATATATTGGATGTCAGCGTTCCAGAAAACCCCCAATTTCCCCAACTTTAGATCAATCAAAAATTCTTGTATCCTTGGGCACTTGGTTATCTGCTCCCAGACCAGCTGGCTTGAAGAAGCTTTCCCTTTTCTTGCTGATTTAATGACCCTCTTGAAATAATTTCCTGTTAAAGACTCAGCATGCCAAACATTTTAAACCTGGTACCTCCAAAAATTTAGTAGAATAGAATAGAATAGAATTCTTTATTGGCCAAGTGTGATTGGACACACAAGGAATTTGTCTTGGTGCATTGGCTCTCAGTGTTCATAAAAGAAAAGATACATTCATCAAGAATCATAAGGTACACTATTTAATGATACTCATAGGGAACAAATAAGCAATCAGGAAACAATATCAATATAAATGCTATATAAGTAGTATCTCAATACCCTATTACTACATTCAGAAATCTTAGAATTTCTGAAGATTTCTTTGTAAGAAATCAGAACAACTGGCCAGTATGAATATGCCTACCTGTGACTGTTATATTCACCCCCGCTCTTTCTCTCTTTGTAAAATTTATTTTTTTACACACATAAACACATAATACATCAATCCTTCCGTGTATCATCTCGGTGTTTCTTCAGTAATTTCTTCTTCCTGATTACTCCTCCTATCTTCATTTCCTCCCTTATAATTTCCATTTCTCTATTACAATATTTCCCTCCAAATACAATACATTTAATATAATATTCTCCTATTTTGTTATCAAAATTTTTATCTATTTCTCTTTTCTATCCAATCATAAAATTTCCGCCATATATTAAAATATTCCATATCTTCTCTCTCTTTAATCATCAAGGTTCATCTATTCATAATCCTACCTCAATCGTACAACTTGCAAACCCCTCTACAATTTATTTACTGTGTAACTAGGTCTGCTATTAGCTATAGGTGACCAGGGAACATGTTCAGAACAAGCCATGATGGTCTAGCTGGAAGTATTCTTGAGCCTCAGTTTCGAAGGCCTGCTTAACACTTTTCAAAGCATGGATGGATTTGCAAATTATAGCACTTGAATGAGAAGTCAATGGAAATGACTAGGCACATTGGTGTTAGCTATCTTGTCCAACTAATAATGACACCAAACTATTCATTGGCAGCACTCAAACAGAATAATAAAACAGAATCTTTTCATCTCATTAAACATTTTTAATTCTTTTACCGAGCAGGCACAGTGACTTACATTGCGTGTAACAGAATGTGATTTCTTTATCATTATATATAAAAATAAGTTTCTGTGGAGCAGGGCTAAAGATCCTCTTTTTTAAATAAATGAAAAAAATCTATTTATTTATTTTTGATTTGGTGTCCCTCCCATTCCAATGGCTGAAGAATACAGAAAATAGGTGACATATTGCAGTTGATGCAATGACCTTATCAGACATGCCAGGGTGGTGTCTTCAGCAGCTGTTTCTATCTATGTCCACACTCAATATTTACATGAAGTTTATCAGATGCCAGCTGACACTAAATTTTGGAAGCACATTTATGGGGATCTCCAAAAAACCAAAATGGGCTGTGTCTTTGTATCATGGTGTAGCACAACCATTTTTATCCAGACCTTCTATTTTATGTCCTTCCCTTCCTTGAAATAAGGGCTGCAGGATATTGAAATTATTCAGAGAGAGTTGTGGCCCAACAGCTACAGAATCAGATGAGGGGGAGGTTGAGGGAGAGCCTGGGCCAGCTTCGGAGTCTTTGGAAGGCTCTGATAAGGAAAGAGCATCAGAGGCAGAGCCGGGGGCCAATGGTGGGATTCAGCCAGTTTGGGCTGGTTCAGGTGAACTGGTTGTTAAATTATTTGTTTCACACCACTGGCCAGGGATTTCCATTCTCCCCCAGTGGAGAGGCAGCTGTCTTCAGGGCTTTACCTGAATGATGGGAAGGAACAAATGGGGCCCATCCCAGATGCGCGTGTGGACAGAGAGGAAAAGGGAGGAGAGCAAAGGAAATCAATAAGCCGGCTCTCAGGGAGAGGCAGACACAGACAATAGTCAGCCCCTCCCTGACTGGGAAATAAATAGGAGAGGTTTGGGAGTGGCCTGTTGTCACAGACAAACATTCATTTCTAGTAGACAAGCAATTTGGATTTCTTGAATAAACCCAGATTTGTTGGGACTATTTATATGTTTTATTTTATTATTATTTTTTGTTTATCCCTGTGAATAAAAGACTGAGAGCTTTTTGTAATGATGAATGACACAAAGACATGTTGACAGAGGAATTCACCAGGCTCACTTGTAAACATTGCTCTCATTTTCAGAGCATATAATGCCTGATAAACTTTATATGGAAATTAATTGAATACAATAACCAAGAGTCATAGATGTCATCTGAGTATTGCCAAGTGAAGTCTTAAAAGAACAGAAAACAAACAAACAGGCGAGACAAAACGGGCTTGTGGTGCGTGAAATATATACCACCATGAGTAACACCAAAAGATAAACTAGCTCCGTGCAGCATTAAAAGGCAGCCTGCCAACTCTTTTTTGGTTTCTCTTTACCCCTTTGGAAAAAACTGGACTATGCAGCTTCTGATGGGCCTTTTACATTTTTAAAGAAGTATTTTCAACTTGGATATTAAAGTCTCCCAGCAAAAATGTTATCTGCGGAAGAAAAGTAGATATTTAGAAATTACATTTTTAGTACATGGTAATTGGCTTGGAGAAATATTTTTCTAGTCCAAGTGTACAAAGAGAAAAGCAAGACTACTTCTATATAGATTATTACAATACTGAATATATAATTATATAATTCTACGTACATACAGTATGATCCATGGTGGCACTGTGGTTAGAATACAGTATTGCAGGCTAACTCTGCCTATTGGCAGGAGTTTGATCCTGACTGGCTCAAGGTTAACTCAGCCTTCCATCCTTCCTTCGATAGATTGTTGGAGGCAATATGCTGATTCTATAATCCATGCTTACGAAGCAGTATATAAATCTAAGTGCTATGACTATTGATCTATATGCTATTCATTAGCTGCTTTAGATTCTGCAACATACCAGATGGGGGGAGAGAGAAAGAGACAGAGACAAAGACAGAGAGAGAAGGAAAGAGGAAGAGAGAGGGAGATGATAGATAGATAGATAGATAGATAGATAGATAGATAGATAGATAGATAGATAGATAGATAGATAGATAGATAGATAGATAGATAGGCAGGCAGGCAGGCAGGCAGGCAGAAAGGCAGGCAGGCATGCAGGCAGGCAGGCAGGCAGGCAGGCAGGCAGGCAGGCAGGCAGGCAGACAAACAAACAAACAAGTACCGTCACATGAGACCAGGGGTGAAATCCAGGAGGTTCTGGAGAACCTTAGTGGAAATTTTGAATAGTTCAGAGGACCAGCAAATACTACCTCTGGCTGGCCCGAGTGGGGTGAAAATGGAGATTCTGCAGTATCCTTCCCCTGCCACGCCCACCAAGCCACACCACACCACACCCACCAAGCCACGCCCACAGAACCGGTAGTAAAAAAAATTGGATTTCACCATTGAATGAGACCATGTTAAAACATTATCCACAATAGCCACATTATCCTTCAATAGCCACACACAGACTTATGCAAGTTCTGATGTAAATATATGCAAGGAAAATCACATATGTGGCCTTCTTAAATATGTTTCTCTTACTTATGCTAATGCTCTCACTAAGATAAGTGGCACATAGGACACTGCATAATTTTTGCGTTTAGTGATGGAGTGATACATTAAAACCTCACTACCTGGAAAGTAATTTCGAGTGGCTATCTAGGCAACCGGCCCTATGTACCTCCTTGTTATGATGTCTCATTTAAATAACTGAAGAAATTATTACTTTAGGACTAATAACTTTGCATATGAAAGCAAAGTGGGATTTTGGTGGGATGTTCTTGAAGGCCATCATCTTATAATCCTCTGTACATCCAAGAAGTACTTAAGGCTTCTATAACAGGCAACAACTGTATTTGTTGGCATGGAAACTCTGGGTGGCTTTTAACTGAATTAAAATCCACCCAGAGGCTTTAAGTTACCCGATTACTATTGTCTAGTAATGTCAAAGTCCTACACAAAAATAGCTGGGATTTTGCGGCTTATCAGCAAAAGTCCTTCATGCACAGTAGATCTGAGATACATTTTTTTAAACTTACAATTGTAACTTAATCAACAGACAATTATTTCATTCTTTACAGTGTAATTTAGTAAAGACGTTGCATGCCCATAGGTTTGACGGTTGGTGATGCCTCCGAAAACAATTACATGTGCAGACACAGAAACTCATGCATATACCATGGTTAGATTCTAGTCCTTCAACCATTCTTCATTCTATTGTGCTGTCTCAACAGACAAAGCCCCGGAACCACAAAGATTTCCAATGACCAAGTAAACCGTTTCAAGACAGCAATCAATAATTTCAATTTTCTTCTTTTATTTTTTACAATCACACCAATGAGTTGTTAGTTTACACCCATCTTAATTTCTTCAAAGAACAATTCTGTAGCAGTCTTTGCAGAAGACAGTAAGGTCCATTTATTTCCATGAGAACAACACTAAGATCTGTATGTCTGTAATCGCCTCCTGGTCAACTTTTTGGAATTACTTTTGGACCTAAAGAAGGAGAAAATCTCTCTCTCTCTCTTTACCCCCCCCTCTCTCTTTCTCTTTCTTTCTCCCTCTCCCCCCTCTCTGCCTCCCTCCCATCCCCCACCCTCTCTCTCCATTTGTCAGGGTTCCAAGTAACACCCCCAATGAAAGAAGACTCTGTGGCTTGAGTTTCCTCAAAGTTCCACTTTATTAGAGATGTCATATCGGCAGATCTGGGAAAACCCAAATATGAAAGTTTCCAGGTTTTCCCCACCCAAAACAAAGTTCAAGTCCCTGCCCAGCACACACATGTCCATCACACAATCCAATCAGACACCATCCAAAATTGGAGGTACCTCTCAATCACCGTGTCGCAGCTTCAAGGCAAGGTGGCCTTGATTCTCTGAGAAAATAATGTTATTTTGACTACCTATCACCCACACTCTATACAATCTCCCCTCCCATCTTCCCACAATAGAAAATGTGCCAGGCCTGAAGATCCAAATGTAGAAGATGGCTTCCAGGTCTAACACCATTTTCTTGGACAATAGATAATTTTGTATATGCTCATCAAGTCCAACATACAGTTGCTTTCCCACCCCCCACCCCCAACCCTGGTCTCAAACATTGCAGCCTGTTTGCATAAGAGAGTTATTCCAGTTGCTTGATCATCATTTGTAATTTTATCCTTTTTCAGATCTGATGGTCAGAAACTGTACATGGTATTTAAGAATTGTAAGTGCCTATAATTTCTAAAAGTGCATCTTCATATTGACCATTCTCCCACTCCCTGGGTAACTAGGCTTTTTATAATGATTTTACATCTTCAATGAGCTTTTCATGACCTAAAGACCCCTTCAAGGTAAAGTTAGAGTATTTTGTCTCAAGTATCCATCAGTTTGAACTGCTATATTTGACATTATGTGGACTGTTCACAACCTGAAGAGATACTTCAGGAGCTTCTCATATTCACTTTAGCTTTCACCACCTGGAATAGTTTGAGAATGTCGCTGCTGTTCATGACTGTTGTGATATCAAGTTATGTATACATTAATTTTGAAAGGAAATTATCCAGTCATGTTATGCAAAACTTTCCCTTTTTATTTTCTTCTATTTTGCAATTCAGATGATTACCATTATTTTCTTCTCTCTCTGAAAATGCCCTAGATCACGAATGATGGGGATATCGGCAGGAAATCCAAAAATATAATGCAAATGCAGGTATGCTCTAAACTAATTTGTGTGGCTAATATGTTTTGGGTTAACATGATTTTGTACAGATTAAAGGTAAAGGTTCTCCTGCATATGCTTGCTAGTTGTTTCCAGCTCTAGGGGGCAGTGCTCATCACTCAGCACTGTCTGAAGACGTCTCCATGGTCATGTGGCCGGCATGACTAAATGCCAAAGGCGCATGGAGTGCTGTTACCTTCAAACCAAAGTGGTCCCTATTTTTCTACTTGCTTCCGAACTGCTAGGTTGGCAGAAGCTGGGACAAGTAATAGGCGCTCACTCCGTTAAGCGACGCTAGGGATTCGAACAGCTGAACTGCCAATCTTTCTGATCGACAAGCTCAGCGTCTTAGCCATGGAGCCACTGCATTCCTATTGTACAGATTAAGCATACCAAAAATAAGATGATCTCTCACAAATGAACTTCCCCATCAACAGAAGTGCTGATTTACTGATTTCAAGTACTTAAGAGACCAGGACATGGAAGCACAAGGAAATGACAGCCAATGTCTTAATACCTGGGCATCAACACCCCAATCAATATCTGAAAAGCCACAGGTATCATATAAATACCATGCAGAGAATAGCCCAGAACTCACAGTAGTGAGAAGTTCCCTGAGGATGTGGTTCAGCATGAATCCAAAAGCTTGGAAGACAAACTTCTGGTTCCCATGTGACCAGCCCAGGTTGGATCCTGCAAAATGATCTCTGCTTATAGGTTAGGAGACTAAAATACACAGAAATATCTAACAGGTTTTAGAGTAGAGAGGAGAAGGAGGAGACTATTTTCCAAAGGGAAGTTTTTATTACCTGATGAAAACATGAAGACTTGGATTTTGTCCCTGCAATTTGTGTTCCACTATAGATGTGCTGTGACAAAAAGAGAGAGAGGGGGGGAGGGAGAGAGAGGAAGAGAGGGAGAGAGAGAGGGACAGGAAGAGAGAGAGGGAGAGGGAGAGGGAGAGGGAGAGGGAGAGGGAGAGGGAGAGGGAGAGAGAGAGAGAGAGAGAGAGAGAGAGAGAGAGAGAGAGAGAGAGAGAGACGGCTCCCAGCTAAATCTGGAATGAAAATAATGTACATCTCTATTTATCATAAAGCTAACATGCTAAATGAATACGAACCAAATGAATCTATAAATTCACTGGACAGAATTTGACTCTTCTTTCCAGATGGTTTGTCTGATGGCGGAGGAAGCTCAGGTTTTTTTCCTCAGTTAGTTCAGGTCTAGTCTTTTGCCTTAAAAATGATCATATGAATTGGCATGGTATTCATTTACTTTCCCTACCAGTTTGCAAATATTTGTGTGCATGCACTAACATCACTCATACACACACCATCCATGCATGCGTCTGGCCTTCCGCATATGCACTCTGCTGGCATGCACGCTTTCCGTGCATTCGCCCAGCCTCAAAAATGTGCCTAAATAGGATTAGCCGGTCTGAACCGGCTAATACCACCTTTGTTATGAATGCTCAACAAAAGAACACAAATCAACATGTTGCTTTCTAACAAAAGCCAGATTTCCTTTTGAAGAAACAACCACCTTGAGTGGTTAAAAAAAAAAAAAAAAAGATATTGTGCAGTTTGATTGACATATCAATTGAGCTCTGCTGTCAAAAATTTGGAAATCCCCTGAGTAATTAGTAACTAGATTTTTGTTATTGAGTCCTATCGTTCTTCCCCTAGGACATCATTTATTATTAATTCCCCTTATTGGTTATGCTATGCTGATGATTATATAAAATCCCATGAGTGAATATTCTCCCCAGTGGAAAGATTGAAGCAGAGATGATTGGATTTTGGAACGATGGTCAACTTTCCCTTTCAGAAAGCTCAAGGAAGAAGAGTTTAGTAGTTCAGGTAAAAACTAAGGCAGGTGGAATTGTGTTATCCCATCTTTACCAGTCGCTGTTTAAATTAAGGACATCACAGGCTGGACAGACAGAATCATTTGATTGTCCATAGACAAAAATCGTAATCCAGGAGTGTGAGGCATAAAAATGATCTATGTAGAGTATTCTGTGCTCCCTAAAACCATAGTTTATTGCATTCATATCATTATGACAGAACCAGAAGGCTGTTATGGAAAGGAGAAGATGGATGGATGGATGGATGGATGGATGGATGGATGGATGGATGGACATTGAGGAAAGACAGTATTTAGATTGCAGAATAAAGCTGGAAGGGACTTGGAGGTCTTCTAGTCCAACCCATATATCCGGTACCATTCCAGACAAATGACTGTCCAGTCTCTTCTTAAAAACTTCCAGTGGTGAAGCACCTACAACTTCTGAGGACAAGTTGTTTCACTGGTTAATTGTTCTCACTGTTAGGAAGTTTCTTCTTAATTCCAGGTTGCTTCTCTCCTTGATTAGTTTCCATTCAATGTTTCTTGTCCTGCCCTCTGGTGCTTTTAAAAATAAGTTGACGCACTCTTCTTTGTGGCAGCCTCTCAAATACTGGAATACTGCTATCATGTCAACCCTAGTCCTTCTTTTCTCTCGACTAGACATATACAATTCCTGCCTATTGTTCATGTTTTAGTCTCCAGGACCTTAATAATTTTAGTTGCTCTTCTCTGCACTTTTTCCAAAGTTTTTGAAGTACCTGAAGTGGTGTCTTAAAGAGACATCACAATCTGTTCTCTGTCATCACAGACTACATGACACAGCACAACAGTCTTAAATGATAAAAAGTCAGATTCTGGTTGGATCCTAGGAAAAACATTGTAAGATCACAGCCACTTAACAGAGCAACTTATTTGGAGCAAATAAGGTACATGTCACGGTTCTGATGGATACCCTAATTAAATCATGAGCCTTCAGCCAAGCTTCAAAAGAAATCCAATTATTCATTAGGAGCTTCATGTTGGTACTTCCAAAATGAAGCCGACTCTGACCCCTCATAATTTATGATCCCAATCATGACCCTATTTCCCCCTCTCCCCGGGATGTGTCATCAATCACAGTTGCCAACGGAGTAATTTCATAGATAGTAGAAATCACTCCCCTCTGGCTGCTGTGGGTAACCATGGGAGATGGCCTTGAGAAAGATACATTTGGAGTGTGCTCCTGTCTTTGGCTATCATGCTGCTTTGTTGGTTTCCCATCCCCCTTACCTATGGGAACTTGAGAGCAGGTCAGGGATGCTTTGCAAGTTGACAGTACATCTTTACTGGATGTAAAGATTAGGACTGTTACCAGAATGAATTAAGTTGGATCTAATAATTGAAATGTATTCTTCCAAGATTCAAAGTTAGGTTAGAGTGAAGTGAAGAGAAGGAACTTGATTCCAAATTCAATGTATGTGTGTATATATATATATATATATATATATATATATATATATATATATATATATATATATATATATATATATATATGAATATTTGATGTTTCGACGAATGAGACTTTGTCGAAACGTTGCCAAGACACATCCAATTCTACGCGGGAGAACACCCAAACAACCAAAGACCTACATATAAACACCCGCAAAAACCTCAGAAAACATATATATATATGTCTGTCTGTCTGTCTGTCTGTCTGTCTGCCTGCCTGTCTGTCTGTCTTTGGTTATTCGGGTGTTCTCCCGCGTAGAATTGGATGTGTCTTGGCGATGTTTCGACGAAGTCTCATTCGTCATCTTCAGGCTGGTGTTCTCGGCTTCGTGCTTCCAGGAGCTTTGTGCTTCGTGCTCCTAGAAGAGAACACCAGCCTGAAGATGACGAATGAGACTTCGTCTCTATGAGCTATAGTTGTATAAAGATCTTGATTTAGATACATACATACGTGTGTGTGTGTGTGTGTGTGTGTGTGTGTGTATGTGTGTGTAAGCCCAAGAAAAGCATCTGGAAGTTCCTCTATCATTTTTTTAAAAAATTCTTATTGTTTAGACTAACCAAACTAGTTCAAAGTCAAATGGATTGCAACTTCTTTCTCTTCGCAGACTCTAAGGTAAAGCTTCATGCTTACAGTATATTTACTGCTCAGCAAAAAAAAAAAAAAAAGTGGATGGAAAGGAATCATACTTTCAGTAAGGTCTGTTTTTGCTTTTTTTTTTTCCAATTAAAAACCTAAATCATGAGAAAAATAAAGGATTAGGCAGACAGAATGCTGCAATGCAAAATAAACCTTTACTGCAGGAGTGAAATACAACAGGTTCTGACAGGTTCTGGAGAACTGGTAGGGGAAATTTTGAGTAGTTCGGAGAACCGACAAATACTACCTCTGGTTGGCTCCAGAGTGGGATGGGAATGGAGATTTTGCAATATCCTTCCCCCAGGAGTAGGGAAGGAATGGGAATTTTTTAGTATCCTTTCCCTGGAGTGGGGTGAGAATGGAGTTTTTGCAGTATCCTTCCCCTGTCATGCCCATCAAGCCATGCCCACAGATCCAGTAATAAAAAAATTCGGATTTCACCACTGTTTTGCTGTCCCCATTTCCCTTGACAAGTCAGTACCTGCATTACGTAAAAGGAAATGAATATGGCAATGAAATATAAGGCTGTTGTTGTTTTTAAGAAATTCAGGATCACTTTGCAATCTTCACAATTGCTCTGTCTAAAAACATTTCTTTTTATCCAGTTTTCTTTGAGTACACCAGTCTCAATTAATGCTGTCTCCCACCGTTATATGAAGATGAATGCAAAGTGATAATCAACATCTCTTTGGGTTGTCTGTCTTTCTGTCTAGCTTAAAAGCTGGCATAGATATCAGTTATCAAAGCTCTAGGAAATGAGAGAGATGGCCAAAAGGAATCTACATTTGTATTATTTTCTTTAAGACTTGTGTGTCTTAAACTGTACTTTTGTGTGAAGTTGTTACTGCAATATCAGGCATTCAAGGTATAAATGATTCATCATTGTAGAAAGTATCCATTTCTCTTCTGAAGTATCGCTATTTAATGGACTCGGTTCCTACATTCAGTTGCCACTCATCAATGCCAATCCATCTCTCACCCAGGCTAGTAATATGCATCTTTTGTTGGAGCAAGCAACCTCACTGCTGCCTTTTCTTTTAAGAGTCAATGTTATGAGCAGAGGTGGGCTACAAAAATTTTAGCAAGGGGTTCTTTGCCCTTTTGCTGGGTGGCCGTGGCTATGGTGGGCATGGCCTAGTTGGTCTCTTGTACTAAGGCAGGGAGGGTTGCCCTTCCCGGGCTCCGGAGGCTTTCTTCGAGCCTCCAGGAGGGCAAAAATGGCCGCTCAGGCTCCGGAGGCCCTCCCGAACCTCTGGTAGGCCTGTTTTTCACCCTCCCCGAGTCTCCACATATGCCCTGCATTTACCTGCATCCAAAACGGGCCACATGGGGACTCCTGGGAGGGGTGGGGTGGGTGAGGCCAGCCAGGAGTGGGATTTGGGGGTTCTCCAAACTGCACAGAATCTTAGCTAGAGGTTCTCCCAAACCCCCAGCAGCTTACCCCTGGTTATGAGTCATCATTTTGCATCAGTGCTAGTTGCACAAAGATGCAGTTGGAACACTTTCGCTCTGTGACCTTCCCCAAAGAGAACTTAAAATCACATGGACCAAGCTTCTGGGTGATCAGATATTGATGAAGCTCCTCAGACTATTTCTGCTGAAGTTCTGGGACCAATATTTGTCCTTTTTCCAAGGGTACAAAACTCAAACAGAAAAAATGGAAGGGAGATATATATCTGGATCTGTCTTGCCCTAGCATAGGCATCTTTACAAATAATAATAATCCAAATAAAAATCTGGTATGCATGGAAACACTGAAAGAACTGCACATCTCATTTCCCAAATGATAGTCCTGTATATTTTATCATGCGCATCACCTTAGGAAGATAGGAGTGGTGCAGTGGCCTATAGGTGGAACTCTTACCTAACAATCAGGAGACCGTGAGTTCTGTCCTAGGTAGAGGAAGATATTTCTCTCTCTGGGCACAATGAGGATATATCTGCTGAACAAAATTTGCATTGGTGACAGGAAGGGCATCCGGCCAGTAAACACTCTGCTAGTTCCATTCAGTTGTCCAGACTCCACCCCGTGAGGGATTATGGTTTCATAAAAAGATGTTGATGAACACCTTAGGAACATAGGTAGGTAGGTAGGTAGGTAGATGATAGATAGATAGATAGATAGATAGATAGATAGATAGATAGATAGATAGATAGATAGACGAGAGATCTATATCTATATCTCCCATATATATCCTATCAGAGTTTCTTGCAAAAATCAAATCCAGAAGCACACACAGATAACTGATTCATCAGGATTCATTAACTTCTCTTTATATACATAATAAAAGATGAAGTAAATTTTACAGTACAAATATAGATTCTTCTTCAATGTAGTAGCAGTTACCAGCAAAACACAAGGCAGCAGTACAGCAGAGATGCAAGTCCAGACTTATTTCAGTTTTGTTTCTCAGCATAGCACAGAGCTCAGCCACGCCCAGCCTCCAAACTGTTTCATCTCCCATTGGCTGACTTACTTGCTATACCTATTCATTGGCTGATCTTGTTACCATGTCTTCATTCAGTCCCCATTGGTTGATCTATTCCAGTTCATGAATATTCATACTCTGACATATCCTAATCTATATTTACTTTTTATTATTATTATTTTTAAAGATGCATGTACTGGGGCAAGACAGATCCAGAACTCTTTTTAACTTGCCCAACCAAAAACTAAATAAGAGAACTTGACATGAATAGTAATGATTCTGTTTTAGGAGCTAGATAAAGATTTTTTTTTTTCTCTAGAGCTGTGACGGCGAACCTATGGCACGCGGACCCATATCTGTGGGCACATAACTCAGCTCCAGCACACATGTGTGCGCTGGCCAGCTGATTTTCAGGCCTTCCGGGCCCACTGGAAGTTGGGAAACTGCCATTTCTGGCCTCTAGGAGGGTGGGGGAGGCCGTTTTCACCCTCCCCAGGCTCCAAGAAAGACTCTGGAGCCTGGGGAGGGTGAAAAACAGGCCTACCAGACCCATCGGTAACCTTTTTGCCATTGCATGCCAAAAGTATGGGGAGCGCTGGGGGTTTGCGCTCACATGCATGGGGGGGGCATTGAATTATGGGTGTGGGCACATGTGCACATGACCCCTTCACATGTTCCCCCCACTTTTGGCATGCTTTTAGCAAAAAGGTTATCCATCACTGCTCTAGAGACAAACTTAGATCCCACCATCTATGCACATATCCGTATTCTGCTAAGGGGCTTGTCACCACCATTCTGGATATTCTTCAACTTTCTAATTCAGCCAAGGATTTCTGGCATTCTCCCACAAAAACAACAAGCAATCCTCAACCATCCAATCCTGCTTTAGCTGTTGTGAGGTTCAACCTTTCTATCAATCCATTCAGTGTTTACAATTTATTTAACGTTCGCCTGTTTTGCTGCAAGTCTGTGAGATGTTCTTGCCCCCGAAGACTTAGCTTTCACCTGTTGAATTTATGCTCGCTCACTGCAGAAAGAAAGAAAAAAGAAAAAAAGAAAAGAAAGAAAAGAAAGAAAAGAAAACACTCTGTCTCACATGGATCGGCCAGACGGAGATTCATCAGGGAGGGAAACAGCAAATATCAGAGAAGTTCGTGTACCTGTTGAATTTATGTATGGGGACAAATATGGGACTTTGATCTGTGCAATTATGTTAGCTGAGGCAAGAACACAAACCCACGGGATTTCTCCATGCGAAGGGAATACATCCATCTTAAATAGAATTGGTCCTATAGGGCTTGATTTACACTATGATGCCGTGATAAATTACACAGGCACAAATATCCAACTACTTAATCCATTTATTTATGACATTCTGAGCCCCATACTGGGGACAATAGCACTGCAGATCTACTGCACATGCAGCCTATCAAGATTTCCCAGGGCAGTTTTATTTTTAGCCTGATCTTGGTATCATTGTGTATTCAAAAAGTGTTTTCCAATGGGGAAAAAGAAGGATTTTCTTCCTCGTTTCTTCAAGCCCTGCTTATCTACTACTTATCCAATCTGTGGCAGCAAAGTCCAGGTGGTAATCAACTCAGTATGAAATTGCTTTCCTGCTATAATTTTGATAAATATTACATGGTAATTACCACTGAAACACTAGCATTAATAGTAGGAGGAAGCAGCGGTGCCAACTGGCCTCTGTCCAAAGTGATTAAGCGCCCTCCTATTTTGTAGAGAAGACAGAATTTGTCCTGATTCATCTGTAGTCTCATCCTCAAACTTCTTGCTCAGAAGCCTTTTTAAGGAAGGTTCTCCTAACAAGTACACAAAGAAGCTCATCTTTACTGCATATTATATAACCAGTTTCCCATTGAATCATCATTTTGAAGTTATTTCCTTACCCAAATAGAGAAACAGAATGATCAAGGGTGAGACCAGAATTGAGTTCCATTATCCTGCCAGCTTCCCCACTGTACTTTCTTGGGGAAAGGTGGCAAGCAGCATAAAAAATCTTCCTTCCTCCCTCCCTCCTTCCCTCCAGGGGTGGGTTCTACTTACCTTTACTACCGGTTCACAATGGGACCGACCATGCACACACTTTTGCACATGCTCAGATCATCAATTATGACATCTGAGTAGGTGGGCGGAACCTCCCACTGCTTTTACTACCATTTCTAAAGAACTGGAGAGAACCGGGAACAACCCACCACTGCTCCCCTCTCCTCCCTCCCCTCCCCTTTCCAGCAGGCATGTAAATGGCTGCTGCTGGGTGGGGAAAATGAGTGAGGGATTGCCAAATTGGCTGGGAAACTGTCACATAGCATTGAAATTGAGGCTCACATGACTGCAGGAGCAACTCAGCTGTGCAGCAGTAGTCAGTAGCACTGAAGAAGCCACAATTTCCCCAAATTTCATTCCCTCAGGAGTTGTGGATTCCACTTTTTGGACACATTCTATAAATTAATCCATTTTTTTGGGGGGGGGATTTTGTCTTAAAGATGGGGAAGCCATCAGCCAACCAATTTTTTACAGAGGAGGGTCTTACATGTACATCTTTCCGCCAACCACTCTGTGTCTATGGTTATTATTTTATTCAATGTGGTTTAGTTAAAATACACCAAGAGCAGAGCGTATGGTGAAAATGATAGGATTAAGTTATTAGTCGAATGAGAATAAAAGGATGTCACCAAAATGGGAATAGTAAAAATAGACATATTAAAGTTTAAAACATTTACTAAAGAAGGAAAATGTTCTAATAAAATCCATGGGTTTTTTTTTAAAAAAAAATCTATTTTCATTCCAGACACTTTCCTAACCATTTTAAGTCACTGTCACATTTTCCACAACGCAGCAAATGGACTGAGATACATCAATGCTAAAACAATATGGCTGTTTTATACTGTGGCTGAAGCAAATAAATAAATAAACACATGCACACATGTACACTGTCTGCTTTGTACACACACACACACACACACACATGTACTGCCTTGGTGGCACAGCAGACTAAAGTGCTGTTAAGTAACACCAGCTGCCTGCAATTACTGCAAGTTCAAATCTCACCAGGCTTAAGGTTGACTCAGCCTTCCATCCTTTTGAGGTAGGTGAAATGAGGTCCCGGATTGTGGGGGCAATAAGCTGATTTTGTATAAAAAAGAACACCGCTTAGGGTGTGGGGCGAAAGCCCTACTAAGCAGGTACATACAAAAAGTATGAAGGCTATTGCTTAACGTATTGTAAGCCGCCCTGAGTCTCCAGAGAAAGGGTGACATATAAATCAAACCAATAAATAAATAAACAAATAATACACGTGCTCCTGCTTGGAAGGAAAGCCCTTCTGCCTGGGGAAATAGCTGGATTTTTCTCCCATAAACTTCAATCTTCAAAACACTGAACCTCCTCTCCACACATGCACCCAATCTGAATGTATCAGAATGGGTTTAACTTTAGTCTATATTTCCACTCTGCCTCTTTTAAGTATAATGCATTTTTTTAAAAAAATAAAGTGACTGCAAGAAATCAGACTTGGCCAAAGTTTTTAACAAACCTTTAATAATAGAATAATAATATTCTATTATTATTATTCTGTTATTATTATTAATAGAATACTATTACTATTAGTCTTCTCATCGTTCCTATCATCCATCTCCTCCCACTTATGACTGCATGACTGTAACTTTGTTGCTTGTAGCCTTACGATTTATATTGATATTGTTGGTTTTATTTATTTATTTATTTGTCAGCAAGGATAAGGAAACAAGTAACAGTATAGATATAGACATCTGAAAAAAATGGGCAAAAATAAAAGGACATAAATAGGCAAAACATAGCCATAAACACATAGAATGAGTACGTATAAATGGGGACAGTAGGACAGGGATGGTAGGCACACTGGTGCGCCTTATGCACACCCCCTTAGGGACCTCTTAAGAAACATGAAAAGTCCACGGTAGACAGTTTAAGGTAAGAGGTCTGGGGATTAGTGAGACTTAACAACAGGATCAGGTAGACTGTTCCAGACATTTACTACTCCATTGCAGAAGTCATATTTCCTACAATCAAGATCAGAGCGATTTACATTGAGTTTGAATCTATTGATATTGTGCAATCTATTGTGTTATTATGGTTGAAATTAAAGTACTCATTTACAGGTAGGACTTCTTGGTAAATAATCTTATGAACTAAGCGTAGGTCAGAACGTAGACGGCGTAGTTTGAGGCTATCCAGACCTAAAATTTCAAGCCTGGTGGGATAGGGAATTTTATTGTTTCCTAGTGTGATTTGATTTCTTATTTGTACCCTATGACTATTATTAAATGTTGTACCTTATGATTCTTGATGAATGTATCTTGTCTTTTTATGTACACTGAGACCATATGCATATACACCAAAGACAAATTCCTTGGCTAATAAAGAATTCCATTCCATTCCATTCCATTCCATTCCATTCCATTCCATTCCATTCCATTCCATTCTATTCTATTCTATTCTTCTTTCTCTCCTCCATTCCATTCCATTCCATTCCATTCCATTCCATTCCATTCCATTCCATTCCATTCTATTCTATTCTATTCTATTCTATTCTATTCAGGAAGGTGGCTTATTTTCCCAACATTGTTGTGTTACCGAGATGCCAGGAAGACAAATGGTTGAGGCAAGTAGTTTAATCTTCTTCACCTCACCTATCTCTTTAAAAACTGCCCAATTTCTTATTTATCTGTTCTGTATGATCCTATGGAGCTTCTAATTGCTATGGGGAGCTACAGAGTCACCTTGATAAAGTCAACAGGTGCATATCCTATGGAAAACAGCTTTGGGGAAATATCTTTTTTTCTCCTTTATTTCTACATAGCTCAAGATAAGGCCTATAATATGAATTTTCTCAAGGACTGTGGCTTACAAAGGGACAGGGTTTTTTACCGTGTCCTCCAAATTCTTCTGCAAGGAGGAACACTTCTACATTTCCAAATGGATGATCCTGGGAGAAAAAAAAAACCCTCTGTTGGCTGATATTGGTGTGTCAGTCCAATTTTTAATTCTCCTCAATGAAAATTCTGCTGAGCATTTGAAGGTCGAGATGTATCTCTCCTTTGGAGTGTTCGAGGAACCGAGGAGCATCAACTTATGACTTTGTCAAATGATTTGCTTGGGAACAGAGAGGCCTTTCAAATCAAATAGAAATTGGCTCGGGCTTCTCCCAAGCGTACTTCTAATAAAGTAATTCAGCTACCATTGTTGACTTTCATGATATCAGGTAGAGTGAAGGCAAACTGAATATAAAAGGACTCCCATATCAAAAGCGTTCTGCAGTTCCCCACTAAATAGGAAAGAAGAGGAATTCAATGTGCTTTTATCAAGAAGCAACTGGACTTTCTTGTTTCTCTTTGAAGACATTTCACTTCTCATCCAAGAAGCTTCTTCAGCTCTGACTGGATGGTGGGGAATGAAAGGATGGATTTATATTCCTTGCAGACATTTGGTCACCTGAGGTTTTTTTAGAGAGTTGTTAAGGCTTTCAACAATCCTCCAGGGGTGAAAAATAAAATCTGTTACTACTGATTCTGTGGGTGTGGCTTGGTGGGCGGGGATAATGTGACTGGGTGGGCGTGGCCAACATTTTTTTAAAAAAACTTTTCAAAGCATTTTTTCTAATGCTTTGAAAAGCCTCTCTGCTGATCAGGGAACTCAGCTGGGATCGTCAGAGGCTTTTCAAAGCATTTTTTTACCATCTCTTTGGCCAAGAGGCTGCAGAAAAAATTGCTTTGAAAAGCCTCTGATGATCCCAGCTGAGCCATGCAATCATCAGAGGGGTTTTTTTTTTTTTTACTTTTAAAAGCATTTTTTCATTGGAAGAGGTTATAGAAAAAATGCTTTTAAAAGTTAAAAAAAAAAAGCCTCTGATGATCATGCGGCTCAGCTGGGCATGGTGGGGGGGTGGGGAAGGATTTTTACTACTGGTTCTCCAAACCACCCGCTGCCATTACTACTGGATCGGGCAATCCAGTCTGAACCGGGAGCATTTCATCCCTGCAATCCTCTAAAAGAATGTTAAACCTAAAAGAATGCAAATAGCTTGTTGTGCTATCCCTCTGCCAGTGAAAACGGAGCCCAAGGGGATGCAGTCAGGTCCTCCCATGCTCCATTTTGCTGACAGAGGGCTACAGGAGGCCATTGCACCTGAAAACGGAGCCTGGGAGGGCCGCGCATGCCCCCGCCAGCTCTGTTTTCACTGGCAGAGGCACCACAGGCTGGTCCTTTGACACCCCTGGCCTAGCCCAACTGAACAGAGTTGAACTCAATCCAAACCCAAGTGCTTATCTGCTCAATAAAATACACATGTGTTGAAATATGCTGAAGTGATCATTTGCAAAACAGCGAGCAGTTCTTTTAAACTGCACTCTACACACTATTTGTTGGACCTCCTGCAGCCAGCAATAATTCCCAAATGCCCGGCACATTCCCACAGACAGGGCCTCCTCAGGGTGCCATTGGCCAGACAGTGTTGGCTGGCGACCCCCAGGGGGAGAGCTTTTTCTGTGGGCACACCCACCCTCTGGAACCAACTTCCTTTGGAGCTTCGGGTGGCCCCTGACTTTCGCTCGTTCCGCCACGATTTGAAGACCTGGTTGTTCCTCAGCCTGGACTGGTGGGGGGGTTTCTTAATGAATTTTAAATTGTTTTAAATTGGAATTTAAATTTTATATTGTCTTTAATGAGGAACTGTGCATCTTTACTGTTGTGAGCCACCCTGAGTCCTTGGAGATAGGGTGGCATATAAATTGCATTATAAATAAATAAATAAATAAATTTGCCTGGGAGAAAACCTTACTCAGTTCAACGTGTTTTAATTTCTAAGTCAGTAGATCTGCAATACCGTTTAATTGATTGGCATCAATTAAATCTATTAAATCAATTAATTCTATTAAATAGGAAACGATGTTGGTGGAGATCTTTTGGAAGCAATTTTTCTATTTCCTGCACAGGCTATCATTCTTCCCTTTAAAATAAAGCGATACAAATTATGTACTTTGTTTGGAATTTCCATATTCCTTAATGATTTCTTATTCATTTTTTAAGGTAGGCTTATGGTAGCTTTGACAGCTTCCTCTGACCTGATTGTTTCAGGCCTCGCTACAGACAGTGTACAAACGATTCTTGGCTGCAAGAATTTTGTCTCCAGATCTCTTTATTTCTTGTTTCCCAAAGTGCAGAGGCTGCAAATGAAAAATGGAAGTTGCTGAAAAAGGTGGGGAGCGTTAATCCTTTTTGTGGGCCTGTTTTGTGCTTCAAATTACTCTCCGAGTTGCTTTCTTTCACACAAGGGAGACACTGTGTACATTTTTTCCCCTCTTCCTTTTTAATCCACAGCTTCACCAGGGAGTCAACAAATGAAAATACACAGTAGGATGAACTTATCTAGGCTGTAAGGGTCTTGATGAACTCTAGATGGCAGCAAAGGGATTATACTGCTGCCATCTAGTGGTCATCTGAATCTTAGCAGATAACGGTAGTACCCAACTGCACATATTAAGAGCCTGGATAGCTCAGCAGACTAAAAGCATTGTGATTAACACCAGCTGTCTTCAATTACTGTAAGTTCAAATCTCACCAGGCTCAAGGTTGACTCAGCCTTCCATCCTTTCTAAGGTAGGTAAATTGAGGACCCAGTTTGTGGGGGCAATAAGCTGACTTTGTATAAATATACAAAAATATGAAGGCTATTGTTTAACGCATTGTAAGCCGCCCTGAGTCTTTGGAGAAGGGTGGCATATAAATCAAATTTTTAAAAAAAGAAAAAAAAGAGTTTAGCTCCAAATCTTAGAGTATTGCAGGCAAACTTTCTACAGCACACAAATGCTTAAATGGAATTAAATCTTGTTACTGTCCGTCTAAGTCAGTAGCCAAAAATACCTCCATGTTCTTAAGACAAGGGGAAGGTTCAGACATTTGTTTGTTTGTATCCCGTTATTGTATTTATTATTGTACTGTTGTCAGTGTTCCAGAAAAAAAGCCAACTCCAAGTAAAAACTCTGAAGCAAGCATTTTTCAAAGTTCTATTTACTAAAATAGGTAAACTGGCACATCTGGGAAAACCCAAATTTTTGAGGTCCAAATGTTCCCTCAGTAAATCAAAAACCCCCAAACCATCCCCTCACTCCTCAGTCGATCACATGCTCCAATCACCATCCATCCCATCTCGAGACCTCACTCCGACCACCCCTTCTCCAGATGCAGGATCGCCCTGACCTTGACCGATAGGAAGAATGCTATTATGTCTACAAACAACCCCTCTACTAAATCCCCCCTCCTACTTTCCCACACAGGAGAAGGTGGCAGCATGGAAGCTTCCAGCCTAATACGCTTCCAAAGCTGACAATTGTATTTATTATTTTTATAAATAACTCAAGGCAGAAAAGAAAATATACGTCCTCTTTCTATTTTCCCCACAACAACCCTGTGAGGTAGATTGGGCTGAGAGGGTATGACTGGCCCCAAGTCACCCAACTGGCTTTTATGGCTAAGATGGGATTTGAATTCACAGTATCCTCCTTTCTTAGCGTGATGCCTTAACCACTAAACCAAACTGATTTTGAAAGATTTCAAGCAGAAGTCTTAATGATAGAACATCTGATGTCCATGCAGAAAAACTCCAGGTTCTTCCTCCAGCCACTTTTAATAAAAATGTA
Organism: Masticophis lateralis; assembly: GCA_030761175.1. Classification (NCBI taxonomy): domain Eukaryota; kingdom Metazoa; phylum Chordata; class Lepidosauria; order Squamata; family Colubridae; genus Masticophis; species Masticophis lateralis. The sequence continues at coordinate 118,548,152 of JAUDYJ010000004.1, read as the reverse complement.
ATCCAGAAGAACTTCTTTGTTGCTATGCTCCTGTGCCCAAAGGTGTTAATATTTTGCAGGGAACTTTAATATTGCAACACTTTTAATGGAATAGGTGCAGGCATTCGGTCCTTTAAATGTTCCAAATCCATAAGTAAGGAATAATAATAATAATATTGAAGTAGCAGGATGTCAAAATGTTGCAGATAAGACCAGTGGTGGGATTCAACCTGTGTAATAACCGGTTCGCTTAGCGCGCATGTGGTGTGTTTGAAAACAGCTCTAAAACTTACATTCTACTGCAGCCCCAGTGAGTAAAACAGCTGATGCACCGCTCTGTCGTGCCTATCAGATGGGCTTCAAATAAAGGAAATATAGGCCAGTATAGTGCAGGGGCAGATGGATGGGCCCACCTGATTGTCGGAGCAAACCGGTTCAATCTAAGCTGATCGTCAGTGCTACAGGTTCGTCCAAATTGGTCTGAACCAGCTGAATCCCACCCCTGGATAAGACCACTGATGTTATTCCAAATGTTGACTGCAAATCATGGATTGTCACAAGCAAGGGAGGTTTAGCTTTCCCCCACACACTTCTGCTGCTCATTCCTTCTAATCAGCAACCTCTCCACAGAACAGCTCTTCAGAAGCCCAGCAAACAGAAGGTGGAAAATTGAACAAACTCCTTATGAAGCACCAAAGCGCAATCTCTTCATCAAGTCCTCCACTGTGAATTATTGGCAATCTGGAAGACATAATTTTCTTTTGCTAAAATATATAATCCAGTTTTGTGCCTCTTCAATGGAAAGTATCTGCAATCAAAAGAACCTTCTCGATATTTTGCTTCAGGTTGTCCCTTCTTGTGTTGTCTTGAATATTATAGCGAAACGAAACATACAATGAAGAAAAAAGTGCAATCCAAGCAAAATTCAAAAGTAAAGATGTTTTGCAGGGAGGAGGTCAAAACATTCAAAATGGTGGCCCCAACTGTCATTTAAGCCCCACCCCCTTTGGGGGTGTAATGACACCCATAAAAGTGAATGGCATGTCAATACAAAAGATGTAAAGATAAAGGTAAAGGTTCCCCTCGCACATATGTGCTAGTCGTTTCTGATTGTAGAGGGCAGGGCTCATCTTTGTTTCAAACTGAAAAGCCAGCACTGTGGTCATATGGCCGGCATGACTAAACACCAAAGGCGCATGGAACGCTGTTACCTTCCCACCAAAGGTGGTCCCTATTTTTCTACTTGCATTTTTAATGTGCTTTCGAACTGCTAGGTTGGCAGACGCTGGGACAAGTAACAGGAGTTCACCCTGTTATGCGGCACTAGGGATTCGAACTGCTGAACTGCTGACCTTTCAGTCGACAAGCTCAGAGTCTTAGCCACTGAGCCACCACATCCCTAAAGATGTGATACCCATGTGGAATTTTTGACCTCGTTGCAGACATTCATCCAGCAAAGGAAAATAAAGTAGATATTGAAGAATACACTGTGAGCTGTTGTAGATGTGGATTGGAAAAAGATTAGATTAGAAGAAAAAAAATGTGATTTGCAATTTGATTGCAAAGATTTTCAAGTTTTATATTGGGAAGTGAAAAAAAAAATACTACAAGTTCAGAAAGGCAATTTGGAAAAGAAGAGAGAAGTCAAGCAATGCCCTGAAAAATAAAATCAATAAGAATAATAAACAAATAAACATTCATTTGAATGGTAAGGCAAGTACTTTTAGGATTCCAAATAATTTCCTTGTCTTTTAAACAGAAGAGCCAAAGATAGAGACAGTCAATCTGACTCTCTAATAAGACAAAAATAGAAATTTCTATTTCTCTACAATAGAAATATTGTGTCTCTTATGAAAACGAAGAACTCAGCACAAGCGTAAGTAGTGGGAATGCTGTGTTGTTTAAGAATGGGTGAAATTTGTGTGGCCTTGAATTATGTCTTTTCCCTGGGCTTCCATTTTAATCCACAGCCTCCTCAGGTAGTTTCTTCTTGTAACACAAATTTGTAGTACACAAACACACACACACACACACACACACACAAAGAGACCTCTCACATGTACCCTAGATGGCCGTATCAACATAGCTATAACGAGGGTGCATGCCAACCCACAGTGAAAAAAAAACAAACAAACCCGAGAAACAGAGTCATTTCTAATAGATCCATAGAATTAGATCTGAGGAAGATGGAGCTTCTTTTGCTGTCTTTGAGCCAGTGACTGCTTAGACAATCTCCCTACAATTTTATTTTCTTAGGAAGATTTCAGGAGAGGTTTGCTATTGCCAACTCCTCCTCCTCCTGCTCTCTTGCTCCTCCTCCTTTTTCTGACTGAGAGTGAGGACTGGCACAAGATGACATAGTTGGACTTATGCCCAAGAACTTACTAGTTTTTTACTTACTAGAAATTTACTAGTTTCAAGAACTTGAACTTACTAGTTTCAGGTTTCCAGCCTGGTTCCTTACCACGGGTGGGATTCAGCCTATTCGGTCCGATTCGGGAGAGCTGGTTCATCTGAGAGCGAACTGGTTCACTCTGACCATCAGCTGGGCTTGCCCGCCTGCCCCTGCACTATACCTGCCTTTATTTCATTTGTTTGAAGCCCAGCTGATAGGCACGGCAGAGCGGATTGTCACACCTCAGCTGTTTTTAGTGCTTTTAACACTGCTTTTAATGGTGCTTTCTAATGGACTGCGTGTGCAAAGTGCACACATAGCGAAATGGTGCTTACGTCAGTTGAATCCCAGCATCGTTCTTTACCCACTATACCAAATTGGTTCTCATGTTCATACTAAGTAATGTAGGAAATGCTAAGTACCTCAACCACTTTCCTTCCTTCCTTCCTTCCTTCCTTCCTTCCTTCCTTCCTTCCTTCCTTCCTTCCTTCCTTCCTTCCTTCCCTCCCTCCCTCCTTCCTCCCTCCCTCCCTCCCTCCCTCCCTCCCTCCCTCCCTCCCCTCCTTCCTCCCTTCCATCCTCCCTCTCATCCTCCCTCTACTGTATGCAGCTTTACTACCCATGAAGCAACAAAATCCAGATTTCCTTGGGGTGTTTGCTAGCCTTTAACCACATAAATAATTCTCATGAAATGTTCTAACCAGATATAAAATATGCACTTTTTTCCAGAAGGATGACTAACCCACACACGGCATACAATCGAATGAGAACATTGCTGGAGGAACATTCAATGGCCTTGCATGCATCCCTTAACAAAGGTTGTGACAATTACTGTATGGGAAGGTGGGAATTTATTAGAAAAGACATCAGAGTCTCCCCCCACCCTCTCTCTCTCTTTGAAGTTTGTAGTGTTAGCATCCAAACATTATTTCTGTAAAAGAAGTTTCATACCACATCAGCTTCTGACAACTTTTCTTTTTTCCCTTATGAAGCATTTCTAGATGGAATATCCATTGATTTAATTAACATTTCTGTGGTGCATCAACAACATAGCCATCTAACTTTTTTTCTCCTTAAAAGTAAAAAAATCATCTTTAAATTGGCTTTAACTAACAGTCAACGTAAAGATGATTTATCTTCATCAGCTTGCCTTCAGAAGTTGTGAGTGCTTCATCACTGGAAGTTTTGAAGAAGAGACTGGACAGTCACTTGTCTGAAGTGCTGTAGGTTTTCCTCCTTGAGCATGAGGTTGGAATAGAAGATTTCCATGGTCCCTTCCAGTTCTAATCTGAATTGAAAAAGAAAAAACACCTCATTAATAGTTCTGTTTTTCTGGCATTAGTATGGAAGAAAGTGTCCAATCCATAATTCTATTTTTGTTTGTGTCTGTTTTTATTTTCCAGGCTTGCCAGCAGCTCTAAAATGTTCCCCATCACAGTGATAAGCAGGATTGAGCCTTCTTAGTTTTTCGTAAGATCAGCCACAGATGATTGTCTGTGGAGATTCTAAGTCATCCAGGATATGGTTGTTCGAAAGGTGCTTTTTCAAAAAGCAACTGTAATGTGTTCAAAAGTTCAGTTGTTGTTTTTTTTTTTTTTGAAAAAGCATCTTTGGGACAACCAAAGTTGAGCCGAGGTAGCCATTTCCTGAGGCTTGAAGGCTAAAACATATAAAGGACGGTTGCTGGAATTGGGTTAGGAATATAAATCTTCCATTCTCTGCCATTCAGGCACAACTGAAGAAGCTTCTTGGATAAGAAGTGAAACATTTGCATTCAGCTTTGGTCACCATGATGTAGAAAAGATGTGGAGACTCTAGAAAGAGTACAGAGAAGAGCAACAAAGATGATTAGGGGGCTGGAGGCTAAACATAGGAAGAACGGTTATGAATTGGGTATGTCGAGTTCAATGAAAAGAAGGACCAGGGGTGACAGGATAGCAGTGTTCCAATATCTGAGGGGCTGCCACAAAGAAAAGGGAGTCAAGTATTCTCCAAAGCACCTGAAGGCAGGACAAGAAGCAATGGGTGGGAACTAATCAAGGAGAGATACAACTTAGAACTAAGGAGAAATTTCCTGACAGTTAGAACAATTAATCAGTGGAACAAGTTGTCTCCAGAAGTTGTGAATGCTCCAACACTGGAAGTTTTTAAGAAGATGTTGGATAACCATTTGTCTGAAGTGGTGTAGCTTTTCCTGCCTGAGCAGGACATTGGATTAAAAGACCTCCAAAGTCCCTTCCTATTCTATTCTATTCTATTCTATTCTATTCTATTCTATTCTATTCTATTCTATTCTATTCTATTCTATTCTATTCTATTCTATTCTATTCTATTCTATTCCACTCCACTCCACTCCACTCCACTCCACTCCACTCCACTCCACTCCACTCCACTCCATTCCATTCCATTCCATTCTTGATGTTAAAACTTTCCCCTAGATTCTTCATGAGAATAGAGCGTTAAAAACATAAGACTGCCACATATTAGACACAAAACAAAAAATTTAAAAATATCAGTGAGGCCTAGAGATATGATGAGATTTTGTAAATACTCCATTTCTTTTGGTGTGGTTTTTCTATCTCAGTTAAGCATCTTTCTCTCTTAGCTTCAACCACCTCTGAAACTAAAGTATTATATACCTTTTAACTATTTGGTTGAGATGCAATGGACCTGTACCACAATTGAAGGCTATTTTATATGCTTCATTTCTATTATGGAGTATGTTCAATGGGAAATGAGCTATAGTAGCTAATGCAGCTTTCCTGGAGCTAAATGTTCAACAATAACGGTTTGATATTTACACTGAATGGTTTTAGAATTTCTTCATTCTTTACAATGATATCATTCAACTGTTCATGATTATTTTATAAGTTGATTGTTGTTCAACGGTACCGATATATATTAGTGAATAAACTCTAGAAAGAGCATCAGAGGCTGTCTCTGCTTTTAATATGATTTCAATGCCCAGAAATTATTTATTTCCATTCATTGTTTTCAAAGCATTTTTCCTCCTGCCTATTGCAAAAGAAAAAGATGACAAAAGAAGTCAGCCAAAATATCATGCAATTTTAAAAGTATCAAAACCGAGTTTGATGAAAATGCAAATGGAACATAACGGATAATTTGAGTGTAACAAAAGGCGTCAGATAAAGCTATCCATATTTTTTTTTTTTTATGATCTGGGTTTTACTTGCTCTGACAGTATTAATAGAGCTGCAAACCTCCATGTACTTATTAAAGTCTAAGTGAAGTTGAAATAATATATTCCAGAATAAACAAGCTCAGGAAGTCACCCAAGGTATAATAATTTGTCTGAATTTAGCATTTCTAAGTATCTTTCTTTCTCCTTGAACCAAATTTCATCATTGGTGAGTTCCATTGTTTTCCCCCCTCCTTCAGTCCATTTGTAGAATGTCCCTCCTATGGAGCTTTCAAGATACAAAAGGTATTTCTGTCCAATAAACAATGCATGTTTATTTCTCCCTTGGCTATTTCTCCAATCATGAAGAACTTCCTTTTCCTTTGATAGCTACATTACTTATATTGTTAGTATGCCAGGAGCCCCCCAGTGCGGTCCTGTAACCCGTAGTCAATCCCTTGGGAGGGTTTTCTCACTCTCTCTCAGGGGTGAAATGCTACCAGTTTGGACCAGTTCAGCCGAACAGGTAGCGATGGCTGTGGGTGGCTCGGAGAACTGGTAGCGATGGCAGTGCGATGCTCTGCCCACCCAACTGGTCATTGTTTGCACACGCTCAGAAAGGTTTGTGTATGTGCAGAGGGTCCGTGTGTAAGCGCACTTCCGAACCGGTAGGAAAGTTAAGTAGATTTCACCCCTGCTCTATCTCCTGCGTCCTTCCACTGGAGTTCAGCTTATAATACCTAATTATAACAACAGAATACCTTATACCACCAGACTTGAAATTTTGGACTTAGACAACTTAGAACTTTATCATCTTCGGTCCGACCTAAGCATAGTACATAAAATTATCTGCTACAATGTCCTTCCTGTCAATGACTACTTCAGCTTCAACCACAACAATACACGAGCACACAATAGATACAAACTGAAGGTAAACCGTTCCAAACTCGATTGCAGAAAATATGACTTCAGCAACAGAATGGTCAATGCCTGGAATGCACTACCTGACTCTGTGGTTTCATCCCCAAACCCCCAAAGCTTTAACCTTAGATTGTCTACTGTTGACCTCACCCCATTCCTAAGAGGTCTGTAAGGGATGTGCATAAGAGCACCAGTGTACCTACCGTCCCTGTCCTAATGTTCCCCCTTTTTTTGTATCCATTTCATGTATTCATAATCATGTTTATACTTGTATCTGTTATCTAATACCTGCTTGACTAAATTAAATAATTAATAAATAAATAAATAAATAAATAATAAATAAATAAATAAATAAATAAATAAATAAATAAATAAATAAATAAATAAATAAATAAAGCAAGCTTCAGTACTTCATTCCCATTGGAAGAAGAGGCAATATGACCAGTTTGCAAGGCAATGTTCTCTAGGAAGCTTTGGTCCATGGAGCTTTCACTCTGTGATCCTGTTTTTATAGCTACCCTTTTTATATAACCTGATCTTTTTCCCCTATTTTCTCACCATGATAATGTCTACTTCTCCTACGGATGTTCCAGCCATTCAGAAAATATGGAGTTTTGTTAGCAAGGCTATTAGAACAACACCAGGGGCTTCCAGCATTCAGATCGCCTGCTTTATCACTATATTTACGGAGTTGCTACATCCCGGGTCCTTAATTTACATTTTTTACAAATATTTTTTTTTAAAAAAGAAACCACCAGATATATAGAGAGCAATAGATACAGAAGAAGTGGAGAGCTACTAGTAATCATTTTCTTTGCCTGAAGGTGCAAATTAAACATTGACCCTGTAGCATGATCCTAGTCAAGAGATATGCTGGTTTCTCCTTGCCATAAAAGGGTGAAAATGCTAATGAACCTTGAAGCAGAAATGGTCCTGTTAAATATGTTGGTACTGTTTCTCCATAGTATTACAATTTACACTATAGCTTCTCCCCCACTCTCTCTCCCTCCCTCTCTCTCTCTCTCTCTCTCTTTCTCTCTCTCTCTCTCTTTCTCTCCCTCTCTCTTTTTCTTTCTTTCTCTCTCACTCACTCTCTTTCTCTTTCTTTCTCTTTCTCTCTCTCTCTCTTTCTCTCTCTCTTTCTCTTTCTTTCTCTCTCACTCACTCTCTTTCTCTTTCTTTCTCTTTCTCTTTCTCTCTCTCTCTCTTTCTCCCTCTCTCTCTTCCTCTCTGCTTCTCTCTTTCTTTCTCACTCTTTCTCTCTCTTTCTCTCTCTCTCTCCCATATAAGTACACACACTGACACACAGAGCCCTGAGGCTTAATCCCCTTGGTGAGGATAGACCTTGTGAAAACAAAGGTCCATGCAACATTAAATATGTCAGTTCCCACAGTAAGCTATGTCTTCTTCTCACAGTTAAAATGCCAATTCATTAGTTAATTCATTTATCAAATCAATAAATGTGCAGTGTTTAAAAGCCACAATTCTTCCCCAAGATTCTGGGAGTTTACAAAGATAAGCACCATAAAATGAAAATCTATTAAAACCTGGAACACCAAAATAAAAAGCCAAAATAATAATAATAATAATAATAATAATAATAATAATAATAATAATAATAATAATAATAATAATAATAATAATGCCTTTGATTCAAACCAAACAATGTTCTGAAGAAGAACTGAAGAAGCTTCTTGGATGAAAAGCAAAATGTTTTCAAGAAAAAAAATCAAGAAAGTCCAGTTGTCTTTTGGAGAAGTACCTTCAGGAAAACCATTGACCTGGATCAGAGGTGGCATTCAACCGGTTTGGACCGGTTCCTCTGAACCGGTAGTGGAAATTGTGGGCTCCGGCTCTATGCCATCCTATTTAGGCACGCTTTTGAGGCTGGGCGCATGCATGGAAGGCAGCATGCACACACAGGGCAAACCAGTAGTAATATAACGTGAAATCCACTGTTGACCTGCACTATCAAGAATCTCCATAAATACATACAGTACACATAGTTTCTGCTTTTTCCTTTGACTTGCTGGTATCTGCTTAGGAGATGAAGACTATTGGGATGGGGAAGTACCATACCAAGCAAGGAAAATATTAAGTTCTCCATTCTTCACCTGCTATAAACCAAGACCCAGATAATTATTAGAAATGGAGGAAGGTTCAATTTCAAAAGTGGATTCTAACAGAATTTGGTCAAAGCCCTCAACTGAATTATCTTTCTGAATCCAAATGAAAGTCATCAAGTTAACGTTATCCAAGGGAACGAGATCCTCCTTGACATGCAAAGGAGCACACTGTTCAAAATCAGTTTAAATCATTAAATCAGATTTATTTTCCAAATCAAATCAGGGCTGATTTGCATAGCCCTAATAATGATAAAGCTTTGTGCATCATCTGTCCCTATGTAAATGTGTAATTTGCATATTAAAAAGCCATGATAAATTCAGATCCTCATTTAAGGTCATGTCCAGCTTGGTCGTCAAAGCATACATTACAAAGCAACTTCAAATGCTTGCTCATGGGTAATAATTAAAATGATATTCCAAGTTGCTTTCAAAAAATCAGACTAATTTTATATGAAGTGCACGGGGTAATTAGCACACTAAAGCAAACAGCAGAGATGCATGTGTGTGTGTGTGTGTGTGTGTGTGTGAAAATAATGGGCAAGTTTTGTTCATGAAATTTGACAGCCTTTCACATGAAAGATATAACTAACCTGAAGCTCTGCATATAAAAACTAAAACAAGAGGAATTAATCATAAACTAACTCTAATTAAGGCCCAGCTTTGTAATTCAATGCCAGAACTAATCAGACTAGGTTTTTTTCCGATGTATCACTCTTATTTGTTTTAATGAATCTTTATGTTCTCAGTTTCCAGGAGTACAAGAGAGCAAATCCAAAGTGTGATTGATTGAACACAAAAGGGTGCCCTTTGTTAAGTCCAGACCACTTGTTTTAGCAGATCCACATGTCCACTAAAGGTTCAAATGCCTCACTAGACTTTAGACTGTCTTCCAGAAGTTGGAAAGTCACCAATGGAAAGCAGTTATGCTGATCTTTGTCTGTCTGTCTGTCTGTCTGTCTGTCTGTCTCTCTCTCTCTCTCTCTCTCTCTCTCTCTCTCTCTCTCTCTCTCTCTCTCTCTCTCTCACACACACACACACACACACACACACACACACACACACACACAAACACATACTTTTTTGGCTTGGTCCAGTCCCAAAGGATTTGGGGCAGCAAACAAGAAGTTAAGATAAGAAAGAATAGTTTATTTATTTTATTTTATTTGTCAAGAATGTATTGGGTAATATACAGGGGGGGGGGGGTTTCTACTTACCTTTACTACCGGTTCACAGCGGGAGCACACTTGCTTCTGCACATGTGCAGAACCTTCTGCGCATTCACAGATCACCCATGATGATGTTGCGGCAGGTGGGCAAAGCCTCCCGCCAGTTTTACTACCAGTTCTATAGAACCGGACCAAACCGGGAACATATATTACCCACCATTGGTAATATATATGTATAAGGATGAATTGAATACATAAAATAGATATAAATAGGAAACATAAGGACAGGACGGTAGCAGGGTGAACTCCAACAGGTTCTGACAGGTTCTGCAGAACCGGTAGGGGAAATTTTGAGCAGTTCGGAGAACCGTAGCAGAAATTTTGAGCAGTTCGGAGAACTGGTAGCAGAGAACCAGCAAATTTTGCAGTATCCTTTCCCTGAAGTGGGGTGGGAATGGAGATTTTGCAGTATCCTTCCCCTGTCACTCCCACCAAGCCATGCCCACTAAGCCATACCACACCCACAGAACCGGTAGTAAAAAAATTTGGATTTCACCACTGGATGGTAGGCATGCTGGTGCTCTTATGCACATCCCTTACAGACCTCTTAGGAATGAGGTGAGGTCAACAGTAGACAGTCTTAAGTTAAAATTTTGGGGGTTTGGGGATGAAACCACCGAGTCAGATAGTGCTTTCCAGGCATTGACCACTCTGTTGCTGAAGTCATATTTTCTTCAATCGAGTTTGGAATGGTTTACCTTCAGTTTGTATCTGTTGTGTGCTCATGTATTGTTGTGGTTGAAGCTGAAGTAGTCATTGACATGTAGGACATTGTAGCAGATAATTTTATAAGCTGCGCTTAGGTCAAACTGAAGGCAGCATAGTTCTAAATTGTCTAAGCCCAAAATTTCAAGTCTTAATTAACTTAATTAACTTGGTACAAATGAACAAGGACATACATTCAATTTTGCAGCTACTAAGATTGTTGGACGAGCAGGCATGAATAGCCAGGGAAATGATTGAAGCCTGAGAAATGAGCCCCTTATCAGTCAACAGGAGTGCTGATTTACCACAGGTTTATCAAGTACTCAGGAAGCAAGGGCTTGGCAACACAAGGAAACAACAGCCAATGACTTAATAGCCAGCCATTAATGCCCCAAGCAACTAAAAAGCTACACAAAACCAGGAATCACATATACACTACACATAGAATTGCCGAAAACACATATTTTGCTAGAGAGAAATTGTCAGATTATTTATGAACTGGCAGAAATGTGGTAACAAGGTCAGCCAATGAATAGGCATAGCAACTAAATCAGCCAATGGGAGCTGAAACAGTTTGGAGGCTGGGTGTGGCTCAACTCTGTGCTGTGCTGAGAAATGAAACTGAAACCAGTCTGGACTTGCATTTCTGCTGTACTGCTGCTGTGTGTTTGCTTATAACTGCTACTACCTTGAAGAAGAATCTATATTGGTATTGTACATTTATCTTCATGTATTATTATGTATATAAAGAGAAGTTAATGAATCCTGCTGTATCAGTTATCAGTTATGGATTTGATTTTTGCAAGAAACTCTGATAGAAATTCCGCGAGGATGGTCTCCAATACAAGTCCAAAATTTTCATTCGCATGGTGCCATGCACTTTTATTAGCTGTCCTGTACGGCAAATATCAAAAGATACAATTGACTGAAATATTCTGTTCCTGTGGGTCAAGAGAAGTGGAGACCATTGATCCCATACTCCTCTGGGAACATTGAAGGAAATATTCTGTTCCTTCAATGTTCCCTTTACAGAGATATTTGAAATAAAACATATCCTTCCAATACTTGCTAAGTATCTTGGCCGTTCCGATACCGCAACCATTCCAATGGCTGCTTAAGGATGAACAGTCTGTAACTACAGCACAGATGGCTACATTCTGTGCAGCAGCACTGGGATTTCATTGGAAACACATGTCTAAACCACCATAGATATTTTACACAACAAATGTGGCAAACCCTTTGCATTGCTTATTCCTTTGCCTTTTAAGTATTAAACTGACTATGGGCCTCACAGGTTATGGATTGTTATTTTAGGAAGATTAAAAAGGTAAATGTTTCCCTCGCACATATGTGCTAGTCGTTCCCGACTCTAGGGGGCGGAGCTCATCTTCGTTTCAAAGCTGAAGAGCCAGCGCTGTCCGAAGACGTCTTCATGGTCATGTGGCTGGCATGACTAAATGCCAAAGGTGCACAGAACGCTGTTACCTTCCCACCAAAGGTGGTCTCTATTTTTCTACTTGCATTTTTTACCTGCTTTCGAACTGCTAGGTTAGCAGAAGCTGGGACAAGTAATGGGAGCTCACTCCATTATGCGGCACTAGGGATTCAAACCGCTGAACTGCCTACTTTTCGATTGTCAAACTCAGTGTCTTAGCCACTGAGCCACCACATCCCTTTAGTAAAGTTAGACCAGGTGTAATTGACAGACTGGATTTTATCATAGGTTTTATCTGTTATTTATTATTTTATTCTAGAATTTTTAACTGGCTATTCACTGAGTGAATTATTTGTTCTGGTCTCTGTAATAAACTGAATTGATTGAATTCAGTCCAGTTTTTAACAAGTCAAGAGTTAATCAAGTACTGGTAGAATATTTAGCATGCCAATACATATTTACGGGAGTTTAGGTTCAATATTAAAGTCCAGATAACAACAGATATGGCTAGCCTCAAAGTGACTTTAAATTGGGGATGAAGCTTTGTCTGGAGTCTGCATGATCTTAAAATATGACTGCTATTTCAAAATGTCACTATCTGGCATTATTAATATGGTTCCCTGTTCATTTTCTCCTATTGTTCCAGAATAACAAACACAAATACTTAGTATTTCGCTCATTAATTGTCATTCCAATGCTTCTCTACTCCCCATTCTCTTTTCCTCTTTTGGTTATACTAATTTAGATTTTAAAAATATACCTAATTTTTTTTTGGGGGGGGGCAGCCAAAGTGTTAATTGAATGATACTGTGACACCAATCAGCCATAATTGCATCAAGAACTGAACATTGTTTTTAAAGAAAGTACAATCTTGTGATCATTCTAGCTTCCCCACCCCACCCCACCACAATCCCCTGCTTTAGGACAAATGAATCTTAAAAATCCCTGAATGAGAAGAAGAGACACAAGAATTTCTCCCGTTGCATTTAGAGACAGGATTTCTCCGTTTCCAGCAAAGGAGGCAAAAAGGAGACTCGGCCATATTAAATCCTTGAAGCTCTCCAACTCTATCGTTCTGATTTAATAATGGGAACTAATCACCAGTTCAAATGGGTAATGGGAAAGACTTTGGGAAAAGTTCCATGTGGATTTGCATAATTTAGCTTTGCCTCTTTTTAGCCATCTAACACGGAAACATGGATTTTCAGATAGATGGGGAATTTGCCTCAATTCCTGACACTTGTGCTGCTGGCTAAAGAAAGGGGTGTCAGTGCTGGATTCAGTGAAATTTGATGGTGGAGATGATAAATAACAGATGTGATGATAGATAGATAGATAGATAGATAGATAGATAGATAGATAGATAGATAGATAGATAGATAGATGGATGGATGGATGGATGGATGGATGGATGGATGGATGGATGGATGGGTGGATGGGTGGATGGGTGGGTGGGTGGGTGGGTGGTTGAATGGATGGATGGATGGGTGGGTGGATGGATAGGGTGGGTGGGTGGGTGGGTGGGTGGATGGATGGATGGATGGATGATAGATAGATAGATAGATAGATAGATAGATAGATAGATAGATAGATAATAGACAGACAGTTAGACAGACAGACAGATAAAAGATAGATAGGTGGGTGGGTGTATGGATGGATGATAGATAAATAGATAGATGATAGATAGACAGTCAGACAGAGAGACAGACAGATAAAAGATAGATAGCTGGGTGGGTGAGTGGATGGATGATGGAAGATGATAGATAGATAGATAGATAGATAGATAGATAGATAGATAGATAGATAGATAGATAGATAGATAGATAGATAGATAGATAGATAGATAGATGGATGAGTGGGTGGGTAGGTATGTGGATGGATGGGTGGGTGGGTGGATGAATGGATAGAGATAGATAGATAGATGATAGATGATAGATAGATGATAGATAGATAGATAGATAGATAGATAGATAGATGATAGATAGATAGATAGATAGATAGATAGATAGATAGATAGATAGATAGATAGATAGAAGATAGATAGAAGATAGATAGGTAGATGTGTGGATGTGGGTGTGGGTGTGTGGGTGAGTGAATGGATGGGTGTGTGGGGGGATGGGTGGATGGATGGGTGTGTGGTTGGGTGGATGGATGGATAGGTAGGTAGGTAGATATATGTAACTACCTACATATATATGTATCTAGGTATCATATATATGTATATGATACCTAGATGGATAGATAGATACAGTAGATAGAGGGATAGAGTATTTTGATATACTGGAGAGAGAGAGGGAGGGAGAGAGAGGGAGAGAGAGAGAGAGGAGTTACAAATAGATAGATAAATAGATAAGTAATAAAATGAGCCTAGATATGGTATGCCCATGTTATTTATTTAATCTTTGATTATAATCACCTAAAATCCTGACAACTGTGTTTTATATAGACTTCCTCTAGACAAAAACATTTAATGATATATTGAGAGTTAACATTTTTAAGCATATATCAAGGGAGGAAGAGAACTCCTCGCTTGTCTTTTTCTTCCCAAGTTGTCTCTTCTCTGAAAATCCCCGTTTTAGCAGACTCCTGGATCACTCGATTTCTTGTATCTTTATTCATAGCACGAGAGATAGTTTAATTAATTTCAGTTTGTATAACTGAAGATCAAGGTGACTATAACTGTGTCATTTGGAACATTTAGAGGCTGAATTAGACTGCAATTGTGTATTCTACAAAACACAAATTATATCATCACTGTCAGTTTATTACCGTTGTTGCTGTAATTGGTATCACATTATTATTATGCATTAGTCTGCATTTCAATGGAGGGAAAAACACACACACAAAAACCTGTAAACTACCTGCCACTGAGTGCTTCTTAACGTTTTCAAACCTCCCCTTGTTATTTTCAAGCATCTGAAGGTGTCAAAAACTAGAAAAACATTCATTACAATTTGTCTATTAGGCTCTTTCAGTAAGAATCTCAGGATATACCGAGTAGAACAATAAGAATCAGATTCCTGCTGCTTCTTTGAATATTTTTTTCAGATGTTTATATCTAAAAGCAGAATACAGCTTTTGAATAGCTCCAAAATGAATACAGCTGCTGAATAGCTCCAATAGCTCCAAAATGAACATTTCCTGATACACCAAAATATGTGTGTGTGTGTGTGTGGTGTTTTTATACACATGCTGCTGAATGAGATAATAGGGTGGATTCCTTAACTTCAGAAGACAAGGCAAGAAAATGATCTGCCCTCAAGGTTCCTAACAATTTATTTCCCTGAAACTGAAGCTAACGTGTCTATCTTGGTATGTTTTAGAGCAGGGGTGTCAAACTCGATTTCATTGAGGGCTGCCTCAGGGTTGTGTTTGACCTCAGGGGGCCGGGGTGGGTATGGCCAGTGTGGGCACCTGTGGTGACTCGACCACTCTGCCAGAGAAAACGGGTTGTGATTTTAGCTGTGATGGCCTCCTGCAATCCTCTGCAAGCAGCCCTCACAAGCTCCAATTTCATTGGCAGAGGCACCCTTAGGCCAGATCTGGGCCCCGGGCCTTGAGTTTGACACCCCTGCTTTAGAGCCCTTGGATTGTTGGGAAGTGGGGAGGAAACTGGCTAATTTTCTTATTACATATTCTTCCATCTATCTATTTTTTGACTGCTCATCTCAAACATCTTCATGAGAAGAAGTCCCTTGGTCAAGCTTTATTTCGGATCAACATAAAGCATTTTTGTCGTGTGTGTGTGTGTGTGTGTATGTATATGTGTGTATGTGTATATATATATATATATAATTTTATTTTCGTAGGTCTTTATGTGTATATTTCTTTATGCCAGGGATTTTCCTATGTATATCAAGAAGTTTCATGGCCTAATTTTCAGTGAAATCTCCATTCACTAGTTTTTAGGCCTTCTTAAACATTCCAGCAGCTATCATGGAACATTGATAACATTCAATAACAGAGGAAAGAAAAATGTAACATCACAGTTATACTTCATGTAAAACATGAATTGTATAGGGAAAAAAAGTTAAGTTATTCTCTGAGTGATTGTGAATTGTTGGTAAGAAAATGTATCCTTAGATAGGAGAGCAAGAGAAGATTATTTTGAACTTTTCTAATGAATAGAATAGGATAGGATAGGATAGGATAGGATAGGATAGGATAGGATAGGATAGGATAGGATAGGATAGGATAGAATAACAGAGTTGGAAGGGACCTTGATTATTTTTTTAAAAAAAATGTGGTGTGCAGAATGTGATAGATTAACATATATTCTTAAAGATAGACAAGAATCAATTTTCAGTCAAAGATGGGATAAATGGTACCAATGGATAGAAGTAAAAATGCCATGCGTTAGATGCTAGGAAAGCGTATAGTATAGATTTGTTGATACTAAGCCAAATATGTATAAGGTAATACTAGAAGTAAGAAGATTAGCAAGAGTAAGATGCAATGTGTGGAAAATTTAATCGAAGATTAATCGAAGATGTAGTATGATGATATGAAATGTTACTTAGGAACTGCATGTATATGGAGGCTGAATCAACCCCAGTTGTATATATGTGATTTTGTTTTGTTGTCATCTTCTTTTTGTCTTTTTTTGTATTCAATTTATAATAATTCTTTTTAAAAAATCATATAGCTCTTCTGGGCTTAACACACAGATACACAAACAAACAAACAAACAAACAAACCACCTTTGGACAATGTAACATTTGCTTTGGAGGGTATGACTTCATACTGACAATTTTGGAATCCAGGATCAGATTAATAGATTAACAGAGTTGGAAGGGACCTTGTAGGTTATCTACAATTTCGGCCACAACTGTAGTTTATAGCCCATCCAGAACTGGGAAAACCATATGGAGTTTATGAGACCATAAACACGGTCAACTGAATGCTTGGAGGAGGGATGATTGAACGGTGGGGGAGAGAATATAGTAGATTATGAATAAAGGAATTCAGGTAGCTTGGAACTTGTATTTCCTCATTGACCTGGAGCAACACATCAGAAGTTGATAATGACTTGATTGGTAATAAGATATAATTTTGCCACCCAAGGAGCTGAAGCTTTCCATTCCATAAAAGCTTTTACACATGGTAATAGCAACATAGAGAATACATAACATCCATATCTTCTGTAATGCAAAATTGGAAGACATATCAAGTGCCATAAATTACACGCAAGGACAAATTTAAAGGAGTTGTCCTTGACTGCTTCAAATCCACTGGACAAAAAATAAGCTTTTGTGATTTATGAAAAAGAGAATAATGACTTTATTAAAAAGCTTGTTGAAGCTCATTTTTCATAATATATATAGAATATGTGATTATTTCCATTTATTACTGACTTTTTAATGCCTTCGTTGTGGCAGGCAATACTCATCATTTGTTTATCTCATTGAAATTCTCCCTGCAGAAAGAAAGCCTTATGTCATCACTGTAGGAATCTTACTGTAAGAGATTCTAAGTTCTGTAAGGTCAAAGTGGCAAAACAATCAAAAACTCAATTGGCAGGACAGGGAGAAAAGAAACTGGAGTCAGCAAGCAAGTGAATGGGAGGGAAAAAACTCAACTGCTTGATTCCTGAGTTTCTTCACCCTCTTTGGCAGATTATTCTTGACCTGTTTCACAGCTCAAAAAGACCAAACTAAGGAAAACTAAATAGCTATATCTTTTCAAGAGTTTTCCTTCCTTCCTTCCTTCCTTCCTTCCTTCCTTCCTTCCTTCCTTCCTTCCTTCCTTTCCTTTCCTTTCCTTTCCTTTCCTTTCCTTTTCTTTCCTTCCTTGAGTTCTTTCTTTCTTTTTTCTTTCTTTCTTTCATTTGTTCTTTCTTTCTCTTCCTTCCTTCCCTTCCTTCTCTCTTTTTTCCTTCCTTCCTTTCTTTTTCCTTCCTTCCTTTCCTCCTTCCTCTTTTCTTCCTTCTTTGCTCCTTCCTTCCTTTCCTTCCTTCCATTTCCTTCCTTCCTTCCTTCCTTCCTTCCTTCCTTCCTTCCTTCCTTCCTTCCTTCTTTCCTTCCCTGCTTGAGTTCTTGCCTTCTTTCTTTTTTCCTTCCTCCCTTCCTCCCTTCCTTTGTTTCCTTCCTTTTCCTTTCTTCTTTTTTCCTTCCTTCCTTCCTTCCTTCCTTCCTTCCTTCCTTCCTTCCTTCCTTCCTTCCTTCCTTCCTTCCTTCCTTCCTTCCTTCCTTGCATCTGGGCAAGAAATCATTGAAATTATTCTAACTTGTTAATTTTTAATAATTATATGTATCTAGAGTCACTTAGGGTATCTAGAATCTCTGCAAAACCTGACTTTTAAAAAATGCAGGAAAAGTAGTAGGGAACAAATGTATTCGGGAACACAATGGGAGTATAAAGTTAGACTCACAAAAATAATTAGGAAGAATGGTTATAGACCCTGCCAAACACAACCACATTCGATACTACAGTTAAACTGCTGTTGCATCATTGTGCATCATTGTGCATCTCACAGAGGAAGAAGAAGAAGAAGAAGAAGAGGAAGAGGAAGAGGAAGAGGAAGAGGAAGAGGAAGAGGAAGAGGAAGAAGATGATGATAATAATAATAATAATAATAATAATAATAATAATAATAATAATGGAGACAGAAGTGCTAATTCTCACAAGAAATGTAACATTCCTTCTAAATCATAATCAAACTATGCAAATTTCTGTTATAAATTATATATGTATATATGTACCGTATGTATATATGTATGTATGTATGTATGTATGTATGTATGTATGTATTTATTTATTTAATGAGGTAGACTTTAGGATGTTGATCTAAAATCTAGAGATCCAAGTTGAAGTTAACTCCCTCTTTTTTTCTTTTTCAAGTAACTTTTTCAAGATTAGTTTTACAGTAGTAAAAAGCAGTGCAAACTAAAAGAAACAGAAAAATAGAAAGGGCTGAAAGGTGCAAAGGGAAAAAAATAGGAAAGACATAAAGAACAGAAAAAGAAAAGAGAAAATAAGTATATATTACAGGCAGGTAAAAAAGAAATTTATAAAGAACTCCCAACATTTATCACAAGAAATATAAACAACTTTTCACCTCTTTCAGCTTTTCTTTGGTCCTAAACCTTCCATGGTTTTTTTTTTTCTATAATGTTTCCACAGAAAGATTTAGCTGGTTGGGTTTTGCACATCAGGTTTTTGGGCTACACTTGATAAGGTAGGATGCTTCTTCACACCTCCAGCTGAGTGGTGTGGCAGCCAGTGGCACCGCTCACCTGGAGGAGTAAAGCTCAGGGCAGCAGGAAAAGAGGGCTGGCCCCAACAAACCTCGCAAGCCCACCCTG
The DNA here is from genome assembly GCA_030761175.1 of Masticophis lateralis. Classification (NCBI taxonomy): domain Eukaryota; kingdom Metazoa; phylum Chordata; class Lepidosauria; order Squamata; family Colubridae; genus Masticophis; species Masticophis lateralis. Next base: position 118,528,922 of record JAUDYJ010000004.1, on the reverse strand, counting down.
ATGATCAGGCTCAGAGAAAGCTGGAGCACCAGTGGTGGGTTGCTCCCGGTTTGGTCCGGTTCTATAGAACCGGTAGCAAAACCGGAGGGAGGCTCCACCCACCCGTCCCGACGTCATCAAGGGCTGCTCCCATTGCAAACCAGTAGTAAAGGTAAGTAGATCCCACCCCTGTGGAGTACCCTCGGCAAAGATGCTCACCTGTCAAGCAGTCAACCTGTCCACTCCATGCACCTTTGTTGTGCTTTGGCTGAGCCCAGTCGCTCGCTTGAGGATGGTTCTCCTGCTCAACAGCCAATGTGAGAAGGAGGAGGAGGAGGGTCATCTTCAGGGAAGTTACCACCATAGCTCGTGCTCTCTTTTCAGCTGTGGGCCTTTCCCCCTTTCTGTTGTACTCTCCTCTCGGATTTCTTTCCCACCCCACCGGCCCTCGTGTTAGTGAGGTTGGCATTGGCTATGGCCGGGTTGGGCCAGTGTCTCAGGGCAGAGAGCAGGTTGCATGATCAGGTCATCAGGGAGCCGCAGGAGAGGGGTCAAAGAGCCACATGTGGCTCCGGAGCCGCGGATTGCCGACACCCGGTCTAAACCATGGATCACTGCTGATTCTAGATTCCTAGCTTGCAAAGTAGAATGATTCTCTGGAGATGTAGTTGGTTCTGACATCTGGAGTAGGTTCAAACGTCCAATTTTCACCCTCCTAATGTCAACCTCCTTGCTTTCTGAAACACCCAAGTTTTTACTATTTGTCAATAAAAGCAAAGAGAGCATAAAAGCCACAGAGCTGTGTTTCCTGTACAAGTCTAAGGCATTCACAATATCTCTGAAGAAAAAAAAATGCTTCAGAAAAGTAATGGGAAAAAAACACCCTTCTTTCTAAAGTAATAACCCAGTAAGTCTTTGTGAAGCCACATCTTCACTGCATTTACTGTTTTATCTTTCTTTTCAGCTTCTAACAAAAAAAATATAACAAAGTTGTCCTTGTCTGCATCATTATGTACTACCCATTGAAAACAGACACGTATAATGGTTGTTTATTTTTATGAAAACAGAATATTTAACCTACTGAAGGTTACGCATTTCATTTCATCGATTTGAATATGAATGAACAATCCTTCCCCAATCTCACACAGACTGAAACACATGGTTTACACAAAATTTTTCAACAAGGCTAGCCCAAAAAACCCTGGGGTTGTAAAGTTAACTTTAAGTATTTATGATTTCATGACTGAGGTGGCTTTTTAAGAACCAGCAGATTTACAATTTCAGTGTTTCAGTTTTAACATTCTTTCTCCTTTAATGGAGAAACAAGTATCTCAATCTTGGATTGACGAATATTTTTCAGAAGGTATTGTAGACTTTGGAAACCGGCATCTTTAGATGGTAGAGACAGAAGTAGATCTGATTAGGCAAATAAATGCAGGAGAGGTTACAGAGAAGAATGTGATCACTACAGAATGAGAAAGGAATGAAGGCTGGACAGTAGAATTTCTCTGCAGTAGCCACCAAATTATAGAAGATGCTGTCCCCTAAGGCAGCGGTCACCAGCTGCTGGTCTGTGGACCACTGGTGGTCTGCAAAAAAATTATTTGCATTTTTTAATATTCCACTAAATCAGGGGTCCTCAAACTACGGTCCCTGGGCTGGATACATGCAACGAATGTTTGTGTTGCTGCAAAAACTCTCCCCCTTTGGGATCTTTTTGTGTGGGTTGGAGGGGGGCAGAAATTCCAACTTGGGGTCTTCTTCAGCCTCCTGATGTGGAGCTTTGGGCGAAGGCTGGAGGGAAGCATCGCTGGTGGCAAGGAGTCGGAGGGCCTTGTTCCAGTGGGACTGCATCATGGCCTGGCCTGGCCCAACTTTTATGCTGTTTTTAAATTTTAATTTGTCTAAATTAGGGTGATTTAATTGTCTTTTGGGCCAAAGTATTTAATATATTTTAAATGATTCTTTTAATGTTTGTATTATATGCATTTTTATCTTTTGGCTGTTCACCACCCTGAGTCGTTCGGGAGTAGGGCGGTATATAAATTTAATAATAAATAAATAAAATAAAAAACACTGGTTGACCATCTCATCCTGCTGAGCCTCCAGTCATCGGTACCTGGCCTTGCACTGCCACAGGTTTTCCCTCTGCTTGGAAAGCCTATGCTCATAGTCATCAATGAGGTGCTTCTGTTGAGCTTCATTCTCGGTCAGATCCACTTTGAACTGAGCCAGTTTTTTGCCAACTCTTTCTCATGATGGCTGCTTAGCTCCAACAACTGCTCCCTGTTGGGGCTCTAAGTAGCCCGGGGCTGGGGGGGGCAGGCGAGGAGGGGCTGGGAGGGGAGGGGTGAGTATAGGCCAGCGAAGTGCTCCTCGGTGTGAGTGACATCAAATTGGCCATTGAGTTGGCTATGTCCACCCAGTCAACGCCCACCCAGCTGGTCATTAGGCATATCATATTAGTGGTCTGTGGGATTTGAAATTATGAATTTAGTGGTCCCTGAGGTCCAAAAGGTTGGGGATTCCTGCCCTAAGGGACATGCACACCATTCTTATTTATTTATTTATGGGATTCATAGGACCACCCAATTTTTAAAAAATGTGACTGTGGGTGATGCACAATGGACCTTTAGCTTATAGAGTTCAAGATAGGTGGTTCTTTCAAATAGTTACATGTCTTCCTAGATATCTGAGTGGGAACGATTTTGAAGAAGTCAAGGTTTCCATGGAGAAGAAGAAATAGAATGGTCCCTCAGAATGAAAGCATTTATTGCATTTTGAAACAAGCCACGGACAAAAATTTGCCATATAAATAAAGGCAATGAAAATACTAAAATCCAAGTTATAAAATGATCAGCTCAAGGCTGATAGTCTAAGCTTTTCCAAATTGCATCACTGCATATGAGAGTTACGTATAAATCCAGATTAATCCTAACAGCTGTTATGCGGCCTTTGAATGTCTTGTTCCCTTATTTTCAAGTCCCTTGAAGTTTATGTATCCTTCTGCAATTGGTTACTGTGTTTAAACCGCAGCATCCAGTAATATAAGAATTCAAGTAAGAAGGTAGTAAATGCTTTTGTTTTGTGACATAAATTATAAGATGCTGTCACTTCCCTGATTCTCGGGAAATATTCAATCAGAATGGAGCTGGAAGGGACCTTGGAGGTCTTCTAGTCCAACTCATTGCTCAAGCAGTTGACCCAATTGTCAGAAAAAACCCATCTCCAAGTAAAGACTCTGAAGCAAGCATTTTTCAAAGTTGTATTTACTAGAATAGGTAAACTGGCACATCTGGAAAAACCCGAATCTGAGAGGTCCGGGTTTTTCCTCAGGAAATCAAAACCCCCAAAATCATCCCCTCACTCCTCAGTCAATCACATGCTCCAATCACCATCTGTCCCATCTCGAGATAGCACTCCAACCACTCCTTCTCCAGATGAAGGATCACCCTGACCTTGACTGACAGGAAGAATGCTATTACTGTATGTCTACAGACAACCCCTCTACTAAATCCCCCCTCCTACTTTCCCACACATGAGGAGGTGGCAGCTTGGAAGTTTCCAGTCTAATATGGCTTCCAAAGCTGACACCTATACCATTTCAGATAGGTAGCTGTCTAGTCTTCTTTAAAAACTTCCAGTGATGAAGCACCTACAACTTCTGAAGTCCAGCTGTTCCACTGGTTAATTGTCCTCACTGTTAGGAAGTTCCTCCTCAATTCTAGGTTGCTTCTTTCCTTGATTAGTTTCCTTCTGTTGTTTCTTGTCTTGCCTTCTGGTGCTTTGGAAAATAAGTTGACCCCCACTTCTTTGTGGCATCTCCAGATACTGGAATACTGCTATCATGTCACCCCTACTCCTTCTTTTCACTAGTTTGGCCATACCCAATTGCTGCAACCATTCTTCATATGTTTTTGTCTCCAGGCCCTTAATCATCTTTGTTGATCTTCTTTGCACTTTTTCCAAAACTCAACATCTTTTTTTTTTTTTTTGTAAAACTAGATGCACTATTCCAGATGTGGTCTTACTAAGGATTTATAAAGCAGCACTGATATTTCACGTGATTTTGATTCTATGCGTGTGTTTATACAACCAAGGATTGTATTAGGTTTTTTGGCTGCATTCCAGCTCATGTTTAAGTCATCATCCAGTAGGAGTCCACTAGGACTCCAAGGTCCATTTCACAGTTACTGATTTTTAAGCCAGGTTTTGCCTAAACTATACTTGTACAATTGCTTTTTCCTGCCCAGGTGTAAAACCTTGCTTTTCCCCCATGTTAAATGTCATGTTGTTGGATAGGGCCCATTATTCAAGTCTATCAAGATCTTTTTGGATCTTGAGCCTTTCATCTTCAGTGTTGGCTATTCTAGTATTGGTCATCTACAAATTTAATGAGTCCCCCTTCTATTCCCTCATATAAGTCATTTGTGAAAAGATTGAAGAATACTGGACTTAAGACAGAACATTGTGGTACCCCACTGCTTACTTCCCTCCATGTAGATATAGTACCATTAAGGATTACTCGTTGAGAATTCCTTGATCTTTTCTTCCTGCTGTAGCAATAGAGCTCAGCACTTTATATTTATTTATTCCAATATAATGAATATTCTGCTGGGAAAAAATATACAATCATGTCACTAGTAAAGTATTGCTTATGTCCAGTTTTGGACTTTTTATTTTAAAGAAGTGTAAACATAGGAAAGAATGCTTCAGAAACAAGAAATAGTAATAAGTACTTCATAGCAATATTAGCAGAGACATCACCCTGCCAACAAAAGTGTGTATAGTCAAGGCTATGGTTTTCCCAGTTGCAATGTATGGCTGTGAAAGTTGGATCATAAGAAAGACTGAGCACCAAAAAATTGAGGCCTTTGCAATCCTGCGAGTCCCTTGGATTGCAAGGCGATCAAACCGGTCAGTCCTAGAGGAGATCAACCCTGACTGCTCTTTAGAAGGCCAGATCCTGAAGATGAAACTCAAATACTTTGGCCACCTAATGAGAAGGAAGGACTCACTGGAGAAGAGCCTAATGCTGGGAAAGATTGAGGGCAAAAGAAGGGGACAACAGGGAAGGAGATGGCTGGATGGAGTCACTGAAGCAGTTGGTGTGAGCTTAAATGGACTCCAGAGGCTGGTAGAGGACAGGAAGGCCTGGAGGAATGTTGTCCATGGGGTTGTGATGGGGCAGACACGACTTTGCAACTAACAACAACAACAAGCAATATTAATGTTTGCATGATATATTTAAATAAAATTTTGATGGGGAGATTCTTGTTTTCATCTATAAGAGGAATTGATTTTCTGGCCTGGCTCCTGTATCTTAAATATCACTTAAAATAAAATGCATTTTAAATATGTAATCAATAGACTAATTAATTTTATGTACTGCCAACTGCTGGCAATAAATCTTGGAACCTTCTGAAAAATACACACTCTACTAGGAAACTAAAATTCTTCAAATTGCCCTGCTTATCAAATGGTATATATATATAAAAAATAACACCCATCCTCTTTACCTATCCACCTATCTATTTCTATGTATCAATCTATTGATTTTACAGTCAAGGACATGTAGGTAGTATATAAAACAACAGGTACAAAGGATCCACAATAAAGCAAAGCAAAACAAAGAAGTGATAAATTAACACATTAGGGAGACAGATACGGTGGCAAACTTTTAAAAAATAAACATCAATTGTTTAGGCCTGGTGATTTGTTGAGAAGTCCATAATGCTAGGAATGATCGAAAAAAGGAGAAAGTAATAACTGTACTAAGGTGGAAGTCCATTATGTCTCAAATGTGCTTCCCCCCCCCCCCCAAAAAGGCAACTGGACTTTATTTTGTTTTGTTTTTCTCTGATAATGTTTTGCTTCTCATCAGTTCCAACTTCAGTCCTTCGAAAACATTTTGCATCTCACCAGAAGTTTGAACAAATGAGAAGCAAAATGTTTTCAGAGAAAAAAAAAGATCCAGTTGCCTTTTGGGGGGGGAAAAAAGCACATTTGAGACAAACAGATTATCATCGAGAATCTCTAAGTCAGGAGTGTCAAACTCAAGGCCTGGGGGTCGCATCCGGCCCATGGGGGTGCTTAGATCTGACCCATGGGGCCACCCTGGAAACAGCAAAGGACTGGCCCGTGGTGCCTTGCCAGTGAAAACAGAGCTCAAGAGGGCCATGTGCTACTAAACCAGACTCTGTTTTCAACCATGACAGCCTCCTGCAGCTCTCTGTCAGTAAAAATGGAGCTCAGGGGCCGCATGTGGTCCCTCCAAGCTCTGCTTTCACTGGCAGAGGGCTGCAGGAGACTGTCACAGCCGAAAATGGAGCTCGGGAGCCCATTTTTGCTGGCTGAGTGCTTAGGTCACCACAGGTGCCCCCTCTGACATGAGTGACATCAAGCTGGTCATGTCCACCCTGGCCACGCCCACTCTGGCCCTCTGAGGTCAAACACAACTCTGATGCAGCCCTCTATGAAATTGAGTTTGACACCCTTGCTCTAGGTAGTTACTAAAAATGGCATAGACTTGATAGCACACAATTAAGCGATCAATCAGGTCAAATATGGGTAACTGAACCATTCAGGCGCAAATATAAGTCAAACCAGTAATCTCTGCATATCTCCCTATGTTATGGAACATCCTGCCCTCACAGATGAGGAAAGTCTCCAATCTCTTGGCCTTCTACAAAGGGGTCAAAACATCAAAGAGGTGGACACTGAGGCCCAGATAACTGTGAGGCTGCCCAACCCCATGAGAACCTACACACACACACACACACACACACACACACACACATGTTAACAATTGCTAACTGCCCATCTTGGAATTTTTCATCTTTTGAAATTCTGTAATATTTTTATCATTTAAAATCTTCTTAAATTTAAATTGATTCTGATTTTAATGTTAATTTTATTGATTACATGGTACACCACCAGTTGGTGGGGAGTGAAGAAATACAAAATATAAATATATATAAATAAGTAGAATTCTGAGAATGTTTGCAATTGAGCAGAATGTAGTTATTTTTGTAGAAAGTTTGATAGACATCTCTTTCAAAAGAAGAAACTGCACAACTTCTATTTGAAACCAACTCGTAGATTGAGTAAGGAAATGTGTTGTGACCTAGGCTCGTTTAGTCATTACAAGAAACAATTTAGTTTTAAACAAACCTACAACAAACATTATAACAGCTGGGAATTACTTCTTTCCCAGTTTAGTCCAAATTAATTCCAAAACAAGTCCTTCAGAAAAAGTCCTTCGGCTTATCACAAACTTCTATTTTCTTTGGCACCCTGCCAAAGTCCTTTCTTGGCAAAGCCCCACAAATTTCAGAAACAAGAGATGCCAACTGAAAAACAGATTTAGCAACATTGCTTTCCGACAAAGACCTCAAGAGCCTTTGCTGCTCTTTTAAGCCTTATGGGAGGGGCCAATCATCTCCTGGCCTTACTGCCAAGTCGTCCTTTTTGCTTTAATTGCTTTTGCCTTCTGGCAGTTCTGTGTATGCATACACTAGGAATAGGCTCCTCCTGTTCCTCTGCCCCTCTGTTGTCCGACTCTGGAGCCTCCAGAGTCCAAACATCACTCCCAGATGGCCCTGGCCTCATCTCTGCTTCTAGATGCAGAGCCCTCATCTGGGCATTCCCCAAACTCCAGGACTGGCCCATGGTCCTCTCCAGCCTCCTCACTGTCTGACTCTGTTGCCAACTCCACAGGCTGCTGGCGGACCACAACAACATGCAAAGTTACTTAATATCCCCCCCTCCCCATCATCTTCATAGGTAAGGTGTTCAGCTTCCAAACTGTAGATGCCTTTTTAGCAAGATGGAAACTATGCCAGGAAATAGTTCAGAAGAGTGAAAGGTTTATGACAGAGCTCCAAATAACAATAATTTGAGGTCTGGGTTTGTTCTCCTACAGATCCAGGTCAAGGACGTTTGTTGGTTGATGTCTTACAAAGCTTTACTGTTCAGCATTAGCCTCAGAGGCTACAGTAGAATAAATCAAAAGGGCAACCAAACCATTCAAGTATAAGTGTGAGTCAGATCCAATAATTTCTGACAGCATTTGCAACAGAGCAGGAGGAAATAATCTTGTCAGCAGGAATAGGCTTGGTGAAGATATCATCCAGAAAATTTGTTCAGCTGGTATTTCAAGCAACAAATTCTCAGGCTACCATCCATGGTTTCAGTTCCAGCCAAAGCTGTGCATTTTGGCCCAAATCAGTTAATTCAATGCCTGGACAAACATTACCTGTTTAATTTCTTTCTAACAGGCTGTTGTTAATCCTCAGGAGAGAGCCAGCAAAAGATATTTTCTGCTTGTCTTAGAACTGGCAAGTCAGCTGAGACAACTTTGAAGATGGGCCAACTCTACAACTCAATAAGAAAATGCCAGTTCTTAAGTTAACTATATTTCCATGCTGAAAACCCTTTTAACTTTGATACAAATGGAACAAGGGAAAATATGTGGTTGAAAGCAGGGGTGAAATCCAGCAGGTTCTGGCAAATTTTGAGTAGTTTGAAGAACCGGTAGCGGAAATTTTGAGTAGTTCAGAGAACTGGCAAATACCACCTCTGGCTGGCCCCAGAGTGGGGTGGGAATGGAGATTTTGCAATATCCTTCCCCCAGGAATGGGGAGGGAATGGGGATTTTGCAGTATACTTCCCCTGCCATGCCCTCCAAGCCACACCACAGAATCAGTAGTAAAAAAAAAAAAATTGGATTTCACCGTTGGATGAAAGGATTGAAATTTCCACTGTTATAATTTTAAAGACAATTTTTTATAAAATGATGCACTGTTGGGATATGTCCAGTGGTGGAATTCAGCCGGTTTGGGCCCCTTCAGGCGAACTGGTTGGTAAATTGCTGACTGGCCCCTCCCCTCCCTGCCCCTCCCTTCCAGGAGTCCCCATGGGCCCCATTTTGGCTCCTAGGTAAGTGCAGGGAGGCCTACTAGACCCAAAACAGAGTGCGGGGTGTGTGTGTGATGCACCTCCCCCTGAGGCCTGTTTTTGCTCCCAGCAGGGAGGCCTACTAGGCCCAAAACATGGTGCGGTGGGGGGGCACATCCAGGGGTGTGCAGGAGGCCGAGTGCTGCCTGTCACACCCTCTGGCCATGCCCACTATGGCCACGTCCACCCAGCTGGTCATTAGGGCAGAGAACTAGTTGCTAGATTATTTGAATCCCACCACTGGATATGTCACCAGAGAAATTATCTAGAATATGTAAAGGCATTTCAAATTCTGTTGGAAACATGAGCAATGAGAACAGACATTTTTTTAATCAAGTTTGATGGATGTATAAAAATGGTAGAAAATTTGGATTCAAACATATACAGTGATTCTGAGTATTTTAAAGATTAATAGAGACCAGAGGTCTTTCTTTTGGGACTGATGGGCAAACAGTTGTAAAAGTCATGGAATTTTGTTTTTGTATATGACAACTGTAGTAAGATTATTGTATGCACAAAGAAGAAAATATTTGACAATACCTGAAATGAAGAGTAAAAGAAGATGGAACTCACTGAGATGTCTTAATTGACTTCTTTGATCAGAGAAATGATAATATCTGCATTTATTGTTGACCAGAAATTCCTTATGAACTTTTTGCAGAAAACAAGAAAAAAAAATGAATTGATGATGATGATTAGACTGTAGAAATTAGATTCTAGAAAAAAGAGAGAGGGGTAACTTTAGAGAAAAGGGTAAATTTATAACCACCCTTACAACTTGTAAAGAACATCAATTGCCCCTTTTAAAAATCTTTTTTTGCTTTCTTTTCTATTGTTCTTTTACTGTTTTTCCTTTCTTGTACTTTTAGCTTTCTCTTTGATTTTCTTTTTTCTCTTACTTTTTCCTTACCTTTTCTTTTTTTTTATTTCTTACTTTATATCATTTATATAATTTATTTATATAAATTATTTAAAAAAAAATAAAATGAGTAAAACCCATTTAACTTTGGTATATTGAGACAAAGGCTCACTTTGCATATTTACACTTATTTGCTTACCCCCTCCCCTTCAGAAGATTCCTTGAAATACTGTAGGAAGTTAGCATCCACCCCTTTCCTAGAGGAATGAAATATTTTAGGAAATATTAAAAAGGCAGAATATTATGTTTCCCTGGATGAGAAATGGAGAAGCATGTTTTAAAGCAGCTCCCACCTTCTTGCCCCCCATCCTTTGTTAATGGGCCAGAGGCAGAAACTCAGTCTTTGTCAATGGACCATCACAACACAATAGGACCCATCTGCAAAACAATAGCAGCAGAAACTCACCACATGTGACCTGGGAAGATTACATCAGCCAGCAAGGCTAGCTAAGACCCCCACCCTCTGGGAGTCTGACAACCAATCAAGATACTCTTTTTGGGCCCCAGGAAGTTCAAAGCCAGAAAGAGCATAAAAACTCACTGTATCTGCCCCTTTTCTCAAGCCATGTGATCCTGTCCACCATTAAACCATCTTTCCAAGCAGTCTCCACGTTTCCAGTGTCTTTTTCCCCACTTGGAGCAGAACCCAGAAGGATGTTTCTTCCTACAATACCTATGAAAATTCGCAAACCATATTGCACAATGTAATTTATTCCTTGCTGATTGTTAGAAAATCCATTTAGTGGCCTTGGCCAATTTTATGGGCACAGAAACTCACCTTTCAGTCTCTGTGGAAATCAAGTTGCTATGTTTCAATCTGTTAACCTCCATCTGAGCCTTTAAAAATTGATGGTCTGAATGTCACTTAGAATTCCATATCCTGCCTAGCAACCCAGATAGCGCAGGCTGTCTTTTGTTTCAAAGAATAACCCACAATTGTCTTAAAAGCACATAGACTAAGGAGAAGAGAAGTTTGCTCCTCCTCCTTTCCTCCGTTCTTCTTCCAGAAGCTGCAGCAATTGCAAAGAAGACATCTTGATTTTAAAACTGGGGTGGTGCCTGTGCATTTATGCCTTTTGATGCTATGGTTTTTATGTCTATGCATATACATGCACGTGTGAAACTTTGTATGTGCAGCAAGGGAAGCATTGGCAGTTGTGTTCCTGGAACAGAATCCAATCCACCCACGTGGGGAGAACATGTAGCTTCCAGAATGGAGCAAATGCCTTATAAGATGTTGCCAAAGCATTTCAGTCTGGATTGTTATTTTTTTAGAAGGAAGCTTAGAATTAAAATTATATTAGCATAGGCCAAGAGAGCTTCCTTTCCTTTCCTTTCCTTTCCTTTCCTTTCCTTTCCTTTCCTTTCCTTTCCTTTGCTTTCCTTTCCTTTCCTTTCCTTTCCTTTCCTTTCCTTTCCTCGCCTTGCCTCGCCTCGCCTCGCCTCGCCTCGCCTCACCGCACCGCACCGCACCGCACCTCACCTCACCTTCCCTTCTTCTATTTTCCCTTCCCTTCCCTTCCCTTCCCTTCCCTTCCCTTCCCTTCCCTTCCCTTCCCTTCCCTTCCCTTCCCTTCCCTTCCCTTCCCTTCCCTTCCCGCCCTGCCCTGCCCTGCCTTGCCTTGCCTTGCCTTGCCTTGCCTTTCTTTTCCTTTCCTCGCCTTGCCTCACCGCACCGCACTGCACCGCACCTCGCCTTCCCTTCTTCTATTTTCCTTTCCTTTCCTTTCCTTTCCTTTCCTTTCCTTGCCTTGCCTTGCCTTGCCTTGCCTTGCCTTGCCTTGCCTTGCCTTGCCTTGCCTTGCCCCGCTTCGCCTTGCCTCACCTTTTTATATCTTCCTTGCCCTGCCCTGCCTTGCTTTCTTCTATCTCCCTTCCCTTCCCTTCCCTTCCCTTCCCTTCCCTTCCCTTCCCTTCCCTTCCCTTCCCTTCCCTTCCCTTCCTTTATTATTTTTACAAATAGCAAACCTATACAATAGCCCTTCCTCCTCCTATTGTCCCCACAACAAGAACCCTGTGAGATGGGTTGATCTGAGAGGGAATATGTGGCCCAAGGTCACCCACCTCGCTTTCCTGCCTAAGGTGGGTCTTGACATCACGCTTTGTAGCCTGATGCCTTAACCACTAGACCAAATAGGTACTAAACTTAAAAGTTCAGTGTAGGTCTTCCTCAAGTCTCAGCCTCTTTTTCTTCTAGTGGGGGGGTTGGGTCACTTAGAAGATGGGATCAACAGTAGCTTACCGATTGTAGCATCAAATAAACAGGATGAATTGGTGAGTTGCAGTATAATGCAATTCCAGTCAGTGCACAGGAAAAAGAGATTATGCCACTTCACCTCTGGAATGAAGCATTCAGTTAGAAGAAAACAGAAGGAGAAGTGTCAGTTGTAGTTTAAATCTGTACTGATATTTTAGCTTTGTAATATTGTACAGGTGATAAAGCAAGGCTTATGTTGCTAAGAATTTGCCACTTTACAACAACAATACTAGGATAAATCTTCTATTGATTTTATTGTTTTCTCACATTGTAAACAACCTAGTTCAGTGATGGCTAAACTTTTTACCTTCCACATGTCCCCCCGCCCCCCTGCGCATGGATGGCAGAGACCCAAAGACCAGCTGGCCTGTGGGAGGCAGCTGTGTATGTGTGGCAGAGCTGAACTGAGGCAACGGCTCGAATGCCATAGAGAGGGCATTTCATGCGACCTCTGGTACACGTGCCAGAAATTCGCCATCACGGACCTCGTTCATTTCCTTGGATATAACCGCCAACCTGCGGAAGGAAGGAAGGAAGGAAGGAAGGAAGGAAGGAAGGAAGGAAGGAAGGAAGATTGCTTACCCTGTATTATCAAATATTAGTAGTTTTTTGCCCTGAAATGCTATTGTGGCCCCATCTTAACTGAGTCTACAAAAGCAAATGGCTTTATTTAATACATTTATTTAAATCAGCTTAGAAGTCACCAACTTAGATCCCATCCAGATAAATAATATCAACTGGCAGGGTCTAGGAAGAGAGCCTTCTCAGATGTTTCTTCCACTTTATGGAGCATCTTCTCCCCAGAGGTGAGGAAAGCTCCCAATCTCTATTGATTATATTACCAATTTAACCAGAGCCCATATTTGAGGGAGATGGATGGTAATATCAATTACTGTATAAACAGACAAACTCCAGTAGGATGTTTTATGGTTTCCATTCAGATCTTCACAGGCCAGATCAGGTCACCCTAGAGATCAAACTATCCCCAGATTCTGGCCATTTGCTCTTCTGGCATGAAGTTCAAGGAAAAACAAAGTCCAGTTGCCTGTTGAAAAGCACTTTTGGGACATCATGACCTGGATGACTGAGAATTTCCATAGGCTTCTGGTCTGATAGGCTTTTTGGTGCAGCCCTTTTTAATAATTAAAGAGTCCATTAAAGGTAAAGGTGAAGGTTCCCCTCGCACATATGTGCTAGTTGTTCCTGAATCTAGGGTTGCGGTGCTGATCTCCATTTCAAAGCCGAAGAGCCAGTGCTGTCCGAAGATGTCTCTGTGGTCTTTGGCATTTAGCCGGAATGACTAAATGCCAAAGGTGCACGGAACGCTGTTACCTTCCCACCAAAGGTAGTCCCTATTTTTCTACTTGCATTTTTTACATGCTTTGGAACTGCTAGATTGGTAGAAGCTGGGACAAGTAACGGGAGCTCACCCCTTTACGTGGCACTAGGGATTCAAACTGCTGATCTGCTGACCTTTTGATCGACAAGCTCATGTCTTAGCCACCGAGCCATCGCATCCCTAAAGACATGGTGACTAAAGACTAAAGAGTCCAGTACAGTCCCTCAAAGTTCTGCCTTCAGCCAAGCTCAGGTACAACAATTTTGCAAAGAGAGAATGCTGTGAGTCCACTAAAGTCCATCAAATCTCTCTGAAGCAATCAAAAGGCAATAGATTCATTTGAAAATTGGGTCAGAAGGGGAGTTTTCAATCAAATCTCCTTTGAGTAAATCAAAACTTCATTCAGCCCAGGTAATTACTTTGGCAGTTGGCTGAAAATCTGCACCTTAAAAAGGTAGGTAATTCTTATTAAGTTTCTCTAAATCCAAGGAGCTTGTGGCCTTGTTATGTCATCATAACTTTGACTTGGGAAAACTTTAGGGAAAATACAAGAAGACAGTGGTTGATACCAAGCTGGGAACAAAAAGGAACAATGAACTGAATCCCCTTATGGACATCATCATTTGACAAAAATATACTTCTGATTTACCAATGATTGATACCCTTTTTCACCCTGTGTAGGTTATTGTGGTCAAATACTAAACTAGCTCTTCAATACGATTTGGCCAACACACTGTTAACTGTTTGCTTATTCATTTGTTTTACCTTCTATCCTTTGTTCAGTAGGTCTTAAATAATATACAGTAGCAACCAAAATTGTGGAAACCTTTTGGGAAAAGGGTATTTTCTAACACTACTTTTTTTTTTTTTTGAGTAGTACCATAAAATTATATATCAAACAGTCCTCAGCAGACTAAGGCCTGTTATTAACATTCAGTGTCTGCAATTACTGTAAGTTCGAATCTCACCAGGCTCAAGGTTGACTCAGCCTTCCATCCTTTCTAAGGTAGGTAAATTGAGGACCCAGTTTGTGGGGGCAATAAGCTGACTTTGTATAAAATATACAAAAATATGAAGGCTATCGCTTAATGCATTGTAAGCTGCCCTGAGTCTCCAGAGAAGGGCGGCATATAAATCTAATTTTTTAAAAAATGGAAAGATCATTTAATCAAGAATGTAATGCAATCACTTTTATGAAGGATTTGCTATTAGAATAGCAGTTACAATATAAAGAAGAAAAGTGTAACACGTAGAAAAAAAATGAGATATACAAAAATTATCACCATAGAAAAAATGAGATATACAAAAAATATCACCATGTCAGTTAATACTTTGTTGGGTAACCTTTAGCATGAATGACGGCCTTACAACGTCTTCCCATAGTGTGAACCAAGTCTTTTAGTTCTGCAACTGTTCTAATATGAAACCAAGATTGAATGATTGCTTCTATTAACTGGGTTTTATTGCTGGGTCACTTCTGACTAACAACTTTCTTTAGTCGGCTCTATAGATTTTCAATTGGGTTAAGGTCTGGGCTATTCCCAGGCCATTACAGCAGTAGAATAGGATTATTTTGAAACTCTAAAAAAAAAGTGGTGTTATTAGCCATCAAGCCTCAAAAATACACTTTTCCCAAAAGGTTTCCACAATTTTGGCCACTATTATACATAGCACTCATTCTTCATATTTTTCCTGGATTTTTTCTAGCTCAGAATCACCAAGTCACATTATATGACTCAGAAAGGACCATAAACAGGTGTTTCCAGTTTGTTTCCAACATTTTAATTGTTATGCCCCATTGGCTCTTTAAGGTTTCAATTTCTTAAGGTTCTTATACGCTGAGATGTTATTGAAGCATCATGTTGGAAACTTAGTGATTCCTGAGTGCCAGCAGAGATAGAATTAGGATCCTATTAACAGAGGATCAATATTGCTGTCATTTTGCATTAAAGAAGATTTTTTTTATCATGGTTAGAAATATTTCACCATCAATTTTAACCGATCAAAGTAGCATCACATGTTCATTTTCAGTTGTGTTGAAAAAAAATAAAGAATGAAGAATGCATCCAGGCACAGGGCTCATATTATTTTACTTTTTTAAAAAAAAATTCAAAATAATATTTATTTGGGGGGAAAAAATAAATCTTTTCCTCTGTAAATTCAGTATTGGGGAAATATTGTCCTTCAAAACTTACTAGGTAAACAAGAGATACAAAATATCATAAATACAATACCTTAAAAATACAGCTGTATATGAAGATAATACAAAGCCTTTAGTAGTTCATGTTCAACATGTCCATTCAATATGACATTTGCACAATCATATTAGGAAAAAACAGATTTGACTGAATTTATCCTTTACTGTACTGTAGCATTTTTCTTAACTCTTGGTTGTTAGTCTAACATTTCTGTATTTATGTTTGAACACCAGTGAATAAATAAAAAGGTTATCCAAACACAAAGAGTTATATCGTATAATTCTTTAATATTTATACATACATATATACAAGCATACATACATACTTACATACATACATGCATACATACATACACACCATCTCAAGCATTTAGATGGTATTTCTTAAATGCAATATACCTTTTGAAGCATTGACATAACATTTACATTATAATGAAATTGTAATACTAATGAAATTTAGTTTAAGGAAATTGTGATTCTATGGTCTTAAGTATATTTTGATTGATTGGATTCCTTCAACTTACCCTAAAATTGTAAGATACTAGGGAAAAATAAACATTATGACAGATTGACAGAATGAAACCTATTCAGTAATAAGAAACATCTCTCAATAGTAAATCAGCCATATAATAGTAATAAAATGGTTTTAATGTCTTGTTCATCAAAGACATTGCAATTATTTTGATGGCTTCTGATTTAGGATGTGATTGTCATGGAAAATGGGCTACTTGCATTCTCTTATCTAACTTCAGAAAATTCTTATTATTTAAACTGGAGATTTATGAGTTCATTGTTATTAACTGTATAGCAAAATAATTCCTAATTCATTCATTTCTAAATCATACCTAGCATGGGTAAAGAAGACAAAGAGGCATCTTGAACAGTAGTAGAATGCATTCATTCTGTCTTGCGAATCACTTCTACCACACTTTTTATTCACTGCATTTCATTGGTAATGCATTTATTTATCATGATCATTGATCAGCAGAAAAATGTGGACAAGGAATAGTAGCAAATCACTGCAGAACCCATATCTATGAATGTCTCTGGAGGTTCTCAGTCATTCAGGTCATGGTTGTCCCAAAGGACAACCTTTTTTTTCAAGAGGCAACTGAACTTTCTGGTTTTTCTTTGAAGATGTTTCCCTTCTCATCCAAGAAGCTTCTTCAGCTCTGACTGGATTGTGGGAAATGGAAGGATTTATACTCCTTGCAGACAGCTGGATATTTTCATTCTTTTAGTGGGTCATTATGGTTACCTGGAGGTTTTCTTCTGTCATCAGGGTTACCTGAGTGGTGTAAATTAGTGTGGAGCCTTCTTGGAACTCTTGAAAGGATTGTGTTGTAGATTGGAGATAGATGATGTTGTATTCCCCCCACCCCTCTGTTGAGAGGCGGCTGTTTAATTTTGACATAAACAACCTCTTTCAAACCAGTGGTCTCTTGTCTTCAAAAGAGTGCCCTTTGTCTTTGAAATGCAGATGGACTGCTGAATCTAATCCTGATATGTTTATTCTCCTATGTTGTGTCATACATTTATGAAGTGATTGTTTTGTTTCCCCAATGTACAGATCTGGCATATGGCTCACTGCATTGTACTGCATATTCGATGTTGCTCAGTTTGTGTCTGGATGTTTTATCCTTCGGGTAGACAAGCTTCTGCTTTAGTGTACTTTTGGGTTTGAAGTGTGCACGTATGTTGTGTTGGCTGAAGATCCTCCTGAGCTTTTCTGATATACCTGCAATGTACAGAATGACAACGTTGCTTTGTTCATTGTTCTTGCCATTGTCTGTTACAAATAATGATGAGGAACTTAATATCTATGAAGTTCTTTTATGAGTCACCCTTTCCTCTTTAGTAAGAATTATATATAGCCTTTCTTGGTCAGTAATGTTCAAGAATGCTCATTCAAGAACTGTGATAATTTCAAACCACAGCACTCTATCATATACAGTGGTACCTTGGTACTCATCTTTAATTGGTTCCGGAAGGTACAATGAGTACCAAAAATGATGAGTACCAAACAATCTTTTCCATAAGGAATGATGTACAGTAGTGAGTCACAAGGCATCCAACCCCAACAGGTTTTAGCTTGTGCATTGAGTATCAAACAAACAATGAGTACTGGGATAAAATGCTTGTGTCAAAATGTGTTGAGTATCAAATTTGATGAGTTTCAAAGCAGTGGAATGTCAAGGTACCACTATAAATAGCACCATGAGACATGAATTAAGATTTCAATTTCCTTGTTTGGAGTTTGGACAACTGTGGTCCAAATGGGAATCATCTTTAGATGTATGAAAAGAGATGGTGAAAACAACTTCAAAATATGTCCATTTAAATGTCTATCCCTGGTCTTACAGTAAGATTAGTAAGGTATGCAGGTAATCAATGTTTTCTGTAAAATCATCTAGAATTTGGGGCTTTTGATAATGCTACTTTTCATTCAAGGTGTTGTGGTCCACAATCAGCCAGTCCTAGAGTCAGGAGAAGGCACAGATGAGGGCTCTGCGTTGGAGGTAGAGATGGAGCCAGGGCCTCTGGGAGCGATGTGAGAACTCTGGAGCCTCCAGAGTCGGACAGCAGAGAGCCAGAGGAACAAGAGGAGCCTGTTCCTAGTGCACGCATGCGCAGAGCTGCCAGAAGGCAAGAGTAGCTAAAGCAAAAGGGATGACTCAAGAGTAAGGCCAGGAGATGATTGGCCCCTCCCATAAGTCTTAAAAGAGCAGCAAAGGCTCTTGGGCTCTTTGTAGGAAAGCAATGTTGCTAAATCTGTTTCCAGTCAGCGTTTCTTGTTTCTGAACTTCGTGGGGCTTTGCCAAGAAAGGCCTTTGGCAGGGTACCAAAGAAGATAAAGGTTTGTGATAAGCCCGAAGGACTTTTTCTGAAGGACTTGTTTTGGAATTAATTTGGACTAAACTGGGAACGAAGTAATTCTCAGCTATTATAATAAAATAGGTTTCTTTAAGACTAATTGTGTCTTTTAATGACTAAGTGATCCTAATTCACAACACAAGGTAACTAGAATCCATTAGGAAAAAAAATTTATATGCAACTATGAATAAGGTCCTACTGTCTACCTAGGTTTTATTACTCATACATGAGCTGTGCTGGCACAGTGGTTAGAATGCAATATTGCAGGCTATTTCTGCTGACTGCTGGCTGCCTACAATTTGGCAGTTCAAATCTCAGCAGGCTGTCACCAAGATTGACTCGGCCTTCCATCCTTCCAAGGTCGGTAAAGTGCGGGCCCGGATTGTTGCAGGCAATATGTTGACACTGTAAACCACTTAGAGTGGGCTGTAAAGTACTGTGAAGTGGTATATAAGTCTAAGTGGTATTGCAATTGCATGTACAGATAGCAATAGACTCAAAACAGAATAACTGTATCTTCCATCTTCAATGATGTAATTTTTAACGGTGCACAACTTCCTTCCAACCAACAGAATGAAGGCAATATAGACATCTTGTTTATGGTCCATCACTATCATTTTTTTTTGGTAGGAAATTATATTGGTAAAAACAAAAATCAGAAGGACGGCACTTTGAAACCATGGTGTTTCTAACTGCAAGGCACTGAAAATTTAATTCTGTGTGGAATAAAATATGTGGGTTATGGGGAAATGGTAGGAAAAAAGATAGAACATTGGGTTTTGCGAGGTACCTGAAAATGTCGGGGTAATTTCTTCTTTTTTATTGTAGGTCTTGAGCTGCCCAATTGAAGTTGTTTTTTTAAAAAAGAAGAATAAAATCAGTCAGCAACGATTCCCGTTCATTTGGTTCCTGTTTAATATCTGACCAGAGGGAAAATCTGTTCCCTGCATGAGCATTTTAAAAGAGAGGAAGGGAAGGAGGCAAATCATTTGGCTTTCCAAAGAAAATGCTTAAATGCCTCAAGCTAAAGATAAACAGTAAAAAGGCAACTTGTTATCACTCAATGTCATTTCTGCTTTGGCTGCAGTCTCATACTAAAAGTCAGATAAATTATTGTCCAGTTTTAGTTCAGTAGCTAGAAAATAAATTACTCGTCCATCTCTTGAGAATTAAGTTATCTTCCACATGCATATAAATCATACAGAGAGGAAGGAAATTATCCCCAAAATGTTCACAGACCTGCAGCCTTCTTTCATAATACCACACATTTCATCTACACAAATTTAAAACTTCAGATGACCTTTATAAAACACAGGATTATTAACTGCCCGGAATTCATGCTGTGATTTGAAACTTCCTGGTTAGGTGTAAGAGGCTAAATCTCTATGATACATCAATGTAATCCAGGATGAAGAACTAGTAAATATCTCAGATACATTTTGGTACTCATACCCTCTGTATCTCTTTCCCTGGACTGTAAATTTGTGAATGTGGGTGAGGAAAATAATAATTCATAGAATAACAGAGTTGGAAGGGACCTTGGAGGTCTTCTAGTCCAGCCCCCTGCTTAGGCAGGAAACCCTACACCACTTCAGACAAATGGTTGTCCAACCTCTTCTTAAAAACTTCCAGTGTTGGAGCATTCACAACTTCTGGAGGCAAGTTGTTCCACTGGTTAATTGTTCTTTCTGTCAGGAAATTTCTCCTTAGTTCTAGGTTGCTTCTCTCCTTGATTAGTTTCCCTCCATTGCTTCTTGTCCTGCCTTCAGGTGCTTTGAAGAATAGGTTGATCCCCTCTTCTTTGTGGTAGCCCTTCAAATATTAGAGCCTTGTCATGTCACCTCTAATCCTTCTTTCCATTAAACTAGACATATCCAAATAGCAATAGACTTATATACCCTCTGGAGTGTTTTAATATGTGAGTGGTTTACATCAGAATATTGTCCACAACAATCTGGGCACTCATTTTACCAACCTCAGAAGGATGGAAGGCTGAGTCAACCTCGAGCCCATCAGATTTGAACTCCTGGCTGTGAGCAGAATTAGCCTTGAATACTACATTCTAACTACTCTTTTTTTATTATTATTAGTAAAAATAGAAATTATTAGTAAAAATAGAAATTAGAATAGAATTAAAAACAAAATGAGGTGAAAAGAATCTTCAAGCGAACTTTCCCCTCCCCTTCCCATCTCAGTGGTTACTATAGCCAGGTACCATCTATTGAAATAAATTTTACAGAATAAAAAAGACTTCTGTTTAAGAAATGTTATCTCAACCATTCCATTCTCTGCAATTAATGTGTATATATATATATATATATATATATATATATATATATATATATATATATATATATATATATATATTGTTGAAATCTAATTATATGAATGCACAAGAGCATATGTGAAAGAAGCTAGTGAGTTGTGGTGTTTTGCCTTAGCATGCAACAAATATTGCGTACTGCCAATAGCTCGAAACCCTGGCAGCTCCATTAAAAGGGATGTCTCTAGGCCCAAGCAACTGGTTTGATTCTGAAATTTAGGTCAAGCTCTCTGAGCAGCATCTTTCCACAAAGTTCTTATACTTTACCCATAATTTCATGACTGATAATCACAGTCCCACAGTAAATTTGAATGGGTATTCTTAGCATGGGCTACTATGAGCATGAGAGCATCTTTATCCAGCTCTCACCTTTATCTGTTTCTAAACCCATCTAAATGAATATCTTTCTCCTTCAGTCTTTTGGGGAAACAAGCAGATAGGTGTTGGGAGAAATAGCCCTCTGGTTCAGTTCCAAGCTGGGAGAAAGGAACTGGAGACAAAATGGAGGCTGGAGGCTGATTGGAAAGAGGATTTAATGGTGAAGCAGAACCACCAAGCACATGGTTCTGAGCAGCTGATCACATGAAGTTGAGAGTGGGGGTTATTTATACCTTCTCTTGGGCTTTGCACTTGAACTACCGGTTCCTGTGCAAGAACATGTATTCTATTGGCTGTCATAGGGGTCATAGCTAGCTCTGTAGGTTGTCTGAGCTAAGTTTGGTTGATGTTTGGTCTCTGATGCAACGTCCTTAGGAGATTGTGCAATCCTGTCACCCTGGAGCTGAAGGTCTTTTGTTTTGTAGATAGGCTGGCCCAGTCTTTCTCAATGGACACAAAAATCTGCTAGGGGGAAGGGAGATTGAGTCTGCTTTCTGTCTTTTAAGGAAACCATGTTTCTCCACTTCTCGTTTAGGGAAATAGAATTTTCTGCCTTTTTAAATATTTCTCAAAATATTTCATTCTTCTAGGCGGGGGGAGTGCTAATTTTCTACATGTTGTTGTAGAAATCGTGTTTGAGCCATTGTGACCCATGGACAATGTTCTTCTAGGCCTTCCTGTCCTCTACCATCCTCTGGAGTCCATTTAAGCTCACACCAACTGCTTCAGTGACTCCATCCAGCCACCTCATTCTCTGCCGTCACCTTCTTCTTTTGCCCTCAATCGTTCCCAGCATTAGGCTCTTCTCCAGAGAGTCCTTCCTTCTCATTAGGTGGCCAAAGTATTTGAGTTTCATCTTCAGGACCTGCCCTTCTAAAGAGCAGTCAGGGTTGATCTCCTCTAGGACTAACCAGTTTGATGGCCTTGCAGTCCAAGGGACTCACAGGAGTCTTCTCCAGCACCATAGTTCAAAGGCCTCAATTCTTTGGTGCTCAGGATCCCATTTATTTGTCTAACATGTGTCTGGCTACATTACCTATTTACAGATAGGTAACATACAAATCTTTCATGGTCTCTGAAAACATGGTAGGAGACAGAACTGTGATTAATCCCTTATTAATCCTTGTGCATGGATGTCCACAGATGATAATCATCCAAGTCCATAACATGTTGAAAAACCATGAAGTGTTTAGAAAACAAAGAGGATGCACTCTAGTTAATCTTCACTGCGTTCGAAAGTTTTCCCGGATCTACAGAGCTTTTTTTCTTCTGGTTTGAACTCATGGGGGAAAATTTATCTGCTTCACTGGCCAAGTTACTGTCTTTACCCTGATGTCTCATTAAAATGTCTGGATTTGAGTCACACACACTGATGAGCCAACATTGATTCTTTCTAGTTTACAACATGAATGAACATTTTTTATTTGGTAACTGATGTATTTTTAAAAGCCTATGGATTGCACAGAGAAGCAGCCTGCAAACCTCCCCCCCCCCCCTTAAACCCTTTTCTTAATTTGGATTCACATCCCCAGCATTAACAATTCAGCGCTGTTTGTCTTCTCGCGCGCAAATCAGGCACTTAAAATGCAGGTCTGCTTCCCAAGCAAACACAATTAGAAAATCTTCCACACTGTGACCCAAAATATATCTCCGTGAAAGATTTCAGTTAGATCAGTTTGCCTGTTTTTTAACTTGTCACGGGGGAAAAATAGGTGAGTATCGGCTAATATTTTTTAACCTGTCACTGCAGGTGTTACTATCGACTCCAAGGGAAGACCAACATGGAGATTAATGAAAAAAAAGCGACTAGCTGGAGTTCTTGTCTTTTTTTTCCTCCCGCCAGGTACAAAATCAGATATTTCAATTTTTTCACAATCACTTTGTTGCTCCTGTGTCCGGTAGGAAAAAAAAAAAAAGTTGTGGATGGAGAATCTACAGTGTACTTATAACATGATATTAATGCTAATGTTCATGTCTATAGGACTGAAATATACAGCCCTTCTAATATTGCTGGTATATTCCCGGGAGCCCCAACAACAGGGCCAACAGCGAAGGATGCTAAGATTTATGATTTAGCAGCCTCTGCAGAGATAAACCTTGTTCCTCCACACTATCTCAGCTCTAATCTATAATCCCAGAGTCATATCTTAAAGGTAAAGGTTCCCCTCACACATATGTGCTAGTCGTTCCGACTCTAGGGGGCAGTGCTCATCTCTGTTTCAAAGCTGAAGAGCCAGCACTGTCCGAAGATGTCTCCGTGATCATGTGGCCAGCATGACCAAATGCCAAAGGCACACAGAATGCTGTTACCTTCCCACCAAAGGTGGTCCCTATTTTTCTACTTGCCTTTTTTATGTGCTTTTGAACTGCTAGGTTGGCAGAAGCTGGGACAAGTAACAGGAGCTCACCCTGTTATGCGGCACTAGGGATTTGAACCGCTGTACTGCTGACCTTTCGATCGACAAGCTCAGCATTTTAGCCACTGAGCCACCATATCCCTCTAAGAGCAATGCTAACTTTCCTAACTGGAAAATAGCAGACTTTGTTTATCACTTATGTCATTATTTTATAGACATGATATTCTATTCTTGATATCTTTGATTCTGAGAACTGCTAAATATAATTCAGAATGAGACAAAGCTCTAGAATTTTTTTTTTCAGGTCTTCATATTAGTATGTCTGTGTGTAATTTTTTTCCCAACTCCACCTTTAATGATGTATAGGGGAATAAATCAATGTAGAAGTGATCTTCATGTGATCATATACATTTCTATCATATACATATAGCAGAACTATTATTCTAGGCCTATTACAAAACCAATGACTCTAATCTTTGAAAATTGTTCTGTCCCCCTTCCCCACACAGGCAAACACACAATCAGGCACACCCGCCAAGACTCTATTAAGCAATCAGACTAGAAACCCTTGCAGATAAAAGTCTTGGCAGTAAACTGCGAAATGCCTGCCAAGTCAGCTCTCACCACAGTTAGCGAGAGAAAGAGTTTCCCCTCAGTCCAGTTCAGCAGCAAATCCATGAAGCAAGAGTTGGCCAGGGTCCAATCCAGATTTCAGACAATGCAACATGACTCTCAGGTTTTCAGCTTTGACTGTCACAAAGCCTGAAGAGCAATCATACCCACTTTTATTCCTTGTCGGGTGTAGCTTAGTGACTCAGCTCAATCTCTGGCCCTCCCAAACCTCTTTCGTTGCTGCGCATGCTTCTCCCTCTGACGCTGCCTGGGATCAAGCCAGGATTCATCATCCTCGCTCCCTATCTGTTGTTGTTCCAATATGCTTTCCTCCTGGCATATCCCAGGCTGTTCCTCTTGGCCTTCGGATGGAACCTGAGGCATTGCCAGAGAGGAGGGTGCTGGAGAGGGAGGCCTTATCAGTTCCTCCCCATCACCTTCTGAGTCCTCTTCCTCTGTTAGGACAGGCTCAGGAGTTGGGGACACAACACAAGTTGCATATGTACCAGGCACTAAAATGTGGCATAATGTAATATTTTGGACTTTTCTTTGTATCAGTAGAAAGGTAGTTACCAAGGAAAACCAAATCAAATATTGAGTGGTTACTATTTATCCACCTTTTATTTGTTCATTTGTTGACTGATATCCCATTGTAAGAAGTTAGCACCTAACCCCCTCCTGGAAGAATGAAATATTCTAGGAAATATTAAAGAGGCAGAATATTATATTTCCCTGGATGAGAAAAAGAGAAACATGTTTTTAAAGACAAAGCAGCTTCCTGTAGCTCCCTGTCCCCCACCCCCACCCCTCACCTTCAGTTCCAGGGTAATGGGATTAAGACATGGCCCTCAGGCAGTGATGGATTTCAAATTTTTTTACTACTGGTTCTGTGGGTGCGGCTTGGTGGGCATGGCGTGGCTTGGTGGGCGTGGCTTGGTGGACGTGGCAAGGGAAGGATACTGCAAAATCCCCATTTCCTCCCAATCAGCTGGAACTTGGGAGTCAGAGAATAGATGGGGGCAGGGCCAGTCAGAATTTTTACTACCAGTTCTCCGAACTACTCAAAATTTCCACTACTGGTTCTCCAGAACTGGTCAGAACCTGTTGAAACCCACCTCTGCCTTCAGGACATGATAGGATTAGCCCTCTACCCATCTCACCACATGGCACCTGGGAAGATTATATCACCCAGCAAGGCTCAACCAAGCCTGGGACACAGACAGCCTACAAATTTAGCTAAGACCTCCGCCCCCTGGACTGATAGCCAATGGGATACATTTCTTGTACAAGAACAGGAAGCTCTAAAGTGGAGCCCAAGAGATGGTATAAATCTCTCTCTCTCTCTCTCCCATGTGCTTTTTGTCCAGGATCTCAAACCACATGGTCCTCTCCACCATTACAAACCATCTTTCCAAATAGCCACCATGTTTCTAGTATCTTTCTCCCCACTTGGAACTGAACACAGATGGACATTTCTTCCAACACCATATTTCTAAGTTAACTGAACACAACTGGAAGTGTTTTTCATCTCAACTCAAGTTTGCCAGACCAGGCAAACCGGAGGCATGTGACTTATTTGAAATCGCAAATGATCTCAAATAAAGGGCTGTTCCTTTTATTATTGGTTAATCTGTACTGAGATTCACAGTCTTCGAGGCTGGTTAATAGCTCAGCAGCTCGAGTCTTAACCAAGGACCTAGGAACTGTTAAGGTATCGTCAGAGGATGTAAGCTGTTCCAAGTAAGGTGGTTTTTTGTAGAGTTTTATTTGTAGAGTTTGTAGAGTTCCTATTATTATTATTATTATTATTATTATTATTATTATTATTATTATTATAGTTGTCTCTCTGGTCAATAGTGTAATAGAAGAAGAATGTGTGAGAAAGAAAAAAAAATCCTTGCAAAACTTTGCAGCCCTTCAGGAGAGGTGTTCCTTGAAACCCTGGAGAAAAACAGCTGCCCTAATATCTGTAATGCTGGGACACAGCAAAAGCTTTGTGTTTATGGTTCACAGCTCTCACCCTGCCACATCCCACAGTTGTCCATTCTGCCCTTCTCCTGCAGGATCTTTGTGGTAGAGGGGGACTGATAGCATGGCAGCTCAATAGAGTGGAATGGCTGAATTGGGCACCTAATTTCTGCTTGGAGAACACAAATTAGAGATTCTAGATAGGTAATTTGTCCATGTAGACTAGTAATTTGTTTACAAAGAGGACAGTATCCAAATTTGTGAAGAGTACTGCAAAAGACAACTGCCAAACAAGTATTAAACTGATCTAAGCCAGACCTGGGTACCTACGAGACCGCCTTCTGCCACCAATAGCCTCCTACTGGCCAGTTCGCTCCCACAGAGAGGGGGTGCCGTCAGCCAAATTGTGTTGACTGGCGACACCAGGGGGAGAGCCTTCTCTGTGAGAGTTCCTGCCCTTTGGAATGAACTGCCCCCAGAGATACGCAAGCTCTCCGACCTCCGTGTTTTTCGCTGTGCCCTTAAGACCCTGCTGTTCCGACAGGCAGGGCTGTAAATGTTAATGAATTTTAATTTGGAGTTTTAATTTTTGTGTTTTTTAATTAAATTTGGCCAAAAATTGTTTAATATTTTTAATAATTCTAGATTTTAAATTTATGATGTCTGTATATTTTGTGTTTTTACTCTGGCTGTACACTGCCCCAAGACCTTCTGGAGGAGGGCGGTATAGAAATAAAATTATTGTTGTTGTTGTTGTTGTTGTTAAATCTTTAGTGAGATTCACAGCCTTTGAGGCTGGTTAATAGCACAGTAGCTCGAGTCCTAACCAAGGACCTAGGAACTGTTAAGGTATCGTCAGAGAATGTAAGCTGTTCTGAGTAAGGTGTTTTTTTGTAGAGTCAAAATGTTCAAGTCCTGTAAATTTAGAATTTCTAAATAGCAGGGTAGCCCTTTGGGTATTGCTCCAAGGGCTCCAATTACAATTGGGACAACACACGATTTCTTTTTCCACCGTCGCTCAACTTCAATTTGCAAGTCCCAGTACTTTGTGATTTTTTCTTGCTGCTTATCTTCAATCCGTGCGTCACCAGGTATTGCAATGTCAATGAATCATACTTTTTTCTTTTCAACTATTGTTATGTCAGGTGTGTTGTGGACCAAGTGCCTGTCAATCTGAATCCTAAAGTCCCACAAGATCTTGAGTTTCTCATTCTCTAAAACTTTCTCAACCTGATGTTCCCAGTGGTTTTTGCTGTACTCAAATAATGCTGTTGTTGTTGTTGTTGTTGTTGTTGTTGTTGTTGTTGTTGTTGTTGTTGTTATTTGAAATAAAATAAAATCACAATCTCAAGTGCAGTAACCCTGAATGTATTATTGTTATTTTTGGTTTATAATTATATGATTCATGCGCTGTTAGGCATGCGGGCCACTACCTTTGTCCTCTCTACTCCCTCTCAGTCTCCCCCACTCACAGCCAGCAGCTCCTCCCACCAGCCTCTGGAAAGTTTATATATATATATAAGTGAAATACATGCCACTGTATAAGACAGCAATAGCACATAGACTTATAAATTGCTTCACAGTGCTTTATAGCCCTCTCTAAGCAGTTTACAGAGTCAGCCTATTGCCCTCAACAATTTGGGTCCTTCCCACCTTGGAAGGATGGAAGGCTGAGTCAACCTTGAGCCTGGTGAGATCACATGGCTATAAAAGGTAGATTGGGTGTATCCTCTTGGTAGAAGTTGGATATATGTAGACAGGAGTGAAATCCAGCAGGTTGTGACAGGTTCTGGAGAACTGGTAGTGGAAATTTTGAGCAGTTCAGAGAACTGGCAAATACCACCTCTGACTGACCCCAGAGTGGGGTGGGAATAGATATTTTGCAATATCCTTCCCCCAGGAGTGGGGAGGGAATAGGGATTTTGCAGTATCCTTCCCCTGTGATGCCCACTAAGCCACACCCACCAAGCCACACCCACCAAGCCACGCCCACAGAACCAGTAGTAAAAACATTTGAATTTCACCACTGCATGTAGATATTTATTTATTTAATCAATCTGTATGGTATCCTATTGAATCAACTGGATGATCAACATAATTAAAATTTATGCATGGCCATCTATAGATCAGGAAAGTCCAATTTATGGGCTGCAGGTCATGGGCAGTCCTGGATTGCTAATAAGGCTTCCCCACAAAGTCATACATTTTAATATCATTAAGTGCTTTCTATATTTATCTATATTATACATTTTA
Organism: Masticophis lateralis; assembly: GCA_030761175.1. Classification (NCBI taxonomy): domain Eukaryota; kingdom Metazoa; phylum Chordata; class Lepidosauria; order Squamata; family Colubridae; genus Masticophis; species Masticophis lateralis. The sequence goes on along the minus strand of JAUDYJ010000004.1, from coordinate 118,500,508 downwards.
TATACAGCCCGAAACAATTCATCTTCATTCACTGCAGCCCAGGTAAGCCAGAAGGACATGCCTGCTTAGATTATATTGTTGTTCTGTATAGTTTTAGGATGACATGTGCTTTAATGTTTTTTAATTTAATTTTTTAATTTTTAATTTAATTTAATTTATATGCCGCCCTTCTCTAGAGACTCAAGGTGGCTTACAATGCGTTAAGCAATAGCCTACATACTTTTGTATAGACTTGCTTAGTAGGGCTTTTGCCGCCCCCCCACCCCAAAGTGGTGTTCTTTTTTATACAAAGTCATCTTATTGCCCCCACAATCTGGGTCCTCATTTTACCTACCTTGAAAGGATGGAAGGCTGAGTCAACCTTGAGCCTGGTGAGATTCGAACTTGCAATAATTGCAGGCAGCTGGTGTCACTTTAACACCACTTAAGATGCTGCTTGAGCTGCTGAGCCACCAGGCTCTTCTTTTTTCTTTTTCTTTTTTTAAAAAAAATATTTCTGTTTGTCTGTGTGTTTTAAACATCTACTTAAACAAACAAAAAAAAATATTATGTGGAAGAACTGGAAATCTTCCATACGTTAATGGACCATTAATGCATTTAACAATATCCAGTGAATGTTATAGAATAATAAGTGTTGTCGACAACTGCAGATTCACATGTTTTTCTTTCCAAGAAATAAAAGTGAAAAGGTTTTATTCCCATAACATAAAGTGATCTATTTGTTTTAGCAGATTTATTGCTAATCCTTCTACTGTTAGTCTGGCTTTCTGTTTGTAAGACACTCGTAAAATTAATTAATTAATAGGAAGTTGACGGCATTTGCTTGAGCTGAGAAAGATAAGAGCTGTGGTGGCACAGTGGTTAGAATGCAGTACTGCAGGCTACTTCTGTTGCCTGCCAGCTGCCTGCAATTTGGCAGTTCAAATCTCACCAGGCTCAAGGTTGACTCAGCCTTCCATCCTTCCAAGGTGGGTAGAATGAGGACCCAGATTGTTGGGGGCCATAGGCTGATTCTGTAAAATGCTTAGAGAGGGCTGTAAAGCACTGTGAAGTGCTATTGCTATTGCTATAAGCAGTGTTGGATCATGTCAGTCCTTGGATCTGCCATAGGTTCAGATCCAGAAGTTCGAAACCACCAGAAAACAAATCAACGGTGAGCTGCTTCCATACTCTGGAAAGTTCTTTATACCCATGAGACCATAATAGAAGTCAAGCTGAGAGACCCGAGTTAGGAAATGCGTGCAGGAATAACAGCAAAGAAATAAAAAATTAACTTCCCAAAGAATCCTTGTGGCATCAAGTCAATACAATGACTGAAGCTGCTAAGGGGGAAATAGCAGGTGATTGTTGCCACCAGAACAAAGAGGAGAAAAATGCCATTCCTAGATATCATTCTGATCAGCGGGTGTTCACCCAACTGATGAGAAGCAGAGACATAATTCCATTTCCCTCTCCACTCTGATATTGGTCCCTGTTGTCTTGGCGCCTCGACAACTTGATTAGCAGACAATGTTGCTGTTTTGATCTTGAAGTAAATCCAAAGGAATTAAAACAACGAGAAGCGTGATGTTGTGTCTTTCTTTCTTTCTTTGATCATTTAATAATTAAGTTTTACTTTCTCTGTGTTAGGATTAATCCATGTTTTCTTGCTGTTAATGTTCATGCAGATTAAATGCATCTTTGGAAATAAGTATTGTTGTTTTTTTTTAGCATGGTCCTGATGTAACTAATGCTGGAACTGGGAAGGCTGGCGCATACTAATGTTATTCGATTTTGAAAAACTAACTTTTTCATCTTTAAAAATAGGTTATACAATTTCTACATTAAAATGATAGTCTATCTAAAACCATGCTCTGGAATAATGTCATGATATTTTCATTTTAAGAAAGGAGACAAATATTCAAGCATTCAAGATTAGGAATGTGCAAATTCTGATTCTCAGCCCACATCCTGGTGACATTTTTCCTACTCCTACTGAAACTCCTTTAATTTCTTTTGACGTTCCTCAACCTGATGTTTATTTGTTTGTTTTTCCCAAGCAGGGGACTTTCAAAGTAATCTCCACATTTAGCTCTAGGCAGAAATTTGTGCCACTTCTTGGTCTCCTTGATCTTCTCCATTTTGTTCCCTGCATGGAGATTTTTATCACCAGCTTTGAAGTCCCATCAGGACAACCATTGCTGGTGAGAAACAGATGGCACCCACAAGGACAACTCAACTAATAAAGCAAACTTGCATTAATGTGTTCAGTGAAATCAAGGTAGGGATATGCACTGAGCCAATAAGCTACTCCATTAGTTCTGTAGAATTTTCCTTTTTATTGCCTTGAGATTCTAGACTAAAAATATCTTAGAATGTAAGAATTAAGGCATATACTGTGCTGAGTCTTTGCATATATTTCTGTTTCTTTGTACATTATACAAAAGTACAAATAATTAAATCACAGTCTCAGAAAGGATAGAATTACATATACTTCCTCCATCAACACCATACCAAAATCCACACTAATGCGGACTTTTTACAGCCTTTGCTCCTTGTTGTATGAGAGAAAGGATAGATGAGTCTTCGAGTAATTTGAGCTACAAGATGAACCATCTTCCTTTGTAGTGGAATCCAAGCTTAAAGAGAGAGCTTGTTTTTGAATACGTCTCACTCAAAAGAAATGTAAAATTCATGTTTATAATTATGCATGATTGATTTTGGATATATATTTAACAGAATAACAGAGTTGGAGGGACCTTGGAGATCTTTTAGTCCTGCACAAGCCAGAGACCCTATATCATTCCAGACAAGTGGCTGTCCAATCTCTTGTATAGAATGGAATGGAATGGAATGGAATGGAATGGAGTGGAGTGGAGTGGAGTGGAGTGGAGTGGAGTGGAGTGGAGTGGAGTGGAATGGAATGGAATGGAATAGAATAGAATAGAATAGAATAGAATAGAATAGAATAGAATAGAATAGAATAGAATAGAATAGAATAGAATAGAATAGAATAGAATTCTTTATTGGCCAAGTGTGATTGGACACACAAGGAATTTGTCTTTGGTGCATATGCTCTCAGTGTACATAAAAAGAAAAGATATAGTCATCAATGATCATAAGGTACAACATTTAATGATAATCATAGGTTACAAATAAACAATCAAATCATACTAGGAAACAATCAATATAAATTAAAATCCTCCATTGACCATTGGCCTTCTCTATTTTGGTGCTATGTGCAGTTTTTTCTAATGTTATCCTCATCCCATTTGTAAAAGAAAGATTAGACACAAGATAATATTTTATTTGCCATCAACCGGTGAACTGCATAGCTGAACTGGGCAACTACGGATCTAAGAGTACTTGAAATATGCTTTAGTTCAACTTCAAACTTTCATTGCAGAATCTGCATTGGACAATATTTAATGGATTCTTAATATCTAAACTGGTGGAAGAAGCAAGAATGAGCGATACTGATGTTATTTAAATTATTTCTAACAAATAATTTCAAATCCCTATTTTATGGCTTTCAAGAACGTAAGGTATTTTCCACATTTATGCACCATTGACATTACCATCAAAATATATAAAGGATTTTAGAGATATTTCTGCTGATTAATTGATTGAATGATTCATTGAATTTGTATTTCTGGAAGGAGGAAAGCAATCCCACAGACTCAAGGTCATTATATAGGGAATATAATTATATTAATATAGAAACACATGAAGCACAATTGCAGGAATTGGGTATGTCTAAAAAAGATGTTGTGATTCTAGAAAGAGTGCAAAGAAGAGCAACCAAGATGATTAGGGGACTGGAGGCTAACTAAAACATATGATGAACAGTTGTAGGAACTGGGCATGGCTAGTCTAGTGAAGAGAAGGACCAAAGGAGACATGATAGCAGTGTTCCAATATTTGAGGGGCTGCCACAGAGAGGAAGCGGTCAAGCTATTTTCCAAAGCACTGGAAGGCCAGACAAGGAATAACGGATGGAAACTGATCAAGGTGAGATTCAACCTGGAATAAGAAGAAATTTTCTGACTGTAAGAACAATCAACCAATGGAATGGCTTGCCTTCAGAAGTTGTGGGAGCTTCATCGCTGGAAGCTTTCAAGAAGAATTTGGACTGCCATCTGTCAGAAATTGTGTAAGGTCTCCTGCTTGGGCAGGAGGGTGGACTAGATGACCTACAAGATCCCTTACAGCTGTGTTAATCTGTGTGTCTAGACTAGTGAAAAGGGAATAAGGAACAGTATATAAGTCTAAGTGCTATTGCTACTACTAATTAGGTATGGCTAGCCCAATGAAAAAGAAAGAACTAAGGGTGACATGATAGCAATGCTCCAATATATGAGGAGCTGCCACAAAGAAGAGGTGTGTCAACCTATTCTCCAAAGCATCCAAAGGCAGGACAAGAGACAATGGATGGAAACTAAACAAGGAAACAAGCAACCTAGAACTAAGGAGAGATTTTCTGATCGTGAGAGCCATAAACCAGTGGAATGGCTTGTCTTCATCACTGCAGATTTTTTTAAAAGAAGAGATTGGACAGCCATTTGCCTCCTGCTTGAGCAAGAGGTTGGACTAGAAGTCTTCCAAGGTTCCTTCCAACTCTGTTATTCTGTAAATTTCTGCCATACTCTGTTTTCTATTGTCAAGAATAGTGAGGAATTTGTAAATGATACATGTTGGTGATACATGTTTTCTTTTTTCTGCTCCCCAACACGCATTCCTAAAAAGGAGGAAGAGGAGGAGGAGGAGGAGGAGGAGGAGGAGGAGGAGGAGGAGGAGGAGGAGGAGGAAGGAAGGAAGGAAGGAAGGAAGGAAGGAAGGAAGGAAGGAAGGAAGGAAATACGTTTGCCTATTTTAGCAACCACTTTTACCCTTACTTATTCTAATATTCCTGAGACACCCATTGGTTTCTGCTAATTCTACCAATTAGGGATATTTTGATGACAACCACAATGTTGAGAACAAAGCTCTGCTTGTTTCTTACGTGTGTTGAACAATAGTGTTTAATTTCACGAGAAGACAACTCCACTCCTCTGCTCACAATAGAGTCCCTTATGCCACCAGACTTGAAATTCTGGGCTTCGACCATCTGGAACTGCCCCGTCTGCGGTCTGATCTAAGCATAGTACACAAAATTATCTGCTACAATGAAGTAATGCATTGTAATACAATGCAGTACAATCCAATATAGTGGTAGGTTTAAAAAAAAATTATTACCAGTTCTGTGGGCATGGCTTGGTGGACATGACAAGGGAAGGATACTGCAAAATCTCCATTCCCACCCCACTCCGGGGGAAGGATACTGCAAAATCCCCATTTCCTCCCTATCAGCTGGGACGTGGGAGGCAGAGAATAGATGGGGGAAGGGCCAGTCATAATTTTTACTACCGGTTATCCGAACTACTCAAAATTTCTGCTACTGGTTCTCCAGAACTGGTCAGAACCTACTGAAACCCATCTCTGCTACAATGTCAATGACTTCTTCAGTTTCAGCCACAATAATACACCAGGCAAACAATCGATACAAACTCAAGGTAAACCGCTCCAAACTTGATTGCAGAAAATACGACTTCAGTAACAGAGCAGTCAATGCCTGGAATGCTCTACCTGACTCCGTTGTGACATCCTCAAACCCTCACAGCTTCAGCCTCAAACTGTCTACCATGGACCTCACCCCATTCCTAAGATGTCCGTAAAGGGGGCGTGCATAAGTGCACCACCGTGCCTACCATCCCTATCCCACTGTACCCATTTATCTGTACTTACTTCCTTTGTTTATGTTTATACTTTTACCTGTCTCTTGTACATGTTTGACGAACAAATAAATAAATAAATAAAAAAAACATTCTTGTTGCCGCCATTTTAGATTGCTACCCAAACATCTTCTTCAATCTCAGTTAAATATGAAGAAAGTATGTTTTCTTTTTTTCCCCTCTCTCTTTCAGAATGAGATATTCGAAAAGAAATAATTCTGGTGCTGCCAAAACATCTCTTCCAATTTCTTAAAAGCTTTTTTCTTTCTCCCTTTCTAAAAGCGGCTTCTGTTTTTCTAATTCATTCTTGGCTTGCTTCAGATTTCTTTTGATGATCCTGTTGCATTGTTGCTGAGTTTCTATTTTCACAAAGCTACATTTGAGTCAGACGCGCTTTCGAGCAAGGGAGGCTGTGCGTGCAGCAATTTAGAGAACATTTTGATGAAGATGGAAGAAATAGAAGCGTCCCAAAAGACACTTGAAATGCTGAGCAGACTTTAATGACTTTAAATAAACTTTTATATTAGATGTGCAAAAGAAAGCATTTAGATTGATAGCTTCTGATAGGAGATGTTTCAGCTAAGGCAACAACAATGGATAATATTTTTTAAAAAGGGCTTTCTTCAAGAAAACCATATTATGAACATTATTTATATATTGTATTAGACACATTTTTAAATGATACTTCTCTGATACATTTCCGTGAAGACAGATGTTGGGATAAAGGACGACCTCCAGATATAAATCAGTTATATTTTCTTTTATGATGAGAATATTGTATAACCTATCAAGCATAGGTTCTAGTACCAAATTAAGAGATAGAAAGAAGAAGTATATATACAGGTAGACAAAGCAATATATATACGAATGAGACTTCGTCGAAACGTCACCAAGACACTTCCAATTTTACGCGGGAGAAGACCCGAATAACCAAAGACCTACATATGTATACGTATATGTATACGTATATGTATATGTATATGTATATGTATATGTATATGTATATGTATATATGTATATATGTAGGTCTTTGGTTATTCGGGTCTTCTCCCGCGTAAAATTGGAAGTGTCTTGGCGACGTTTCGACGAAGTCTCATTCGTGATCTTCAGGCTGGTGTTCTTGGCTTCGTGCTTCCAGGAGCAATGTATATATACATACATTCAACACACAAATACACAAATGCATACACTTAGAGAGGCAGAGAGGAACTCTGACTAAGAATAGCTATTTTATTCACACATCAGATAATAGAATAGAATAGAATTCTTTATTGGCCAAGTGTGATTGGACACACAAGGAATTTTTCTTTGGTGTATATGCTCTTACTGTACATAAGGAGAATAAAATACATTCATCAAGTAAAAGATACAACACTTTGTGATAGTCAAGGTTACTAATAAGCTATCAAATCTTACTAAGAAACAAATAAAAACCATATACATTGAAAGGTACAAGCAACATGGTTATAGTCATAAGTGGGAAGAGATAGATACTAGTAAGGAAGAGAAAAATAATAGTAATACAGTCTTAGTAAATTATTTGACAGTGTTGTGGGAATTAGTTGTTAAGCAGAGTGATGGCATTTGGGAACAAACTGTCCTTGTGTCTTGTTGTTCTGGTGTATATTTTATAGTTGTTCCGGTGTGTAGGTATAGAGTAAGGTATTTTGTTCATTGTCTGAAGTAGAGGTAGACTCTGAAATATTTTTTTTCATATATTTTCTCCTTTTTTTTATAATAATAGCAATATGTTTATGGAAATTCTCAATCATCTAGGTCATGGTTTGCTCAAAGGTGCTGTTTCAAAAGGCAACCGGTCTATGGTTTTTTTCCCTTGAGAAGATGTTTTGCTTCTCCCCCAAGAATCAATAGCTTCTCCATATAGATCACTCCATAATGCTTTACAGCACTCTCTGAGTGGTTTACAGAGTCAGCATATTTGCCCCCAACATTCTGGATCCTCATTTTACCAACCTCAAAACAGAGATGGTTTCAACAGGTTCTGACCGGTTCTGGAGAACCAGTAGCGGAAATTTTGATTAGTTTGGAAAATTCTGACTGGCTCTGCACCCCTCTATTCTCTGCCTCCCAAATCCCAGCTGATCAGGAAGAAATGGGGATTTTGCAGTAACCTTCCCCTGCCATGCCCACTAAGCCACGCCCATCAAGCCATGCCATGCCCACCAAGCCATACCCACAGAACTGGCAGTAAATAATTTTGAAACTCACCACTGCCTCAGAAGGATGGAAGCTGAGTCAACCTTGAGCTAATCAGAATCAAACTCCTGGCTGTGGGCAGAGTTAGCCTGCAATGCTGTTTTCTAACCACTGTACCACCAACACTCCCTTTTATAGCCGAAGGAAACTGGGTTATTATTTCTGAAGATAGCTTTATGTTTTTCATATCGTCTAGTCAATGTCCCTTGGTATATACTAAAAAAAATATATTGCTTGGTTCTAAATTAAGAGGGTCACATCTGGATTGTAAAATCTAGATGACCACGTAGTAGTAAGAAAGAGACATGGCAATGCAGAAAAATGTGGACTGTTTCTTTGGAGGCCAGATGTAGTAACTCTGATTGAAATAATTGCCGGATGTAATAACTCTGATTGAAACCATTGATTAGAACATTTACTATGTGTGTGCATCCATCCTCATTTGTAGTATTACTGCTACTTTTCCATTGATCCTTGTTTTATATATGTTCCACTTTTGTTTCATTTTGCAAATTCGTCTGAGAGCTACAGCTGAAAAGTGTCTAACAAATATTTTAATAAAGTAAGTAATTTCTCTCCAAATTGAAAAAATAAAGAACTTTCACTGAGCCAATTAGATTTTAATCATCACCATCAAAGCTGACTTTCTTTTTTTTTACAAAACACTATTGCTTTATGTCTCATTTTCTCCTTTCCCCTCCCTGTCCAGTTTAAAGAAGTCCCATCTAGTAAATTAAACTTTCAGCATATTTAATGGACACTCTTGATTAAATAGCACAGGAAACTCATAACCTGCTTATAAAAACCCTTAAAATATCCCCAAGTTCAAGAAGTAAACATCACTACAACTCCTAATAACATTCACCTTCTTTTTTTTTTACAATGAACCTCTTAAATTAAAGTCTCATTAAAATCCACATATTAATATTTGATTGATGAAGACCTTGATTGATGGTACCGAGGCAGATCAGGGTATCCATTAAATCTCTCTGTGAGGTGCCATAATTCCAGATATTTTTGCCAGGTTTTCAGCAATCATTTGATAAAAAGGAGTATCTAGCAATGTTTAGATCTCTAGATCGGTGGTCACACCAACTGGTGGTCTGTGGGAAAATTTTGGTGGTCCACAGAAAAATTACTTGCATTTTTTTATATTGCACTAAATCAGGGGTCCTCAAACTATGGCCCCTGGGCCGGATACGTGCAATGAATGTTTGTGTTGCTGCAAAGAGTCTCCCTCTTTGGGGTCTTTTTGTATGGGTTGGAGGGGGGCAGAAATTCCAACTTGGGATCTGCTTCAGCCTCCTGCTTTACCCTGGCTTTGGGCGAAGGCTGGAGGGAAGTGTCGCTGATGGCAAGGAGCTGGAGGGCCTCATTCCAGTGGGACTGCATCATGGCCTAGAACTGGCTGACCATCTCAGCTTGCTGAGCCTCCAGGCATCGGTACCTGGCCTTGCACTCCCGCAGGTCTTCCCTCTGCTTGGAAAGCCTATGCTTGTGGTCCTCAATTAGGTGCTTCTGCTGAGCCTCCTTCTTGGTCAGATCCCATATGAACTGAGCCAGCTGTTTTGCCAACTCTTTCACATGGTGGCTACTTAGCTCCAACAATTGTTTCCTGTTGGGGCTCTAAGGAACCCCGGGCAGGCAGGCGAGGAGTGGTTGAGAGGGGAGAGGCGAGTAGAGACAGCGAAGTGTCCCTCAATGTGAATGACATCGAGTTGGCCATGCCCATTAAGTCACATGACCATCTAGCCACGGCCACCCAGCCGGTCATTAGGCAGATCATATTAGTGGTCTGTGGGATTTAAAAGTATGAATTTAGTGGTCCCTGAGGTCCAAAAGGTTGGGAACCCCTGCTCTAGATGACGCCAAGATATTAGATAAATATTGGAAAAATCTCAAAAGAAACTGCATAGCTGTTTAATTCAGTTGCATTTGGCCATTGTGTCTATGTTAACTGTTTAGAATTTCAGCTTCTTTCTCAAAAGGATTATAGTAGTTTGCAGATAACCATGATTCAGACAAAAGTTCAAGTAATGGCTAGTCTAGAGAAAAGAAAGATGGGGGGGGGGGACATGATAGCAGTATTTCAGTATTTGAGTGGCTACCACAAAGAGGAGGGGCTCAATTTATTTTCTAAAGCAACAGAGGGCAGGACAAGAAACAATGGATGGAAACTAATCAAGGAGAGAAGCAACCTAGAATTAAGGAGAAACTTCCTAACAGTGAAGACAATTAACCGGTGGAAGAACTTGCCTTTAGAAGTTATAGGTGCTTCAAGTCTGGAGGTTTTTAAGAAGAGACTGGACAACCACCTGTCTGAAATGGTATAGGGTCACTTGCTTGAGCAGCGGTTGGACCAGAAGACCTCCAAGGTCCATTCTAAGGTCCCTTCCAGATCTATTCTGATTGAATATTTCTCGAGAATCAGGGAAGTGACAGCATCTTATGTCACAAAGCAAAAGCATTTACTACCTTCTTACTTGAATTCTTATATTACTGGATGCTGTGGTTTAAACACAGTAACCAATTGCAGAAGGATACATAAACTTCAAGAGGCTTGAAAATATGGGAACAAGACGTTCAAAGTCTGCATAACAGCTGTTAGGATTAATCTGGATTTATATGAAGCAATCTAGGATTAAGAGAAACTTCCTAACAATGAGGACAATTAACCAGTGGAAGAACTTGCCTTCAGAAGTTATAGGTGCTTCATGTCTGGAGGTTTATAAGAAGAGACTGGACAGTCACTTGTCTGAAATGTTATAGGATCTCCTGCTTAAGCAAGGGTTGGATTAGGAGAACTCCAAGGTCCATTCCAAGGTCCGTCCCAGCTCTATTCTGAATTAATTAACTAATTAATTAGTTCGTTGTTTCACAACTGCAATGTCTGAATTTTTGTTGATGAACTCAAAATAAGAGAAAAACAGAGTTGGAATATCTTGAATGTCTTCTAGTCAAGCAGAAGGCCCTTACTATTTCAGACATTGGGCTATCCAGTCTCTTCTTAAATATCTCCCACAAGATATTTATTCCATGAGATATTTCATTGGAAGGTATTTAGCATAAGATAATAAATATCTTGAAAACATTTCAGATTGTTAGAATCATAGGATGTTGGGCAATCAACCAATAAAGTCCTAAGTGACATGGATATATGAAACATCCTTAAGATTCTTACTTGGCTGTGTCCTGTGATTTTTAACCTTTTCCCATTTTCTTTCTCTTTCTCGTGCATACTATTTTCCAAAGCACCAGAGGGCAGGACAAGAAACAATGGATGGAAATAATCAAGGAGAGAAGCAACCTGGAATTAAGGAGGAACTTCCTCAAAGTGAGAACAATTAACCAGTAGAACAGCTTATATTATTATAATACATATATATATATATATATATATATATATATATATATATATATATATATATATATATAACAGCTTATGTAAACTTATATAAATAAGTTTATATGTGTCAACTCTGAAGCTGGCCTGACTAAGGCCAATATGTTCTACATACATTATTCTTTCAATACTAGCTTTTTCGTCATCTGTCAAGGTGTATCCTTCTTCTATGTTCTCACTGATGAGACCTATCTAGAATATTGTGTCTTAGAACACTGACAAACTGGAATATGTGTCAGTTTGTTGCAGCACACACATCCAGAAAGCACACACAGGTAACTGATTCAGCAGGATTCATTAACTTATCTTTATATACAGTATAATATACCACATGAAGTAAATATACAATACCAAAAGCAGGTTTTCCAACATGGTAGTAAATACAAACAAAACACAAGCAGAGGAGAGGAGTTTCCGTTTCCATTTCAGAGCTCAGCACAGCATGCAGCTTTAGTATAGAAGTTAAGCTAAGCCATGCCTAAGCTCCTTGCTGTCTGAATCAGCAAGCAGCCCCCATTGGCTGACATTGTTGCCATGTCTCATCCAGTCTATGAACATACTCATACATTGACAATATGTCCAAATGAAAACAGTTGAGATCATCAGGGTCAAGTGTCCACCCTCTGAGATTGAACAGATAAAGGTCACATTGCATGAGTCACTGGACTTCTACTTGTAGTACAATGTAGTATGATAGCAGAATGTAGTTTAATAATCTGACACATCTTGAGATTTCCCACCTCCCCTCCCCTCTTCCTGTCTGGGTTATGCTGATGTTTACAGACTAGTTGATGAATTCTGTCTTCAAATCTGTCTCTGGAATCTTTGCAGCATGGAAGGAAAAACTTATAAAACAGTTGGAGGTTGATTGGGTATGTTTAGCTTGAAGAAGAGAAGACTGTAAGAATACATGATAGTCTCTTCAAATATCTGAAGGGTGACATGTAGTAGATAGGGAAGAAATGTTTAGTGTTGAAGATGGATCAAGAGACAACAGGCTTACATCATAAGGAAACAGCTTTCAGTTGGACATCAGAAGAAAGTTCTTAGTAATAAAATCTGTTCAGCTGTGCAAAAGACTCTCTTAAAGGGTAGTGGACTCTTCCTTTGTAGGAGGTAATCAAGGCTCTGTGCTTATCTCCTGGGATACCGTAGTAATGGAATCTAGCAATGGACAGAGGCTTAGATTAGATGGCCTCCAAGATCTTACCCTTTTGTAGAATGTGTGGTCTACCATTCCAAAACCATTTGTGTTCAAATTTTCCTCATCCAACTTCTGTTCTTTTGATAGTAAGGGTTTAGCTGCTCAGAGAGGGGAAACATCTCTTCCATATGGCATCAGACAGGCCAACTGTTAAGTGAAATAAAGTGGGCCCTCAGATAGCGGCTTTCAAGCAGGGAATCAATGTCAGCCTGCTGTACTCAAGTGTGCTAACAGCCATTTCAATTATCTTCTGGATGGGAAATGAGATGGGGCATGTGTTGTAACATGCCTGGGACAGTTCTGATCCCCACCTATGACCAAGAATTTCTCTTTTCCAAAGCACAAAGAGTAAGGGTTAAGCAGCACTGCATCTTTTCCAAGATTGCGTCGTTTCACTCTGGAGATGCCAAACCATCATGAAAAGATATGTGTTTGGTTTGAGGGCTGCAAACAGATGCTCCTCCAAAGGACCTTTTGGCAGAAACTGCAGGGTAATCTCTCCCAACAAACAAGCAACTTTGCCTATTGCCTATCTGCAGAGGTTGTTCTGTGGGCACCATCCAACTGTAACAGGAGTAACTTCACCCTATGTGATGGATACACTGCATAGGAAGCTCATTAACAATGAAATATTTTGGAATTTTCTAACACTTACCTGATAGCAATAGCACTTACTTATATACTGTACCACTTCAGTGCTTTTTACAGCCCTCTCTAAACAATTTTCAGAGTCAGCCAAAGTGGGCAACTGGGGGTTCACAGGTGTTCAGGAGAACCCCAGGCTAAGATTCTGCGCAGTTCGGAGAACCCCCAAATCCCACTCCTTCCTGGCCCCGTCCACCCTGTCCCACCCCTCCCAGGAGTCCCCATGCAGCCTATTTTGGATGAAGGTAAGTGCAGGGTCCATGCAGAGGGTGAAAAACGGACCTACCAGAAGTTTGGGAAGGGCCTCCCAAATGGGGAGGCCATTTTCATCCTCCCAGAAGCTCTAGGAAAGCCTCCAGAGCCCGGAAAGGGCAAAAATGCCTCCCCTGCCATGGTGCAGGAGGCTGATTAGGCCATGCCCACCATGGCCATCCCCACCCAGCAACTGGGCAGAGAAACCCTTGCTAACATTTTTGAAGCCCACCCCTGGAGTCAGCATATTTCCTCCAACAATTTGGGTCCTAATTTTATCCATCTCGGAAGGAGGGAAGGCTGAGTCAACCTGGTGAGATTCGATTTGCCAAATTGTAGGCAACCGGCAGTCAGCAGAAGTAGCCTGCAGTACTGCACTCTAACTGCTGCACCACCATGGCTCTGATGATAGATCACTAAGGAATGTCTTAATCACTTGCCTGAAACATAACCCGGAAGGCAATTATCTAAGCCAAGTGTGTCAGTGAAACAAACAAAGTGCTAAAAAGTTATGATATTTATGTAGTTATCAAGGACATCTAAATGATATTAAAGCAACCAAAATATCTTTACAATCTCCAAGGCATGTCACAACTTTTGAGCACCCCTAATGTTTGGAAAGTTGAAATGGAAAGTTGAAAAAATTGATCTTTTTCTTCTTGAAATCTCTGCCCAATTCTTGTTAATAATTTCCCTTTGTGCAACCTGCTTGTTGGCTTTGTCCTTTTTCTCTTACTTTTTATTTGGCTTCACTCTAGTCTAACGTGCAAAACTGTTGTTTGTTCTTTCTGAAGTGCAGGTTTCCAATTATAGATTTCAGCCTTAATAAGAAAGGTAAATAGATTGAAACAAAGTCTGTCTAGTGGGTTGAGTAATCCAGGAGGACCAAATGGAGGGGAAAATGCTTCTAACTATGTTTTTGTTTTCACCGCTGGGGTCACAAAAGGACAATAAGCATGCATTGCAAAGGATTCGCAAATGTTGGGTTTGCAAGCAACTGCAAAGATGGCTACAAATTCTTTTTAAATCTGGTCAGACTTGTGCAGCAAAATTGGACTTCTGTCAAAACTAACTCCAGGTTTGGCTTATAGCAACTGGATCTGGTCCCACAAAGTTTGAAAACCCTAGTGATAGATTAATGCAAGCAAGTCTTGTATTTAACCTAAATTCTAATCTAAAGGAAATCATTAGCTGCATTCATGGGTATCTTTATGGGAGTTATTTCACTACTACTTCTTCTTCTTCTTCTTCTTCTTCTTCTTCTTCTTCTTCTTCTTCTTCTTCTTCTTCTTCTTCTTCTTCTTCTTCTTCTTCTTCTTCTTCTTCTCCTCCTCCTCCTCCTCCTCCTCCTCCTCCTCCTCCTCCTCCTCCTCCTCCTCCTCCTCCTTCCCCTCCCCCTCCTCCTCGTCCTCCTCCCTCCTCCATACTGTTCCAAATTTTGTCAAAACTATATAAGTGGCCTCTAAAGACAGCAATGCTATACTGACAGCTAACTCTCTTCTGCCATCCAATGGCTGACTGTATTTTGCATCCTAGATCTGGTAGTTCAAAGAACGAGAGAGCACAAGCCATGTATTGGAACCTGACTGAAAGAAACAAAAGAAAAAAAAAGGGGGGGGGGGAAGCTATGTACAATTCTTTTTCCTTTCTCTTCAAACACAGTGAAAGACGAAAGGGGTGCCATGTTATAAGCATCTTGAATCTTGAAATAAGCCAGAAGGGATTTGTCTGAAAGAGACTCCACAACCCAGAAGGATAATTCTGAGGATTTCCCCATACTAGGATGTCTATTAAGAAGATCCCTGTTTTGCTGCCTGAATAAATTTAATTACACAGTCAGTTTCACTCAGTCAGTCTCAATAACACCATGGCTCCAAGACTTAACCAACCACCTCATAAGTCTTTCTGAAATCAACAGCTTTCCTAAGTAAGTACTTTTATTGCCAACAAAGTTGGAAAATTTGATGGACTTACCCAAAAAAGATGAAAGGCCACAAAACTTTCTCTTGTACATTGCCCCAAAAGGTGCTTTTTCAAAAGGCAACTGGACTTTGTTTTTCCTTGAAAACGTTTTGCTTCTCATCCAAGAAGCTTCTTCAGCTCAGAAGCAGAGCTAAAGAGACTTCTTGGATGAGAAGTGAAATGTCTTCAAGGAAAAACAACATCCAGTTGCCTTTTGAAAAAGCACTATGGGGACAACCATGACCTGGATGACTGAGAATCTCCGTAGACTCTTGCTACGGAGATTGCTGTATAATGATTGCTGTATTTCAATATTACTTTTGGTTATAAATTTTTTTATAAAATGTTTTATAGGTGGCATTAAGATCTGAAGAAATTGTCGTGCATGTATCCTAATGTTCAGCAAAATGTTGGAGATGTGATTGCTTAGATGCTACATATTATCATATATGGTGGACTTGCAAGAAAGTGAAGGCTTTTTGGATTAAAATTTGGTGGGTTATGCAAAATGTTTTGAAGAAAAAACTCCAATTTTCCCCTCAATTGTTCTTATTGGGCATAGTTAAGGATTTTTCATTGATTGAAACAAAATTGATATTATATATGGTTACAGCAGCTAGATTACTGTTTGGTCAATATTGGAAAAAAGACGTTATGCCTACTATAGAAGAATGGACTTCGAAGGTGGCCAGTTTTGCAGAAATGGCGAAGATATCAGCATATCTAAAAGACCGGACTCAAAAAACTTATGTGTGGGAATGGAAGAAATGTGCAGAATAAATATCAAACAAGGAAGTATCAGATAGCTTTTAGTTGAATGTCATGAAGATATTTATAGTATAGACAGGGGGTAGAATTGTAGGGGGGTATTGTATAATATGATATGATTGGGATTTCACCTTGGGAAGTCATGGGGGGGAGGGGAGGGTTGGAGAGGGGAGGTGGGGAGATGGAAAAATTTGTGTTTGTAAAACTTTTTCAATAAAAAAAAATATTGCTTCAGTAGTAGTTCTGAAAAGGTTCAGGAGACTGAAATGAAGAATAGAATGGGGATTACATTCTCTAGAAGAGTGAAAAATAGCAACTTAAAACAGTTCACTCAAATACATTGTTTGCATTCCTGAACATTGATAAAAATGTATTCCTTAATATATTTTGTCAGTTTTCATCTTAACTATCATTTTGTTAGTCAATGCTGCTTCTTCCTTTTCCAAATGCACAGATAGACCTGCTGGAACTAATCAGCTCTGCAAGACAAGTCCAGTTTTTCTTCACCATTCGGGAAGTAAAACTGGACATCCAATTTAAGAAGGCAGGTTTTTTTATTTCCTTTTCAGGAACAAGCCCTTCTAAATTCAACAGAACTTACTTGCAGGTAAGCATCTAAAGAGGCATACTAAAAAGGAAATCCATGAAAAGCTGTCACTTTCTTTGAAACAATCATTTATAAGGTTTTATGAGATGTCATTCCTTTTTTACTTGCCCTTGATCATTTGTCCAGTCCAAATTATCGTTTTTCAAAATTTCTTTTTTTTTTTAGAACCGTTTCCCATAGGAACTGGTTTTTACACAGATAGAATCAGAGGAGAAACTCCTACAGTAGTTATCTGAGCTGAGATGGAAGATCATCAAGGTAGATTTCTTCGTAGCATCCCTACCGCTGATTGCTGTTCTTCGAAACCTTTTCATAAAGACTATTTTGTTCAGTACTTTCTTAGAAACATACCTTTTGATTGGAAGATTCTGTCCCTTAAACCTCAGAGATCTTTAAGGCATTCATTTATTTATTTATGTGATTTATATGCCGCCATTCTCCCCGAGGACTCAGGGCGGCTTACAAAAACAATCATAATACAAATCACAATAAACACATTTAAATGCATTAAAATCCAGAAAATTATTCTAAAAACTATATAACCCCACGATCGTAATATTCTTTAAACAGCCATGTCTTTAATCCCTGGCGAAAGGAGAGGAGGTTGGGGGCTGTCCTGAGGTCGGTGGGAAGACTATTCCAGAGGGTCAAAGCTCCGACAGAGAAAGCCTTCCCCCTGCGGGCCGCCAGCTGACATTGCTTGGCTGACGGCACCCGGAGGAGGCCCACTCTATGGGAGCACACTGGACAATGGGAGGAAGGCAGGAGGTGGTCCTGTAAGTACCCCAGGTACTAAGCTATGTAGGGCTTTATAGGTTAAAACCAGCACCTTGAAATGAACCTGGAGAACAACCGGTAGCCAGTGCAGCCTGCGCAGGAGAGGTGTAACACGGGAGTAACGAGAAGCCCCTGTAACTACCCGCGCGGCCGCATTCTGGACTAACTGGAGTCTCTGGATATGTCCCAAGGGCAGCCCCATGTAGAGGGCATTTCATCCTATTACATGCCCCATAGGCGTGAAATGCTCTAAAATCTGCTCCCGGTTGGCTTCGATACCAGTTTGCTGTGCGTGTGCATGCGTGGTGTGTGGCAAATGCATGCTTTGTGCATGTATGCACAGTGTGTGCCAAATGTGTGCTTTGTGCATGCATGCACAGTGCACAACAAATGCGCGCTTCACATGCAGGCGCACTGCAGGCACTACTGCACAGCACTGAGAGAGGAGGATTAAGTAGCCTTTTCTAAGGTAAGTAGAACAGTGAGGTGGGGGGAAAGCTGTGCCACATGATTTAGATTGGCTAGAAAGCAGGATTTCCTGCTTTCTAGCAAATATAAATCACGTGGCACAGCTGATTGTCAGAAATACCAGTTCGTCCGAACAGGTAGCATTTTTTTACTACAGGTTCACCTGAACAGTAGCATTTTTTAATTACTGATTTGCCTGAACCGGTCTGAACTGGTAGTATTTCAGCTCTGTTGACCCAGACATAAAATCTACCCTTGTCCATCTTTTGGAAGATTGAAGTACTCTAGACTTATTATATTTAGCTTCAAGCAGATCCAGATGACATACGTAGTCTTCCCATAGATTTTCTTTTTTTTTTTTAATGTTTAGATTTTTATTAGTTTATAATATAAAATACAAAGCAAAATAGTGTGAAAATAAGGAAGAGAGAAGAGAAGGGAAAAGTGTAGGACAACAAAAAGGAAAAAAAGAAAGAAAGACTTCCGACTCCTTTTGGTGCAGTAGAATAAGATAATAGCATCAAACCTCAGCTTTTTACTTATATGTCATAATATAAACTGGTCATTTCTGTAACGACAAACCTATCTAATCGGCAAAACCCAAAATCAAAGTTTCATTTTTTCCCCACCTCAAGCAGAAAGTCAAGGAACAGTTTCCAAGTAGAAAGAAAAGACACTGTGTTTTTTTCTTTAATCAGATCAGTTAATTTAGCCATCTCTGCTAACTCCAACTTTTGCAACCGTTCGTCCATTGTGGGAATCAAAGTGTCCTTCCATTTTTTTGTGCCTAGAGTAATCTTGCTGCCATCAACGTATATAACATCAAATTTCCATCCCCACCACCACCATCACTCCAAGTCTTTTTCCATTAAACCCAGAAGAAAAGTTCCTAGTTTTATCTTTATATTCACTTTGAGAATCTTCTGTATTAAGATGTGAATCCTATTCCAATATTTCTTTGCTTTGTGACATGTGCACCATAAATGATAAATGCTCCCTTCTTTAAATTTGCATTTCTAACATTCAGTTGAAATACCCTTATACATTCTTGACAACTTATCTAGTGTTAAATACCAACAATACATTGTCTTATAAAAATTTCCCTTTAAATTATAATTTAGTGTCGTATTTAGATCTTTCATCCTCGTGTTCTCCCATTGTTCAAGCATTACATTATATTCCAACATAGTCTTCCCATAGATTTTCAATCATCATGTGAAGATGATTGAAATGAGAACAAAAGAGAAGAATTGGCCCAGATTTAATGCTTCTTGAACTTAGGTTTCCTGGCTGCTCAGTGCTATCACATTCCAGTAAAAATGTGCCTTTTTTAATCCTCAGCAGAATTACGGCTTTATTTTCCAAAAAAATATTAGGAAGGAGTCCAATATTTATTGATACTGTGATCTTAAACCTTCGTATTTTGTTCTTATTTTTCTTCATGCTATCACATTGATTATACATTTAAACATTTTAAATATTTCATTCTTTTGGCAAATTGCATGTAGAACATGACTGCATATTCTATATTTAAGACTGTGGTGGCACATGGGTTACAATGCAGTACTGCAGGCTACTTCTGCTGACAGCCAGCTGCCTGCAATTTGGCAGTTCGAATCTCACCAGGCTCAAGGCTGATTCAGTCTTCCATCCTTCCGAGGTGGGTAAAATGAGGACCCAGATTGTTGGGGACAATATGCTGATTTCTGTGAACCACTTAGAGTGGGCCCTGTGAAGCGGTATATAAGTGCTATATAGCACTAGAGATGAAATCTGCAGTTTTTGAGACTTTTCCCAAAAGTGATTTTTCAAAAGGCAACTGGACTTTTTTTCCCCTTGTAGATGTTGTTAGGTCTGGAAGCCATCTTTTGCCTTGGGCCTTCAGGCCTGCCACATTTCCTACTGTGGGAAATTGGGAGGGGAGATTGTATGGAGCAGGGGTGATATGTAGTCATAATAATGTTCCTTTCTCAGAGAGTCAAGGACATCTTGCCCTACACCTGGAAGGCTGGAACTGGGAGGCATCTCCAGTTGGGACGGTGCTTGATTGGACCATGTGATGGACATGTGGGTGCTGGGTAAGGACTTGGACTTTCTTTTGGATGGGGAAAACCTGCTATTGCATGCATTTATATAGACATGTGTCTTTTCAGTACAGTTGGGTGGAGGCAGTGGAGTGTTCTAGAGAGCAAAATCTGTCTTCATTTGCTGAAATGTCTCCTTTCTGCATGGAAAAGCAAAAGCAAATGCATAGGTTTCCACCCAGCATCTGGACATTGTGCATCCCTGCTGCTTCCAACTTTGGAGTTTCATTGTTTAGCACAAACAGCAGCTTGTAAGATTTTGCAAGCTGGTACAACATGGCCGAGTACGAAAAGGGCACCGCGTTATAGTGGCTGAACTGATAACGCATGTCGACAGTGCAAAGTGTCGTGATTTACTCTAATGAGAACACTTAATGTTGCTCAAACTCACTTATCATAGACCTACAGGCTCTATTTCATTAGCATTTTCATTTTCACCCTGTTGTTTAGCTTAATCCAAGCAAGCACAAAAAGTTCACATGTGTATTCCTGCCCCTTCTCCCACTCTCTGGCTTCCTTTCATCACTTAGGAGCTGAAAAATTCAAAACTAATTTATTTTACTCATCCTGGTTGGCTTGATTCCAAATTTAGTTGTAGCGTGTCTTTAGCCCCTTCTCAAACATCATTCAGAGATGCTTAAAGCAAAACAAAAATACTTGTAATGTCTCACATACAAAACCTACCTAGAATCATACCTTACACAGCAAAGAGTGGGATCTTCTCTCCATGACTGCTAAGGGAATAGGCAGCTTTGGGTCCTGTGTTTTGAATTACAATTCCCAAATCTCTTCCCTTTGATGAAGAAGGCAAGAGCTGATGTGAACTGAAGTTCAAAACTTCTGGTGGCCATCAAGTTGACTATCCATGGTTTCTCTTCCAATTTTTACAGGAAATCCAAAATATTCTTCTGCCTTGGTAAATACAGTGTTGGCCAAAATTGTGGAAACCTGTTGGAGAAAGTGTATTTTTGAAGTCCGATGGCTAATAACATCACTGTTTTTTGGAGTTTCAAGATAATCATATTCCATTGCTGAAATGGCCTGGGAATAGCCCAGACTTTAACCCAATTGGAAATCTATGGAGCTGACTAAAGAAACTTGTTAGTCAGAAGCAACCCAGCAATAAAACCCAGTTAATAGAAGCAGTCATTCAATCTTACTTTCATATTATAACAGCTGCAGAACTAAAGTACTTAGTTCACTCCATGGAGGATGTTGTAAGGCCGTCATTCATGCTAAAGGTTACCCAACTAAGTATTAACTGACATGGTGATAATTTTTGCATATCTCGTTTTTTCTACGGTGATAATTTTTTTCTATATGTGTTTCACTTTTCTTCTTTATACTGTAACTGCTATTCTAATAGCAAATCCTTCATAAAAGTGATTGCATTACATTCTTGATTAAATTATCTTTCCATTGATATATAATTTTATGGTACTACTAAAAAAAAAGTTGTGTTATTAGCTAATTTTAGAAAATACACTTTTCCCCAAAAGTTTTCCACAATTTTGGCCACTACTGTAGACCTAGAACACAAACGGAGAGCAGAAGTTGTCAAGTTACATTTCCAATTGCCTGTAATGATTGAAACTTTTGGAAGTTATAATTCAATAATTCCTAAAAGGATAATGGTTGTCCATCCCTGGAACAATTTAACACTTATCAGATATCACATCAGTTGGCAGTTCCTACCTATTTCTTTTTTCTAAAATGAAAGTTCTACTTATCGTATTTTTCAGAGTATAAGATGCACCTGTCAAGCCTGCCCAGCTCGACACATCAGGGCAAAGGACTTACCTGCTAGGTGGGGCGGAGAGAACACACCTGCTATCAAGAGAAAACGCATGGGCACAATGGTGGAAGGGGTGTCACGAACTAGGCGGTCGGTCACGCTGCGGACGGGCTAGGCTAACCATGATTAATGAGAGACAATTGCAATTTGCATAATGGGTGGGGTGGAACCTGGAAGCAGCGCTGATTGGCTGGTTGTACAGCGCGGCTATTTAAACGGAGTTGGGGTGAGGGAATCCCAACGCTGACTTTGTGTTATCCCTTTTGGTGAACTCAGCGTAATCTACGGCTTCCTGGAAGACGAAAATAAACTGCTTTTCTGTTTGCTCGAGCATCTCGTCTCAGCGTGGTTTGTTGGAGTGCCCAGGCTGCCGAGCGGTCTGAGAGCACCTTTTTCGCCCAAAAAAGAGGCTGAAAATCTGGGTGCATTTTATCCTCTGAACGTAGCCCTGCCAAGCCTCTCAAACTGAGGTTTCAGAGGCTAAAAAAAGCCTCCAAACAGAACTTCAGAAAAAAAGGATGTTTCAGAGGCTTTTTTTCTGAAGAACTGTTTTGGAGGCTTTCAGAGGCAGAAAAAAAAGTTTTTTTTTTTTTTTCTGAAACAGTTTCAGAAGTTTTAGAGACAGAAAAAAAAAGCAAAAAAAAAAAAAAAAGCAAGGCACAGAGCTCACAACCAACGAACCTGTTGCTAAAATTCACCTCTGAAACAGCTGATTGGAGGAGGCCAATTCACCCGCCAATCAGCTTTTTTCTTATTTTTCTACCCAAAGGTGTGTTTTATATTCTGAAAAATATGGTATTTGCTTCTCAAATTAGAGGTTGCGTATGCTCATAAGCCTGTGCACAATATCTCTTCGTTCTGGTTCTTCGATGCAAAATCTGTTTTTTTCAAAGCGATCCCATATAGTGAGTTCTTACCCATTTTTTAAAATACTATAATGTCACCATAACAGATTTTAGGGCAGAGATGAAATCTACAGTTTTTGAGACTTTTCCCAAAGGTGATTTTTCAAAAGGCAACTGGACTTTTTTTCCCCTTGTAGATGTTGTTAGGTCTGGAAGCCATCTTTTGCTTTCGGCTTTCAGGCCTGCCACATTTCCTACTGTGGAAAATTGGGAGGGGAGATTGTATGGAGCAGGGGTGATATGTAGTCATAATAATGTTCCTTTCTCAGAGAGTCAAGGACATCTTGCCCTACACCTGGAAGGCTGGAACTGGGAGGCATCTCCAGTTGGGATGGTGCTTGATAGGACCATGTGATGGACATGTGGGTGCTGGGGAAGGACTTGGACTTTCTTTTGGATGGGGAAAACCTGGAAGCTTTCAGATTCGTGTTTTCCCAGATGTGCCAATGTAACATCTCTAATAAAATGGAATTTTGAGGAACTTCAAGCTTCAGAGTTTTCTTTTGTTGGGGGTGTTACTTGGAACCCTGACAGAAGTTTTGTTTCTCATCCAAGTAGCTTCTTCAGTTCTTCATCTGACAAAGAACTGAAGAAGCTTCTTGGATAAGAAGTGAAAGATCTACAAGCAGGAACCAAGTCTAATTGCCTTTTGAAAAAAAAAAAACATCTTGGGGACAACCATGACCTGGATGACTGACAATTTCCATAAACATTTAAGCCTTTTCGTAGAAACTTACCAAGTGGCAGGAAACCTATGTAAAGTCAGAGATCTTTAAGAGGCTCATTTCATCCTATATCTTCCCCAAATGCCTAAATGAAGTCCATTCTTGACTGTTGCGGAAGCTGAAACCTTCTAAATGCCTTGGAAAGCTTGGTGTGGTCCTGACCTTCACCTGCTAAGCAACTTAAAATGATCTACTGCCTGATTGAGATACCCCAAGTAATTAAACATTGAAGAGTTGCCATCCGTCTCTGCTGTAAAAGAATAGTCAGCCTTTTTTCCCTTCTCAGAATAAATACCCAACCTTTTTTTATCAGCATTTAACAAAATTTCCTCAGTATGTCATAAAGTATTTTAGATGGATTTTTCCCGTAATGATATAAAGCTCACTTTTTTTTTCTTTAGAAGCTGGGAGTTTGGGCATTTTGAGTAGTAAATGATATCTTTGTACCATAGATTAAATATTTTTTTTTGCAACCACTTTATTTCAAAGGTATCTATTTTACTACTGCGGTCCAAGGATGGAACATAAAAATGGCAAATTACCCAGTAGCAAATGCCATGTAAGATAGAATGGGCAAAGCCAATTAAGAAAAGTGCAAACATAAATTAAACTGTACCCTCGGTTAAGCTTCTCAGATTCATGGTGTTTTCATGATGGATTTGTGTTAGCTTCCTTTTTCCTCACCTGCATTTCTGTATTATATCC